>OY288109.1:90468711-91668711 GCA_958431115.1 Syrphus vitripennis
TGGGTCTATTTCTATCTTTACTGTCGCGTCTCTGGTTGTAGACATAGCATAGACAAAGGTTGTTTATAGTTTTGACCAAAAATAACTTAAAAAAAAAAAATATTGTGATTGCATGGCTATTTCAAATTAAAAGCTGGTGAAGAAATTTTTTCTGGTCAAGGGCATTTTGCGTAGATTAAAAAAAAAATAAATACACAACTACTGTATTGCTGAATTCTCAAAAGCCTAAGGCCTTTAGCCGTTACATATGTTTGATCTTATTTTAATGTTTTTTTTTTTTGTTGTTTCATTTAATTTATGAATTTTATTGAGATTTTTATTTGAGATATAAAAATATCCGGAAGATATTTCCAAACACATTGTAATCATTTTACACTTGTTTTTTTTTTTTCATTTTTCTTTTTGCATTTAATGTATAAATGAAAAAATACATGTATGTACTACATATTCATTTGAAATGCGTGAGGGGCCTACAAACGCCCATTTATTTCAATTTGTATATTTTGTTTTCTTTTATTTTGTAAAATTGTAATTTCTATATGTGATGGTAGTTGTTTGTTTTTTCATTTTATTTTTATTACTTCAACCGAATAGGAATAGGAAACTGAACCAGTATTATAATTTTTTTGTATAGCATAATCATAAAAAAAAACAACACACACATCACGACTAACAGTGCGTATAGTAAGTATATCTAGATACTGGTTGTATATTTGTCTATAATATGCTCGGTGCGTCTGACATTTGATTTATGTGTGTAATTTGTTTAGAGGTCAGTGTAACTGAACGTGGCACTGAGATATTGCCATAGTAAGCTAAAATATGTATAGTTGTTGTATGAAGTAATAATACGATTTGAAAGTTTAATTATATATTTTTTTTTTTTTAATTTGAACAATTTTCCCTTAAGATATGAATAAAAGTGCTGCTGGATCCATAATTAAAACAAGTTAAATAGACTTGTCTCTAGAGTTGTTGTAGGCATACATTTTTTTTTATTGTAATGATTTAAGGTAATTTATGTAAGTGGTTTTATTACTACGGCTTTGGTTTAATTTTTTTTTTTTAATTTAAATTTAATTAATTACAATATTAACGATAGATAATTTTAATTTATTCAATAAAAATCAATTTTGTTTAGATTATGTTGATTGATGGAATAAAATAGCACGTGTCGAAGCATGAATCTACTTTTTTATTGGTTTTTTTTTGCATGAAATAATTAGACAAATTTATAAAAAAAACCTCCTCCTGAAAACCTTAGCACCTATCCATAATTAGAGTTCCCACCTCCGCATTAACAAGTTATTCTTTCCTAAAGTGTATAGAATCGTAAAAATATTATTGGAGTAAATGGTGATGTAACATTATTTTTTTTTATGCTCCAGTATTAAAAAGAAAGTAAATGCTGCTATAACGCTTTCTTCGGATTTTAATTGGGTCATTCTCGCCAATGTTTTAAAATCAGTCAGCATTTGCTTTGGTCAGAAAACTGTTATCGGGGCAAATGCTCACATAACACTTTCTTCATATAATAAACCGGGAGTGTTAGCTCCAATAAAAAAAATTGTTATAGAAGTAAACGTTGATATAATACGATTTATAGGTAAATGTCAATTTAAAAATTATCAAAATTGGTTCACCCTAATGTACTGTACATATTATATAATATACGTAATCTAAAATAATAACATTCTGATAATATTTAATTTCTGTAACATAAAAGCTTTGTTCCCATTAATTTTGAAATTATTTGAACTCCCATACCATTGCACGTGATATCGAAGCCCTATACAATTTATTAACCCCTTTTCCTGTAATTGCTTTAAGCACATTTCGATGAATGAATGGTCTGAAACAAAACAGTTCATTTCATTATTTCTCTTAGTTCCATGTAGTATATGTATAATTTTAATTAAATATTAGGTATTATTTTGTTTTAAGCTTCTTTCTCACGAATTATTATTTTGTATTTTTTTTTTGCTCTTTAATTATCCCATACACACAAACCGCTTATTTCCTTACATCCCTTTTTTTCGCATTATTAACACCCAACATTTATACCTTGCTAAGTAAAGCTTTACGAAGTGTATTTAATGACTTTAATTCAGCACATGAAAAATAACAAAAAAAAAAAGTCACCCTTCTCTCGCACCTCTGTAAAAAAAAGCCTTAAAAATTATTAAAAAATAATATGAAAAAAAAAATTGTAGTATTTCCCAAAAAAAGGACGAAATCAAAAAAAAAAAAAAAAAATATTTCTCACAAAAAAAAAAGAAGCCTGCCATGCGACCGGCTCGACCTGATTGAGGCATGCATGCATAATCCAACACATGTCGGGCGGCGCACATTGTAGGGCTCGTGATTTTTGTATGTCGAAGTTAGCCAGGCCAAATAAACCCCTTTTATACAAAAATCCTATAAACTGTCTCTATATAGACGTTGCATAACACACGTAGGCAAAAGTTTTAACCCTTTTAGGTATGCAATGTGTATTTCAACATTTGTATTTTTTTTTTATTTTTATTTAAACAATGGGCTGAAGTACTGAGAGGGTGTTCTTCTGCAAAAACCCGTATATGTATGTGCAAAAAAAAAAAAAAAAACCAAACCCTATATAAGGTGATTGTACTCTTGTCGTTACTTAAGTAGAGCAGGATTGCATAAAACAAACGAGGTGGGAGAAGAGAAGGACTTTTGTCGGTTTTTGCTAGCAACAATCAAATATATATAATATTTTCTATGGATTTTCATCATCATCATCATGAAAGCATGGAAATTTTCTACATCATATCAAATGTGCGAGTTAGGATGGTGGAAGCAATAGCATAACCATTTTTGAATTGGATGAAAGGATATCAATATGAAATGATGGAAGTTGTGTGATATGTGCTGTGCATATTTCAAAAAAAAAAAATTTATTTGTATGTAATATCCCACTTCTGACTTGTTTCAACCCTCATTTATTAAACAACCTATTTTTTTTTCGTTGGCTTAATAATGCACATGTTCGATGGTTATGAGTAGTATGTACAGGAGCAGCCAGGACTTTTGTGCTAATGTTTGGTTTTTAACCCCAACTCGCCCGCCTCCTATGTTTTTTATTTTCTTCGTTTCGATATTGTGTGTGTGGAAATTAATGCAGATTTGTGTGCTATTTGCAACGTTGTTGGTTTCATGATGGGGTAATTTACTCAGTTCATACATTTATATCCATGTTATGCATGCATATTTTTTTTTTTTTTTTTTTGTAATACAGCGCCTGCATAAAGGTACAAACCAGGATAATAGGATATTAAAATTGAAGTGGAAATGCAACACACTAGACAGGGTAAAAGAGGAATTGACGCGGTGTAATGAAACCGACGTGACACAATAGGCGGTATGGGAAAAAAAACCATTACAGTGAATCGATAATAAAAAAGTATTCAATGAGAGGATTTTTTTTTTTACACATACGAAAATTGGCTACATAATATTATATACATATATTTTTTTTTGCAGTAAATTTTTATTTTAATTAAAATAGACTCATAATATGATGTGGATATGCAGGCAGTTTTTAATTTGAAATGAAATAGTTGAGCTTATTATTTACACAACATTGACAATGACGGCTGTCAGTCAATTTGTTATGTTTCAAATTATTCAAAATTAATCTTTTTTTTTTTTGGTTTAACAATTATTTTACAGTTAAAAGGGTTTTATTTACTAATTAGTTTTGTGTTTATATGTACAAAAATAAATAGAGTTGAATATATCATAGTTTTTGCAATTGTTTCTGTTATTGTTGAAGTTTATAATTGCAAAAAAAAAGTAGTATGATTTTTCAAATAAATTAATTTATTTGCAAAAAATTGTTTTTTTCTAATTGTGCTTCATTATTTTTATATTGTTTTTTGGTACTGTGTTTAAATAATGGTTCAATTATTCAAACATAAAAATTCGATATTAAATATAAAGTTCTGTTTTTAATCCGGCTCGAGGGACCAAAGTTAACGTTTTTGAGAAGTTTCAAATAAATGATAAAATCTTAATTATGATAATAAAGCAAAACTTACGTTTGCTCGTCTATGCACCTTAAGTTTAGATAAAATCTTTATAGGATGAACCAATTTCCTTGAAATTAAGTTCGATTACTTCCTGCAGGAATAGCTAAATTTTTTGTGTTTCGATCGTTCTTTGTTTTTTTTTTTTTTTTAATTAAAGAGAAGTACCAGCTTACAAATTTTGACTTTGGCCAATTTTTCAAACGAAAAAAAAGACAAACACGCCAATTAATTATCCGTTGAGGAAATGAATCTTTTATTTAGGCAATGAATTTTCATTGAACCAATTAGTTTTACACTGAGCCAATGAATTTTTCGTTAAGACAATGATAAATAAGTAATTTTTCAGTGTATTTTCCAATAAAAAAATGGACGATATTCTAAAAACAAGCTGTATCAAATATTTCCAGAATCTGGAAACCAACTGTATAGATATGTATGTATGTATGTCAATTTTTTTTCCTTTTCTAGATTTGTCACTTCTTTATTTTAGTGATATTTTTTTTCTGTTTTCAACAAAAAAAAAAAAAACATTACTATTTCATAAATGAGCAAACTTTTTGATAAATTATAATTACTAAGCGCCAGCTGGAAAGACTCATTAAAAACAAAAACATTCATTGTACCATATCCCGTGCATTTTTATACACCAAACTCCTTCAAACTTATTCCCTCATACTTACCAAAAAAAAAAAAGAACTTTACTTAAGTCGGTCGATTGGTCTCGTAGAGTTGTTGTGTGTGATGTGAACTAAATTACTTTAGCCAACTTTTTGGTTGACTGAAACAGGAAGTACACTTCAATGAAAACCATACCTCCACTCAAATTTTGAGTAGTTATAGTTGCGCGAGAATAGTGTGCGAATGATTTATACATTTTGCGCTCTGCCCATTTGGCACATAATGACTTCTGTTTTTTTCTTAACAAAACTCGCGCATTAGAGCTTCCATAATAATATTCAATTCTATATAGAACTAGGATAATAAATGCTTAACAACTTAAACGTGTGAGCATTAACCGCACCATCAAGAACCACTTCGAACTTAAAGTATAATAATATAAAGGTGCTACAATGATGGCGTGAGATACTACTGTACAAAGGTGAGGTTAAGAAGAAGGGGGAATTGTAAGGAAGTGCTGCAACCATAAAAGCAACAAATTAATTTCACTTTCTAAATCAATTAGTTTTTAGTTTGAGACTCAAATTATTATTAATTGCCAAACGGTTTGTGAGGCAGAGCTGAAGTTGAAGTGAGCGCATTCAGCAAGCAAGTTGAAGTAGCGCCAATGGTGGCACATGTGTGTGGTGAAATGATGATGGATACAAGTTGTACTACCGGCTTTTTTGTTTTTTTTTTATTCATTACCCCCGGCTACCCTAGTTTTCGAAAAAAAGGTGCCACTATTCGATTGTAATTAATGCCACGGTTTTACTTTCGTCTTATACTAAAATACTAAAAACAACCTGAACGATATGACGATGTTAATGGTGATTATGATAATGATGGGGGGTATGGAGGTGGAAGAGTTTGATGGAGGATCGAACATGGCTACGATATGACGATGGTGATGGCGATGACGTTGATCGAAGAGGAGGATAAGTTTGCATGTCTGTCAGCCATTAAGACAATCAAAGTGTTTATAAGCACGTTTAGGTAAACTCTACCCCCGTTTTGCTACCAACTTAAGTTTTATATGTTGGATGAGTTATTGGCAGCGCTGTTGGAGCCTTCTATTTTTTTTTTTTTTTTTTTTTTTTTTTATTTCATCGTGTAAAAAGGATTCGAGTGAAATAAGAATATAAAATTAGTTAGGTTATGTATGCTTCTGTGTGTAAATATTCTGTAAGACTAACGGTAAACTACCTACATGAATGTTATTAGTAGTTGTTGTTTTTAGGGGTGTAATTTGAGAAGCAACAGTCTATCCTTTGCTTCCTTTGCCATATTTGCATGCACAGTTTCTAAAAGGAACAAACATATGTAATTTTTTTTTGTGTTTTCTTTTTCATTTTTGTTTTGTGTTGCTTTCTGGGCCGCAATTTTGCCGGAGGTGACCTTCTCTTGTTTTGTGCATGCTGTGTTCAATGTTCTTGACTCGTACGATTTCGATGACGACAACGTCAATGTTCGCTTGGTAACGAGGTTATATTTGTTAAGAATTTTTTTTTTTTTTTTGTTTGCTTGGAAAAAACATAAATTACACCGTAAAGAACAACATGGCAAACACTATTATTATGGATGGTTTAATAGGTATAAGGTTGGCTTATTGAAAATCGAGGGTTTTACAGTTGCATTTAGAAAGGTTAAGTGATTTGGATTTTATTTAAATTTAGAAGAAAAAATGAAATGTAAGAAATAAATGGATTGTGAGATTTAATATTTTTTTTTTGTGGTTTGGAGCGAATAGTAAAATGTGTTGGAGGTACGTTAGGTATCAGTAAGTTATTTCTTAAATTTAGCATATAAAGTTGACCAGGTGTGGTGAATTATTGAAACTCTAACCAATAACAGTTATCGATAATTTATTCTAGAAATCGTTTTTTTTTTTTGCAAAAGTAGAAAATTATATAAATATCTCCCTAAATTAAATTCATCGATATTTATTTATTGATTATGAAATTTTTTGAAATAGTTTTCTGTATTAAACAGATGAATTTGTTTGTAATTTCAAATTTTAAATAATCACTGTAAATGGAGAAATGTGAACAGGGTCCAATAATAAAAGATATCGATATTATATTCTATCCATTAATATATGATTTCAATCATCGATGAATTTCAATAGTAAAGAACTATCGACAGTAATCGATATTTATCGACAATTAAATTTAAACATCGATAAATAACGATGTTTCTATAGTTAATCTAATATAGCTAATCCAAATTGTAATGTATAGAAAAATCGAAAATACAAAACTTAAGTTCACAAATTTAAATAGGCCTAGAATTTATTTAAACGTTCTCCAACAACTTTCAAACAAGATTTTCAAAAATTATCTTTTCTTAAGTTGTCTTTATCGAAACATTATCACTTTATGCAACTTCCATAACGCGTTTTAAAAGTCATTAAGTCCAGTCTTAAACTATTTCTTAATTTTTATATCAATCATCTAACATAGAAACACAGTCACAGGTATATCAGCAACCGGAAATCAATATTTCACTCTAATCTCTAAATCGCTTACTGCATCATAATTTGTTCTTTTTTTTTCTTCTCATAAACTAAACTCCATTCAAAGAAAAAGAATATAAACCTCCAGCTTAATGGACTTTTAAATGCCATGCCTTGCAGACACAAAACTTAAAATAAAAAAAAAAAAAACAACCAAGCGCAACTAATCAGATTCTTTTACGATAAAAAAAAAAAATTAAGACAAAAAAGAACACAGAATATCAAACACATCACTAGCATCATTTGCTAGAGAAGTGCAATAAAGTTTAAGTCGTTCGATTGCACAATCAGTCACCATTACCCCATCAACCAATGCTATGTTGTTGTTCAAAGTTCCTTGCAGCCATCGGCAGCCATATTATTATACTTCTGACACAACTGTCATCGTTTGTCGTTCGATTAAAACGCCGCAGGTGGTCGTTTTCTAAGTTCTTATATTGCGCTATTGCAAAATGGCCCTCCCACAGAGGGGGGTAGACATTTATAGAGTTCGATTTTCTGCAAATGATTAAGAAACTGCCCCACTCTTTCTCTCCCTCTCTCTCTTTAGCATTGATCAAAGCTATAATTTCGAAATATAGTACAAACAAACAGAAAGAAATAAACATTTTCAAAAGAAGCTATAATATAGTATTTTTATGCGGTTTTATAAAGCAAGAGTATAGCTTTGATTGGCAATTGTTTGTCTGCGCGTCCGTTGACGGACAATTGACTGATCGTGTGCATAGTATTATAGAGTATGACAAGATGTGCAACAACATCGAAAACGCCTCAAGCGAATAAAAAAAAAAAATGAAAAAATAAGAGGCCACAGTTGAGTGCGTTTTGATGGATTTACCTATTGAGTGAGCTGCGGCAGGCTTCGTTAGGCGGAACACACTATACCTACACTCTCTTTGAATAATTGTGATGAAAATCAACTTCAATTGTCCAGCTTTAATGCCAACCTCCTTTCTGGCGATGCGATGACGGTGGTGGCGTTCTACCCCGCAACTTCTCCTCTTTACACATTTTCGACTTAATTATTCCGAATGAAGCTGTCAGAAAGTGATTCCTTTATTTGAACTCTCTGATTCAAATATACATTATATGAGTCTGAAGTTTTTAACCCCTTCACACACTCGCTTGAAAGTCAGACTTTTGTAATCTGTCAGTCATGCGAGTTCAACGATATATGAGTTACGTTATTTGTATTTTTTTTTTTAAAGCTTGAATTCATGTTTTGGTTGCCGTGTCATGTTTTTTTTTTTTATTTTTAATTATTATTATTTATTTCTCGACGCATGGTCGGAACTTGCGGAAAATTTTCCAACCCAGAGTTCATGTAGCGTGTAATTAGTAAATATAAGGGTCGGTGTGGTGAATTCGAGAAATACCTATTCTCATTTTTGATAGGACAATAAAATTTTGAAGATTTTTTTTTTTTTTTTTTTTGTAAACATTTAATTCATTAGCTGGATTCTTTGAATATTTTATGTATGTAAATAAAAATCCGAGATGACAGTGTTGATGATGATGATGATGATGTCACCCCTTTTTTTGCAAAATGTCATCTCTGTGTGACAACTCAACCTCTCAAAATACTGTATAGTTGGGTGTTTGGCAATAATTCCAATGCTGCACTTTAACAATAAGAAGAAGTGAATGGAATATTGCTGATGTTTTGTTCGTTGTCGCGTTGCAGTGCCTGTCACTCTTGTTGTAGTTGAGAGGTCATGGGAGTTGTAATGAGGTCTTTTTTTTTTTGCTTTTAAGCTATTCTTAGCTGTTTTGCTTTGATTGATGGTGATTGTGATTTATCATAAAGATTAAGGTCGATGTTTAGTGGATTCTTGTCAAATAGAAGGGTATTTGTATTAAACAAAAAAAAAAAAAAAAACATTGCACAGTTAATTTTATTGGAAATGAAAGAATTCTGATGAAATCTAAAGTGGGAGGTTGAAGGGACATAAATCACAGGAGGTTATTTAATTCTTTTTTTTTTTAACACAGCGAAAATGTTTTAAGACTTTTTCTTGTAAATGTGAAGGCTGATTTATATGAAAGAGTATAGAAATAAACTTCTTAAATTGCTTGTTCTATTATTTTAAATACCATTTTTAAGAAGCGAGTGCATGATATTCAAAGTTTAACGAATATATCAGTTAAACAATAAATTGTGATTCGAATATCAATAACCTAACCATTCATACTAATCATTTCCAAAGTCACTATTAATAGATACCTAGATGTTTTATGTTTCCTGCTGCACAACAGAACATACATAAAAAATAATGTATAATATTGATTTTTAAATTAAAAAGCTCATAAAAGAATTTGTACAATCGTATCTAATTTAAATTCAATATTATATTTCAATCACATATACGATAACGATTTATTATAGAAAAATAACATTGACAACAACCAATTTATGCAAACAAATGAGAAATACATACCTACATTGAATGAATTTATAATAATATTTAAAAGAAAAAAGTTGAAGCCTAAAAAATATTAATTAAAGTAGGTTTCTACCTATCCATCCTGCTCTTCATAGAATAATAAGTTTAATTTGAATAATGCAAAGTGCGGTTATACCTAATCAGGAATTAAAAATAGAATCAAAAAAAAAAACAGATGAGAGAAAAAAAAATCCAGAATAATATGGATACCTATATAAAGTTTGAAAACCACATTATCAGACGTGCGTACCAGCAGCAGCAGCAGCTATACAGCAGCAATATAGAAACAGCAACCACAACCAACCGTTGATAACTTTTGACTTTTATGGAGCTATAGATACATACATTTACTACTATGTCCTACCAACTGCTGAAACAAACCGCATCCACTGTATTGACGCGCATTATGCACGCGTGATAATCTCTTCTGCATCAACGACTACGTCTAAAATAGCCAAACAAATAGACAGACAGATAGACGAACGGACTAACCGAAACGCTAGAGTGAACATCATGAAACCACAAAAAAAAAAAACAGTTTGATGTACACCAGAATACTCGCGGTGATCCCAGTTTACACAGTGCGACTCAACTCAACTCAACTCGACTCCTCTTCTCTTCTTCTTCGGTGCGATCAAACACATCGAAATGTCAAAAGCAATTGCCATTAGATAGATATACATATCTACACGGGCAACTAACCTAGCAACCATATTATATTATCTTGTGTTGACCTCCCCCTTGCCACTGCCAACCCATCCCGCAAAGTAATTTGCATGCGAGAGGCGTGTTGTAGCCGTACAGCCCAACCGCTGTGTCGTCACATTCGCACGAATGCGGAGGATTTTCTAAGCCCAGTTGACCAAACCAAACTCGGAGTCCCAGGCACATATAAACATACTTTTTAACCGCTACTCAGCCATGATATTTGAACTTGAAGTTGTAGGTATATCCCCTTCCCCTTTCCACACGTTTGAGTCAAGAAAAAAAAAAAATTATACCGTGAAGCAACAACAACAACAACAACACAAAAAATAGTATTTTGTGCTTGCGTCAGAGATGGAGCTTAAGACAGTCAGTAGAGCAACCGCAGGCAGCACCTCGTAGTCGTATCGTATCTAGCCCATGCTATGCTATGCTTAGCGCAACATGTATCTAGCTGCATACATACCTACAGCACGTTTGTTTATAGTTCAGGCGATGTGTGTGCCACATGAGGTAACATTGAACATAAATATGGCGCGCGAAAGAGAAGATTGCATCACGCTTTTGGATTAGTTTTTTTTTTTTTTTTACATAGATACACATAAGGTATATGTACCTATAAAGTATAGATAGATTGATAGATACTTTTTTTTTCAGGTGTGCAGTATTTTTGGTTTGGCTTGGTACCAACCAATTTTTATTTTTTTTTTCTTCTCTTTAAATTTCAATGTGAGTAGGTAATTATGTTATGGAAGTGAAAACAGTGTATGTTTTTTTTTCTGTCTTAATTTGAAATATAAATGCAACACAAGACACATACTTATTATTGCCTACATACGTACATACATGGATGTGAACACACCTCTCTTCGATATTATTGCTGCTTGCCACATAAATTTTTGTACTTTAAATAGATCCGAAAGATAAATACGAGTTTAATTGACTTTTAAATAACAAAAAAAAAAATAGATATAATTAATTTGCTTATTGACGTAGGAAAATGAGTGTTTGAATGCAAAACAATTGAACATTTATATATCTGTATCAATAGATATGTATGTTTGTTTTATTATAATATTAAAATTGACACTCCCATTATAAAACAAAAAATATTATTTAATCGATAAGTTAAGATAAATGTTAGTTGATCAGAATTTCTTCCGCCTCGTTTGGAAAAGCAATCTAGTTTTTAATGAAGGTTCAACAAGTTTTTATAAATTGCACTAGTTACTTAACTTTGCAATTTTTTGTATATAAAAGCTTTTTCGGACTCAAAACAATTCTTTTTTTGGCTTTTAATTTTTTTCGAAATCAAACGTGATAATAAAAAAAATAAGAACTAGATCTTTGAACTTTCGAATATGATTTTTCGAAATCGAATATTTTCATTCTTAGATTCCATCTACCACTTATAGAAATATGTAATATGAAGTTTTAAAATTTCGAAGACAATTTCTTGAAATAAAATATTTTCATCATAAAACTTCGAGTTTCAGATCATCACTATTAAATTATTAAACACGATTTTTCGAACACAAAAAATTTCATCCGAAATCAAACATTTTGCATGAAGTCAGAATACCCGGTGTTTAGGTCTTGTATTTTTTCGAATTCAAATATATTTTTAATTTGAGACTATAAATTTCTGATGATCTCTCCATTTTAGTAATACATATATTTTTTTGAATTAAAATTTTCGAACATAATATTTTGAATGCAAATAAACTAGATAGTTTTTCGAAAAAAAAAATACCTAAGTGCTCATCCATAGAAAGTTTTTATAATTAAACAGAATTAATTTTTTTTTTTATTTACAAAGCATTCCCGGAAATTGCAAGTGTCCCTCGGAATTTTTCACATCTTCGAAAATCTGAGAATTTGGCTTTCATTCAATGAAATAGATCATACAAAGCAGTGAAAAAATATTCGCAGACTTTTTCGAAAATCGGAATAATTCCGAGGGAAATTTTGTTTCCCATGATAGCTCTTAGCAACTTGGTTTTTTTTTTCTTAAATTGAAGTAGTAAGGTAGGAGAGTTAAAAAAAATACCGTTAAATGAAAAAGAAAAAGATTTTAGATATCTGCAAAATTTTTTTTCGAATCCATAACAACGATAAAAAATGCCCTAAATTGTTTTTCATCTAAATCACTTTCAAAACTAATTCCAATATCTTTCTATTGTGACCTTAAGAGATTCATTTCAACTAAGAACGCTCACAAATCAATTTAGTAAAATACCATGACATTCAAGAGAATATCCTTGATAATTATCTATCCATATGATTACCAATTCTTTCAATCTAAATAACTCCATGCCAACCACAAACCAACAACAATATCTAATTTCCACATACATATATGATTATGCCAACAATCTATCATTTAGTAATTCATCCATTTCATCCATCCACACCTAACTATTTATGCTTGACCTAATAAAACCTTCAACCATAGAAATATAAATGTATGAATTAAGAAGTGAGAAACGAGACAGAGAGAGAAATGATTAATTTCTCTTAATCAATCTGGGAGGAAATCAATTTCAAAAATATACTATGTATATATTTGCTACTATACCTAATGGAAATAATATCCCACACCTTAATTAACTTAGAACCTCGATTCTAAACAACAAATTTGTGTTGGCAAAGATTAAAACGTGCCGTGCCAGTCTCTCAACTTAACAAAATTAATTTCTTGATTGCATGCGGTAATATACCTTGAACTGGTAAATAGACAAAAAGCTTACATTATCATCTCTGTATGACTCTGTCTGGGCATAAAAGGCTATATAATTTAAACAAACTATATAAATGTGTGCGATTGCAGCAGTCGTCAGCATCTCTGACAAACCAGGAGCATGATTTGGAGGAGATCACTCCAAAACTAAACCATAGTTTATTTGCCAAAAAAAAAAAAAAACAAAAACCCACAGAGAGTGATTTTCGATTTGAAACTGCTGCTGCATGCTGCATGCTGTGGCTGGGACTGATTGAATTTTTGCAGCTTTGCACTTTTGCACGAGCCATTCTATTGAATTTACCACACAACCCAGCACAACTATAATAAACCATCAGATGCAGATATAGATAGATACACTTTGCTCCCTCTCCCTGACTGGTGACTCTATGACCAACTTGAAAACATATATCCGTGTTTAGTTTAGAAGTTGTGTTGTATGTGAGCAAATGTGTATCTTCTAAATTGGCCAATTAATCCCAGTCACGATATTTAAAATGACTTTTGAGAGAGCTCTCTAGCCATTGTCAGAGCCACAGCCAGAGCCAGAGCTGATGAAGCTGGAAGAGACTATATTCCATGCCATAGCTACCATATCTACTTGCAAAGGAGAAAAACACATGTATCTTTGGCCCCAAACATGAGTTGGCCAGTATTTTTCCTTTACGAAATGATTTAGTTTCTGACTTCACCTCTTTGTTTTTTTTTTTTGTTTTTTTTTTAGCAACTTTGCAAAATTGATATAATTATTTTTATTTCTTTGCTTTTATTTTTTTATTTTTTTTTTTCAAAGTGTGGTGTGTTGTTTTGGTTTTGTATATAGAAACGATGTAGTTATAGAATTACTAATTGTAGTTGATGAAGGAGAGAAACAGACAGTCAGGCGGCTAGAAGAATGATATTGTTTTTTTTTATAATATTATATTCATCAAGTGGTTTGTACACAATTGTGTCGAGAGTTTAAGTCGAGCAATGAAAGTATATAGGTATCACAAAGTGTGGTTTTTTTTTTTTTTGTATGTTCAAGTTTCATTTTCTGTTGATTAAGATAGTCTGGAGCTGAATAGGTTTCAGGCACACTTGAGGATGTGTTACGTTATGGGTTTTTTTTGTGGCTGTTGTTTGTGGGGTGTTTGTAATTTTTGTTGAGTGTGCCAGTCTCATCAACAAGTTTTAATTTTTGTGATATCTACCTACTAGCTTATGTGGTGATGGCTCTTAAAATTGGCTTTCGACCAATTGAAATTTTAAAATTTCTATCATTAAACTTACTATAAAAACATACAAATCGACTTGCAGCAGACTAATTAGCCAATGTTTACTATTAAAATCCACAAAATTGACATGTTTATACCAAATGAAGTTTTTTTTTCTATTTAGACCATTTAGAAAAATAGTTTAATAATTAAAAACAATTACCTATAGTGATTTTGTAAACTTTGTTGCGTTTATTCATGATTGGTCTTAGCTAAAAAAAAGAAAATCCAATTAGTATAAACTCGTCTAATGCATATGTATACACTAAAATTGATGATATGAATTTTTGAACGGGTATACATATTTATAAAAATTCGAAAAAAAATACTCAACATGTTCCTGTGTTTTAGACCAGTTTATACTAACTACTTTTTCAGTTAATGCGAAACTTGTATCACTTTACTTAACATTTTAAACAAAATCCCCTACTAAAAAGATTCTACTGTTAATTAGACCAGTTTATACCAATTCCTATTTTTACTTAATTCACGTAATAATACAGTAGGTAGTGCAATACTGAAATTTAAACAAAGTATGCTTTCAACTAATTATTTAATTTTGTGTTTTAGTCCAGTTTATACCAATTACAAAATAACTAAACTATTTTATTGAAAATTGTTTATTGTTTCAGCATTGCTTGGCTTTTATTTCTTTTATACCATTCACATTCATATGCTCAAAATGTTAAGTAATTTAAAAATATCTAAAAAAGTGCGTATACGCCATGTATTCCTTCCTAAATCAACCCATTGCTTTCACATTCATTTTCTCACATTTCGAACTCCCTCTTTCGTCATCTTCGTTCATGCATCAACAATATTACAGTTTAATGTTGTAGTTAAACTAAAAAATTTTCCACACTCTATTAACTATAGCCATAAAATAACATTTATATAAAATCCAATAATAAATTAATAGACCCCCACCGTGAAACACGTTCATAAATGAACACCTTTCAGAATCGATTCACATAGCAAACAATCTATATGGCTACACAATATCTGGAAAATTATTTTTAAAATGTTTGTTGCACTGCAATTAGTAGTTTAAGTATACGAGTACGTAGAGTAAAGCATAATTTACCTCTAAGTAGTGTCCTCGAATAATATTATTTTATCTGTATCTTATTTATTTTCTTAGGATTGACAGCCGTTAGTATTCATAGTGGGTTGCCACACATAAGTCCATTTTTGTCATTGGAGTTTATTTTTTTTTTATATTATTGATGAATAGCAGAAGTTCTCACGATCACATGACATAGTAGAAGTCTCCATCGTCGTCGTCGTCGTAGTTGCGCGCTGTCATCATAAGTACCTATACATTTCGCGTGTGTAATGCCTTCAGAATTGAAATGAATAATTCGAATTACTAATGCATCTAGATACCTACTATAACATATTGCTAACGTATAATTACGTTTTTTTTTTATATAATATTAGCTGAGTGAAGAAATTATAAAAAAAAAAAATCAGCGTAGCAGCATAAATGCATTCGCTTACCTGTAGCAGAGAAAAAAAAAACGTGAAAACCCGCCTAGGTGAGATTTAATTTTTTTTCTCTTCTCCTCTCTTATTTTACAAACTGAAAAGTATGGTCATAAATATTTATAGATATTATGCGCACATATATACCCATATAATTAAAATTAAAAGCGAGAAAAAATAATAATAAAAAAAAAAACTGCATCTCATGCTGGCTTATAATAATCTTCCGGTGTGGGAATAGAGTGAGTAGAATAAGGATTAGCTAACAATTTTTATATGAAAAAAAAAATAATGTGTACCTATTAGAACTTTAAGTGTGAATCAGTTTTAAATTTTTTTTCTTTATAATAAATATTATATTATTATTATAATTTTTTTTTTTTTGTAATTTATGATATTACTTTCGATTTCTGCACAGATTGTGAGGGGGTTATTTTTTGTATAGGTATATCAAGTTTTCAGTATTTTTAGTAGACAACACTGGTAGAAGTGTTGTATAACCAGTTGAACTGATGTATTTCTTCCATAAAGGGGCTGGTACGGTTTTTTTTCTGAGATGATTTATGATCATTTTGTTGGGTTACGTTTGCTTATTAATAATTATAATAATTCTTATATGAGAACTAAAATGCTAATTTAGTTTGATATTTTGTTAGCAGCTGGTACCACCGGGACGTAGGTAGTTAAGTATATTTATTGAAACAATCATAATTAAATCTTAATAACATAAGCAGTGTGGTAAAAAAAAAAATATTTTAAAATTGGATCACTGAGGCGTATACGCACCTTTCTTAAATTCTTTTTCTATTTTATTTTAAATATTTTTTCAATTACCTGCAGAAATTATAGATTTTAAAATTAGTTACTACGGCGTATACGCACTTTTTTTGAAAATTCATTTTTCTTTTAAACATTCTTAAAATTATTTCGTTTTTCTTTCTTCCTTTAATTTTTTTTTTACTTAAATATTTATTTCTTTTAACCAAGCTTTGTATAACATTTAAGAGTCGGCATTAATAATTAAAATGTCTCACTTTAAATCAAGATTTAACATTAAATAAAAAGTGAATAAATTTATTTCAAAACTCTTGTCTTTGGTAATTTCCTGTTGGTTATTTTTTTTTTTTTTTCTAAAATTAAATAAATAATCTTTAATTGAATGTATAAAATACGTTTAAGATCAATTCAAAGTATTATCTTTGAATGAATTGCATAGAAAATCTCAATGCTTAACACGTACAAATTGTAAAAAAATAAAAAAAAAAATAATAATAATACACAAACCAACTAACTTATTTATGAATGCGGAAGATATGCGTCGCCAAAAGAGTTAATAATCTGCAGGTATTGTCATTGGCACGTGCGTAAAAAAAATGTATGTATGCATATAATAAAATTAAAACTAAAATGATATTATAGGGGTATTTAATCTTTACAACATTTCAAGGTCAATAGTTATTTTTTTTTATATTATTTTTTGTATTTTTATTTAAAAAAAAAACCAAAATGTGAATGCATTTGTAACTTTTATACAATTCTGAAATTTAATATTTGATCTTGGTATTCATTTGAATTTTATTTTTTCTTGAAAAACGTTTTTTTTTTTATGTACCGCAAGGCTGGCATTTAACTCCTGTAATGTTTTAAAATAGAAAAATAAATCAGAAACACTAATATTAAAAAAAAAATATATTTGAATGGCATGTTTCAAAAAAATTAATTAATCTCAAAATTGATTCACTTTCCAAAGACTAGTACTGACATTTTGTTCTTTAAACCACAAAAAACTTTTAAATCGTTTAATGAGTTCAAAATTCAACTAAATTAATTAAAAATTAAAACAAAATCTCCTCTCAAATATTTTCTTTGGTGTATTAGACCAGTTTATACCAATTACAAAATAACGAAATTATTTATATATTTGCGGATTAAGGTTTAAATAAAAGTAAACATTTGAATTTATTTTTGCTTTCTAAACTAATTATTTTTTATTTTTTGAATGTCATTCCACGAATATAAATCATTAATTTTAATAGATTCGACTAATCCACTAAGTGGTCTTCTAATTAGTTTCTTTTTTCTTACATCCTGTTAACATTCAATCACAAGAATCTTTTGTGTGCAATTTAACCTTAAAAAAAAAACTGCCAACAACTGCATACAATTTAAAGTAGTCGATCAAAAGAACAATTAAATAAATCAATATTTTATTTCTTATAAAATCTTGATATACATATTTTTTTTTTTTTTTTTGAATAAGAATTCAAATTTAAAACCCACGTTTATTTCTTGAATGATTGCTTGTACCAACCAGCCAACTAACTTGTTCTTATTTAAATTTTGATTTAAATTTAATTAAATGACATGAAAAAAAATGTATCTTTTCCCTGTGGTGTTGAGTTTTTTTTTTGTTGTGCTGTTGCCTTTCTTGCAATTCTTTCCACATGTCCATTATATTCTTCAACGTTATCAAGTTGAAATAAAAAGTGAACACAAAAAAAAAAAAAACTCTTTTTATAATTCAGGGTCAAATCAACCGACGAATATGGCTGAAAGAAGGACGGCAGCTATAAATTGCATGATCGATTCACGCTATTCGTTTGCACAAAAAGTCAAATTGATCAAGCCACACAATATTTTTTTCATTTTTGTTTCGTTGCTAATATACTAACTACTCTGTGTTGCTTTGTGGTGATTACTTTTAAAGGCAACAAGTTTTGTGATTTGTCTACAAACATATATGTATGTATATTATGTGCAAGTTTGTATATATACATTTTTGTTTCTATTTAATCAATTGAATTTATTTTGTTGTTGTTGTGAGTAAGTACGTGAATATACACATTTTTGTTAGTCATAAATGCACATGACATAATAATTACTTCCTACTCTATAAACAACTTCGATCGAGGAGCAAAAGGCAAAAATCTCATACTTTACTTTTTTTTTTTAGTACGAACACGAAAGCGCGAATTAAACATTCGGATTGAATTTTTATTTAATATATTTTAGATTTTCTAACAATTTTTTTTTTTTTTATTCGACTTTAGATTGATTCATGATTTTTATTTGAATTTTTTTTTGTTGCTTATCTGAACTTTATGATGTGTTTCATACTATCTATAGTTTACATTCCACATCATCAGCAAGTTTGACTGCAGTTTGATGTTCGATTATGTGTTTGGTTGTATATAGGTACCTCAACGTAGGTTTTAATCGTTTTGATTTCGTTGCCCGAAGCGCATGAAATGAATAGCAATTATTATGCATTGGGTGCTGTGCCTGCCCCGCCGCCCTGCTGATGGGTTTTTGAAGAAAAGTTCATAGAATCCAAGGAGACGAAGAAGAAAACTGACGAGTGGAAATTTACAAAACAGTTCTGCTTTTTTGTTACTTTTATTTCACTTGAAGGGGAATTTTCGGTTTTTCATAAAAAAATTATTGCAGTTTGAGTTGAATTGTCATTTCGATTTTCTTTGTTCCTTGATTTGGGTTTTTTCTTAATAAAATTGGAAAAAACAAAAAAAAAATATTATTTTTTACCGTTAAAGTAGGTCACTGTGTGGAAAATCCATTTGTTCTATAAATCCGGACTCACCTTTATCGATTTACATATTACCAATCAAACAGTTTTGAATAAATATGTCTCCGAAAATGTTTTTCAAGTACAAGCCTATTTGACTTCGAATTTAGCAGTCTTTAAAATAACTTAACTGTCCACAAAAAAAAACCAAGAAGGCTCCTACACCGACAATCTGGTATTTTTCAGAACTACAAAACTGTTCTTAAATTTTTTTAACTAAAAGTAACTTTTTGAATAAATAACAAGTCTTCTTTGCTTATTTCAGACTCTTTTGAGAAAAAAATATGCTTATATACATGTTTACGCAACATGTTTCTCAAAAAATTCTTAAATATGCGAGGAAAATTAAAAAAAAAAGAAGAAATTAAAACATGTTGAATAAGAATACTTCTTAAGGTGAAAGCACATGTTTAATTCTATGCTTCTGCAACATACATACCTGCATTGAAATTTTTCAAAATTTTTTTTTGTTTTCCAAAGTCGAAAAATAAAACAACTTTATTATTCAACAAGTGACTTTGACAACCAAGGACAACAAAATAAACTGTCAAACTTATTATTAGCTTCTTAAAGCTCATTATAATAACCACAATGCCTATACAGTATACATCAGCTACCCACATTTTAAACAAATGTCACATACTAATTATCAAATTATTCTGGATAAATAAATTCAAAAAAAAAAAAAAAAAAATAAGCAAATGAGACAAAAATTTGGGAAACAAACATATTTGCTAACAAACTTATCTGTCAAATTATCACACAAAAAAAAAACCTTCATAAATTTACAAATCCCACGTTCTCAATTTATTATATTTATGTTGTGTGGTGTTATCATCATAAACCACCCCCACATTTTAGTATTTACACACGCACCATCAATCCAAATATGGTTATTTATTTACAAAAAAAAAGTTGTTCATTGAATTGAATTGAATTTAAATGAAATTGAATAACCCCAAACATTATCAAGTTTTGTGATATTTTTCTTCCTAAAATGGAAAAAAACAAAAAAAATTATAGTGAAGGGTATAAATAAATAAAATCCATATAAGGAGTGACACTTAATAAAAGTATGTATGTTGCTTGCAGCAACAGCAGCTTAAACAAATCATCACCTTTTGGCGTCAGCAACATCATAAAAAAAAAAAAAACGAAAAAAAAATATTTAAATATTTGTTCATGTTTTAATTTATTTGCTCCCACAGTAGGAAAACACATTTACTCGTTTTTGTTTTTTTTCCTGATTTTTTTTTCAAACAAAAAAGCCCACAATAAATTAATATAAAAATCAGCATCAAAACAGAATTGGGTTACAAATTTAACTTTGCAGACCAAAGAGAAAAAAGACAAAACCATGTCAAGCCTATGGCAATTTTTGTATATATTTCGTTGTGGCGAGCGCCAGCCCCGAGGCACAAAAAAAATCTCTAGCAATAAAAAATGTATCTGCAATCGTACCGAATATATCTATATCTATTTTTTTTTTTTTTGTGCTCTAACAGTGGATGTAAAATGAGTTCCCATATTAAAAATTCATGAAAATCACAAAAAATAAAAAAAAAAAAACTGTGCGTTGGTCGAGACGATTACGGTTCTGCGGTTTGTCTCTTTTATTTTATTGATCCAATGATTTGTTTTTAATCGATTCTTTTAGTTGGTTATTTATTTAAATTTTCTGTAATTTATTTTATTTCATTTGACAATAATATAATAATTTTTAAAGCTTTATGAATACAACAACAAAAAAAAAGAAAACAAAAAAACCTTGAATGTAGATATTAATTGCAAAATTTATGTAGTGGAAGGTAATTTGTGTTTTAATTGTAATGCGCTCGTACTGATGTTTTATTATGTGGTGAGAAGTATTATATCTGCCGGACAGACAAGTGATTTAATTAAAAAATTATGTCGCTATTTAGTTGTTTTTTTTTTTTGTTTGTATTTTTTTTTTTCAAATAATTATTTTTTATTCTGCAATTACGTGAAACAAGTTTCATTAACATGATATATAGCACTTAGCAGCACACTTTATAATAATGGTTTAATCGCTTGTCAGACAAAATTTGTTTGTACCAGAACCAGAAAGTCAACGTGTTGGAGGGTCATTCGTTGCTTGAAGCGATGGTATATTGCTTGTCTGAGACTTTTTTATTTGTTTGTCACGAAATTCTTGTTCGAACTATCTAGACACAAAAAAGAAGTTGTGGAAACATTGTTGCAATGGGATAAGATATTTATCTTGTTTTTTTTTTTTTGTTTGGTTCCTTTAAAGCCGAATTATTGGATTCAATGTGATGTTTTGTACCTACTAAACAAAAACTGTCTTCTTATACCTTAAGCAATGTATAGACTCAAAATCAAATTCTCCTGCAACATTAGTGATTTTCCAAAAAAAAAAAATGCCCTTGAGAAACATTAAAACAAAATCACTCTCCTATCTAATACCGTAAATTTCTACGAGCAACTTTATTCACCTATTTATATTTTCCCTGACTTTAAGTAAAACAATTTAATATCTTAAGCGTGAACCTTATCAAAACACCTTGATCAGAATAAAAAAAGAAACAGCTCTAAGCTGTCAGGGAAACACATAACAACTTCATCTTTGTAACAAGTTTGTGTATAGCTTGTCATGTTCAATATTTATGTATCTCTTTAATTTTTTACTTATTTCATTTTTATTCTTTATGCTTTTAACTTCCAAGTTCGATTGTTATTTATCTTAATTTTTTTTTTTGTTTATTTGCAGGTAACTATGAGTAAACTATCATATTTGGGAAGAATGGGTGATTTGAGGACGAAGGTTGTTGTAAGTTTTTTTGGTTGTTTTATTTATTGGTCACGCTATACATCGTTTACCCTTGATATGTGTAGCATTTACGGGTTTTTTTTTTTGAAAAAAAAAATGAGTTATTAGTTTTGATTAAAGTTGAAATTGCTTTCTTGGTGTTTTACAAGTTTGAGTTTTGAATCCAAATCAGTTTTTTTGTTTTTTTTTCGAAAAAATACATTTTTTTTTCTTACGTTAGTATTTGTGGTTACTACCATCAACATGTTGCAGTAATTTAGAGTCGTTTTTTCGTTTGTGGAAGCTAGTTCATAAATGGTTGAGATATACCTATAAATATGTAAATAAGCAGAAACAAATTTGTGCTGCATCATGTTGCAGAACATTTTTGAAAAAGACTGAAAGCTTTCTTCATTGGGTCTACAGTGGATGCAAATACGAAAATACTATAGATTCTATGTACAGTAACAAAATTGAGGACATTTGGCAGCATGTTGCAGAGAAAGTTGTGTTTTATGAATATCTTATTTTTTTAACCTCTCTTCTTAATTTGGAATGGTGGGATGATGATTGATTAATTTAAATATTAATATATATGTAGGTAATCTCAATCGTGCAACAATTGCATTCTTTTTAAATGCCTTTTTCTTTCCTTTATTTAAAAATACCATCTAGCAACATGATGCCACAAAAATAAACACTTTGAAATATTAAAATCAGTGCCATCATTCTTTAAATTTAATCTGTGGTGATATGTTGTAAATCTAAACCTTAAAAATAAAACAACAAAGACATTACCTGAGCAATATGTTGCTAAACATCATATCCGTAAACAATATAAGTATCTACCCAAACATATTTATAATCTCAATTAAATTAAACTAATATTTTCTTAGTTTAAATAACACTTTTTTTCATTAAATTTAAAAAAAAAGAAAACCATCCTGCCAAACATCTACTGCTATTATAGTTCGAAATTCTAATTTAAAATAAAAGTTTCGAGCAACATGTTGCTAAAAAAAAAAATTGTAAAAATCATTGCCCTAAGCAAATTATCACCCGTTTTCCATTATATACATAATAAATGAATATTTATAATTTCAATCATATTTAATTTACAACACTTAAATCATCATCATCGTTGAACTAATAAAAAAAAATCTCTCTCTCTAAAAGTCTTTTGATCTTTTTGCTCTTATGCAACATGTTGTTATTGCCTTTTATTGCCATCCACACACTCATCCCGGTCATAACATGTCATATTTATAAAATATTAAAAAAAAGATGAAAAATAACTCAATCAAATAAAACAAAAATAACAATTTCAGTTGAATTAGTTAATTGACGAACGGAGCACCAAGTTAAGCGGACACTGACTCCAAAAAAAAAAAAAAACTTAACACACACATATTTAATTAAAAAAAAAAAGGAACAGAAATGTAATGTATCCCCATTATGGGTATACCAATTATCTCATTGAATCTATACACACTAAAATGTATCTGCTGCATATATTGCTATAGTTAAATCGCGTGCGTTAATTAAGTGAACTTTATGAACTTCACGTTTATTATAATGTACACTCCAGTCCAATATGAATACATGTAATATCGATGTATGTGTGTTTTGTCTATGTGTTTGTAAATTTTCTGCAATTATAACGATAGCCTATGTTGAATATTAATTATTTGTCTAACCAGGAGTCTCTAAAGGGAATGCAAGGGTGGTGGGTGGGTTGATAACAGCACATGGCGATCTGGACATTCACTTCCAACAGAGTCAAAGCCAGACAAACACCATACACAGGGTGTGTGTGATTCTCTCACATTAATTTATCTCTCTCATGAATATTCTACCATCGCATTAATAGTTTACTGACACTTACATAAAAGGACTTTGCCTCTGGACAAAAATACCAAAAGCACAGCACCATCATCGACTCACCCCTCCTCAAAGCAAAAACAAAAAAAATATACAACCCCCTTTTCGAGGATAGAGACACCCGTATAGTAGTTCAATTTAAATTGAGCATATTAAGAAAATTATTGTTTTATTATTATTATGACCATAACTTGTGCTCTTGTTTGTTTTTGACAGACTACCCTTAGTCTCTCTCATACAACCAACCCCCTTTTCTTGGTGTTTGTTTGTATTTTTTTTTTTAGGGCGAATGGAGAATAATAAATAATCATGGAGCATGACATGTTGCACAGCAGCGACACTCACACGACACAATTGTGTCCGTAACTTAATGGTTTGTTGTTGTGCGATGCGGTTTCAGTGTCCAAAAGAGTTCACAACATTTTTATAGTATAGATAGAAGATACTGTAGTGAAGTCGCCCCCCAAATAATAAAAAAAAAAAACTTAGCGAATTTCATAAACTTTGAAAATTCAAATGAAAAAAATAAAAAATAAAATAAAAACTTTCAGTCAAAGGGGCATTGCATGACATAAAACTATAGGAGGCACTAGGATAAAAAAATTGTATAAAATATCTATAAAAAGAAGAGTGAAAAGGAAGGGGCATGAGGGGGGTTGAGAAATTGCACTGAGTGGAGCGCCATCGCAATCCATAAAGAGTGTTGATGTTGCCTTTAAAAATATGTCGGATGCATGCAAATGTTTCATCATTCATCGCAGTCGTTTCTGTCCCTATCCCTCATTCATAGTGAGGGGGGTTTTAGTCCCCCTTTTTTTGTATTGCTAGGTTTTCCATATGCACTTTTTTTATGTCTTCGTAGCAAGTTGTTTAGTGAAATTGAACGATATCCCATCTATAAAATTGTCCAGGTGAATAATGAAGAGACTACAAGGTGAGGAGGTGTAATGCTGGTAATGGTACCTTTAGAACGATAGTTTCCATGAATAAAGAAGAAAAAAAAAAACAGTACACAAAATGCAAATCAATGCATTTTATATTATTTCCAAGAGAAGCGACGACGACAAAAAAAAAACCTTTTACAAAGTCCATTTGGAGTTCGCTTTTCATAGAGTAAAAAAAAAAAAAACTAACTAAAGAAAGAAGCAAAGCTTCCAATGTACCTACATATGGATAAATGTATCTTCATTCGCTCTCTTTAGAGAAATTGAAAATAGGATTTCATTTCATTTTCTTTTTTTCTTTTCTTCTTTATTTATTTATTCGTGACAAATTGGATTGATCAAAATTGTGGCGATAAGTAATTGGCTCGGGGTTAAGTATGAAGATACTCTATGTGTAGTGCTTGTCACACTATATTCTTCGAATAGATGATAAATTGTTTTTATTTTGGTTTTTTGTTTACCAAACGAAAATGAGAGCAAACAAATTTTAATTTTTTTTTCTTTATTTTTAAAGAAAATATAAATCATGTCAACCCTTTTTAAGTGAACTAAAGTTGTTGAAGTAATTCGTGATAATTTTAATTTTCAAATGTTTTCAAATTTATTACATATTTTGTGGGTCGCATTGTTCAATTCCGGAACTAAATGAAAATTTCAAAAAAAGCACAAAGTTAAGATTTTGTATTTTTCGATGCTTTAATAAACTTAAAACCTTTTGACTTTCGTATACTGGCAATCGGAATTTTAATCGAAGTCCTTTAGAACTTATACCTATGTACTTTTTTTGTGATAACTTCTTTTGGAAAAATGAAATCAAAATTTAATTCCATAGACTACTTGGAATTGCAATCAGAAGTTTTACCGAAGCCAAGCTTGCTTTATTTCGAAACTAATTAAACCAAACTGTTTGGGATTGTTTCAGTTTCCTTTGATGCCAAGGCTTTTAATTTGCTTGACTTTTATACTAGGTATTGCAATTGGAAGTTTTAACGAAGTTAAGCTTCCATAATTCTGGATTTTTTTCTTATCGAAAGTTTATAGAGGCTTTTTTTCTAATTATGAGACCATTGTTTTAATTACAATACCTACCAACATATTTTTGACTGATAAAAACTTGAAATCTATGGCAAAGTTCCATTTTTTATTTTATTTAACCTTCAACACTTACAAGTACATGCAAAATATAATTTCAGCTCCCACATTTTCAAATACATATTAACAAAAAATATTCATGCAGGTGGCATAAATCAATTACCTATTATTTTTCTATGATGAAAGATTTCAAATTTAATTTCATATGTTTAATTGAAGTTGTGACTTTAAACATAACTTTAATGAGAAATAGGTAACCTCGAATGAGCATATTTTTAACACGTCCCGTTCATTATAAAATTTATAACATTTTTATTCGTACAAAAAAAAATCTAAATATCGAATTTACTAGTTTTCTAAGTGATAGAAAGAGACATAGAAAGATAGATGTGGTATTAATCATTTTTAATTTAAAATTAATTGCCCTCAAAACAACGATGTCAATTTATA
The DNA here is from genome assembly GCA_958431115.1 of Syrphus vitripennis. Taxonomy (NCBI): domain Eukaryota; kingdom Metazoa; phylum Arthropoda; class Insecta; order Diptera; family Syrphidae; genus Syrphus; species Syrphus vitripennis. Next base: position 90,495,307 of record OY288109.1, read on the forward strand.
TATATATATATCTATGGCACTTTATAGTTATATAGTTAGAAGAAGAAAAAAAAAAACGAATAACAAATCGCTTTACTTCCAACATCAACATCAAGTTTACCAATCTCCATCAAAACCCAAAGCGAAGCCCCCAAGTTTAAGTTCTCTTTGCTTCATCACAAAAGTTCGAATCGAGTTCTATTAGTAGACTAGAGTATAGTTGGTTGGTTTATAAGACAATTCGTTATTAACTGCACCTCTAGCCTTCGAGCTATGAAACAAACTTAACTGACGCGACCACAAAAGAAAAAAATTATATATTATATATGTAGACAGCAAAAACAAAAAAAAAAAAAGATAGATATATTTAAACAGCTCGCAGATACAAAGATACAAAATAAACGAACTAAAATAGTAGTTAAAGTACGCGATTCCTTCCTTCTGTGTTTTTTTTTTTTTTTTTTTTTTCTTCTGCATGCATCTTGGCCTTGGGCTTAACGACTTTAGAATTACACTTCACTTCACTCTTTATAATTTTTTATTTTTATTTAACGTTCTTCATTATTGGATTCGTTCGTTTTTTTTTTTTTTTACTTTTGTAGATCTTATAACTATTTCACTAAAAATAAAACACAACCAAAACGTGTCTTGGTAATTTCTGATTTTTCCGAAATAAAAAAAGAAGAAAAATCTAAAAATTTATTTATTTAAAACTCATTCACATGCAAACGAAGACTCGAGATTTCAAAGATAGATCTTAACAATTTTAAAAGTGGTTAAAAGATATATATGTATGTGCAAAAATACTTATTTGCAGCAACCCACATGGCACTGATGTAGTTTGCACTAAAAGTATCTAAACTGCAGAGTGTCTTGTGTGCCAGATGCATTGCATATTATTGTTGATTTTAAATTAATTCAGATGCATCTATAATTGGTTTCGGAATTTTTATAGTTTTTATTTTGCAAAAGATAAAATAATTTCAGCAAAAATATACTTATTTTAGCTTGAGGCATAAAGTTAATTTTTTTTTTTTTAATGAAAATTTAAAGCAAAGTGTTCTTCTGTGATGGAAATTGATTTAAACATCATCAGCTATGGGTATAAGTTGGCTGCTGTGCTGTGCTGTGCTGTGCTGTGGTGTTTTGTGTGCTGTTCTTCATGTGAAACACCTGAAAGTTATAGTTTTATTATAACTCAGCAGTCAGCAGTCAGCACTCAGGGATGTCAGTGGAGCGGAATTGATTATTATCATTTTTGGTTTTAAATCGCATATATAACTCGTAACACCTGGATGGGTGCAATATTTGATTTTGTGTGTGGGAGCAGCATATTGTATTTTTTTTTTTTTTTTAATTTTGTTGTATAAAGTAGATGTAGGTAAGAACTGCCATTTGAATTTCAAAATTTTATAGCCCCTCTGGCTAGTGGTTTTTAATTTATGATGATGAGCGAATTTTTAACTGAATTTGTTTTCCTTCAAAATAATTAAATGAGAGATATTTATTTTGTATTTTGTATTTTTTGAAGCATTTCAACTTTCTACAGAAATGTAGATTTCTAGCCAAAACAAATATTTAGTAAAAATTGTAGTTGAAAAATAATAAGTTGAAAGGTAAAAGTAAATTTGATGAAGAAGAAATATAGTTAAACTAATAATTGAAAAAATGAAGTAGTTGAAAAAGAAACTGCGAACGAAGTTAAAAAGCAAAAGAGTGATGTATTTATGTAGACGGAGACAAATATTAAAAGAAGTTGAAGAAGTAGAGTAAAAGTTGACGAAGAAGAAGTAGTTGAAATAGTTGAAAACTGTAGACAAGGTAGAAAAAGTTGAAACTAATAGAATTAGAACAGAAACATGAGACGTAGGCGGTAGGACTGCAAAAAGTAAACAAAGAAAAGAAAAAAAAGAAGACCAAAAATAGTAGAAGTTGAAGAAAAATTGAACTAGAAGAAGAAGGAAAAGTAAAAGCTTTTGAAGAAATAAAAAAATTAGATGAACAAGTTCAGAAAAATAACAGTTCAAGAAGAAGAATAGTTAGCAGAACAATTTATAGAGTAGAGGAAGTGTAGTTTCAGAAGAAATTAACAATCTCTTTACTTCATTCAAAAAAAAGATATATTTAAAACCCTAAAAATAATTATTTACTTCTAATTAAATTCAAATAAAACTTTCGCAGAAAACGAAAAATACAAGTTCGAGCTCGAAAGAAAAAAATGGAAGAAGAAAAATAATTGAAATATTAAAAGAAGTAAAAAAAAAAAAAACAGTAAAAAGAAGTTCCAGAAGAAATTACTTCATTCAAAGAAAGATATGTTTAAAACCCTGAAAATAATTATTTACTTCTAATTAAATTCAAATAAAATCTTTTTTAATATTTCAAAAAAAAAACAAAGGTGTATCATTTCATTAATTTTTCATAGCTACCTTAATCCAATTATCTTAATTCTTTGAAATTTTGTCAGCTATGTAATTATATTTGGTTATCTAACCTACTCGTAGTATTATACTCTATTTAAACAATCAACAGACTGATTCCCCCTTAGGAAATGAAAATCTTTTCAATTCAAAAAGCCGCAATATAAAATGTAATTAAACATTTACGAATAACCCCCCCCCCCCCTATCAGTAAAGAAGACAACCAAAAAAAAAAAAAATCTGAAAAAGAAAATATTCCAGAATTTATATTTCAACTTAAACATTTCCCAAATGGTTAACATATGTAGTACGTACATCAAAACTCCCATACAAACATTTCTTTATATCCTTTTCTCGTTTCATTATATTTCAAAATTGAGTTTTGAATTTTTCATGACTATGCACTCTCTGATGTGCACAAAAATCGTTTGCCCTACTTCAATTAATTATTTAAGTATTTACAGCACCCACTCTTTTACTTCTTCTCCGTCGTCGTCGTCGTCGGTCGTCGTCGAGGACCCTCTTTTGCACCACACCATTTCAACTCGCCAAAAAAAAAAAAAACATAAAATGTCTATCATAAATTCGTTTCATTTCGTGAAAGTCGAGAAAAAAAATAAGGATAAGGACATTCTATTTATTCGCCTGAGTGCTTACTTAAAAAAAAAGAGAAGAAAAAAAAATTGTGCAGACATCCCTGCCTTGCCGCGTCACATTTGCTGCTCCTCGAGTTATACCTCAATTTAATTTCTTCCTTGTTTTATGTGTTTTATTTTTTCGTTTTATTCTCCTTAAGCCCTTGCTTGATATGGTGATGGGGTTTGGGTGCTTCTTCTTCGTCTTCTCAAAAAATATCCTAATGTTATTTGTTAGACTGAAACTGAGTAATTTTGAACAATCTTTGTTGGGTTTGGTGGCGCGACACAGACCGTTACCAGCTAAATATACCACCAACAGCGAGCAACAAAATCAAATCGAGGTTGATGTTCTCTTCTCTTAATTCGACGCAACTTAGGGATAAGGTTATGTCGTTTGCAACTTTGCAAACAGGACGAAGAGTTATAAAATGGCGTCCAAAGTAATGTCTCTGGGTATGTTTTTTGAAGCGAGGACGACTTTAAAAGGGTCATTAAAAAAAAATCCACCAACCCCCCTATATTATCAACTACTGATGAAGGAATTGCAAAATCGTGTACGAATTTTTGGCAAATACTTACTCGTAGTTATAATACGGTTTAAAATGTTTGTTTGTTTCAAAGACGTTGGCTGATGGTGAGGTCGAGTGGTCTTGGTTGGTTAGTGTTTTGTATAAGAATTTCACAGGCCACTGAACTTTAAATTCATTTTATTCTTAGACAGCAGCTATTTTAACTAATGGAGTCTCATTATAACGACAATAAATGACGAAGTAATTTTTGGAGTTTTTTTTTTTTTTGAATTAAAAAGTTTTCTTGTCTGTTCAAGATTTTAAATATAACAATTATTACAAATTGATGGGGTCGAGATAAAGTTAACACTAATGGGCTTTTTTTTTTTCGTTTGAACAATAAGCAATTATCAATATCACAAGAAAGTGAAGTGATTTTTTTGATTCTCAAAACGTTCTAAACTGGGGGAATAAATTGTTTATATAATTTTGTCTAAATTTGTATTTTACCCACCTTCTTGAAATGAAAACAGATATCACAGATTTTACAGCTGCAATTGTTTGTGATACACTATTGGGTAAAAAGCTGTGTTATAAGATTTAACTCAATTCTGAGAAAGTAATCATAAACCATTTTCAAAAGCAGCAATTAACATTGTCCCTATTGTATATTTAGTAAGAGTTCAACTTTTGTGATAAATCTAATTTTTTTATTTGAAACCTGTGATACATATATTTCATTGGAGTGTACTTTATACGGCATCCTAATTCTTAGCTTTACGACTACTTAATTTAAATCTACTTCAACATTTAGAATAAACTCAATCCCTTCTCTGATAAATAGTTGATGTGCAACTTTTGTGATATATTTTTTTTTTTACTAAAACCTTGGTTTAACAAAAGATTAGCTTAACTGCTGTGATACATTTAAGGCACATCAACACTATTGATCCATCCTATTGGAACAATAATCAATATCACAGATGTTACAACGTGGGTAGTCTGTGATACACTATTGTCCACCAGAGGCTTCATCAAAAGTTTGCTGTTGTCAATGATACAAAGTATTCTTTGACTCTGTCATACGATTTAGATTAAGTACGCTGTAGTTATCATAAATCTAGAACAAAACATTGTCATTGGTGTGATACATGCTAAAAATACAATTGTTGTGATATATTTTTTTTACAAAGTAGCTGTAGAAGACTGCTGTGATACATTTCTTTCATTGTGATAATGTATTTACTTGACTAAAGATCTCATTTATTTTTTTATTATTAATACAAATTCAAAGAATTATCAAAAATTTTCCATTAAATTAACAAATTTCCAAACAAAAAAAAAACAGAGTACTTACCTACGTATGTAGATAAACCTTTCCAGTTTTATTGCTTCAAAACAAGCTTCTCACGAGAAATACATAAAAAAAATATATATTCAAAACAGGTGTCATTAGCGACAAGTTTAATTACTTCCCAAAAGAAAAAATGTATAAATAGAAAAGCTGGAAATTCCTTGCTTATCACAAACCAAATGGAATGTGTTTAGCGTCACTTCCTCAACTTAACTATTTTGTTTTACTATTGATACTAGACTGAATGACGTTTGTATTTATCTAGTTACTCAACAAATGACCTTGACTTAGAAAATAGTTAAACAAATAAAATTAACACCTGAACTAAATGATCTCATCATGGAAATAATTTTAATTATTTTTTTTTTTTTTGAATTTATTTTCAGACGAAAAAACACAGCCCAAATCACATCAAACGTCCAATGAACTCATTTATGGTTTACAGTCAAATAATGCGTCGGGAGATTTGTGAAAAAACACCTGAACTGCATAATGCAGAGATCTCTAAAAAACTCGGACGTGAATGGAAAAAATTAACCACCGAAGAGAGAAAACCTTATATTGATGAAGCAGAATTATTGCGTCAGTTACATATTAAAGAATATCCCGATTATAAATACCGTCCACAAAAGAAACAAGGTAAATCCTCAAAAGCAACAGCAACAACGGGGTCAAATGGAGAAACAAATTCGTCCATTACATCAACAACAAGCAACTCATCGTCGTCCAATGGTCAACAACAATTTAATAACAATAATCAACAACAACAACAAACCTCACCGTCTGTGTCATCCTCAATGTCCTCGGCATCGCCATCGCCATCGACACCTAGCAAGACAGGATCAGCGAACACATCAGCATCATCGTCCACTGCCAGCGGTCGCAAATCCAAACTCACTGCCACCAAACGGACACGAACAACAACTACTAGCAGTAGTGGCAGCACTACTAGCAAAAGGCAGAAAAACGACTCCAACAACAACACAAATCACAATCATCACAATAACAACAACAACAACAATCATCAGCAATATGTTTTCAACAATCACAGCGAAAGCAGCACCGAAATGGACATCACTGCTCTGACAATCAAAAATGAGATCGATCAGAGACCCCTCGAGTCACTGACTCCCAATTCGCCCGAAGGTGCCAAACTAACGCCGAATTTGTTTCTCGATGATTTCTTCCCCGGTTACTACGATAATGATCCGCAAACTGAAACTATGTTGTTGATCAACGATCTGATGCCACATCAGAATACTGTGTTTGTTGGAACAGATCCAGTGGTGCAGGGATGTAATGACAACGACGACAAGGGAACCATTTTCAATGATGCTAACCTTCATCCTGCCAGTATTCAAACCAAATTGCCCACATTCAGTTTATACAATAATCAACAATCTGCCCAGCAATTAAACAATCAACATCAGCAACAACAACAACAATCTAATAATCATCACCTGCAACAGAATACCAATCATCAATCGCTTCAATCGCAACAACACCAACAGCAACAACAACAACTCCACCAAACAACGACCCCCAGCAATCACAATCATCACCAACAATCCCTTCAACAATCACAACAACAACAACAGCAAAACCACCAGCAATCCAACAACAATAACAACAATGATGCAACGATAATCATACAAGATGGCGGCACGCCAACTGTCACCATGAATGTCAATGTTGCCAAATTCGATGACTTCTATACGACAAATCCAAGTGCCAGTGTGACAGATGACAGTGACTGCAGCATAGTTACCAGTGACGCTTTCTCACCTCCCGCTGACTACTGCAGCCCGAGCAGTGCTGGCGATCGCAGTTCAAATGGCAGTAGCGGCACCGAAACCAACAACCTCCTAGAAAACGAGTATCTCAATATTTACGGCATGCCAATGCCAATTATAGACGGTACGTTGTTCAATTGTCTAGACGACTTTCCCACAACACTGAATTCTCACCTCGAATTCAATTGTGAAAAGTATAGCATTTGAAAATTGATTTTATGTTTAAGTTAAATAAAAAAAAAATAATAATAATAATTAAAAGTAAAAAAAGATTAATATAAATATTAAATTTTAATTTTAAATTATAATTTTTATATTATACACACAGAAAAAAGAGAAAATATATCAGGAAATAATACAAAAGAAAATAAAAAAAAAAATATTTTGTTTTGGTGCAGTGCACGAATAGAATATTGAATTTTATAAAAATATAAAAACAAAAAAATTAAAATGTTACCACACCTTCAACACACACACACTACACACACTTACATTATTCATAAATTTAAATAAAACAAGAAAATGTTATATAACATAGGTACATATAAATATATATACATAAAAAGAAATACCTAGTTTGTTAAGATTTCTATCTGAGAAGGAAATTGAATGAGGAACCTTTTTTTTATTTTTTGAAATTTTGGATAAAACACAGATATTTTTTTTAAAGAAAGATAAAAGGGGTTTCCGCTGACCTGATAGGTTTTTGAGGGAAAGGTCCAATTAAATAAATAAAACAAAAAACAGAAATTAAATATTGTGTAAATAGAGAAAACATTTAAACCGGTTAGCCCGATTTGTTTTCAATTGTTTTTTTTTTTAGTTTTTTTTTATACATACAAAATTCTTTTTATATTTAAAAAACAAACAAATAAATACACACTTATATATATATATTAAAAAAAAAAACAAAAACATATTAAAATAAATTAACTGTTGAAACAATTTATAGTCTTAGCGTTTAAGTAGATGGTAATTTTTTAGTTCTTTTTTTGTTTGTCTCATTAAATCCATTAAATTTTATTTCCATTGTTTTTCAAAAAAAAAAATTGAAAGAACAAATTGTTCGTTAAAAAGAGAAAATTTGGTTTTTTTTTTTTAAAGTAATGCTGTTGACAGTTAAACTTTTACAACATGAAACATTATATTTTTTCGCAAAATTTTTTTAAAAATTTATTTTTAAGAGTTTTTAATTTAAAAAAAAAATAATTTCTTTATAAAATTTTTAACGTATACGTACCTTGTTTTTTTAAGTTGTTTTAAGAACAAGGAGAAAATAAAGTTTTGACCCAAACTCTCTTGGGTCAATTTGAACTGTGATCGAAAGCAATATTATTAATTTGGACTTTCATTTCCAAATAAAAAAAGAAATTATTAAAATTAGAAATAAAAATGTATATTCTTAAATTTGTGTGGAAAAAAAGTTTTTTTTTTATTGTTTGACTTATAAACAAAAATGTTGCTGGTCTTGAAAATTGCAATGTCTTATATTTTGTATTTAATTTTTATGTAGCCCCGCGGATCTTTTAATTTATTTATTTTTCATTTTAAAGCTTTAATATTTGTTTTTATATTTTTTTTTTTTTCAATTTTTTTTAATACAGATTTTCCGGTTTTTATTTTTTTTTTAATAAAATTAAAACAATTTTCTCTCTAACTTCATTTTTAAAATTATTTGTTATTTTAAATTAAAGGAATATATTTTTATTTAGTATTTTATTTTTATGGGTTACATAAAAAGGCCATTTTTTAATTGGTAAACAAAAAGTCACTGTTTCTACAATTTATATTGTTAACCGATTTTTTTTGAAATAATGTTATGAAAATTATTTTATTAAATTGATTGAAGATTAGAAAAGGTTTCAAAATTTTGATCGATCCATATAAATTTTTTTTAAATAATAATAATATTTATGTTTTTAAAAAAATCTTTTTTTTTTATTATTTTTTCAGGGTATTACGTATTTTATGATTGAAAATGAAAAAAAAAAAAAACAAGAATATTGCCAAAACAGCATTACTTCTATAAGTGATATTTTAAATTTTTTACGTAAAGTAAAATTTAAAAAAGAAAAGAAAAAAAAAAAAAAACTAAATTGAAAGCAAACATATTGGTAGGAACTGCGGAATAATGAAAAAGAAAATCGAAGTTAGGATTGTCGTTACTCAAATGGTATTTTCATGTTAAACTCACCAAAATATTTAAACAAAAAATATTTTATTCACCTTAATTAATTTTTATTAATTTTAGATAATTTAAAAAAAAAATATATAAACATTATTATAATGTAACACTTAGACAAAAGAACCATTTCGCCTCCTGACAGTGAATATATAAGTATGTATAATCACTAATATATCAGTCTAAGACACATACACAACAATAGAATCAAAGTGCATATTATATTTAAAAAAAAATATTAAACAACCTCCATCGTTAACGATTTTTCTCTAACTGCTGCGGTCCTGAGCCAGTTGTTGATTTCAAATTATTTTTTGTTTGAACTTAAAATTCCAACTACTTGTTCTCAGGTGCCTGATCTCTCCGGGTAAAAGTCGAAAATCGAAAGAGAGGTTGAACCAACTATCCATAAAATGCTGCCAGGTGTCTGAGATGTTTTTTAAAAAAATCAAGTCATGTGTCTTTATTATTAAGAATTTCCAGCCTTAAATATAAATTTAAATAAAAAAAAAAATATCCTTCAGCCTATTTCTTCCCATCCTAATTTTTTTTCGTTCGGTTTTTAAAATTAAAAATAACAAACTCTTTAATTTACAACACTTAAACTTGTATAATTTGTGAAATATTCTTTTTTAATATTTTAAATTTAATTTAAAACCAACAATAACATTTTATAAACATATATATTCAATATATCAACATTTATCCCTTGATTATAAATTTTTATTAATTAAATCTATTTTGTTGTCATAATTATTATAATATCAATATGCCTGTGTTCGATTTAAAATTTAAGTTTTTTTTTTTTAAATAAAATATAATAGATAAAAAAACAGTTGAATTTCATAATTTAAAAAAAAAAATTAAAAATCTTGGTGGTTTGGAAAAAAGAAAAATATTTTTAAAATAAATAAACAAAAGAAGGATAGAAAAATCTATATTTACAAGGCTGTGTAATTTTTCTTCTTCTCTTGAAATTGGCATACACAAATTTAAGAAAAATAAAAATTACTAATCATAATATTGTTAAATAATAAAAAAAAAATTGTGTTTAGTATTTTTTTCATTACCATCGATTTGAAGAAATTCCATTGTATAAAGAAAAAATAAATCTTTTATTGTTATTTTGTATCAGTTAAATTTTTATTATTATTATTATCTATTAATTATTATTATTTTTATTTAGTTAATTCTTATTTAGATAAAGAAAATGAATTATGAATTATTTTTTTTTTATTACATTAATTTTAAATTTATAAAATTAAAAAAAAATGTTTTAGTTTTTAATGAAAAAAAAAATTAATTTTTTTTTTAGTATTTAAGAAATTTGTTTGTGTACTATAAATAGACATTGTGTAAATATTATTTTTTATATTATTAAGATATTGAAATTAAAAAAAAAAACATACAAAAATTACATACGGAACAAATACATAAAAAACGTTCTCAATACGAAAAAACATTAAAAAAACAAATTCTTTTTATTTTTATTGGAATATTTCACTGTTTTTGGTTTTTTTTCTGATTGTTGTTGCTGATTTTTGTTGTTGGTCTTAGATTCGTCTTTTTTGGTTGATTTGGTTCTTTACGTTCGTTAAAGATGGATTTTTATTTCGTTCTGGATTGTTATGATTGCAATGGTTTGTATGATTTAGTTTACTCTTTTTTTTTCTAGAACTTGAAATTCAACATCAAACCTCTTAATTTGTCCTGCTCCCTTAACATAATTATTGAGGTTTTTAAGTAAAGACAATCTCAGGCACCATTGATGGTTTTGTTATAATATTATTTTTTAACATGAAAAACAATTGAATGTCAAGGCTTTTGTGGTTAAATCAAAGGTACTGATAGGGGAAAATATTAGGGTTGCCAAAGCATGTTTTTTTTAAGGACTGTGGTGGAATCGATAAAGGTGATTTATGATAAGTGACAAGCATTATCAAGAGCTTCAAACATACAAATTCCATTTAATGGCACGGAACACAAATAACCGCAGTTTTTTACAACAAAATATGAGGCACTGTTTGTAAATGGTTATGGTCACTTTGACCCAGTTTTTAAATCGAGTGTCGAGCGTTGAATTTTATTCGTCACAAAGTCGGAGGCTTTGATACTATTAAAACAATAAATCTCAACTAAAATTAAGCTAAATAAATCAGAAGTTCTATTTCTTCCAATGCAGAAAAAATATATTTCAAGTGATGTGGTAACCCCGAAAACTATCTTAAGACAGAGCTCTAATCTAGACCTTTCTTTTAAAATACGTACCTACATATTTTAAATCTTAAAAAAATCTTCGCAAAAAAAAATATTTCTACAAAGTGGCATCCTTGGAAACTATTTACAAATAAAATCCTATAGAACAGATCTTTCTTTTTTAAAATTGCGTGTCGATTTCTTGAAACAGACTGAACTGAAATTCAGATATTTATTTGGGATCTCAAAAAAATATCTTTCCAGAAAAGTGGGAACACTGAAGAAAAATATATTTATATTCTTGACCTATATTTTAACACATCATTTTGTTTTTTAAACACGGGCTTAGTTATCCTAAACTAGAAGATAAATACGTGACTTAAAAGGGAGGCCAAAATATATATAAGTCTGAATCAGGCCATCTCAAAAATTTGTGTGGTCACTTCTTAAAAATTTATATTTGCAACGAAAAATAGTTTTGGAATTTTTGAGAAGAAAACTACTCGTATAAATTTTTGCTATGGTTTTATCCAAAAAAAAAATGATCATTTAATGCGGAAAATCTTATTGAACAGATAATAATAGCGCTCTGCCTCTGTGTCAATTCGTTATTAAAATTCCAATATTAAAAGTTAATTACTTAAAACCGCCCTAAAATTTGTATTTGTTAGGATTGCATTCTAAAAAAGCAAATTTCTTAAATCAAGAAGTTTTTCAGTGGTATCTTCGTAAAACAACACAAAAATCTTAGATACTAAATTTTAATAAGGTTTTCTTGATTAAATCAATCCGATTTCTCTTTGCTTTAAATAAAAAAAACATTCCATAGCAAAAAAAACTCGATAGAATCTGATTTAATTTTTTTTTAATAATAATATTTTCCTCTGTGTAGAATGTATCAAAAGTCTAGCCTCTGGTCATCATAACTGTCACAAGCACCACACGAGCTGAAATTCATGTCATATTTTTTGTTTTAATTCTACAAATCAAATAAACTGTTTGCGAAATATACATAGCTACTAACCCCTTCAGGGTAATTTTTGCACAAAAATACAACGAAATTATGAAGTACCTACCATTTTATAAATATTTACAAGAAAAAAAAGCAGAAATAATTCAGTGTATGGTGTAATTTGCAGTGACATAACAAATCAACTTTATTCAATTGACTGATAAATGATTGACAGTCGATAATTCGGTTCGAGTAGTTCTATTTATTTATTTTTTGTCTGTTTCTTTTTAAACCATACCAAATCATTAATCATGAATAATACTTTTCTGTGGAATGTTGATTTTGTATACCTAAAAGTTTACAGAAAAAAAAAGTGTTCCGGAGATACCTCTAATGCAAGTCGGATTTCTTAGAGGAATAACACTTGAACTTGAATACTTCCAGAAGCAATATAAATCAAGAGTAAGGTTTTATAATGTTGAAGCTTTGTTTACACAGCGATTAAGTTCTTTATCTTTGAAAACAAATAAACTTCATAAGAAATTAACAAGCTAAGAACATTTTTATCAACACAACAACAACAACCACTAAAGAACATAAATTTAATCACAAAAAAAAATACACAACCGTAATAAAACTTCCTATCAATTCGGTTGGTTTTAAAATCATGAAAACTTCGCTCTAGAGTCACCGATAATACCTTAATTATATTATATGTATATTGACATTGGAGTGCGTCAATAAAACTAATGAAATTACCATTTAGCTTCAGTGATGAAATGAAAATAATTAAGTAGGTACATCAATGTTCATATTAGTATACTAACAGTGAATTGATTGTTGTTGATAAATTTGTAGGTATAGAGATTTGTTGTTATTTGTTATCAAAATTGATATTTCAATTATTATTGACACACAATTTATTTGTAATCGATTTATAAATAAATCATTGATAAACACAACTCAATCAGATAACGATTAATTAATTGCTTAAGGATCATTCAGTCGCTACTTATTGCGGGACTTAAATTATTTCATAAAAAAAAGTAGTTAAATTTTTTTTTTTATTATTCCCTGCGGTTTTGATGAGTAAGATATTTTATTCGTTTAATTTAGTAATGGCAAAGTGGAGAGGTTAATACAAATCACGAGTTACTTATGAATTGAACAATGGAAAGATTTGTTATAATTTTTGAATATAATTAGTGGTGTCATCAGTTTTTTTTTTTGTAATGATTAGAGTGAATAAAATAAAACAATGTTGCATTATTTTTTCACGTTTTTTCTTTTTTCATAAAATTATTTAATTTTTGACTCAGCCAATTCGTTGCTAATTTATGCCGTTTTCAATTGGCAATCTGGAAGCAGAAAAAAGCATTCTGTATTCGTTCAATTGGGCAAAAGTGACGGTTCTGATTCTAAAAAAAAGAGAATCAAAATCAGCAAAAACAGAATCACTCACACATTCAAAGATTTAAATGTCACACTTGATAAATGTCATATTTTTTTAAATTTACAAATTATGTGAACTGTGAAGTGATTGCTTGAAATACTAATACAGCACACCAAACTTCAAGTTTTTCAGAATCGAAAAAAACTGTTCAAGTGGGATTCCGCATCTTAAACCAATTCCGGATTGCCAATTGAAAACCACATTAGACAATTACTCGTTACTTAGATAGAACTAAATCAAAGAATCGGTGTTCTTAGCCGACATTTGATGAGAAGGGCACAGTGAGACCAAAATTTAGCAAAACATATTTAATATTCTATTATTTTACTCGCATATCGATTGTCAGCTTGCTTTTATGAACACAGTTACCGACTGTTGTAATGCAAAGATAATGCAGTGTATTTACATTTGTGAACGCAAATCTTGCATGACAGCAGCATTTTTTAATTTATGAACTCAGCCTTAAATCAAATAAACAGACCATCTCTAATTTCTCACAATACTAACGGTGAGACACTTCATCCATAACAGTGAGAAAGTCTCAATCAATTGTTTTTATTGATTTTTGAAAAAGCGACATATTTTAATTCGAGAAGAAAATTTTATTCAAGTAAATTTTGATAGCTTTTTCGGTGACCGTTGCGAAAATTCACTCTGAATTTTCTGGAAAATCAAAACCTTTTCAAATTGTGTATTCCCTCTAATAACTTGGAAAATGTTTATAGGTTTTTCCAAAACCATGGCTTTGGAGATTTTAAATCTGAGGTGAGTTAAGAATTCTGACAATTGAAAACTGCAAAATTGTTCTCAAAATTATGTATTTAGCTAAACCGATATTGCATCAACCATTAATCGCTCCACTAATTTCTTTCATCATCGAAGAAGTCTAAATTTGTGATAAAAAATCCGAAACACTATTGAACCCCGAAACGAACCAAAATAGGTTCTCGTATTTTCTTAATGATTAGCATTGAATCCACATTTTTTGAGATTAAGTATTTAATAGAAATTTCCTTATCAGCTTCAATTTAAATCTTCAAAAAGAAATAGCGACATTTTTGAGTTAAATATTATCATCAAATCCCTGTTTAATCTAGATTAAGTGATAAAAAACTAATTAAAATAGAGAAAGCCCAAACTGTTCGCAACATAAAACAAAAAAAATTATAATCTTACCTAATACCTTACACAGTTGTTTATGATTCCAAAATAAGATCTATGATAACATCTCAAAACAATCCTCATTATTATTTTTTGTTTTTATTGAATCACATATCTATTGCGTGATTATGCATGCATATTATGATGCACCGCATCACATAGTCAACCAAACCACTGTACCCAAGAGAGTATAACCCCACGCAATATATTGTTAAGATTATTACCCATTTGATGTATATTCAACTTCAACCTTCTGTCATTTCATGTTCAAAGTTTTTATTCGATAAAAAAATTAACATATAATCATTAATTGCCATGTCGTGTCTAAGAAACCGCACTTCTATATTATACATATACTTAACTATTTCTCTATACAACAAAAATGTCAGAGGTGACACTAAAAATTACAAATTAAAGCAGCAATAAGGCAAACTAATAAATCATTTGACTTCGAAATGTGTGTCGTGTATCTTTTTTTTTTTTAGATTCATATAAGTATATATACCAACCACCATCTTTTCATATGTGAATATTTTTTTTTTTTTTCATTTTTTGCATAAAAAAAATAAAATATTTTCAATTCCATAAAATTTATTGACTGAGAGTCTAATGCAATCTGTCATGTGAATTTGTTTGTGTTTTTATCAGGACTGCTCCATATTTTATTTTTTTTGTCCACTCTCACTCTTCTTAGTTTAATTTATTTTTTTCAATCAAGATGAAAATATTCATACTCGTATATATACAGTTATAAGAAGTTATGAATATTGTATAAGCCTCTTAACTCAGAGGCGCCACTGTCAATTTTAGCTTTTTACGAAATGACAAAAAAAAAAAAGATAGAGTCACGGAGAGACAAACATCAGCCACCTCCAACGCGACAATAAGCCGCAATATTCTCTAATCATAAGACGCAATCATATTTTGGTGGCGTCAAAATGGCATTTCTTCTCGCACCTCTATTGGGAAGTAGTTTTACTTTTATATGGTTGCCAGCAGAGGTTAAATTGTATTGAAAAATGATCTTTTGTTAAATTATGTTTTAAGATACAAAATTTTGCTTTAATTATTATTTCATAGCAATCAACTTTTTTCATATATTTATATTCTTTATGTTGAGTTTTTTTTTTTTGTCACGTAGAAACTGATAATTTGACAACACTTTATTTTTGCTTTAATGAAAATGTTTTAAAATATTACCAGGATTCTGGAAAGTACAGATTAATTAATAAAGCCATTTCAAAAAAATTTAAGGCATGTAATTTCGTTTATAATCGTTCCGACCAAATCTCGAAAACAGCTTTACCAATTGCGATGACATTTTTTCTATGAATTTTTGTAAGAAACTTTATTATTTAGTTTATTTGTGTTTTGGAAACTAGTCAAAAATTATTTTGAAATTTTAGTTCTTAGTTAATCCTTTTTAAAACTTGCCCTCATGCTTTTTTTTTAAACTTAAGATAGGTATTTTATGTAGGTACACTTAAAAAATTACATCAGAGGTAGCATCTCCAGTTTAGAGTTTATTGTTTTGTAAATTTTATGCTTTTCCACATTTCCATTGAACATTTTTCAAATATCCTCTTAAAATTTCATTTCTACATTTTTTCATTTTCGTTTTTTCTTATTTCATTTTCTTCTTTAATAAAACAAAAAAAAACCTTCAAAAAAATTCATTTCTATTGTAAAACCGCCACACATTTAATATCTATACGCTGATACTCGTTTATTTGTATTCTCATTTATCATTTTATCATTTTCTAACTTTGTGTTAAATGATCATATTTTCAATTTTGAAAAACTGAAAGGTGACGTTTTGACAGCATGTTAGTAATGTTTTAATTTTAAATTGCTTGTTGTTTACAAATACAAAAAATTACTCAGAAGCATTTTGTCGTTGGTAAAAAATTTAAAAAAATAGTTTTCAAAATATGTATTTAATTTTCAAAAACAAAATTTTATTCTTAATTTTCAAAATTCAAAAACATATACAAATTTTTTGATATTTTGAATACTGTTCAGATAATTTTGTATACCTAAATATTTTGATCAAATGAATCATTTTTGAGAAAATCAAAACATGGTTCTATATTGAATTTAAAAAAAATAAATCTTTGGGTAAATTTTTGAAAGAAAGGATAACTAGGAAGGTAGATGGATAGATTTTAAGCATCGACAGGAAATAGAAAACGTCAATTTATGGTAGGGACCTGACGCCATTAATGCTTACCTTTGTTCGGGTATTTTATTTTTTAAACATTAATCGACACATTTATAAAAGTGGCAATCATAATTTTTGGTTTTATGATTGAAATAAAATTAAAAAAAAAAATAAAATAAAATTGAGAAATCATGCACACAAAGTATAGTAGCAATAGCACAAGTAACATGCGGAAAAGAGCCTGACATCTTAACTCGAACTAATTTCAAATGCGAAATGCGTGCCCAAGCAGTCAGCTGTCAAGATGGCAGTAGCAGTTCCAAGTTTCCAACCAGCAGCACCACCAGCACCAGCACCGCCACCACCATCTCTACCACCAATAGCAACAGCAACATGGCTCGTTCAAGGTTAGCAACGTGTGTGCACTCTCAAACCTAGAGCAAACATTAAAAGCGATAAATATTAATCACCTCTCCGCCATCCCTCCCCCCCTCACCCCCTACCAAACAGATACTTAGCTGCAGCCGTAGGTATACCGTGTAAACTATATAGTGAGATATATGTTCTGTACACTGCACATTGCACTTACTAACAAACAAACAAAAAAAAAAAAACATATCTGAAAATCTTTCGTATCTGTTCAGCGTTACACCGTGAGATACAAACAAAAAAAAAAATCACAAAAAAAAAATAATAAAGCAAAATTATGTATCTCTAGCTATGTGTAAGTGTATCTAGGAGGAAATAAGTTTAACTAAACAAATGCACTCACTGCCAGTAATGACGGTGATGGCGCACATTTGCATCGCCACTCGTTTTAGATACATAGATACTCTAGTATAACTGCTGCTGCTTAAAGTATCTATCTCTAGTTCTGCAGATATATTGAGTGTGCTGCATAAGTAAGCCACCCACGGAAGTGTGACACGGTGTGAATGTGAGGCACGAACCGAATGCAAATTGCCAACAATCATCTAGCTTCTTTTCTATAAGCTCTCTATAGTGTGCTTCCCGCTGTCGCCGAGCCGCGCCGCCGTTGTCTACAAATTTTAGTAAACCCCTATGGAGCATCCTTCAACGCATAGATATTATACCTACGCAGTGCATTGCATTCGGTGAGTTTTAGGTTGGGTTTTTGTGTATTTTGTGACTCGTTAAAGTAAATTGGTTCTTGGATTCTGTCGTTGTTGGTGTGTGCAATATTACTCGGTAGCAGGTGGCGCGTGCTTTAAGTTTTTCTATTTTTCTATTCTTTTTGAGACATCTTTAATTATTTAAATTATTTAGTGTTTGTTATGCAAACAGGCAGATGAGATGTAAAGGAATTTGTGTATTTACTCTGAGTTTAAAGTTTACAATAAAATGAACAAAGTTACAAGGTGTTTAGTTCTTGTTTAAATCGATAGAAACTTCGTGACTGCTAAACATAGATAATTATTTAAATTATAAAATGCAATAAAATTCTAATTTTTTTTTTAAGTTGAAAAATGAATTTTCAATTTATTTACTGTTTAAAATATAATTTTTCAATTTTCAATTCAATTTTCTAATGTACACTAATCTGTCTAAATATTACCAAAATTTATAAAAATCCCGCAAAAATCACAATATACATATTCTTTTTTCTGATTATCAATAGTTTATTTAATTTGCTTAAATTTTTCAGCAACATTTTTTTTTGTGCAGAACTTTTTTTTTTAGGCAGAACTTTTCTATTTTTTTTTTTTTGGCAGTTTTTATATTTCTGACATCAACAATTATTTGGCTTAATCATTTCTATAACAAATTTTTTTTAATACTTTTTTTGAAATTTGATTAAACTTTTTTTTGTAGACGAAACTTTTTTCCCACTTTTTACTATTTTCTTTTACATTTCATCTGTTTTTCTAAAACTGTTTTAAATATTTATGTGAATGAACAACTTTATTCTTTTTCCGAATGGTTTTTTTTTCGAAATTTGTATTCATCAATTTTTTGATTTTTTGTTTTCTTTTTTGAAATTTGATTTTGGTTAAAAAATAAAAGATATAAGCCTCCTTTTTTCGTCAGTTCTTTTACAAAGAAAACTTTACAGTTAAATACCAAAATATTATTATTCTTAAATTTACGTTGTTAAAAGTAAATGTCAATTGAAGTGAAAAATAAATGATTAGTACAATCATGATTGAATAGGTTTTTTATTTTTTAAATTTTTATATATATTTATTTTTAAAAATATTTTTTGTTCTTAAAACTACATACAAAACACTGTGTACATAAAATATATAGCAACTTCCTTCTACCAATTACCATCTCTTAAACATAAAAACAAAAAACATTTCATTTCTTAAATATAATTTTGTTACAAAGTTTCAAAATGAAAATAAAAACAAAAAATCTGTTTTCAAAAATATTCAGGTAATCAAACAAAACTGTGATATGCAACTACATAAAAAAAATAAAGAAATTAACAAAAAAAGGCAACAAAAATTAAACAAAATGAAATAAAATAAATTTCAAATGTACATTTTCACCTCAATGCCATTAAAAAAAAAAAAACACAATGATTCAATACAAAAAACAAAAAACAAAAATGCTGAAAACCAAAAATCAAACAAAAATAAAATCTGAAAATCTCAGCAACAATCGCAACCGAAAAAAATGAAGCACACACAAAAACTCGAGATTTAATATTTGCGTTTATTTTTTCTTCTAAAAAAAATTAAAAACAATTAAAACTTTCTCTTAATTCTTAATTTTTATAGTTATAAGTGAGAAAAAAAAATTAAGTGAAGAAAATGTAAATTTGATCATATTGGACATAAAAAAGTAATGGTTTTCGGTATTCCAACGAATAATAATTTAATAAAAACAAAAAAAAGATCTTTTTTAAAAGCCCTCCAGCTACGAGAGGAATGAAAAGTTAATTTATAAATATGTATTTATAAAAAGAAAAATTAAATTTAACTGCAATATTTGCAAAAATCAGTGCATAAGTTTAAAATTAAAAACAAAAAAAAAATATTAAAGGCCTATAAATTATTTCTTTTCTTGTAAAATACAATTGCATGATAATATTGTATTTTAAGTAAAAAAAAAAAAGAAGACATATTAAACCACCCACAACAACAATTCAACTCGCTTTAAATGTGTAGATGAAATATAAACAAAACAAAACAAAAAGTAAACAGTCATACTTAATATTTAAGTAGATATTTTTTCTCAAAAAAAACTCTAAATGTCTATTTATTACACAGAAATTATTATAAAAAATATTAATACAAACAACAAAATATTAAAATAATATTTATTGAAAATTTAATAAGAAATTCATATACAAAATACGTATAATATTGTGCACTGGGCTAAAAAAAAAAAACAAGAAATTGGAGTGGATATAAAGACTTAAAATTTAAGCAATCTTTGAAAAAAACCATATTTAAAAAAAAAAAAGAACCTCTGGACACAGGACAACATTTGCAAAAAACATGCCTAGCAACATGTGTACGAAACATTTCCAGCCACCAAAATATATTTAACAAAATAAAAATAAAAAGCAAAATTCATTCCCTCTTTACAAAAAATACATTAAATTTAAATGTTAAGCAAACAAAAAAAAAAATATTATTTTAATAACAGAATTAACAAAAAAAAAAATTATATGCTTTTGGAATTTTTAACTAAAAGAACTCAGAAGTGTGATCTTATTGCAAAACAAGAAAAAAATAATATAAATAAATAAAAAATGGTTTTCTACGCAAAAAATAAAAAATAATAAACTAAATTAGAAACAGTTTCGTCAAGGTTAAGATTTTTTTATTAGAGATTTATACATTTACATTATAACCTACAATAAAAAAAATATTAATATAATTTAATATTTGTATGGTATAAAAATATTTTTGAGAATGGGTGAAATGTATGTGGGAACGGTTAAGAGCATTTGGGGTAATTTAAATATTAAAAAAAAAACAGAATTTTCTTATAAATGTTGATTGTTTATCATGGATTATGAATATTAATATAAAAATTAACAATATACTTCAAAAAGTATAATTTTTATTGAAAGAAACAAAAAATAAAAAAAAAATAAATTAAGAATGTAAATTTTTATTCATGAATGTGCATTGAACTGAATTGTGTAGCAATTAATAGATAAGCGTCTTTTTGAAGAATTTTGTTAAAAATGATGAATTAAGAAAAAAAAACAAATAAATTAAAAAAAAAGACTCCACCGAAATTGGAGTTATTGTGAATTGTTAAGAGATATTTGAGTATAAAATGGAAATATGAATTAAAAAAAAAAATAAAACTTTTTTTCATAACTTCTTGTAAACATTGTTTCAAAAAAAAAATGCTTGTAAATAATTATTACTGAACTATTAAACATAATTTTTTTATTAAACATTATAAAAATGAGTTTTTATTTAACAAGTTTTCTTTATTTCTTCGATAAGGAATTAAAACAAATTGGGTAAGTTATAAACTTGTGAAGTATTATTTCGTCAAGTAGGATTAGCTTTGCTTTCAACTAAAATATAAAATTTATTAACACATTAGTATTTCACTAGAACTCCAATTCCTAAAATCGAAAATTCGAATAGCACGCCAAATGCCCTTGATTTGCAATTTTTCAATTATTTCATTTTTTTAAATATTTAAAATTTTTGAAAAATGCAGCAATATTTTTCTGTAGGGTGATTCTTAAACACAAATATGTAAAACTTTCCTTCAAATAGCTTGCCGAAGGGATTGAAAAGAAATTTGGAAAGAATATAAAATTTTCTGGGTGGAATCTCAGCCAACATTCTTCTCCATGCAGCTGGGAACCTAGCTTCCTACCTCCAATTTCGCACGCCAAGTTGGATGAGCTCCTATCTCACCTGCATGCGACACCTTCATCGCGGTCTTCCTCTACTGCGCCATCCCTTAGGATTGAATTGGAAAACTTTCCTGGCCAGAGAGTCCGGGTCCATTCACTCTATGCAACCCAGCCATATAATCCACTGGGAGAAAAATGTTGGAAAATGTTTCTTTTAAAAACTGTAAAGATCTTCAAATTTGCTAGGATCATTAATAAGTTAAAATTTGTTGAATAATACAAATATTATAACATGTGTTTTTTAGTAGTTTCATTTGCTTAATTTTTTCTACATAAAATATTCAAAATATTGAGTTGCCACATAAATTATTTTTTTTTTATGGCACCGTTTTCATATAAATTCTAATTGCAATCTACCATACCTTTTATAAGAAAATGGAAACCCAAAAATTCGGAGCTATATACCAGGAATCAACTAAGAATTATGAACTCCAAGTTTAAAGAAGTTTGACTGTAGTTTGAAGTACTGAAAGACAGAAATACGGAACTTTTTCTTTTCGCTTTATCTATCATCGTTTTATTAATGATTTGATTTTTTTATTATTCTAAAACTTGCCCCTTACTTTCTAAGGTCGTAAATTAAAATATTGAAATAAATCAAAACAAATTTTTGAAGACACGAATTAATATCTCGAAAACAAAAGCGAATGGAGCAATGCCAAATAATCTTTTTTATTAATTTTTCATTTTTAGAATAATGGAAATTAAAAATTTGAAATAAAAGATCAGTGTTTAATTTTGATGGTCCCACCCCCTTAAAAACTTCCGTACTTGCGTTAAATAATGTTTACCCCATGACGTTCGCGATTTAAAGAAAAAGTGAAAACACATTTAATTGAATTTAATACCGATTCCTTAAACTCTTAACAAATCAATTATTCAGTGATTCACACATTGACTTTATAATGTCTCCAAGATTCATTGCCATCAATTTGTTCATAAAATATATTACAAATAGTTCAAACACCTTCCGTTGTTTGAAAAAAAAATAAATAAAAATTTTATTCCCATGTGGGAGCTTCACATCTGTGTGACGACATTAATAAAACCATCAAAGCATCACAATAGCCCCACGCGGAAAAGTGCAGCGCAGTGCAGCAAAAAAATTGTCCTCGATAGTGCAGTCAACTATAATAATGGTCTCCCATCAAACTGAATGCAATAAATCTGTCATCGCATTATATAGCCCCGGTACTGTAATAAAACACTTCCACTCACCGTTATCGTCATCGTCATCGTCATCACCATCGCCATCACATAGTACTACTAGTCGCTCGTTTTTTCGTTTGGTTGTCCTCATCATCCTGAATCGAGTGTGTAGGAATACTCAAGTGTCTACGATATGGCATTAAAAATTCAAATGTGCAAAAGGATTTAATTGATGCGACACAAAAAGGAGAAGCATTTATTTCCGCCCTACAACGCCAACGGACGAACGAGACGATGATGAGAAAGCAATAAAACCCCCCCATAAGCAAATCTTTAGCTGAGCCAAGAGAAATTTAAGTCTTGATACTCACTTACAAATCCAAATGTCAATTATTGCAACTTGTGAAAATAAGAAACTTTAAAGGTAAGATATTTTTTTATCGTGAAAAACTCTAAGCAAAGTTTTTAAATCTCATTCATCTAATTCTGAAAACGTAACAAAAACTGGATTGTAAATACATATATGGTTATCAGCTGCCACTTTGGAATCCATCAAGTTTGCTTCTAATTTACAAATTAAAGGAGTTTTTCATGGCTATTGTGCTAATGTTTCCCTTCTGCATGGAATTATTAATGGATTAAATACTAATATAATTAATGCCTGAGACATTTTTTCTGATTTATCTATAAGCATAAAAAAGGAGTAAATGCTACGATATTAATGAATCCCGATGTGATTTTTATCCAATAAGGGAATCGTTATTCGAGTAACCTGTGATACAGCTCATATCACAAATATTTATTGGAGAAATTGCTCCAAAATAAAGAAGATGATATTTTTAATTCATTAATTACTAATTTAATGGAGTATTTTGTCCAATCTTAAAGATATGTATATGGAGTATTTGCTCTAAAAAAATCAATCATACTTAAAGTAGATAATTGCTGACATAACTCATTCCTCTTATATTTATTGGACTATATTTAAATGAATATTAAAGTAGCAGGGAGTATGACTCCAATGAGGCTTCTATAAGTCAGTCGCTATTGGAGTAAATACTACTATAGCTCATTCCTCGGATTATTTATAAAATATTAAAAAGGCAGGGAATATACTTGGTTCAAGAAATCAAACTTTGTTGGAGGAAACGCTGAAATTGTTAATTTCTCAAATATTAAGCATTTGCTCCATTATTAAAGAAACAGGTATGATGACTCCAAATAGTCAGTTGTTATTGGAGTAAATGCTAATATAATGCATTCCTGAGGTATTTATTGAATTATTTTATTAAATATTTAAAAAGCAAAGAGCATATAATTTGTTTCAAGGAATCAAACGTTATTAGAATAAACGATAATATAACTCATCTTTCAAACTTTTATTGGCAGGAAGTATTTGCTCCAATAAGTGAATCGTTATTGAAGTAAAAACTGCTAAATATAATGTATATCTCATTCGCAATATGTTTATTGGACAATTTATTCCATATTTCAACAGTTTTACGGCCTCTTTAAAAATGTTTATAAATTTATCTATTTTGAATTTTCTTATTTCCTAATACATTTTTCTAAATTAAACGATGTTTCATCTATAAGCACAAGATCGTGCAACCTGTAGTGTTAATTCTCAACGATTTCAATTTCATAAAAAGAAATAATTATCTTATAGTATGACGTTGCGAGGACAAGGCACTGGAAAACTTAAAATGCTTTTGCGGACGTAAATGACAATAATTTTCAACTTGAATTGCTCAAAATGTCAAAAAGAAAGGAAAAAATATTTATAATTTAATTGAATGATCCGGGCTGAACAAATTTAATGGCCATAATAAATGTGTGACGAAGAATGATATGAATGTTTATTTTTTTTTTCTTTTCTTTAAATTTATAAACTTTTTCTGAAGTGTGCAGCTGTTGCAGGCAGTGCCTAGTATACAAACTGACAGTTGTTGTCCAGTTGAAAAGAACAAACGAACAGAGCGAACGAAAATCAACGAACTTTTGTTGTTTTTCCCTTAAGCAGGTGGCAATATATGGATGCTGTCAGTTTTTCTCGCAAATGACATTTTGGTGATTTTTGAAGAATTTTGTATAATGACGATAATCGTTGAGATTATCGTGTTTTGTCCAAGATAATGATCATGAAGAATTTTTCCTTTAGTTCATTTGTCTTTTGATGGGGTAGATAAATAGGAATGTGAAAGCAAAGGGGTTTTTGTTAGGGGATTTATAAAATTCTGTTTGTTCTTGATGAACACTGTACTAGCTATAAATTCCCTTACAAACAATGGCGATTAAATTGGATTTATCTGAGACAGGGTATGTAAAATGTAATGTTTACACCGTTTGCTAATATGACAGATCATAAATTGATGTCTCATATTCCTAACAAAGAATCTCTGCGGACACAAGGTGTTTTTAAATAAATTTAAACGTTGAATTTAATTTGTTTTTCAAATCGTTTAAATTTATTTATTTAATCTGAATGAAAAATTATTAGTAACAGAACATAAGAAAAATGCATGAGACAAACAGTGGAAAGGAAAAATTAGTTTAGGCGTAGGTAGGACTCCCTTTTGCAGTGATAACTATAAAGAGTTTTTTTTGTTAAAAATTACAGTTTTAGTAAATAAATACGATCGATTCACTGTCAAACACCTGTTGGTTCACTTTGTCCATCACTGGTACACAGGAAACAAATATTTTCGTGGCATATTTAAAGATTTAATTTTTAATTGTAATTGTAGTTCTATTACAAAATTGTTCAAAATATTATTTTTACACTTTTGAGCTTTGCTTTATATTTTTAAATTTTTTTTACGAAAAGTATCTGGGCATTAAAAAAATTCCACTTGTCTTTAACTGTCAACATTAGTAATAAGATTTTTCGATAATTTTACAAATGAGTCTATTTTGAAAATTTTTAAAATCAGATAAAATAATCGTAAATGAAATCAGAATTTTCAAAATTGTAACAAACCCATATTTTCAATTTTAGTACCTAGTACGATTTTTAAAATTTTGTATAAATGAGTTTAGAGATTATTAACAATATGAGAATTTGAAAAATCTGATAACAGAATCGTAAAAATTGGTAATTTTGTCTAAATTTTCAAAATACAGTATTGGCATGGCAAGTATTGAAACTTTTCAAAATTTTTATAAATAAGTCTTATATTGCCAAATAGGATTTTGAAAAAACCTGAATCTAATGTTGGTAAAATTTTATTTTTTTTAAATATAATAATATTGAAAATGTGATATCTAGAAGATTTTGAAAAATCTCATAATCGTTCACGAATCAGATTTTATAAATAATGTTAAAAATCCCATATTTAATTGTTTGCCGAGAAGTTTAATTAAAATTTCGGATACAACTGCTATGGAAACTCTTCTTTAACAACTTGTGATTCTGAACGATAAACCAGTTGGAACACCAAACGCATCTTCATTTCCGTTGAAAGCCTTAACAGAGGTATAGGTCCATGAACTTCCCAAAGCATCTTCAAGTCCTATTATACCTAATTAGAAATGTGTGCACCCTTGAAGAGTGTGCAGGCAGTGAAGATATAGACGATTTTTTCTATTGCGAATATTGTTCGCAATGAGAAAACTGTCATTTCAATGAATATTTTTTTTTTCCTCGTTATTTTTGTTATATTTAGCTTTGAAACTATGTACAAATATTAATTTTTTATTGTTTCGTTCCTTTTTCATATTTATTTTTAACGCTTCCTTTGTTTATTTATTGTTTTTATACTTTAAGTTTTTAATACTTTCAATAAAATATAAGTGTTTTTAATGCCGATTGTTTTCAATGTCAATGTTAAATGAAATCAGTGGTTTAATTTTTGTTGTAAATATGTACCTATGTATATATCTCTATATATACTTGTTTAACTATTATGATTGCTAACTATGTTGGAGTTCAAATATTAAAGTATTATTTAAAAAAATATTTGCATCTCTTTTATGAGAAGAAAAAGAATTAGGAGCGTCTAAAGCTTAAGTGGTGTTTCTTGCCCCACTCTCCCCTATTACAAGTGTCAATAATACCATTTGTTAGCTAAATATATTTTAAGGCATTTTACGTATCGAGAAAAAAAAATGTTTTCCAAAAAATAAATTAATTATTCAAAAAATTCATTTCAACTTGTACTTGTTTAAGTTTTTCAAGACTCTCAGGTTCAAAATTTTATTTTTCCGTGGGTTTTTAACATTCTGAAATTTAATTAGACTTTAGAATTGCTCATCTTTCTAGTGCAAATGAATTGAATTCTCTTCATTAGTTCCTTAAACGGATTAAATACTAACTTGAGCAAATATAAATAAAATAAAATGTCATTAAATTTTATCAGAAAAAACCTTGAGTTTGATTAAAAGACAAATAGTATCGGATTTCTATAAAAAAAAAAAAAAACAACAAAAAAACTTATGTCTGAAATATGAATACACGAGTTCATCTTCTGCCTGGTTCTGCAATTGCTAGCGCAGGTGTTTCTATTTATGACGAATCAATCATGACTTAGTCACGTCCGTGTATGTTTATGGTAGGTTCTGATGTTTTTATTTTTTTTTTGTTCTCTTTTTTTTTATTTATTTGTATAAAAAAGATTATTTACAAAAAATATAATACTCATGATAGGTTTAATGTCAATTGAATTGACACAAAACTAAACTACAAGTATTTTGTATGAGGTACCTTATGGGATCGAGAAACGTTTTGAGCTGAGCTGTCGTGTTTTGTAGTCGTCAGTCCTCGTGTTGACTTCATGTCCAAGGTTTTCCGATACAAAAAAAAAAAATAATAAAGAAGAAAATTATTTTTTAATACGCATTTTACTTGTTTATGACTCATCAGTTGATTGACGATATACTATTATTATTTTTTTTTTAAACAATAAAACTATGACTCGTTTGTATATAGGAAAACGTCTTCTGTTTGTTTTTGGGACAAACAAATGGAACATAAAAAAACAAACACATATAATAGAGTAGTAAATTCTGTACACTTGAACTGAAATGAATTTCGTCAATAATAATTGTGCTGATGTTGAGTCATTAATAAAGAATTAATAAAGAAAATTTAAATTCGATTAATGTTTTTATTTGAACTGAACGGAAAATTTGTCGAAGAAAGGAACAACAGTGACCTTAGGATGCTTAAAACCTAAAACACAAATTCACCTTCTCATTAAAGTCAAGAGACTTTTAGTAAAGAATAAGGTTTTCTATAAAAAAAAATATCAAAGACTCAAAAATAACAAAAATCAACTAAAAAAAAAAATTAAAACATCATAAATTTTTATTTTTTTTAATAAACAGCCATTCACTTTTTTTGGGGAGGCAAGAGCTTTTAATATCGCTTGTTGTAAAAAATGTGTTTATACAAATCAATAAAAATATATGTATTCAAACATAAGCATATTTTTATTTTTACACAGAAAAAATATTGCAGGTATTAAAAATTCTCGTATTGGTCAACTAAATCATCAATATGACAATTTTCGCGATTTTATGGTCGTGGCTGTCAAAATAAAAGTTTTGAGTTTTTAATTTGCCATTATCAACACGATGATTGCTATTATCAATACGATTTAAAAATTCACGATCGCAAACTGTCATAATGACGATCAACTAACAACCTTATTTCAATAGTAGTTGTCAATATGACAAGAGTTCAGGGTAAAAACTTTTGTTTAAGGTAGAAAAATAACGGGTTTACTACCCATTTAAATTCGTTACAGAAAATTTCGCTTAGCTTGAAAATGGCTCTAACGGTTTTCGTTAAATTTTTCAATGAATCTTTGTAGGTAAGGAGTTTGAATTATTCGTTCAAAAATTTTACAAAAAGTTAAAATAATAATGTTAAAAGTGAAAATTTTTCAATTAAATTTTTGAGATAGATTTTAATGAAAAATAAAAATAAAACTATTCAAGAACCCGGTGAAACAAATTTGATGATTTTCTTAAAAATTGTATGTATATTTAAATTTGAAATAAAGTTTTTGATTTAAAAATCAACACTCTAAAGCAGAAAATTTTTGAAAATTGAAAAACACATTAAAAAAAAAAACAATACAATATTTTTTTGAATTAACAAATAACAACCCAAAAGTTTTTGAAAATATCTTTTACATTTATTTTAAACACATAAAGCAAACAAAAGCAGTACAATCCGCTTTTAGGTCACAAGAAAAAATGATTATATTTAAAAAAAAAAAATGGACTATAATTTTTTTCCAATTACAAAAAAAAAATTGTTTTCTCTTAAATAAAATTCTATCGTTGCTTATTCATTTTTAATATTTCTTTTTTAAACAATTTTTCTTAAGTCAAAAAAAATTTCAAAAATGTTATGACAATTTTTTCCCAATTTAAAAATAAACCCTTGCTTGATGTATCATGTATAGAAGTTACGTGCGTGGCTTACTATATGTATGCCAAAAGATAGGACTGGATTTGACACTCTAAGATCATTTCCAGTGTGGCCACATTTCAAAAGACGCATTTTTTTGATGAAAAAAAAGGTGTTCGTTTTTCAAGCCTCGATCTAAAACTCGCTATATGTCAAAAGATAGGTCTAGATTAGAATTACTTAAATTATTTTCATCGTGGCCACGTTTCTATAAAATTTTTTTTTTCAAAAATAAAACTTAAAAAAAATTGCTTTCAATTGGGTTGAATTGTATTATTTATTATTGATTGGTCAAATAATTGGTTACAATTATTTTACGAATAAAATAATGATTTTTTGTTACTATAAGCAGTTTTAACTGTACTTAATTGAACTATTTTATGTTATGCAGATATAAGTGACATTTTTGATCATTTGGAGTGTTACTTATTCCTTTGAAATTCCTCTTAAAAATAAAAAAAAATATTGCTTTGTGTTCAATTTTCAAAAATTTCCTTCTGAGAGTGTCGATTTTTAAATTGTATACTTTTTTCTAATTTCAATTTCCTAAATTTAAAAAATCCTCAAAATCGGAGTACTTTCCCCAGGTTCTGGAATAAATCCTATGGCTCATCCCTTATTTGCGTCAAATTAAAAAAAAAGTGAATTTTCCAAAAAAAAAATTTTTTTTTTTTAATTAATTTTTTAATTCTAATTAAAACAAAGATGTTTAAAAAGATTTTGTAACGTATCTATTATTTAAAATAATTTGAACAAGATTTTAGAAATTCTTCTATTTTAGCACCTTAAGTCTGTACACATAAATATATTTTATATTTAAATACTATCAGCCATATTATCAAAAAACCGCTTATTCTACCTTTATTCCACGACTTTACTAAACGATAGAATAAGAGTTAAGCTATGGATTAAAATGTTCAATGAATAAAAACAAAATGCTCGTGGAATAGTAAAGTGACGTCTACCAAACATCTCTTGAGAAAATCTACTACAATAAGTAATATGCTTGTTTAGTGACTTGAAATTTTCACCGAGTTTCCCAAACTTGTTTTTTTTTGTATGGGTTTTGAGAGCAAATTATGAAAATTTGTCGAAAAAAAACTCACGTCACCAAACACACCTAAAGACTTTTATTTTTAGGTGAGAAGAAATTATTTTCATGAATTGTGTTTGGAAATAAATAGATGTTCATGGAGATAAATGAAGATGCAGTATACCTAGGTACCTAAAAATTTTTTTGATAGTTGGAAATTAGGAAGATATATACATAGATAGTTATGTGTACCTTTAGAAAGATAGATATATAGAAAAATATATAGATGGAAAAAGATAGTTATGTTAGATAGTCTAAGTGAAATGGGTGGCAATATATTTGCCATTATTATTATTATTTTTTTCAAAACATTTTCTTTACTTAACTTTTACTTTCACTTATATTTTTTTTATTTTCAAAACAATTTTGAATCATCTGGTTTTTTATTCCTTCGCTAAACCACCTTCTTCGGTGGATTAGCTTAGTAAACGTCACTTAGTAGACATTTTGTTTTATTCATAATACTTTGCGCTTAGTCCACGGAATAAGGCCTAAACCTACACTATTCCACGTTTATTAATTTGGCTGTATATATTTAGCATCACACCATTCTCTTACCGGTTATGCTTTTATTCTATTTTTCTTATGTATACTTATATACCTAAACTTAAGCTAGACCTATTTTTAAGTTAGATGCTCTCTCTTAGTGCAACCACCGAACAGACAACACCTGTAAATAAAGTTGTAATTATTTTAATAAGTAAAATCGGAAGTGTTTTAATTTCTTTATTAATGTTGTAAAGAATATTTAAGATTTTTGAGTCTTTCGCTTATCAATTTTAAGG
The DNA here is from genome assembly GCA_958431115.1 of Syrphus vitripennis. Taxonomy (NCBI): domain Eukaryota; kingdom Metazoa; phylum Arthropoda; class Insecta; order Diptera; family Syrphidae; genus Syrphus; species Syrphus vitripennis. The sequence continues at coordinate 90,526,411 of OY288109.1, forward strand.
TCCCCTTTGCAATTCGTCTTTTTTGGTCCAAAACTACTTCTTTAAAAAAATCGAAAAGAAAATCCGCTTTCCCCCTTCCAAGAAATTGAAGTTTTTCAACCTTTGTAAAAATCGTGTTGATATCAAATAAATCATGTGTCAGTTACAAATGTTTTATCATTATGTAAGTGCGTAAACAATCAAAAATTACATAATCTCCAAATTACTTGTTCATCGTTATGTAAACAAACATACATATGAACATACATCAAGGAACTTGATGGCTTTTGATATGCGATTGCCTAAATCCATGTGTCAATCTTTTCACCACTTGACCGATACCAATGCGCGAACCACTTGAAGCTTCTCGAGTATTTCTTGACTCAACCAAGGCATGTGTGAATCTTAAAAAAAAAAAATTACACATCTGGCAGAGAGAGGCGCTTGTGGGTGAAAATGATGTAAATTGTGCATTTCGAAAAAAACGATAAACATGAACTACATAGCTTATTATATGTGTGATGAGTTGGAATGGAAATTGGAGCAGATTTTACCCCAGTTTTTGAGAAAATAAAATTAGATGAAAAAAAACATGAAAGTAATTTTTTTTTATAAATATTTTTTGGTTTTGTTTAGGACAAGTAGAGCTGTGATCACTCAATTATACATCATTTCATGGGAAACAATTTGGCCTACAAAAAAGAAAAAAAGAAAAGAAAATCAAAATGATGTTTTTGGAACATGGGATTTTGTAAATCGACTGAAATGTTTATTTAAAACTTTGGTTTTTTATACTAAATAAACATCAAATAGAAACAGATATAAGTATAGAACGAAAGCTATATTTGGAATTTTTTCTGGAAGAAGGAGCGTGGCATTTCATTCAAAAGGATTTAACAAATTATATCAAAATTAATGAAAGAAACCATTGTGATATTCAATCCTTTGTTTCTTGACGTTTTTTAAAAAAATGGGGAATCCGTTTTTTTTAAACTAAAAAAATTTAAGAATAAAATTGGTAGAGGCATTGCCTTGATGGATAGTGCTAGGATTGTCATGAAGATGGTATTAGGTTTGATTTCAGCGTGAAAACAGAAACGGGGTCCACTGTGTGAATTGTGCTTAAAACTGTAAGTTCCCTCCATTCCTGCAATAACACGCACAAAGGATATGGTTGAGAGTTGTTAGTCACTTAGACCTTTGTTCTCCTTCGGTTGTCATGCAACCAAACTTTTAAATTCTATTTATAAAAATACAAATTGATAAACTGTCAATAAATCCACCAATCGATCCTTCACCAATGGAATAAAGTAAAGAGGAAACGCTTTACTGTTTTTCAGTGATTTAATTCCGTATTTGGGAAATCAATATTCCAGATGGGTCATTAGGTGTTGGTTTCACTTCACTTTCACATGTACATAGTTTAGAATCTCAGAAAAGAGCTTCTTCCACAATTTGATCTGTTCTTCAATCGAAACCAGAAGAGTTCCGTGTTTGTTGGTTCTGTAACCAATTTGTTGGTGAAGTTACGCTTAGCACGCTGCACACTACTTTGAACTTTTCTGATCTTTATGCGATATGAAGACTCTAACTATAGTCTCTATATTGTTGGACTTGAAGTGATGTTTGAGGTGTTTCCCTTCTCCAATGATTGCCCTAATTTCTTCGGAAAGCCAACAGAAAATACTTTCAGCACCAGATATGGAAACATTTCTCACAGCACACCAATTTCGATGGAGGCGGGTTTCGTGCTATTGATTGCTCTCAATCCTTGTGAAAGGTAGTCCTCCAATTCTTGGCAACCATCACATGTTGATTTCTGGAACACCAATGGGTACATCACATCTATTTTGGATATCCAAATTCTAAACAACGAACTTATCCCCAAGTCAATAATTAAGTTGAAATTTGTTTGTCAGATGTCAGTCCAACGGTATCCAACACGTCTTGTGTTCAAACCCTCCTTTAACTTGGCGTTTTCAGAAATCAATAAAGCGTTCGCAATAATCGATGCGGCTGCTAAAACCATGTCTTCCCAAAAAATGCTTGAGCCCAACGTTATCATTACCATTATGATTTCTTCACGAGGTTAACTATCATAAACATCACTCAGCAGAAGAACGTTCTCTAGTTCGGAACCTGGCTTTGAGAATCCTTTCACCTTATTTCTTTATCATTTACCGACGATTGTCATGATATTGAATTTGATCACAGCTCTACCACTTTACCCTAGGGTCCACTTATGGAGTTTTTGGGGTTGATCTCAGTTTTGAGCGTAGACAAGCCTCCCAGTTTCTTATTGTTCCATGTCTGAGGTCAAGTTAATGCAGGCTCCGTCGCATATGTTTGATAACGAGTTATAATGCCTGGCTCTCGCAAGAGTATTGGAAAGAAAAGAAAGAAAAGCTCCCAGGAAATCAAGGCAGTAATCCAACACCTGACTCCCGAAGACTTTCAAGTTCCTTTCCAGAATACAATTGTTCAGTTCTGAGAGTTGGAGACTGCAGAAATCTAGCATTTCGAGGGCCTTTATTCGAGAATCATCCTCACAATCTAAAAAACTAATCTTTGTCAGGCTACAATAGCCGTCAAAATGTGTTGCTAGCCTCCGTAGCCATACCAAGTCCTATAGTTTCTCGATCAGGCACTATATGCAGGTCATCAGACTGTAAAAGTGAATTTCACCAGCGTTCACTATACGCTTCTTTTATAATCCTTCGAATTCTCTGATGCAGTGACTTATCATTCAACCCAATCCAACTGTGGCCATTATATAATAAAATGTCTATTTTTGGTCATCCTTCTATTTACGTTCCGTCCATTTAATTGAAAAAAAATCCAATCTGGAGCTGGAAATAGAAGAGTGCATTGACCAACAAAAAAAAAACGTCTACGCGTCAGGCCACAGATGAACGAGAAGCTGTATTATGATGGCAACTGGGCAACTGCTGTAGCTACACCATTATAACCATAAGTATATGATCACCCTCTTCACAGTCTCTCACCATCATCGTCATCGGACATATAAAAATAAACGTGAGCTGTTAAATCACGAACTAAGTGGATTTATGATGTTCTTCACATAAATATAGCAACACAATCGGGACGAATGGCCTCATGAAGTTCGCGCATATATAACAGCATCCAGAGGATGAGAGGCAGCGCTAAGGTTTGCACACACTCGTATACCAAGGTATTGTGGAAAAGGATGCTTTTGCTTTGAAGATGAAGCACCAACTCCACGCAACCCGAGAGCTTCGGCAATTAATTGGTAAAATCCTCTTAACGCTTTGCCATGGCGATAATTGAGTGCTTCACTGCAATTCTCTCATATCTCCTCAAAGTGTACAGTGGTCGTCGGAGTCAGACTCAGAGTCATAGTCGGATTCATCGTCATCGTCGTTGCGTCCATCGACAATAATATAGCTAGGGTGCATGCTCCTCGTATATACAATCCAGATGCGGGAGGTGATTTCTCGTCCAGCTTCATCATCATCATCATCATCATCATTTTCATATATATGCAATGCAATATGCAACACCGACAGCAGCAGCAGCACCTAGAGTTGCATGATCATCCAATATGCAGAAAAAAGAACTGCATTATACTTCAGTCTGCTGCAGAGTCTTGAACTATGCAACAACAATAACAACTTCAACATCGGCAGCAGATGTGTTGCTTCGATTAATGCGGTCATTGCGATGGTCAATTAATCTTATGCCAAGTTGGCTTTCATATATCCTCACGCCAAACGCACAGTATCTCATATGCGGACCGTGGACGCAGCCCTGGAGAGCAGCTCAACCCGGTCAGCCAGCCAGCTAGCCAGCCAGCCAGCCAGCGCAGCGCAGCGGAGTGCTGTTATGGTCTATTTGGACCTTTTAACTTTAAATATGATAAGCGGCGCGATGTGGCGTCATGTTGCTGAGAGCAACGCGGCAACTTAAATGATCATTTGTTACTTTTACAGTTTGTAAGTGGAGATGGTTATCGCGAGATGCGTTCCAAATGGTACTAATAAATTCAATTTGAGTTAAACAATTTCTTTCAATATAAATAGTATGTGTTCTTCTTATTTGCTGATGGCAAAGGGGTTTGGTGAACGCATATATTACCCCTTTACACTCTTTCTTGCCAGCATCAAACATAATCGTCAGCCATGCTTGTTGTTTATAGTTTGTAATATGTATGACCAACTTTTAGGCGGAGGTGGATGTTGGTTAATGGCGCAATGGAATAGGAGAATATAAATAGTTTCAGCATGCGGAGTGCAGATAAGATAAACAAAAATTTAAGATATACTTTCCAGAAAGAATAAACAAAAAAATGACAAATTTTGTGTTTGATCCAACAGGCGTTGAATTGGATTTAATTCATTATTTAATTAATTTTCATGGAAAAACAGTCAGTTCATTAAAAACCGGACAATTTATTCTAAAAGATGATTTTTTTGGGGAAATATTTTTTTTTAAATAACTGCCACAATTAATCACCGTTATTAATAAACGATAGTTCATATGATTTAACATAGAAAGGCAAGTAAAGTTAAGAACAAAAAAATAAAATTATGTATTTACCTTAAAACGAGGTCCACCAAGATGGCAACACATCGGAAGATATAAATCTTGTTCGAGCAACGAACTATCCTACTCTTCAAACCTCTGGCGATCGTAACTTGACTTACACGTGTTCCAGTTTTTTTTTTTTTTTTAATAGTTATATGAGGCTGGTAATCCAACTCAGACCTACGCATTACGCGGTATGTCAGTCCTACGCATTAACCGTTACGCCATGGGCTACTACTAGCTTTAATTTGGTAACACTTTTATCACCGTAGTGTAATTTTTGAGGTGAAATCGGTTTTTCTTGGGGTTCAAGTGAATTTGTTGCTTAGCTAAATTTCCGCATCATTAGACTCTTAAATTTCTTTTGAAGGCTCAAGAAAACATGTTTTCGAAGAAGGGCGGGGTTGTTCCCGGGTACCCGGTTACCCGGGCTACTTTTACCCGGGAAGTAAATTATCCGGGTATTCGGGTATAATGGGTATTACCATTATACCATAGTACTCTCATGGTGGAAGTCGAATGGGGCGACATCTAAAGTATGCCGGCAACCCTTACTCTTTTTTTTTGCGGAGAGCTTATGGAGGTTTTAATCGATATTTATTGATATTTTTTGGATGCAATAATCCAAAAAATAGTCTCCTCTTGCCCTACCACCAATTTCCGAAGCTTAAAGACTCCCAAAATCGAATTTTACACCTCACATTCAGGGCAACAAGGTCAGGGCAACCCTAAAAAAAACTCGCCATGATAGTACTATAGTTTTCATATACAAAGCCATTTCCTATTTTTGCTTTCTTCTTTTTTGCTATACCCGGGTAATCTGTTAATCGGGTAGTCGGGTACCTGGGTAATACCTGGGTTCCCGGGACTACCCGAATTACTTGGGTACCCGGCTATTACTCGAATTATTTGGGTGCCCGTGGATTACCGGATTACTTAAAAAAAAAAATATGTTTACCAAAAGGAGAGTTAAGGCTAAAATGCAGATAACTTAAACCTAACCTTAAACTATGAAGAACTTTAAAATTCTACTCTGCTCATTGATTTAATTTCATTTTCCTTACGAGGAAAAACTGGTTATTGATTCTCATTTAATAGTAGTAGTTCAATAGAATCGGTAATTTACAATTAAGGCGAAAGAGCATTATCTGGATACAAAATTCGGAATGAATTTTTTCAAAAGGAAAGAAACCAAAAACATGCCTTTAGCGAAGGGGTGGAAGAAGAACGTTTCCTTTTTATTTTTGAAAATAATAAAATTAAATTCAAAACATTTCAACAGCTGGTATTGGTTTGAATATGGCAATGACCACTTGAAATAAATCAGTACAAAGTATCCCCGCAAAAAACGCTGCCAGGAAGAGAATTCTAAAGAATTTCATACATATTCACGCACTTAAGTACATATTACGTGGCCGGCGGCGCGGCGCGGCGGTGTGTTGCGGTGCAAGAGCTTGATGAGAATACAAATATATTTTCTTTTTAATGGGTCGTTGAGGCGATTTTTCCGGAACGCCATACAGTGACATACATCGTACCAAATTCTGCTTGGAATGGATTATTTTATAATATATGGTCTTGCATTACATGGCAAAGCATATTCATAGGAGGAAACATTTTCCACCGCTCACACTTTAGCTTTGCCCGTCTCCCGACCAGATAAATCACAAAACCAAGGATATAAATTCTGCTCAAGTATATCTCAAGTGAGTGTTACAATTTTATTTTTGGTAATTATGTTAACAGCAAATGAATTAATTGCTCCGAAAGATATCATATACAATGTGTGATGTGTTGGTACGGTGGTGCTGCGCGGTGGAAGAAGAAAAAAAAAAGAAATCTGGGCATCTATGGTGGTTTTATAGAAATATAATGTCTACTCTTTGGAAGCCATTTTAATGGAATCTGGGTCAGGTTTTGGTTTGATTTTAATTTAAATGTGCTTTTGGGAAATTCTGATAATGACTTAATGCGTACGCTGCAACGTTTGACAGTAAGTAATGACTTGACGAAAATATTTTGATTTAAAAGTTTAAATGCATCAAGTGACTTGATTTGTGGAGGAATTTATTAAAAGAAAGAAGAAATTCGGAAGTGAATGCGAGAGCCTTAATTTTTTTCGATATTTAGTTTATTTTCTTTTGAGGATTTTTCTGATATTCGTTATACCTATTACAGGAAAGTTTAAATTCAGATTCGGCGACCCGATAATGAAGGACGATTGAGAAACAATCACGGTAGGAATCACAATAAACTTGCAGTTTGTCAGACTTTAACAATAGTTCTGTTTTATTGGAAAAGCTATCCATAGTAAGAGAGATAAGAGATTAAACTTGTTTGTTGATTTCGTTTTAAGGTGAAGGTAGCAGTTGGATCTCTTCTCGGTTCTCGATGGCTGTGTTCATAGATGATGGTCATTATATGGAAGACTATGATGTCATCGTAGCCTTAATCGTATGAAGCTCTCTCTAATAACTCAATGAATTTATTAACCAATTATTTTGACAGAATTTGACAGTTGTTAGCTTGACAGGTGAACGAAAAACTATATTTTGACATTTATAGAATATTTCGTTAAAATGTTATCCGAAACCCTACCATTGTCCTTTTCCAAAGTTAAAAATTAAATTTCAGAATTTTGATTTTCCAAAGCAAAAACCTAGAATTATCGAAGGTTTTTCAATTGGACTTTTCTCGCATTTGTCTTAATCTTTTCTCTTTTTGGTTTTGACATTTGAACAACAACAAAATCTATTGACTTTACAAATATCGTTTGTTTTCTCCCACGCGTGACCAGGGTATCGTTCGACGTTCTGTATGGTACACATTTCTACCATGAACATATTTTTTAAGTTTGGGGGAACTGACCAATTTAAGTTGATAAAATTAAAAGTCTACGAACACACCCTTTCACTTTTGTTTTATGGGCGAAAGTCAATTTTCATACCTTAAATCGACAGGAAATATAAAATATGTCCAAAATTTTTTTTCATAATTTTAGTGCATTAACCTTTTTAAAATCCAAAAAAATATATTCTTTTCTTGTGACAGCTATCCAGGGGTACCAAAACTTCAGATAAAAAAATATACGATACTGCGAATACTTTTTGTTGGGAATTTTATGCAACACCGCTAATATCAGTTTCGCTCGATTTTCTGCGAATATCTTATTGTACTTTTCAAAGAGTGTTCAAACTCAATAGTTTCGTAGGGGCCACCAACAGAGTTCCAGGAAATTCCAGGCTAGAAAAGTTCAAGAGTTCTCCAAGATTCCTTAGACTCTACCAACTGAGTTTTGCGAGGCTCCAGAGATCCGTTAAGGCCACCAAGTATTCTTAGAAGCCACCAACCAAAACTCTCCATTTAGTTCGAGTCCAATTTTTACTTCAACTTCTCAGTCTTAACGGTTAGCGTCCATTTTAGAATTATTTTTTCACATTCAATCACACCTGATATTGAAATTGGGTCTGCAAAAATGATTCTTCTAATGGAAAGTTAAAATCGATTCACAGAAACACCCATAATAGACAATGATAACTCTCTCAGCTCTATAAATCAATTTTCAAATTCTATTTTCACCCCCGCAGGACACCCATCAAATGCACAAACAAAGCGAAACAACTATATAGCTTATATAAACGCTATTACAAACGCACATTAGAAATAGGTACTTGTACATAGATATATTATGTACCTACATAAATAAACATTCTCGTTTAAAAGTCACGCAATTCGCATGTTGTATTATCGTGCTAAAGGACACCCTGCATTGCAACGAACGCAAAATTTTAAGGAAAATGACGTTGAAGTTATTATTATTTATGTGCGGTGACCGTCCTATGTGCAACGCATTAATTATTTATTCCATATTGTCGATTAAAATTTACTGTACTTTTATCATGCCAATGCCAATGTATGAGTATGGTTAATAGGTATAATTATAGCCCACCTAGTTCAAAACATTTGATTTATGATTTGTGTTTCAAAAAAAAAAAGAATATATGTATGAATATTCAGTGAGGTTTTAAGTATGGACAGCTGGAAAATAACGCCTTGAGGAAACTATTAAGTAACTATGTATTATAAATCACAAAAATTTGTTTTAAACTGAACGCAATTACTTAATGGTCTAAGTAGCCTATTTGATTATAACTTCTAACATTTTATCACTCTGTAAGTATAATTATATTTTATGATAATTTTTTTGCTATGGTATATAGCCACTAATAACCAATATATTTTTGTTTCGAAATTTCATTACTTAAACTATCACGGACAAGTTGGTTGCAAGGTAAACAAGGTGCTCGTGTATCTTTTTACCTTTAACTCACTTTTTGGAGGTACTGCCTCCAACTCCGTTGTTCCGCTTAGGATCAAAAAGTAAATTGTGAAAAAACATGGCTTCCTCAAGAATAAAAATTGATTGAAAAGCTTTCAAAAAAAATTTGCCAGGGAGCAACCAATTAAGTATTTTGAAAATTTGTTAGAAAAAAATTGTTAAAAAAAAAATCCTCAATATAAATGCTTGAGTTTTTGAAAGCACAAAATATAAACCTAATTTTATGGATTCAAAAATGTTCAATTTAAATACATAGCTAAATTCAAATTATTCGGAATTGATTTGTACCGATACAGTGATATACAGTGTCCCATTTTTGATTCTTTCTGTTGTCATAGTATTCTAAAAATTATCGCAAGTAAATGAAGTTTAGAATTAAAATTCAACAATTATTGTCACACAAATCTTTCTCTTAAACATTTCGATCCAATTCTGAAAAACGTAGGTAGTTATATTATTTTGAAGAGATACAAAATTGGATTGATTTCTGATGAATCTAAATAAGAGCTTTCGATAAGAGCTTTACAGGATTTTGATGCTTTTAAGAATACTGGACCACTGTGACTTGCTTGTGGCACATCAGTGTCAACGTTCTTTGAACCAGAAATTGACTATGTCCTCCTGTTCAAGTATGTTTAATATGCTTACCAAGAATTGGACTGCAGTCGGAATGTTTTAATAAATCTTTTTCATGAATCATATGTAGTACCTAGATAATCTACAAAAAAAATATATAACGCACCTTCAGAACAAAAAATGGCACTATGCCAAAAACCTAGTTTTTAGATACGACCATTTAAAATCAGAAGGTATCAAAATGGGGATCTTTTCAAAAGATGCGTAGTTTATATTGGAACCTAGATGTGGCTGTTATTCAAAAGTGGACTTTTTTGATAGTGCCATTTTTGTTCTCAAGGTGCGATATGTCGAACATCCCGTTTATGCTGACCGTTTTTAGCTTTTACTTCAAAGCATAGTTGTGCACTAAGCATATACACATTTTTATTATTTTATTGATATTTTAACAATTGTTTCATTGTTTTTTTTTCATGATCTAAGCCCAATTCCACTTAAGGGCGTAGCGTTTCAACCTTTGTACTAAAAGGCATCATTTTTGAGGTTATACAGTATACACAGCAGTGAAGTACGCAGATTTTGTGTTGCAGAAGAACTCTTGCCGAATCGGCTGAGGTGATTTGTGATAACTGGCAGTAATTTTCAACGCATTTTGTTTGTGTGCACCCCTTGTGAATAATACTGTCACTTATCACAAATCACCTTAGCCGATTCGACCACTAGATCATATCACTCGTTTCCAACAAAGAAAGCGAATGTATGTGATCGTGACTCACACTCGGGAATCACCTCAGTCACCTGATTTTATAGCAGATCTTCATCGGTTTTTGAAATGTGAAGTTTTTAATGAAAAAACATTATGTATTACACTGTTGTGGCTATGTCATGCGTTTTCTGAAATTCTACTTCTGTTAAATCTTTTTCCGTCGTAATTGGAATTCCTACTTAATCATGTTTGGGTGATTTATATAAAAAACCATTTCGATTTCTACTTTTAAACAACTTGGCCAAAGAAATTGTTTTTATGAACCAAATTCAACGAAATGTGAAATTCTCAGCTCAAATAAATTATTATTACTATAGTCGAAGAAATCTAGGATTAATTGGACTCTTTCTATTAAACTATATAATTCTATTGTATCCGAAATGTAACTTGGAGTAAATTGTAATCTCAACTAAAACCATATTACATTAAAAAAAAAAATATTCAACACCTTAATTTTACGAAAAAAAAGCTATTAGTCAAATGTCTTTCTATTTCCAAATTATGGATTAGTTCTTTTGTCTTTATTTAAATTACATGCATTTGTTGTATAATTAAAAAACTGTATTGTTAACAAACCTTAACCAAATCAACAACGAGTGTAATATTATTTTACCAAGGAATAAAAAAAACACAAAAGAACATTAACATATTAATGCAATAAAACATTAGTTCAGCAAACTATAATTTATGGTCTCAAAAATATTAAATTTGCGTCTGCAATAAAAATTAAAATTATGTTCTAGGGGTGGACTGCAATTTGTCTAAGCAACTTAACTTGACACCTTAATTTGTTGGAATAGGAAGAGGTATGTTATTAAATTTGAAACAAAGAAAACAAAGGAAACTGTGCTAAACTAAAAAAAATCCAAGTTGATACCTTTGAATATAGAGGGCCTTTTCGATTCTAGATTGATCATCGAATGACAGTTCTTCCGTTTTGAAAAAACTTTTTCAAAAAGTTTTTGATGTGCTGAACTCGGAACGGAACATACAAAAAAAGTTTTTTTTAACGGGTTTTTAACTACCCAACCGGAGTGAAGTGATAAAAATTTTCTGAACTTGGATCTGAGCACAGTATTCAGCACAGGAAAAAGTTGTATTTAACAGTGCGTTCAAAGTTGGACTCAAGGGTAAACTGATTAGCATTTTCAGTGGTTCCGGGGTGAACACATTCTTGTATTGCATATAAAAACCTCGATACTTAGCATAATTTTTTGATGACGTCGAATATGTGTCATTTACCTAAAAGTGATGTGTAATGCAAAAACTGAGGACTGACCACTGTTTTGCTTCTTCAATGCAAATGCCGCTTAAGGTGGACCTAAACGACGAACATGTCATGTAGTGACGGACTAGTTCACGAACAGTTCGTTGTTTGCGATACATTTCGTTTTCGGAACGAAATGATTGTTCGCAAAATGTGTTCGAATTGCAGGGGGAAAGACAAACGAGCTTGTTCGGCGAGCATGTTCGTCAAATGACAAAAAATTGTTTTTACTTTTAGGGCATTGTAGTGTTTTTTGCCCTAATTTTTGGCCATGCAAAAATTCGTTTAGTTGAATATTCAAGTTTTCCACAGTGGGGTTGGCTTTGGAATGAAGCGCTAACTTACTTTTCTAACTTTTGCGGCAATGTGCCATAAATAATTCTTAAAACATCACAAAAATTTGAAAATCAATATATTTTAACTTCTGCTGCCTTTTATCATTTTTTTTTAATACGGGAAGACAACAGAAATTCACTGGGGAATATTTATAGTCAAACTTTAAAACCCATTCCAACCGTCCTCGAGTTTAAAGTTAACACACAGGTTAGAAGCAGCTGCTATTCATGAAGGGGCATATTCATAGTCATCTGACAAGTTGTTTCTTTGTCTCTTTTAAGCTAACCTGGAGCTTATGTTATTCATAGACAATTTAGACCCGGGTGCAAAAGATAAACTGGAGCTCAATCCTTAAAAACGGTTAACTCTTTGACTAAGTTGTGTTTTTCTATCTGTCAAAAAATGGATTGGATTTGAATGGATTGACAGGCAATAGTACAAAAATTGTAGTAGAATTCTGTTTTTTACTAAACAGAGCTGCCAAATTCTTTTTTAGAACCAAGTCATACATTAGATCTGTTCGATGCTAGCACTGGGTCGACCTGAATTCGCTCAAAAATTTAATTTTCTGAATGTTCAATATCAGTTCAGATGGTGAAGTCAAAACTTTTGAAATTCAAGTCCGCTTTTGACATTTTCGCTTTTGACATTTTCAATGTGTTTCGGTATCTTCTTTGAACCCCTTTCCAATTTTCCTAAATGCTCCCACTGTGTTCAACATTTTTAGGGTAATCATAACCCCTTTAGTGCGCATAAAATATAAAAACTCCGAGCAGCCCTGGACCACTTGACAATTCAATAATATTCCGGATTCCGGGATATCCTGAAGCAGCGGCAGCCACCGAACTGAATTAAAAAATAATACAGAAAAACGAATCTGATATGACATCAAACCAGGCATCAGGCAATTAAAACCGATGCTGTATTACCGACGACGTGTTCGGACTCGTCGTAGTGTGTCTAAACAGACCTAAAGCTTATGTTTTTTTTATTTTTGAGAGATTGCATATACAAACGAATAATTGCAAAACTGAGTTTTATCACTTTGTGTTATATTTATCTTATTAAAACAAGATTTCCAGCTCGTTTTTCATATTTCACCCTTATTCCTACCTCCTATCAACAACCCACATCACAATTTAAAAAAATATAGGAGCAGTTTCCATTTCCATTGGCCTCATGCACACTTCTTGGTGTCATAGTCCAGAGACAGTGATGTTGTAAGTTGCACCCTTTTTTTATGGTTTTGCTCGCGTTGCAGAGGATTTAATTTATACACCAACAACAACCGCACATGGCGCTGAGATTCTAAGATTTTTACCAAATGATAAGCAAGATTGTATAGTTTCAGCACAGCCACAGCAAGAAGTCATGAATCTGTATAAAACCAAAACCAAAAAAAAGTAAACCTTCCGCAGAAGACCATCACTGCACCGCATCAAGAGGAAAACGTAATATATTTCATGGTTCCATTTCGTGCAATGGAATTGTAAGATTGTAACCTTTTATGTCGTCGTTGGTTGGGGAGAGACTGGTTTCGTTTAACTTTATAGCGTCAGCGTCAATTCTGCGCTGCATATAACTTTTGTATAAGTTTGTTTGCAGCATATACGAGTATAGGCTTAGCAGCTGCTGCTTCACATTCACCATCTATGTTGTGTGTAGGGTAAATTATAGCTGTTGGATTGCGGTATAGCTGGAAACTAACATTTGACGCCATCTAAATATCAGGTGAATGTAAATTGCATCTTGAAATCCCTTCCGTTTGTTTGTGAGGTTACGCGAGTTGAGAGACCGAAAAAAAAATATACATATAACCAGAAGGCATTAAGCTGGAAAATGTCATATGATGTTTTGCATAAGGAATATAGGTACGCTCTTTAAACACGTGTAGGTGTCAGAGCGGTTTTCGTTTAATTTTTGAACACACGCGATTCGCGCTAATTTAATTTTTTTTGGATATAAGTTATATATTTGGCCAGGTGCTGGATTTTATTCTTATGGTTATTGAATTTCGTTTATAGAAAAGTGTAGATTTAGGTAGGTTGTAACAGCAGACCTTTCCTTTAACAATCGCATTACAATATTTCAAAAAATCTAATTTCTTTTATCTAATTCGAAAAAACAATATAGTTTTTCAAAAGTAGCAATAATCCATTTTACAATGAAGGCCAAGTAAAATTCAATCACTTAAACAATGTAAAGGGTGTCCCAACAAGAACGCAAGATTTAAATTTGGCGCCATTCGAAGTGTTATTGTTTGACATTTGAACAGTTATTATTGTTTGTTAGTAGAAGGTATAAGGTTAATAAAAATGGAGCGCTACACGAATGAATAACGCTTTCTCATTGTGAAATTATTTTACCAAAATGGTGAAAGTTTTGCGGCTACAGTTCGCAAATTGCGATCAATTTAAGGTTACAATAATGCTCCAAAAGAGTCAACTGTAAAGCGATTAATGAAAAAATTTGCTGAAACTGGGTCTGTCACTCATGTAGAGACAACAACGTGCCTTCGACTAGGCCGATTGACCGAAAATATCGCAACAGTACGTGATGATGTCACTCAAACTCCATCTACCTCAATTCGACACCGAGCTCAGCAAATTGGTGTTTCCAAATCCACTATGCAACGAATTTTGACGAAAGATTTGCATCTTCTTTAGTGACGAGGCCGCCTAGATCGTGCGATTTTACTCTTTTGGACTTTTTTTTGGGGTTTTTTTGAAGTCGATGGTTTATGCGAATAAGCCGACGACTCAAGCCTTAAAAGAGAAATTGGACGATGCATTAATGAAATACCGCAACATTTATGCAAAACGGTCATTGAAAATTTCATTAAAACATCGCTTATGTGCCAGCAAAGCCGCGGCGGCCATCTGTCCGATGTGTTGTTCCATACATAACCTCATCCTGTCTACTTTACGATATAAAAAAGAATTCGCGATTTTTTTTTTAATATCTGCGTTTTATTTAAAATTTAAATCTTGCGATCTTGTTGGGACACCCTTTATAATCTTTTCGAGACTTGAAGAACGAATCCAGTTTTTCAAATTTATAAAAATGTGTGCCGTGCTAACTCCATTGTGAAGCCCTTTTCTTAAAAATTATTTCATGAATTCACAGTGAAGTTCTGAAAATACGATTGATCTAGGAATTTGAAAAATTTTGCCAACTGTTGAAATATCTTCTATTCAAATTTTGAAGTCGTTATCCAAAAAACATTCATCCTTCTTCACTATTTTTACCATAAAGCTATTTTTAACTACCCTTTTCCCAACAACTGATTACGTTAAAAATTTGTAAAATTTGTTTCAAATTTGACTTTTTCATCTTCTATTAGAAAGACTTCAATTCAAATTTTGTAGAAAAAAATAATACTTCATCGTTAACTTCACCATTAATGTGGCATAAAATGCCCTTTTCTCAAAATTCTCTTGGGCTATTAACTTGACATAGAGCTTTTAATTTGTAATTTTTCATCTTCTTTTGAAAAAAAAAAACATCAATTCAAAATTTTAAATCGGTAATTTTTAAAAAATCATACATCATCATTATTCTTACCATGAAATTAGCTGTAAACAACATAACCTCTTTTCACAGCGATTGAACTATTTTTCTCCAAAGCGTACACTCCATGTAAGCTTAAAACAAAATTTAAAAAAAAATATCTCGACTTCGATTTTTTTTACGAATCCAGAACACAATCTCGGAAAACCGAAATCCCTCGAATTTCTCCATTTTTGGATAGGTGTCAGGTTAATGCGTTCTTTTGGATTCTCGGTATTCGGGATGTCTTGTTCAAAAGTTTACCTACAAAAACTTTAATATTGACTTCACTTTTATTATTTTTATAATTTAAAGTAGTCAATTCAATATAATTATACTTCCCAACATTTTAAAATACCCTAACCAACCTTAAAGAAGCCTTAATGGATTAAATCCAAGACTCAACAACAATCCTTGTTAAATAAGCCCTTAATTTGTCAGATTTAATAACTGGGACATTACATAATTTAATTTAATTTCATACACACGAGTAAAAAGCCCAAATCCAGACAGAATATAATATTGATGCTATACAAAAGTGGTTGGTTGGTTGGTTGGTTGGTTGGGATGGCAGAAACACACACAATACAACGCACAACGTCTTCATCTCTGGCTTAAGATAAATATAGGAGAAGGTCATTCACCATCAATTAATTTGCAGACGGCTCGGCTGTGTTGTAGAATGTAGAGTGTTTTCAGTGTACATCTCATTCATTTTCGGATCAAAATTGTTAATGGCAGCAATTAAGCAATTTAAGTTCGAAACATCGTTCTCACCAAATCACCGTCATAAATTTAACCATTATAATCCATGGTCTAAATCTGAAGTAGGTTACCCATTTGCCAATGTTAAAAGTCATATCGTCAGCATAATAACCTATTCAAAACACGTATTGGTAAAGTCGTGTTTTATTGAAGTTGGATACAAGCGTCTTAAGACAGTGAATAAATAATAATAAATAAAGAAACTTAAATCTTAAAAATAATATGACGTCATTGAAGTTAGGAAAAAAAACGTCATAGTTTTAAATAAAATTTGACACCATAACGACACCTCATTCATTCCCCCCCCCCGTGCACATCTCAAGCGCAAAAGTTTGTTTGGTAAAGGTATAGTCATAAACCGTTGCACGAACTGGCGATGGTGGCGGCACGGTGCGGTAGCAGGAAGAATTGATAAATTGTGCAGTCGGCAGCAATTTCACGACTTGTTAGCACGTAATTTTGTGCCATCTATACTCCTAACCGAGAGAGAGAGAATAGTGAGGACGTCCGTCCTCCTTGGGGTTCTATGAAGTTGCATTCAACTATACTATATAGAATTAGCCTAGCACCAATGGCACCAAAGGTTAGCCATAAAGCTAACACGACATGGATCTTCTTGGCATTGTTGGTTGGTACCTTACCTACCTACCTACGTACTGTACCACGAAATCCAAATCCAAAAGGAGACGTGAGAAATGGAATTTATTTTATTCTGAAGAGGTCAGTACCCGGTTTGTTGATGCGATGGGGGGTTTTCCTATACTCGTATATATGGAAAAGAGAGGTATAGGTATCATTTCACCCAAGGGGGTATTAAATTTAATTTGAATTATCGCGTGATCACGAATGCTTTTAATTCAAAAAAAAAAAAAATACAAAAAAAAAATTAATGAAAAACTCGACTCATATGGTCCAAGCTGTAGACTTCACGTCACAACATTCAACAACAACAACAAAAAAAAAGGGTCCCACATCAGATGGAGAGGAGGACTTAGCTTAGACTTTGACAGCCCTATTAAACAGTGATTTGGTTAGCTGTTTATTATGTTGGTATAACTGAGCTCTGGGTGTTGTTTATAGGAGAGTTCAACTCTTTTGCATGTGGACATGACATCTGATTGAGGTGATTATTCGAGAACACCAAATGGGCGTTGAATGAAGTTAGCAGCAACCACATCAACAGCATATGCGAATGGGAATGGAAATTGTTTTTTTATTTTTGAGGCAGAGGAGCCAAGAGGTCATGTGAGCTATTTTAATATAAAATTTTAAGTTCTGAAAACAGAACTAATATTATTTATTTAGTTTTAATTTATAGGCTGCATGGAAATACCAATTTTTTAATTCAAAGATCTCTAGTACAGGATTTTCCAATAAGAGGTGTTATTTTGATATTCAAAGAAAAATGCCATTTTTTGAGATAAAAGATCGGATGAAAGAAGAAAATATGCCATAAATAATGGAAAACAAGATCCACTAACACAGCAATATCCTTTTCATGAAATTTTCCATGACCAAGTCACAAACTCGCTGCTTCATGAATTCCATCTTTGAGGTCTTGAACCGACTTCCGGATCATTTTCATGCATTTCAAGGGACCAATCACCAAAACACGACGTTGTTGATGATCGGCTGGCTTGGGTTGTTGTGTTAACTGAACTTTATAAGCCTTAAGACATAAGTCTTTATGCGAAATACGGTGTAATGACGTTTGTGCCATGCCCAATTCCAAAGAACGACAAGGAATGGACAAACCTAGGTTTTCTTCAACACTTTGGGCTACAGCAGCAATTTTCTCAGTTGTTCTTGAGCGACGCACGTGCACGGGTTTTATTCTTCTCACCACACCGCTTACTTTTCCCGACAGCTCAAATTTTTCTACCAATTTCAGATTCGCGGTCCGACTAGGTGCTTCACGACGAACAAAAAATGTTTTAGTTTTACGAACCGTCTCCGCCAAATTTTCACCATTTTTTTGGTGAATTTATTAATGGCGTAGTTTCTACTTGTCAAATGTGAAAAAAATTACAACTTCAAAAGTCACAACTACCGAAATAGCGGGCTAATCAAAATAAACTTCTTATTGGAAAACCAAATATCGCCTAAATATTTTCACTGCAATTGTTTCCGTCACTTCCTCAATTTTGTGATTTCCTTTGATTTTGTAAAATTTAAATGAAACTTCTCGACAAAAGTTAGAATGGTCTTAATTAAAGGCCATTTTATATAATGGTGTAGTTCATAATGACAACAATGACAACAATTATTTTTTCTTCAAAAATCAATTGTCGAAAGTCCTTCCGGTTTATTAATTGTTCTTTGTCTGAGGCCAACTAAATGCTGGTGTCGTAGCACTTTTTTCATCCCGGAGTTTTTATGTCTGATACCTTTCTTGCTGGAAAGTCTGGAATAACTTTGTACATGACAGTATCAGATGTAAGTGCAGTATTTTGAGCAAGACGGTATTTTGGATGTGAAGGCTTCCTGGGATTTTTTTTGCTTCTTAAATGATAACTCTGTGTCACTCATGCTGTCATGGAAAGCATCTTCATTTCAGCTGCCATCTATACCTCTTCATCTAACCTATGCGATGTCTGATTTCGTCAACACAATTTTCGTCGCTATTGATCACAGATAAAAGCAAAACTAAGTATTTTACAATTTTTTGCAATTATGAAATAAAAAATTTAAAATGATTTCAAAAGTGCAGATTTAAAAAAAAATTGTTTAACAAAAATTTTTAATTTAAAATTTCAAAAAGTCTGTTTCTAGAAAACTCCTTCTGATGTTACAACCGTAGATTTATTTATGATCTAAAGACAATCTGACGAGCAGCCTGGCAACCATGGAATTCTAGCCCTAAATTTAGTGGAAGTGGGCACACCAATTGAACCAACCCTCAAATTTATAAACCATGCCCCAACGAAAGCTCGGTTAGATTTAGTTAATTTTGGCTTGTGGAACTTGATTCATTTGGGGCTTAGTTCGTAGGGCTGGTAAAAGTTAATTCACATTTCATTTGTGTCATTTCCATTTTAATTGGAATGTCCCTTCAGGTAAAAGTTGATTTTAATGGAATTTCGGTTTAAAAAAGCTACAGCATTTTTACATTAAAGGAGTTGCTGTAGTATGGAGAACTAGACCCTCTAACAGACCCTTTTCTTTCCTCGGTTCATCTTTCAAGCTCTAGACTTTTATCTCACATTATGCAATGTTCCCTTTGTGGTAAACAACGAGAAAACAGGAGTACACTGGAGCGTATGCGCACTTTTCATTTTTTTTTTTTTTACAAAGTTTGAGTATAGAGCATATCGACCCGCCATCAAAAGAACCAATGATTTTTTATCAAGAAAAATTAATGTTGCTTATGAACTTTGCAACTTGACTCCTGGATATTTCCAAGTAGGTACGTAGTTTGTACTACAAAAGAGTCTCCCCAATACTTTCGCCACTGTCCTCAATTCCAACTTTACAACAACTAATTAAATTAATGCAGGGTCAAAAGCATTCAATTAACCGAAATGTTCATTTTGTCCCATCACCTCTTCCAGGTCCAAGTACCTACATTATTGCCAATCCACTCGTCTTGTATGGAGGACACTTTCACAACACTCTCAATCAAAGCATACAAACGTTGCACTTAAGGTGCCACAACATTGTCCAGTTGTTGTCTTCCTCCCAAAAGCCAAAAAAAGTACCAAATAGGTGGGAGTCTGTGCGCAGAGAGTATCACAGGACAGCAAACATTTAAGAACATAATCGCTCAAGAGTAAAAGTGCTAACGTGCATACATAACACTATATATACTTTTTGTCCAGTTCAGGTGAAAGAACGCCGAACCGTCTGAAGTACATAAATACACCTTATCAAGTTAAATACCGTTGTGAAAGCAAATAAATCGAAAAAAGATACGAAGGCTGGAAACTTTATACCGAGGAATTATTTTTTTGGCAGATTACATCGCATCACTAAGTCTGTCCAGTGACGATGAGGGTTGGAGCTAGGGGGAGACCCTCGAACGGACATTGGCGTCTTCGGCTCTGGCTGTGTTGCGTATAAGGTACACAGTGTACACTGCGTTTCCACTTCTTTCGTCTGCCTCACTTTTTGGCCGAAAGACGTTAGTCTCCCCAGGGGAGACTATAACCCAGCTCCAGCATACCTCTACCTCTAGATGTTGTAGATAGATTGGAGTAGGAGTACTTCCATCATAAGTAGATAGGTACACACATAATATTTGTTATTTACTCGGCGTATTAAGACGTTTTACGGCTTTTCGGCGACGTAGATGGGCAAACAAGATAGCCCACCATCTGTTTGTGATTAATTGAGATTCGTTTTGTGTTCCTTGATTTTGATTTTTTTTTTTTTTTTTTTTGCTGAACGCACTCTGCCACACAGAGCAGCGCCCACTGGCTATAAGGAACTTTATTTGCCATCCAAAGGGAGGGTGTGGTTGAGGAGGCTTAATTATTTTTGTGTGCCGTTTACACTTTCATCAGCTACTGGTATATGCAGCACGCAGATACTTAATTTGTTTTTCTGGACTTATTCTTCTTGAAGCAAGAGCAACGAACAAAATTCTTCTGGGTGATTAAGGTCTTTTTTTGGCTTAAATGCCAGGAAAAATGTTTTTATTTTTGTTCGATAGTAATTTTTGCTTTTAACTGGAAGGAAAGGGGCGTTTATTCGGGAGTAATTATTAAGAAGAGGACTCAGGAGTTCTGGGATGCTTGTGAGTGAGTGATTTTTGATAGAACAATTGCACATGAAGTACTTAATTTTTATTTCCTCTTTGAGTAATATACGAGTAAGGTATCTTTGGGTTGGAAAATCCCAAAAACTGGTGGCCTACTACATGGTGATTTTTTCCATGGGGTTTTTATTTTGGTATTTTTTGTTTGTTTTTATTTTAACGTAGGAAATGAATAAGGAAAAATTCTCTGAGTGAGGGGATACTGAAAATGATGAAGAAGACAGTTTTATTGAAAATCAATGACAATTCGGTTGAAATTAGTTTACAAGTGATGAGTGTTGCGGATGAATCATTAAAGATTTTCGGAGTCGCCATAATAAATATTTTTTTTTTTTTGATTAAAAGGAGGGCTCGAATTTCCAAACAAAAATGCATTTTAATACTTAAACATAGAAATAATAAATTAAAAAATTAGAAATTATTTTTTTTTAAATCGTTGCATTTTAAACATAAGCACAAAGAACATCCCACAGTTTCAGGAAAAGGTTTTGAAAAGTTTATTTTCAGACTCTAATTTAAAAAAAAAAAGTTTGTATCGATTTTTTACAAAATTGGAAGACTCAGAGAATCATCTGGTTTTCAGTAATTCATTCAAAGTTGAATACAAATTTAAATTTGGTACATAATCTCAAAATTTTGATAAAGAATGTAATAAGTTATTTTTTACAAAGTAACCTCTTTAAAAACCTCAACCAAACTACAAAGAATGGCTTGCATTAGCACAACTGTGGGCTTGGAAGCAATCCTCAATCTTCCACCCCTTGATCTATTTGTACAAGAATCAGCAGCAAACAGCGCTCTTCGGATTAGTCAAACTAGCATCTGGAAAACTAGTCCAAGTGGCTATGCTGCTATTCTAGCAAAATACGTAGGCAACAACATCTGTACAGATTATATGACCCCTGACTTAGATTTCAACAAATCTTTTAGTACCAGCTTGCCCAATAGAGTAGATTGGGAAAACAGTGTGCTTTACACTAATGAGTCGACTTTCACCATCTTCACTAATGGCACCTACACTGGAGTAGGTGCAGGGCTCTTTTCGGAAAACCTTAATCTTGCCAATTCATTCAGGCTCCCGGACCACAACAGCGTCTTCCAAGCTGAGATCTTGGCAGTGAAAAACGCTGCGAGGCATATACCTACATATCTATGATGGCGATATCACACGCGGACATCACTTTTTTCATTGACAGCCAGGCAGCAAAGCGATCTCTGCCACTCAAATCAAGTCTAAGCTTGTTTCTAAATGTCGCGAGGAGCTAAAGGTTCTTGGTATACAGCATAATGTAAGACTCTGCTGGGTTCCTGGCCATAGTGGTGTGCCAGGAAACGAAAAAGCAGATGAACCTTCTCTCATAGACCACAACATAGAAGTTCCACTATGTGAAGTGAAACTAAACGTCGCTCGGTAACATAATTGTTCAAAAATCCAACAATAGATGGAATATCCTAGAAACTTGTGTTATTACCAGGAAACTATGGCCTAGATACGATAAGAAAAGGTCCTACATTGAGATAAGAAAAGGAAAACCTTATCCCTAAGATCCCTTATAAGCATAATAACGGGACATAACATACTTGGCTACCATAAAAAGAAAATGGGGCTCAGTACCGACGTTCTCTGCAGAGGATGTGGTGAAGAAGATGAGCATGAAGATTTTTCTTTGTCACTGTCCATCACTCTCCCACACTAGGAAAAAAACACTAGGCAACTACGACGAATTAGAAGAACTATCAGAACTCTCAGGCAAGAGCTTACTGAACTTCGTCAAGACCTCCAAATGGCATCGGATTCATACGAGTAGGTTAACATTTCAAGAAGTTATAATACTTCAGGGTATCACAATGAATCTACATTGATCTAAGTGTGACGATAACAAGCAAACAGTCAGCCCCTAACCTCCTTTGCCTGAACAGGGGAGGATAGAAATTAGCAATAAATCCTTTATTCAACTATTCTTCAAAAATTCATTATTTAATATTTTTTTTCATCGTACTTTTAAGAAAAGTATAAAAATTTTTAGTGCGAGAAAGTTTAAACTAATTTTATACGCACACGGCATTTTATTTTCCTTAACTTACAATTAGCTACGCATAACTGTATTACCTACTTTTTCACTAATTTTGCACGCACTTATAACATGTGTTTGTATACATAGTATATAGGAAAAAAAAACTGTCACACAAAAACTATCTATTAATTTAATTAGCTGATGTAAGACCCCATACAGAATTTCAAAGCCCATATACATATATAATAAAAAATAATCTTAAAACTTGTTATATAATAATCTAAAACGCATTTATATGCGACACGTTTTCTCAAAAAAAAAAAACTATTATAATAATTATTGACAATATTTCAAAGTGAAAACAATTAAAACCAATAAAAAAATAAATAATAATATTATGATAAGAAAATGCATTTTGAGTAATTTTAATTAAATCATCAATAATAATAATAATATAGTGCATATCCCAATCGATAGAATAAGTGGAATATAGGTACAACAATAAGCTCTGCCTGCCACACACAACATGTTGTAACTTGTTCCCCAGTGACGAGCACTACTCCATATTACAAACACACATCGTTTTAAGCTTATCAATCCAATTACAATATTGTTATAATTTTTATATTTTATAAAGTACGTAAATTACATTTTAATCACACATCAACATTTAATAATTTATAATAATCGATTAATTATAATTCTACAATAAAATAATCAACTTGCGTGTAATGCAAATCAAATTCCCTGCCCCCCCCATATAACACCTTCCAATCATCAATACCTGAAAAGCCTTGAGGCCTTGACACAAGCCTCACGTATTTTATATACATTAGTACTTACATTGATGTTGTAACGGTTAGCTGACAAGATCACCGGGTGTTTGCTATCGATATCTGCTCTCTAGATCCAGACGAGGGCACATAGGGCATAGACAGATAGTCTCAGAGATTCACGTTTAATAAAATTGCGCATTTCAATCGCGATCGCGTCGTTGACAACCCAATAAGTACCCAAGACCCAACCACTTCTTATCACAGCGCAATGTCGGATGGCTAGATAGTGCAGTTGAGTTGCATCTATTGACTTAATTTGCTACAACAACACCACACCACCCCATCCCATCATCGGATAATTGAAATTTGATTTATTTTATAATTAATTAGCTTACGTAATGAGCTTCCGTCTTTGGTCGCTTGGGGTCGGCGATGTGAGCACCCCTTAACCTTCTTTGTTTTGTGTGACAGTGATCTATTTACAAAGAAAAGGACACGTGTTCGAATATAAGATCGCATAAAAATGGCGGTTATATATATGTTTTGTAAATAACGAGCCAAGTGTTCATTTCGTTGCGCTTGATTTGCGTAGCGATTTTCCCTTCCCGTTCGTTGCATCGCTTGTCGTTGTTGTTAGCTAGCGGTAAAGGGCCGTCAAATCAGAGACAAAGGTTTTTTTTTTAAGCCCAACGGGGACGGGGATAGATTTGAAGTGCGATTTTGAAATTCAAAAGTTTTTTTTTTTGCCTGTCAGTTGGAATGTTCCAAAGTGAATATTTCTTTTGTTTGCTTAGAGGCAAACAGTTGTTGTTGTGGTTGGTGAATATGGACGAGACTGGGACAAAGGCTGACGTTGCGCTGCATCACCGCCGCCACCGCCGACCGCGCAACCTGTCAGTGACGTAACGTAACAGGGCTCTTACTTACATTCACCTACTAATCGAAGGCCATTCGGTCAGTAGTAGGGTGGTGTTGGGACTTGGGTGAAGGAAGACAATATTGTTTATTATTATTTTATTTGTTCGCTCATTACAGACTTGTTGTAGTGGGTCAAAAAATGCTGGCAAATTAAGAAGCTTTTGTGTCTTGGTTTACAATAGCGAGGTGAGTAATGAGAAAAGGTTTAAATAATTCCGTTTGTAATTTGATAACTATACGTAACGCCGACATGTTATGGGAATTATGACGAAATTCTCATTTATGTAATTTAAAAGTATTTGGTGATTTTTTTAAACTTAAGTAACGTGATAAGTTAATTTTTTTTTAATAAATATATGGTGGGTGATTTGCATAAGATGTCACAAAAAGCTAAAGCGTTTAAGTTGAACCAAAATAAAAAAAAAATCTGTAAGAAGGGGGATCTATTTCCCCCCTGTTTAGGTGGAAGAAACAATTTTCTAAAAACAAAAATGATTTAAAATGGAAACAAAATTTTTAAAAAACAACGACAATCCCTACAATCCTATGTCATAGCATTTTTTAGATCCGAAACTTGATTCATTTATTTACTTTTTAAATCAAGTTGTTTTTGCGAATTTTCAAACTCTATTTTTTTGTTTGAGATTTTTTAATTACGTTACTAAGTAAAAAAAAAATACATTTTTTAAAGTAAAAAGAAGTTTGAGCTCAAAACTAAAGGTCTCATCTATGTATCATCAAAAAAATGTATCGTGAATAACGGTATTTTTCGGATAAGTTTTGTCTTAACTTTTCTATGACAGGTAAAGTTATTTTTGGAGCTATGCAATGCTGCTTCATGCCTGCTTAACAAATGTGCCAACGCATTATTAAAGATATGCAGTGTTGCGTGTATTTACACAATAGTAAACACTATGTGTGAACACACCCATTAACTGTTTTCTGAGCTCGCCGCCAACAGCGCTCACGCTCGTACCGAGTTTCACCATTTTTCTTACTTCCGGCATCTCCAATTTTCATTTTCTCGATCATGGCTGTGGAAAGGTGACTGGTGACTGACTAATTTAAGAATTCTAAATATATGTATGTATTTCAATAAACTTTTAAATCATGAGTTAAAAAATAAAGTGGTTTGATTTCTTCTTGAAAACATTTCATTGTCCCAAAAATAAGGGCACAAGCAGTTTGAAAATTTAATATTTGAAATTTTACTAACCGTTTTTTGTATTGGGAAAATTAAGGCTGCTTGGTTAAGAATTGAGGAGAATCCTAAAACTTTTCAACAACAACAAACAATTCATTTTCGGCACTTTAAGTATATTTATATTTTTTTGAGGGTTGTCGGAGATATTGTTCGCTAGATTTCAAAGTTTTGAATAAAGTATTTATTTCAAAAATAAGTTCTCTATAACTTTATGGGTTGTAAATTAATTCCTCAAATATTAAGCCATAAGTTTTACGTTTACTTTCCACAAGTAGCTAACTATGGGTATGGGTTCATTGATCATTTTGTAAATTTCATTTTCCAAAAGTCATTGTTCGCTGCTGATTCTTTCCAAAGATTTTTTTTTTTTTTGATATTATTTCTGGCGACATTACTCTTGCTTAAAAATGTGCATCGGAAATGACGATTAAAGAGGAAGCAACAACAAAAAAAAAATTACTTCAATTTAAAATGGCATTCCATGTTTGGAACCATCGCGACAGTAATTTTGATTAATGTGTTCTTTCCAAAGTTTATTATTTTATACTCTTGATAAAATAATTTGTTGAATTTCTTCTTTTGATTCATGTCAGTTTTTTTTTTGTGACTGGTCTCTTGTGCGTTTAGTTGCGGGAATGAAATGACCCCTCTATAGGTTTCAATTCGATATGATTTCCTAGGAATTTAATTTAGTTTGATTTTTCGTGGTATTTCATTTCAATTAATTGAAATGACTTAATTTGAAATATGATTGTCTTAGGTGTGGCTTTTGATTAAAAATGGAGAAAATGTCACAATGTTTATTTGGTTGGTTTGAAAATAATTAACTTTTTGTTAATCTGGATTTTAAGAAACTACTCGTAAATTAGACACAGTAAAAGGATTCGGGTTCAAACAGGATTTAGAGTTTTGGGATCATATAATCATCGTGTCGCAAGAAATAAAGAAATATATTTTTATTCATTTAAGTTGCACTTTTGAAATAAATAAATTTTTTCGTAAAGGTTTATTACATGTGTCATAGTTTTGAAAGTAAACAAAAACTCACGTAAATTCTGACTTCGATTTTGCTATCCAAAGCGTGTACTAAAGTATAGGTTAGGTTAGGTTAGGTTAAGGTGGCTGTCGGACGATTTCCAACACACATAGGCCAAAATTAGGCCCGTTGTGATACCACATGGATCAGTAGATCTACCTCACTCATTGAACCATTTAGAGCTGCGAATGAAGCGTAGGAGACAAATAATGTCGGAGTTTATTAGATCACTAGGATCATTGAAAAAGAAATCTCCAAGATGGAGTTTTCGTCTTTGTGACAGGGCGGGGCAAGTGCAAAGAAGATGAGAGATCGTCTCTTCTTCCTCTTCGTCCATACAACTCCTGCAAAAATCATTTGCAGGGGCTCCAAGTCGAATTGCATGCCTCCCTATTAAGCAGTGACCAGTTAGGACACTTATTACGTAGCCAATGTGCAATCTACTAAGGGAGATCAACTGTTTGGAGCGTTTGGCACTAAGTCTAGGCCAAATTAGTTTTGTCGCTGCACAGGTGGTGATGTTGTTCCATCTGTAGTTTGCTCTCCCTATTGTGTCTTGCTTTAGCATAAGTTTACAAGTAGCTAAAGGCATACCTACGCCAGCTTTGTGAGCTAGCAGAGGTAACGTTGTTCCTTTTTTTGCAAGTTCGTCGGCTTTGCAATTTCCTGGAATGTCTCTGTGGCCCGGCACCCAGCAAAGGTGAATGTTGAACTGTTTGGCCATCTCCGTAAGAGATGATCGACAGTTTAAGGCTGTTGATGAATTCGTAGAGACAGAGTCTAGGGATTTTAACGCAGCTTGGCTGTCAGAGAAGATGCGTATATCAGTTTTTGATATAACGTTTTCTCTAAGCCAGGAAAGGACTTCTTTGATAGCCAGGATTTCGGCTTGGAACACGCTACAGTGATCAGGTAGACGGAAGGAGAGACTTAAGTTTAGTCTTTCGGAGTATACGCCTCCACCAACCCCATCATCCGTTTTTGATCCATCTGTAAAGAAGTTAATGGGATCATCGTTCAGAAATGATGTGTCCTCCCAGGTAGACCTGGAGGGGATAGTCACCCTGAAGCTATTATTATTGAAGTGGGGAAAGGGGATGGTGTAGTCGATATTACTGTTAATTGATCTGAAAGAATTCAGAATAGTGGAGTGGCCAATCTGATTATTGAACCACTGTGAGGAGGCTTGAAGTCGTACGGCAGTGCTTGCAGCCGTTTGCTTACTGAAAAGGTCAAGCGGTAATAGATGAAAGAGAACATCAAGTGAGGCGGAGGGGGTAGAGCGAAGTGCTCCTCCCATACACATGCAGGCTGTTCGTTGGACTTTGCTGAGCTTATCACGATTTGTCGCTATGTCCAGCGCAGTCCACCATACCGCTACTCCGTATGTAAGGATCGGCCTTATAACCGAGATGTATAGCCAGTATGTAATGCGGGGCTGAAAACCCCATTTATTTCCAATGGCTTTTTTACAAGAGAACAAGGCTACTGTGGCCTTGTTTATTCTTTCTTGAATGTTAGGTTTCCAACTTAATTTCTTATCCAAAATAAGACCCAAGTATTTTGCCTGTTCCGAAAATTTAAGTGGAACACCGTTTATGTGGGGAGGGTCGATGGGTGGGATTTTGTATTTCCTGGTGAAGAGGACAAGATCGGTTTTATGTGGGTTAACACCTAGTCCACACTGATTTGCCCAATTGGTGAGCTTATTTAAAGCGTTCTGCAAGAGTTCTTTGAGTGAATTGAGATGTTTTCCCGTCACTGCGATAGCAACATCGTCCGCGTAGGCAAACACTTTGTATCCCTCTCCTTCTAGAGTGATTAGTAATTCATTTATTACTAAGTTCCAGAGGAGAGGTGATAGGACACCGCCTTGCGGCGTACCTCTGCTGACACTCCTTTGTGTAGTAAAATCGCCCAGTTTTGAGTTAATAATCCTGCTTATCAGCATCTGATTTATCAAAAAACTGATCGATTTATCTACCTTGAGAGATGTCAATACACGTGTAATTGCCGATGTGTCGACATTGTTAAATGCTCCTTCTATATCTAAGAAGGCAACTAGGGTGTACTCTTTTTGGTGGAGGGAACGTTCGATTGTACGTACTATACAGTGTAAAGCCGTTTCAACCGATTTCCCTTTATTGTAGGCATGTTGGGCCTTTGAGAGGAGGGACTTATCAATATTTGCCCTTAGGTGGATATCAATCAATCGTTCAAATGTCTTAAGGAGGAATGATGATAAGCTGATTGGTCTCAGATCTTTAGGGTTCACGTGACTGGATTTTCCAGCTTTAGGGATAAAAACAACTTTAACTTGTCTCCATGACAGTGGTATATATGTCAGTTTTAGACAGCCTATGAAGATATTTTCTAGGATGGGCATTAGAAAATTAGCATTTTGTTGCAATTCAGCCGGAATTATACCATCCGGACCTGCAGATTTGTATGGTTTAAAGCTGTTAATAGCCCATTTGAGTTTTTCCCTGGTGACTAGATCTTGAGGAGGAGTTATTACTTTGTCGCACGGACTTGGAGTAATATTTCTGATATTATTGGAGCTACCAGGGAAGTGAACATCTAGTAGCAGGTTGAGCGATTCTTCGCATGAGTTGGTCCAGAGGCCAGAGGCATTTTTCAAGCAGCTTGGCATGACTGGGTTTTTGGAGAGGATTTTACGTAGTCTGGATGCTTCAGAACAATCTTCCACTGTGCTGCAGAAGTTTCTTCAGGACGACCGTTTGGTTTTCCTCAATTCTTTTTTGTATGTCTTCAGTGATTCTTTATAAGAATCCCAGTCAGACGTATCCCTAGAAGCTTTTGCTCTATTAAAGAGTTTTCTGCATTCTTTTCGAAGTGGATCTAACCCAGAGTTCCACCAGTAAGGTTTCTTTTTACCCCTTATTTGTACAAGGGGACATGCAGTGTCTAGAGATTTGTTTAGGGCTAGTGTTAGATTATTGACTTTGTCGTCAAGATCTTTGATATTAGTAGGAATATTAAATAGTTCAGGTCTGACTAAACTGTTCAATATTCTCTCATATTTTGGCCAATCTGTTCTTTTTAAATTACGAAAGGAGGGTTGGCTAGAAGGATCATTTGTAAGGCTGAATTGGATGTATCTGTGATCGGAAAAAGAGTGATCTTTGGATACTTTCCAGTTCAGAATATTATTGTTAATGAAATCTGAGACAAGAGTTATATCTAGAACTTCTTGTCGGTTTTTAGTAATAAAAGTTGGTTCATTACCAACATTACTTATAAGTAGGTTAGTGTTAAGAATATAATCGAAAAGAGACTCACCCCTGTCGTTTATATCAGTGCTACCCCACACTGTATGGTGTGCGTTAGCATCACTTCCGATGATGAGGCCGATGTTAAGCCTTTGTGATTCAGCTACCAATCTCTCCAGGGTGTTGCCCGGGAGAGGGCCAAGATGGTCGTGGCTGAGATACGCCGACGCCAGCCAGAACGTTCCTTTGGCTGTTTCCAGTCTTGCAGCGGTGATATCTCTATCGCTGAAATTAGGGAGTAAAAATACATTTAGGCTACTTTTGACTAATATGCAAGATCTGGGTTCACCCTCACCTGATGCATATAGCAAGTAGTGGTTAGGAGTCCTGATTCCTCGAACAATGGATTTTACAATCCACGGTTCTTGAATCAGGACAATATCCTCATCGCTGCTGGAGAGGCGTATGAGGAGAGAGGCCGAAGCCTTTTTGGAGTGTTGGAGATTAATCTGAAGTATTTGCAGCATTTTTGCTACAGTACTCCCGATCAATCTCCAACACTGTGATATCGGAGTCCTCGATTTCCGAGGATGACTCTAGGAGAGCATCCTCGTCTCCGATGGTGCAGTCTTCGGTCTCCATTTCGGATAAACCGTCGACGGTGAGAGCATCCACTTCTGCCGAGGATGACCGAGATGCATCATCTTCCATTATAGGAAAGGTGATCGATGCACCTGGCTCCTCAGCAGTCGCTTCAGCTTGTGTAGGGAGGATGGGGGGAGGGAGAGGGGAAGTGGAGGGGGGAATGGGGGTGGAAGGGGGAGGGGGAAGTGAAGGGGTCGGGGGAGGGGGAAGGGAAGGGGTCGGGGGAGGGAGAAGGGATTGAGCATCGGCCCCATCTTTCTTGTAGACCCTCAAGGTTATGGCTTCAAACCCACACCTAATCACGCCTTTCAGCTGCGCCAGAGGGGCAAGGGACTCTGTATTGATGACTATAATGGCACCTCTATAGGGTCCCTTAGCCTCTTCCAGTTTCGCAACTTTCCAGTTGTGAGTAGGGAGGGAAGGATTTGATAGCCGGATCACCTCCAGGACTTGATCCAGGCCTTCGAAAACGGCCGGAACCATGGTGCGAGCTCTTGGCCGGCAAGGAATGTCTTCCTTGGCGACGACCTCCAGCTTTGCACCAGGCCAGACCTCCCCGAGTCGGCTGACAGCCAGCGTCAGTAGATCACACGACCTCTGATCATCACAGACCATCAACTTGATATGGCCTTGATGCCAACCGCCATCGTTAGTGATGGGCGGTGGTCCCGGATTGTCGGACATAATTCCCAGGAATCTGAGGGCCAACTGTCCTTTGACCTTTGTCCATTTCTCGGCAGAGATCGTGCCATTAACGTCGCTTCTATCGATGATCGCGACTACCAATTTGTCTTTTACCACGTCACTAAAAGACATTTTAACCTGAGGGTTAGGAGGAGTGCGGATGTTATGCACTTTGGGGCGCTTGGGTATTGGGACAATACCCTCCGTAGACCTATCACGCTTGGACGTGTAGTCCTCGCAGGTCGTTTTGTTGGCTTTTGCTAGGAAGCCTTTAGCCCATTTGATTTTAGCGCTATGCTGAGAGTCTTCTCCAGCGCCTGGTTTTTCACCAAACGTCTGGAGAATCCTCTTAGCATTTCGCATGTCCCTGTAGAAGGTCTTGGAGGGTTTGAGCTTCCGCTCGCCCCCCCCACGGCCTTCCACAGGGATTGTATTTCCCTTGATGGTAGAAGGGCCATGTTTCACAACCCCGCTACCACCAGGACGAGGACTTGTGGTGGTAGGGCCATGCTTCACAACCCTACCCCCACTAGGCCGCGGAGTTGAAGTTTTGAGAGATTTTCTCTCAGTAGTAGTGGAGGGGCCATACTTCACAACCTCTCCACTACAAGAAGGAGGTAGTAAGACTACCTGATCATCCTTACTACAGCTGGCGGCAACAGGGTCATGGGTGTCCATGGCCGTGCTGTCGACAGTGGAGGGAGGATGAGCAGCAGACAGCTTTACAGCCGTACTGCTGGCCGATTCGGACTTTGGTTTGGTTTTTGTTTGTTTTTGTTTTTGTTTTGAATTCATTTTTTGATCCCACGAGTATCGGAGAAGGGGTGGTCCATCTGTACAGAGATCCGTATATACAGATAAGGCTAGTTAATTCGGAGGTCGCCAGGTATCCGAATACTCCGTTAACGACTGAGCTAGTTTTTTAATTGGGCCCTCAGCCAGGCTGATCATCCGCACGGGTCGTGTAACACCTTAGATCCAGCCCAATTGGGAAATAGACATTGGAATAGGAGAGAGAGGGTCAGGAATCAGACAGTGCTTGCACCGTACTGATGGGGAGGATTTATTACATGGATTGTGAGCTGTACTAGCTCAGGATGAGAAAGGAATCAGTGGAGGGTAACGTTGTATGGTTTTTTCACCATCAACGTGGGATAGGTGGGAGAGAAGTTGGTAACAATAGTCTGCTATTCGCTTTCTATATGGAATGGGATAGGATTGAGGGACGGGTAAAGGGAAAACGTGAGCGACCTTTGGTACTAAAGTATAGTCGCAGGTAAAAAATGCATGGAAATAATCAGAATATTTTGAAATAGTGTCATTTTCTATGATTTAGGTTAACAGAACTTCATATACAGTGATAGCAAAAATATTTTCATAGCTTCTTTATAATAACAAAGATGAAGGAGAATGGTACACTTGGGCGTATACACACTTTTACATTTTTTAAAAAAA
Organism: Syrphus vitripennis; assembly: GCA_958431115.1. NCBI lineage: Eukaryota > Metazoa > Arthropoda > Insecta > Diptera > Syrphidae > Syrphus > Syrphus vitripennis. The sequence goes on from OY288109.1 coordinate 90,559,276, forward strand.
TGTTTGTACTGTTCTAGCAATTAATTCTTTAAATAACAGTGAATTTCTATTTTTTCAATACTAAACAAGACAACTTAGTTACAAAATAGATCTTATCAAGCAACTTCTAAAAAAAGGATAGAAGAACGTCTACTGGGATTAGCTAGTTATGAAATATTTTTTGTTCATTGCTCTAATTTTTCAAATTCTTCATTGAAAATCATTACGTACATATGGCATCTTTCTATTTTCCACACTAAATCAGCACGCAACTTCTAGGTCGAATGTTTTGAAATATTCATCACATCGTCCATATGGAACATCAGTCATCATAAAATATTTTGTTCCATGTCTAAAATCAACACTTCCAAACATATTGTGACACGACACAAATGGAAAACTTATAAAAATTCGATGATTGCCGTCGATCGTCGCATCTTCAAGGACAATTTATTATTATTGCACTTAAATATAGAAGATTTCCAATATCTTCTTTAAACTACATAATATGTACATTATTTAGATTATTTCTAACGTGAAATTAATAAAGATTCCGACAAGTAGAAGCAAAACCTGAAAACTTATATTTTTATCACATTATTTATTATACGTAGTTCTCTTGATTCTACGGAAAATTGAACAAAAAAATGCATACCTAACATTTTTTTTTCGAATTCCTTCCGTCAAAGTAAATTTACATGTCGCTGTCAGTGCCAGACGACAACGTGCAACGTGGATGCATAATGCAACCATGGAACACAAAAAAAAACTACTACATTTTAGTCCTCCATCCATCTCTCTGAGGTAACATAATTTCTAGATGACATTTATGTACATTTCAAAATAAGATGACATAATTTCCGAAAGCACAGTTATTGTGTGTCTGATTCAAATGTGCGGATTGCAGTTGCCCAATGTTGGTTTGATTGAGCGTTGCTCCAAATTAAAATCAGTGCCGACAAAAAGATTTAATATTTTATTAATAGCCCATTAAACCGGAGTTTATTGAAATTATAACTGTAGAAAAGTACTACCAGCGTATTGCAGCTTTGCCCCTTATTTTCCATATTTTTGTTAATCATGGTTTTTGATTTGATCAATATTTAAGCTGCAGTTAAGTAAGTCATTATAATGGTTGGATGAAGAAAAAAAATAGTAAAAATAGTAAAAATAGTAAAGTTCTTGAGAATGAGAAAGAAATCTTGTGAAACTACAGTCTGCGGTCAATGCTTAGTTCTGGAAATATCGCTATCCTAAGACCTAGAGTAGGTGTATAGAGTTTTAACAGTTTTTACTAACTGAAAGCTCGTCTTTGTATACTGTCCAAGAGGTTGAAGTAAGTTGCTGGAGCACTAGCCCAGAGATGGCCCAGCTTTGGACGTATAGAGGAAAATAATTTCTTGCATCTCCAAAGGAAACCTAAATATCTTGCGGTATTTTAGGCGACGTTAAGTATGTGATCATTCCACAAAAGATGGTTTGTGATACACATACCTAAAATCACCACTCATAGATAATGGCAGGGGGGTACGTCTCGCTTTAACGACAGAAGGCAGCATTGAGTACAATGCTGTCTATGTCAGAATTTAATAAACTTATCATATTTAGCCGTTTTAGTTCCACGTCCGAAGAGCAGGGATGTGAATCTGGAAACGAATATGAAAAGCTATAGGTGCTATCGTCAGCGAAACAATTTCATGGATTTGCAGATAGTTGTAGACAGGAGATCATTAATGAAAATGAGAAAGAGGGTCGGAGACAAAACAGAACCCTGTGCCACACCATCATTTCATCGATACCAAAAGCACGCATTTTCGATAAAAGAGCAGGATGCCAAACTAAATCAAATGATTTAGAAATATTAAGTGCAATAATCTTACTTTCTCCAAAACGATGTAAAGATTTGTTCCACTGTTCGGTGAGATAAACCATCAAGTCACCAATGGATCTGTTGCTGCGAAAGCCGTATTGCCGGTCATTAAAAAGCTTTCGATCTTCGAGATATTTCTTGAGCTGATAATTTATCAGCGTTTCCATGACCTTAGAAAGAAGGGTGCATTAATTAGAAGGTGAAGAAAATTCGCCTTTTTTGGGATAGGCGGGACAAATGCTGTTTTCCAACTGCTCGGAACAAGCCCATAAGAATAGGATAACTGGAAAAGCTTACGCAGGGGTTTTGCCAGCGTAGAAGAACACCTCTTCAGAACAATGGCGGATTTATGAGTGTTGAGATCTTTTAGGACAGCTCGAGTACAAAAGAAGATTTGTCCCATAGAACCATTTACGCCCTCAAGAACTGGGGGAGTCATGAAACTATCAGATAGCGTAGAGTATGCGGCAAACTGCCTAACGAATAAATTAGCCTTCTCGAAAGAGCTAACGAAGGGAGTGTCATTGACAACGAGTGTTGGGGCCGAGGAAGATGTTTTGTTCCCTATATTTTTTACAAATGATCAAACATTTGTACTACCTGTGGGACATTGTAGTATTTTTTGCCTTAATTTTTGGTAATGCAAAAATTTGGTCCTTCGAATATGGGCGTTGCAGGCCTTCCTGGCTTGTTTCAACTTTTTCCTGTTTTTCTCAGTTGGAAGCTATCCTCTTTGACCTTAATAATCTCTTAACAGCTCGCATCGAACCATGATTTGTCTTTGGGTCTGATGCTATTAGGGCTATTCGGGATAAAAGTTCTTATTCCAAAAATAATCATATTAGTAATCATATCCACTCTGTAGTCTACTTCACTACCGAAGAAGCATAGTGACCAGTTAAAGATCCTGAAAAAAATATTAAGACCGTCCCAGTTGGCTCTCTCGTATTGCCAAACGGTTCTCACAGGAGCTCTTTCTCTAACTGGATTTTTTTGACACGAAAAATTTGCGGAAATGATACTATGGTCTGATGTGCCTAGAGGCGGTAATACGCTGATAGTGAATTCATCGAGGTCTGAGGTTAGAAGCAAGTCAAGGGTGTTTTCGGCTCTGCCATAATAGGTATAGGTAAAGAGACTTGTTGAAGGAGGCCAGGACCGGACCCCGGTTGTCGAGCCGATGATGATGATGATGAAAGATCTCAGCACACACACCTTTGGGTGATGTCTGTCCCGAATGTTGAAGCCAAGATGCAAGGAAACAATTCTTTGGATGGAGTCAGACAGAGCATCAAATTTGCGAGAAGTTAAAACTCTGTCCAAATTAGGGCTTCCATAAAGGAAACAATAATGTAAGATGTGCCTGTTTACCGAGAATTTAAACCACAAGAAGTTAAACAAAGGGTTGGCACTAGGACCATATTGTGGTTGAAATTAGTAAGCAACATCATTTCTTACGTAGACGGTGAGACCATGGTGAGGAAGGAATAATGGCACAGGATCAGTATTTTCACCTACTTGGGTTTCACTTAGCCTGTTTGTAACAGAATGGGCGTACAAAGCGAGTAAATTTTCTCTAAGGCCACGAATATTACAATAGTAAACTCTTAAATTTCCAATCATTGTGATAAAAAAGAAAAAAAGAAAAAAGACTAAAACAGACGAAATCTTTGAAAATTACTTGAAACCCCGAAATTACTTAGATCCGTGAGCATTGTACCATCAAAAACTAAGTTAACGGTAAAACGATCGATGGTTTTAATATCAAGACCATTATAAATAATAATTTTATAAGTGAATGAACTTCACCGAAGACGAGTTAAGTTGTTCAAACTAGCTCAAATTCCCATTTCTATGGTGTCTCTGATAAGTGATAGATAACACTCCCTTATCAATCATGAATAATATTCAACTGGTTCACTTCACAACATGTTGTGAGAAGAAAATCTTAACAGCTGTCTATCAGCTTCATTTCGAATAGAGAAAAGTTCCATGCATAAACATACCAACCCTAGGGCAAAGTGATGGGATACATTCTACGGAATAACAATCCGAATCATTTTGACTTTGCGTGCAAATTTCGAAAAATCGAAACGAGGTCAAAAGCCGACATCAACAAATCATAACTAAAGGATTGGAGTCGGTCGCGATTGCGAATTCGAATTCTCTTATACAACCAAAACACTGATTGCGAGTTGCGAGTCGCCAGATAGTCTTGCACATTACCGTCCCGTCATAAAGATGAAGCATTCGTTAAGTTGGTTCATATTCCTATTCCAAAGTCTGTATATCTTTATCTTCCTACGAGAAAACTCCATGGATATTATGGAACTAGCATCAGCCCACGCGGACACTATGCGGCATATAGAATATATCATCATCCAACTTGCAGCGAGCTATATACCGAGACACAAACCGCTTCAGGGTTAAGTGTGCCCGCTGTCAAGTGATGAAGTTGGTGGAGGTGTACCTACGCTCTAGCAGAAGATTAAGTGCAGTCGAATGAAGTTTAGACGTGATATGTTCAGATGTACGAGTGTATTCAGCTTTCGGCTTAAACCGATGCTAATTCCCTATCTAGCTTATAGCAATGTTCCCTTCCCATCATCATATATTATAGAGGTTTGCGATCATCATGGTCTGGTATAGATATTAGTTTTCGTAGAATTGCTATTAAATTAACAATCTGGGAGTGTTTTGTCACTCTTGCCCCGGCCCCGGTCCCCATAGCTTTTCTTTTGCTATAGCAGACTTTAATAGATGTTCAACTTGTATGCGCGTAAGTTTTCTCCTTGTTGATATATGGATGTACTTATTCAAGAGAGGGAGAAAATTTCAAGCTTCTTCGAGCGGAAAATTAAAAACAAACATTTGTTGGGTCGGTCGGGAAGACGAAATGGCGACGACGCATTTGTGGCGTTGTTCCAACTTTAAGATAACGCAATTCAACATCACATACGACTATTATATATATATAGGATTGGTAGATATGTAGATATGAAAGAAGGTGTGGAAAAGTGGCAATCCGGCAAATTACTTCAATTTGACCTGACTCAATAGAAGTGCATGGATGACATACAAAGATGTATTGACAAGTTGTGGATACAAGGTAATTAGTTTGATGAGGATGTAAGCTGATTTGGGATGGTTTGTTGAGAAAATTGGAAAACGTATAGATACGGTTTGGGTATGTTTTAGTGCCAGTTAATTTCGTCTGGTTTTTTTTTTTGGTTTAAACCATGAGGAAGTTCTTATTTATTTTATGTACCTTTCACATAGACAAATTACTTAGCTATGGGTTTCTTGTTTAAATGCTCCTATCACATAGATCTTTGGTCTAGAAAGTTTAGGGTTAGGTCACACAACTTGTTGGAATTTTTCATTAACGGAACTGCAAGCACTTATTTAAGGTTAGGTTCTGGAAATTCTTTTAACGTCTTATTGAATTTTGTTAAAAACTTTTCAGTATCCCAATTTCTCACTAAATGATAACCTAACGTAAGTTACCTTTTTAAGAAGTGAAATTGTTGATATTTTTATTTTTCTGTTTTCACTGTTATGATAATTTCTCGTGACAAAATTATAAATTGAATCCAGTAAAAAATAGTCGAGAAACGAGAAGAGACTGAGACAAGACTAACTTCAAGGTATTCAAGACGAGATTGTAATTTTTGGACCGATACTTATCGGGAACCTCGGTGGTATTTCCGGTAAAGTTAATCAGTCCTCCTTCTCCTACATCTCACAAAAAAACTTTGTTGTTGAAGTAATTAAAACAAGATCGCGTCAAGACGGAGACGTGACCTCAATATCCAATTTTGATGATATTTTGACGGCCAGCGTTGGTACAACGGAGAGACAGGGTATTCAATGCAGACCCTTTGAAAGGCTTAGCAATTTATACAATGCCGGCAAATAACATCAGTGGGTTGAACGTGATGTGTGCAATTCTGCAGGTGAAAGGAAAATCGAGTAATTTAGAATAAATAGCAAAAAAGACAAAAATTGTACTAACAGGACACCCCAACATAACAAAGTTGAAGATGTTTAGTCAGTTCAATTACTTTGGAAGTTTCGAATCAGCAGATGGTGGTTCGGATCTAGACTTTAAAAGGAAAGGAACATATCAAAGTCAAATCTTCTCACGAACTAACTTGGGGTTCTTAAATCTGATTATTTATATACTTGTGGAACCTGGGAAGTCATGGCTACCATCTCGGGAAATTACAGGCTTGAGTCAATCACTGCCTTCATCACATTCTGAAGATTCGATGGCCTTAAACTATTTATTATCAGGAATTGTGTGCAGGACAACTCTGAAGAGGCTAGACGACGAGCGTCGACATAAGAAAACGCAAATGGCAATAGATTGGTCAAACACTGAAGAAACCAAACGATGATATTGCGAAGAAGTCTTTTAAATGGTAGCGTGGCGGGTTTGAAGAACCAGGAACAATGTGGAAATCAGCAGACTTAGCTGAAGCTGCTGATTATGGCAACCCAATTTTAGAGCAACGTTATGTATATACGAAATTGTTTTTCTGATAATAGATATTTGTGTACAGCGATTTCCAATAAGAGGTGTTATTTTGATATTCAAAGAAAAATGTCATTTCTTAAAATAAAATATCGGATGTTTATTTCAATATAAAGAGGAAAGTATGTCTTAAGCAATGGAAAACAACATCCGCCAAATAGCCATTACGTCTACGCTTACACAGCAATATCCTTTTCATGAAATTTTCCATTACCAAATCACAAAGTGGCTGCTCTATGCCCTAAAATAACTTCAAGAGGTGCAACTTTGAGGTCTTGAATCGACGCTGGGATCATTTTATAGCATTTTAAAGACCCAAGCAAAGGCACGACGTTGTTGATGATCGGCTTAAGCCTTATTTTTATGCAAAATACGCTGTAATGATGTTTCTGCAATGCCCAATTCCAAAGAACGACGAGAAAGGAACAAACCTGGGTTTTCTTCAGAACTTTGGGCTACAATAGCAATTTTCTCAGTTGTTCTTGAGCGACGCACGTGCACGGGTTTTATTCTTGACATCGCATAGCTTAATTTTACCGACAGCTCAAATTTTTACACCGATTTCTGAATCGCGGTCCGAAAAGGTGCTTCACGACGACCAAAAAATGTTTTAGTTTTACGAACCGTCTCTGCCAAATTTTCACCATTTTTATGGTGTATTTATTAATGGCGTAGTTTCTACTTGTCAAATGTGAAAAAATTACAGCTTCAAAAGTGACATTTTCCGGGGCTATTCAAAATAACATCTCTTTTAGGAAAACCCTTTATAAGAAAAACTGAGATACTAAAATGAAATTTTTTAGATTTCCAAAGATTCTTATATCCGTGTCTTACTGTATTTGTTTTTGTGAGGAAATGAATAAATTGACACCACTCCCACTCCGCTATTTTAATAAAAAAAATCTCTAATCCAACTCGATTTTTCGATCAGTTTCGGTATCCATTTCAATTCTAACCCGTTCCACCTGGATGGAAACATAAAACATAAAAACATTTGTAATCTCAACTTTATCACAAAAATGAAATCGAAATTTTATTCAAAACTCTCTTCCAATTCAAACTTTCTAATTTCCACAAACTCTGTCCAAATACTTGTCACAGTCCCATCTGTCCATTAACTTGTGCAACATGTTTGACATCGCTTTAACTAGCTACACCAATACGATATCAGTTGAAAACAATCTCATGCAACAACATTGTATTTATTTTGTTGGTTTTTCTTTAGGATCCATTCACAATATAAATTATATAAAATACAAAAAAATGATATTGTAAAGTTCTTCTGACAGATTTCTGGAAGTGGTTGAGCAAAACAAAACGCTTTATCGTGTGCCATCCCAAAAATGGTCAAAGCATCACGATATCTATTACGATCGTAGAGACTACTTCTCCACTCCTTAATCATCATCATCATCATCATCATCATCACTTAAGGGAAGTTGGAAGCTAGTTTTAGGCGAAAACAGAAACAAAAAAATACATTATCTTATTGAGCCACACCAAAACGTTGATTGCAATAATTTAGGCCATCACATTATGGTCCCATATAAAGTTCCGAGATCATTTTGCTCTTAGAGACGAAAAAAAAAGAAGAAAAAACCCCTCAGGGAACATAAAACTGAACAAACCTTACAGCAACAAAGTAAGCTATAATTTGAGAAGATTGAAAAGACTAAAGCCTTCATTTCAATGGGGGGCTCTTTTCAATTCTGCGATTCCGAATCGAATATAAGAGGATTTCAACTGGTTAAGAGGAAACCAAAACCATCATGATGTGAAGTGCTGCCTGAGGGGGGGTAAGCGTTGATAATTAATTCAGTGTGGAACACCAGTAGCTACAATTTGATTTGGTTTAATGTTGTGTGTAGCTTAATTCCAAAAACCGGTTCCATCATAAGACGACCATGATAACCACGACGATGACGACGACGACGTGGAGGAGGAGGACGAAGACGAGGTTGGGACTTCGTCGTCAAAGACGGACATCAACGATGATGTTTATGCTGCTAGCTAGCTGGTTGGCTGGCTGGCTGCCGCGCCGGCCGTTGCGCTATCATGATCATCTGCACAGTTCCAACATACATACATATATAGGGATTTGGCATCAAAATTGAATCCAATTTTAAGGCCAGCTCAGGGCCTTTTACACTGTTTGTTTATTCGTGTGTGCCCAAGCACATATATATCTATAGGAATATTATAATGTTTGTACCTACATATTCGATTCTGCACATCAAGTCCTTCCTCGCACCACACGGTACAAACATACGTCTTGAATTATGGTCAATGCTGCTCCCAGATAGAAACTTTTTGTTGAAAATTTAATAGGGTAGGTAAGCAGAGTCTGGAGCAAACACTTTTGGGACTTCACAAAAATTTCGACATGCATAAAATACATCGCTGGAATCACCAAAGAGTTCCCAATTAAAATTCGTGTGCACCAGAGAAAATTCTGGAGTCCTTTCCATTTTATTACAGACCTTGACTTGCTTCTTGAGGATAATGTGACCCTAAGGCTAATCAGTTATTCTTTGCTGAGGAGGAAGTCATCACCACTCGAATTGAGCGAAATATCTCGGATCTGTCATCAATGACTAAGGATTTGGTTGATGAAGTGGACATGTTCTGTGCTGAAAGGAAGGCTTTACAACCTACAAGGCAGCTGTTCGTCCAGTTCGGTCACAGTTTGGGACAACTTGCAAGAAGAAGAAAGCTGAAATGAAGATGCTTCGCAATTTCAAACTTGCGATATGCGAAAAAATGACAGTTCGACTATTTGCAACTTTAAAAATTGAAAACCATTTTTAACTTTTTTTAAAAATTGTACTTGTGCTCTGTCTTTTGTACTCAGTTTGTTCTGCCATTTGTTATTCGAGCAAAAATTTATGAATATTGCGAAGTATGAAGTTCATCTCCATTCATTTCAATTTCGCTTCTGATGTAATGTGATCATCTTGTGCTACTGTGCCGCAAAAGTCTTTTAAGAGCTCGCAAATTTGCAAAATTAAGCATGAATTTTTTTTTAATTTCAGTTTTTCAAAAACCCTTATTTGTGCTGTTTTCTTTTGAAAATTAATTTTGCGAAACCCACTGTCATTTTTGATTTTGAAAAAAAAACTTCGCAAATTCGCAAATTTTACGAATGATCAAGCTTATTCGAACTACGGATTGTGATGTTGCAATTGTGATTTCTAGAATTTTCAAATCTGCAAAGTGTTAAAAATATTTACGGCATCGAAAGTGGCGTTGCTCACTTCAAAGGAATTATTGCGAAGTATGAAGTTCATCTCCATATTTCATTTTCGCTTCTGATGTAATGTGATCATCTTGTGCTACTGTGCCGCAAAAGTCTTTTAAGAGCTCGCAAATTTGCAAAATTACGCATGCATTCCAGTTTTTCAAAAACCCTTATTTGTGCTGTTTTCTTTTAAAAATAAATTTTCGAAAACCCACTGCGATTTTTGATTTTGAAAAAAACTTCGCAAATTCGCAAATTTTACGAATGAGCAAGCTTATTCAAAGTAAGGATTGTGATTTTTCAATACCGATTTAAAGAATTTTCAAATCTGCAAAGTTTTAAAAAAAATTACGGCATCGAAAGTGGCGTTGCTCACTTCAAGCGAATTGTTAGAAGCTCAAACTTTTCCTAGGGTAAATTTGAATTAAATCAAATTGATCACTAGCGACTTTCTTTTACCTTTAATTGGGATCGAGAAAAAGTGACTAGATAGTTTGTATAACTTAGTTGTAGACATCAGGTCCCTACCCAATTCCTATGGTCTTCAGTTGGATCTGCGCTATTCGGTCTTCGGGCAGGCAGACAGACAACGACGCGACGATAGTTCGGCAGACATAAATTTGTTCACCTTAATTGACCTTTTTTCTCTTTTGCTATACGGATCCTACCAACTCCCGTGTCTCGTGTCCTGTTTTCTATAAAAACACAACAACACACAAGTTGACAGTGATCACTTGTACAAGCGGGTCGTACAGTAAGGTTGCATGTCACATTTGTGGCATATATCTAGTGACTGTGTTGGCGGTGGCAATGGCGATGCGATGAGATGGCGGGCGGTAAGGTAGTGCAGGCACTACTTGTACAGCAGTAGCATAACTGCTCAGCAAGTGCAGTAAGTAGTTACAATTGTGCTGATTTAATTGCGAAACGACCAAGAGATATGTTCGAGATATCTATAGGACGACTTGCAGAAGAAGAAAGGACAAGGAGAAGCGACATATTCAATGCGAAAGCGGACAAAGTCATTGCACCAAGATGTTGAAGAATTGATAATCAAGTCGCCGAGTCGATAGTTTTTTTTTTTTTTTTGGTAAGTCTTGGAGATACGCTTTTCCGAAGGTGAATTCAATTTGTATTTAGCTTAGGATGAGAGTCATTAATCAATGCTTTTCTTCTCGAGTGGATATACCTTCCTATGTAGATTAATTGCTGCCAGAGGATGTCATCGGCTTCAATGAAGAATCAACCCCCTCCCCTTTGGAACAAGTTCCAACGCATGGATAATTAGATGGCGAGTAATTGTGGGCATTAATCCAGGCCTAAGCAAAACGGTATTAATTGAATGCAATTCCTGGCCTTCTCCATAGATTGCGCTATTGCATAACAACGAACGGCAGATGAAGTGAATATAAGAACATGGCAAAGTTGGTTTACATATTGATGGTCGTATATGGGGTTTGCTATAAACCTTCCCTAACTGTGCCTCCATCTCTCACGTCCATAAGAGTCAATGAAGTTGCAAAATCGATTAATGACATTCAATTAATTTTGATGGTAAATCGATTGCTTGACTGGGTGGAGAAATTAAAGAAAAGGGCCGGACGGCCGGAGCAAAAATAAATGCATTTAAGGTTCAATTAGACATTTGATTAAGTTAAAATCAGTCGACCATATGTATAGTATAGATGGTAGTATAAGGAATTCTCGCTAACGTCAAATTTTCCTATCACAACATTCAAAATTATCAGATTATGTATTTTGAAGATTTCATCGATTTTTGATTGTTTTTTTTTATTTTTTTTTTTCGGGGGAATTAGGAACTTGATGAATTTTAAAATACTATTGCAATTTCATGAGAAGTCTTAAAAGATAGAATTTTTTGGAATATGGAAATAATTGGAATTAATGTTACATCTATTATTTTTCCATTTGAATGATTCTCAAATTAACTAAATTAGCTTGGCTGTATATACACATATAAGACAAAAAGATACAATATTTTAGAGACTTTTATCACTTGTCCAGGTTCATAGATTCACTGGTTCTTTTAAAAAAAATCGATCAAAAGTAAGAGGTCATAGTTACAAAAACTCTATTAAATTAACCTGTGCGAATGTGAATGGTCACACTGGTCCCATTTTATATTTGCTATAACTCAAAAAATTAAATTTGAGTAATTAAATTATGAATCTTTTAGACCAAGAAAATTTATAAAAATATGCAAGTAGAAAAATTAAAAAGACGCAAACATTTTGATTTTTTTATGAAACAACTATCATATTTTGATTGAGAAAATATAAGAGATCTAAAACAGAAGAAATTCTAAAATCTTTAATGTGACATATTGAAACGAAATTCTTTTAACAAATTTGCAGAAACGTACCTATTCAAACATAAGCATTTTTATTTTTTTATTGTTTTTGCTTGAAATATTGGGCATTAAGCACTATTGTCCAAGAAAAAAACGACCAAATCAATCATATAAAAATTATGAACAAATTGTAATTGTAATTTTTTCTTCACTATGGGCTTTATTTTCAATTTGTATTAACTTTTTTAAAAGGAAAGCTCAACCAGAATAAAAAATTGAAAAAGAAAATTGGGAAAGGTGAAGATTGCCAAAAATTTGAGCTGATGACTTAAAAATAAAAAAAAAATTGAAATAACTCCCAAATCTTAGGAAAAAACAACCAAATCAAAACCTTGCTAGTAGTTATGCCGAAGCAATTCCGTTTTTGATTCAAAAAGTTTATTTTGCTTCAGTGTTTAGTATTAAAATTTTATAAAAAGATTCAAAGTTGACAACACTCGTATGAGATTGTGAAAATTTTGAAACATCTGAAAATCTGAATATTGATTGTAATTGAGGAAATATAACCAAAATTCTCCAAAAACAATTTGCATTGAATTTATATGGGTTGGATTTCCATCGTATAATTTGAATTTGAATAATATTTCCAATTTTATTTTTGGGCGATAAAAAACTATTAGGCAAATTTCCCTAACGCCCTTTTTTTGCTTCCGAAAGAATATAATCTAAAGAATAAGTTTTGAATTCGTAAAATTATTCTTAATCTGTGTGTCCTTGACCTGTAGCCTAAACCAAGTCTTCAAGTCAAGGTAATTCCTTAGAAGAAAAATTGAATGTTTTTTCAGCTTTCATTCATTTCATGTTTTTTCACTGCAACCGTTATGTAAAATAAATTTTGAAAAAACACAAAAAAAATGTTTGAAATTTTTCGCTAAATGTTAAATTGGAAAAAAAGTAAAAAAAAAATTGAAAAAAAGTATTGTTGAAAAAAATATTCGTCTTGAAATTTGTTTGAGGTTTGAAAAAATGTTGTCAAACAAAATTTTCGAAAAAAATTGTCAAAAAATTGTGAAAAAAATGTTTTCCCAAAAGCAAAACGGTTGCAAAAAATGACGGAAAAAACAGGTAGTAATTAAACCGTCTACCGTGTCAACCCAGCCCTTCAGAATATCAGTCCATCATCCTATCAGTGTTGTGCGTAACTGCATATTAATTATATAACGTAGGTAAAATAAAATATGCCTGATGAATGCAAAAGGGCTTATGGTCGGTTACACCAAATACTTTTAAAAATTAAACAGGTTTTTGGGTCTTAAAATGACGTTTGTTCCACAGAAAATACGTCATTTTAAAATTTAAAGAGACTATAAACACAAATAAATACAACAAATTCAGAATTCAGCTACATGATCATTTTAGGAATTGGGTAAGTAGGAATGGAAACGGGTTTTAATATTTTTTTAAAAACTAAGTAGCTGCCTGTTTTTTTCAATTTCTCGTGCTAGTCCAATTTTGCCTCACCAGTTTGATTATTTCTCATTTTATTTCTAATATGAATAAGAATAAAATTTCTATGTAAATAACTAAGTTGAATCACAATGATAAGCTTTATTTTTTTTCTTTAATAAGAAAGCACTTTCAGTTCCTATCAATGTTTTTTTTTAAACAAACGTTGCAATTTGATTGCGCTTTCAAGGCCAATTATATTATATGTAGGTATTTATTGAGTTTTTGACACGTGTCTTATATTCCAACTAACTAAATAGATGATTCAAAGAAACTTTCAAAAATGACATCACTTATAATAATCAAGGTTCAAAACCTCTCTAAACCAATCACTGCACCGCACCACGTTAGAAACAACCTTGCATATGTGCCAGCTGTCACAACTCATCACAATACAAAAACAAAATACGATCTTTTTTTTTCTGGTTTTCGCAGACTTCTAGACTCCTTTGGAAAATAAAATTTTATATCAGTTTTCTGTACAAAAAAAAAAAAAGCAAAACAGAACAGTATGATATTATGTGGTGCATGGTGATTGGGTGATTGCATAAAATGTCTGGTAAACAAAATATCAGTTGCCGCATGTGCCACACATTTATGCCCTCTAGAACAAACTATCCGCTCGTCTTGTTATCAGGCTTTCAAAGATAAGAAACATCAGTAGTTAGTTGAGTCATATTTCAAGTTGTTTACAAATATTATAAATTGATGGACATGCTGATTTTGACGTACCTACACTTAGGTATGGCATCAGCAAAAAAAGAAAAAAACAGCAGAACGACCTTGAAGATTATGGATTTAAATTTCAAACATTATGATCTCAGAAATTTTAAGTCCGGATGATGAAATTCAGCATAAACAACCGATTCAAGGTGATATTTAATTTCATTCTTATGGACAGTGACAGTGGACACCTGTCCCAGCTGTCTCCCTATGTGGACATCGTTTTGTTTTCTATATTTTCTGACAGTTGAATGAATTTTTTTTTAATCGATGAGTTGTTTAAGGTTTAGAATGGTTAAGTGATTACGAGTGGAAAAATTACTATTTTGATGCCATTTAGGTAATTTGCGACATGAAATATTTTGTTTTTGTCTAAAAGACCGTGAGAAAAATTTCAATACAAAAGAATAAGGAACTTAAAGCTCTTGGAGCTGGAAGGTATGGAAGACCAAGTCTGTTTAGTTGAAATTGAAAGGAAATAAGATCACACAATTAATTTTCATTTTCTGATATCTTTACTTCCACCCAAGCGAACTTCGAAAGTCCGGATGAATATTCACATAGCTTGAATTTCAGACAAAGTCTTACGTTTTCAGAAATATTCTAATATAAGAAAATATGCTCTGGTTTCATGTCATTTCATTTTGAACATTTCATGTATGTAGGTGCAATTTACCATCAACTTCAGTTCACTACATCAATATTTATGTCATCACATTGTTAAAATTTCTTTAGGTTATATAGAAACTCGTTAGTAAATTTAGAAGACCAACTTCACATAAAATTTTGTATGTATTCATCACACAAAAAGAGGTCACACATTCTATCTCTTTGCCAATTTTAAAATTGGTTTTAACATCTTTACACATTTGTTTATTTTTAGCACCTTTTTTGGAAAATCTTAATTTTCTAAAAAATAACTCCACAGTTTCTTATTAAAAAAATGTTAATTAGACCTGAAACTAAGATGAAAGAGAACGCGAAAAAAATTGTCTGTCTGTGGTTCGTTCACATCCTAAACTACTAAAAGGGTTTTCTTCAATCATTGGAATTAAAGTTTAAGGGAGATTTATTAGTGCCGTTATCTATCATTTAACCATTGAGACAAAAAAAATATATTGAAAACAGATTTTGATGAAATTTTTTAGTAGGGTTTTGCGATCAAAGTTATTTTCTCAAAAAATCCGAATTTTAGGTTTTCGATTTTCTCCTTAACAGTTTGGCTGATCGTGAAACAAATTTTTAAGAAAGGGTCCTAATTACATAATCGTAATAATTTTTAATATCAAAATTGAAAAAAAAAATGTTTTTGGGATTTTTGAAAAAAAAATCAATTTTTTTTTTTTGTAAACTCAATACATATTTTGAAAACGGATAAGTGTATATTATTATAAGTAATTAAGCACCAAAAACTTGCCTACCATTTTTTTTTACAAAAATACTAAAAAGAAGTTCATACTTATTTCCATAGAAAAAAATTTGAAAATATTTTTTTCCAAATTTTTTATTTTTAAGATTCATGCAGTGCTCTTCACTTGATTAGACGCACACATTTTTTTAACTTACATTTCATTTTTTTGTTAGTGCGTGTAACAATTATCAAAAAATTGCATTTATTAGAAAGGTTATTAAGTTCTCAACACAAAAATATAAGAGAATGGTAGGTTGTTGGAAGTTAAATAATATTTTTTATCTTTTTTGTAAATGCTGTAAGAAAAAGTTCATTTTTTTTTGTTCACATGATTAGACGCACCCGTTAAATTAATATGTTGGTCGCGATTTTTTTTGTGGATTTTAGTCAACTAAAAAGTTAAAGAAGAAAGGAGTGTTTTCAATTAGTTTTCATTAAAAATGGGGGAGAAAAAGTTTTAAATGCAAAATTGAAGCATTACACTCCGATGGGTTTTCAATGAGGTGCATTGCCAGGAAAATAGGCCGATATGACCATGTTGTGAGAAATAACATTAAAAACAGTGCTTCGTATGGAAAAAAATATAAAGGAAGGACAAAACCCGTTTTGTCACCTCATAACAAAAGAAAAATTATAAGTATAGGTAGCTTCAAACTTATCAGTGTCCATAAGCAAAATAAGAGAAAAAGCGGGAATAACTGCCTGCATATCAACTGTTCGGCGAACTATTTTGATAGCAGAACATCTTAATGGTGACGTGTCAAAAACTTCCTAAGATTATGGAAATAGTTATTGTAATTATCGGGCCCATCCAAATTAAAACTTTTTCATCTAAAAAAAACACATTCCGCCAATTAAGCTCACTTCCACATAAAATGGCATCTTCAGTGTTGAGATCAAACTTCTCTTTTGACTTTTTTTTACAATTTTTCTCTGATGTCATTCTTGTTTTTGTAATTGTTTTTTTTTTTTTTAACAAAGAAGATAGTTCGCATGATCCAGCCTTGCATTAAATTTTCTATGAAACTTGGCAAACTTTTCATTAAAACAAACAAAATAAACGAACATGGCTTTTGTAAATGACAATATTGGTGTTTTCCTCACTGATCTGTGAGCTGCTCTGAACTAAAAAAGAAAAACCCCAAATGCTAAACAAAAGCTTGAAATTGTAACCTGTCTAATAGGTATAACAACTGGCATTTTCTACATAAAAGACAATACACCAAAATGCTTCCCAAAAAAAAAAAGAGGCACACGAGACAATTAAGATTTTCAAACACTATACTGGGAATCCTTGTCTGCCCATTTTTGCCATTTTCATGTCCACATGCAATGCAACACTTAAAAACATCAACAAATTGTCCTCCGCGATTCGTTATTGTCTTGACCTCATTACAAATCGATTCTTCAGAGACAACTTAAAAGAGCAAATTAGTTTGCACAGTTCCTATACCTAAAGTACACAAACTACCTTAAAGAACTTTTCGATCGCACACTGGCACTCATTAGAGTGTTTAAATTCCAAAATCGCAAAACCCATAAAACCGCAAACCAAAACAAAACAAAACTTGAAAGCCTTAATTGCTTCCAAGCACTTTTCCAATTGAGGGAGAGAGAGCAGCACGGCAAAAACTCCCAAATAGTGATATACCCGGAGGATGATGGTGGTAGAAAATTTGTATCCCAAATCGTCGATTGACACAGCACGACAATGACAACGACGACGACGATGATTACAACTACGGTGGCTAAGCTATTAAACGATCGAACTTGATCTTCCAAACACAAACTCGTGAGAATTCCAGTGGGGATGGATTAGCCGCATAGCCATTAGGGAAGAGTGCAAAATAGCTCTCTTCAAAGGCGCAATACACAAATAAAAATGGAAGACAAAAAAAAACTGTTCAAATAGCAAATTACAGTCAATGAAATGGTCAATAAATTTCCGTCCGATACCATCATTTCTTGAAAGTCGTGATGGGACACCAAATTGAGAACCGTTTTTTTCTTGCGTTCTTCCTGTCCTTTCCTCTATACAATTCCATCAAAAAAAAGGCAGACAAGTACGTGGTGAGATTCTGGCGAGTTTTTCCTATTCAAGGTACTTTCTCTTCAAATTTTGAAAATTTATTTTACAACTTTGAACTCGACAGCACACTCCCCACAACCATTTCATTTTCAAACCCATGTGTGCAGTTAGAACGAAAACCCTTTTTGAGAAATAATACATCCCCATAACTTGTTTATGAGCTTCAATAATGCCACGCCGCGCCGGTCGGTCCTCGCCCAAACTGGATCGCCCGGGCCTCCCCGAGCTACGACGAGCCAGAATAAATGATAAATTGAGTTTATGCACCACAAGAGACGACACATTTTCCAGGCCAAACCTAAACCTGAAAAAAGGATCCGAACATTTTTATTCAAACTCCAAAAACAACAACAATAACAACTGTATACAGCAAATGGTGAAACGGTATATATACAGAAGAATGGCAATGACGTGCTCCAGGCGAATGTATTATTCATTTGAAGAAATAATCCTGAATGTGTTTCCTTTGCAGACACGATTGAGTACATGAATGTAGGTAGGAGAAATGGGTGATGCGAGGGTTTGGGAAATGTAAGTGAGTCCTTTCACCGTTTGCCATTGTTGAATCTCAAAACGGCTGTGTTGGGACTCGGAAT
Source organism: Syrphus vitripennis (assembly GCA_958431115.1). Lineage (NCBI taxonomy): Eukaryota > Metazoa > Arthropoda > Insecta > Diptera > Syrphidae > Syrphus > Syrphus vitripennis. The sequence goes on from OY288109.1 coordinate 90,577,536, forward strand.
TAATTTGCATATACACAAGCGAAGAACTGTCGAAGAAGAAGTGCCTGTGCCTGTGCCGCTGAATAAGTTGGCGAGTTCAAAGACTTACTTATGACAGCCCGAGACCGAGTCCTGGCGCTTTTTCGGCGAGGTTGGATTTGTAATATGCCATCGGAACGGAATATTATACAAAAAACAAAAAACCGTTGGTATGGGGTTTATAAGGATTCCCTCGTCAAGTCTCTAGGGCATTGCTATTTTGCTACACTTACTTCGTCATCTTAAGTTCATTAGTCGGTTTGGTGTAGTCGACACCACCGAAGCCGTCCTCCGCCGCTGCCGCGGCCGCTCCCTCTGCCGAGCACACAGAAACCAAGACCGATTGTACGAAATTAATTTTTAGGAATTTCCCTCCGGTAAGGACACTTTGCCGCAGCTATGTAGAGAACAGTCGAAGTTGGGGCATGAGGAATTCATTTTTAAAAGGTTCCTGCCATTGTTTGTGAAAATTTGATCCGTCGCTACTGCCTCGCGGTGCGGTGGGCGACAGGCAAACGACGGCGGCGGCGGCGGTAAAGTAGAATGTCTATTTTGTTTCGTTTTTGTGTTATGATGATGAGGAATTTCTCGTTCCCATTTGGAGTCTTCGAGTTCAGTTCAACGACTTAAGGTGGCGATGCGATGGTGGTCGGTTTCATTTGGTATGGTGGTGTCGTTTGTTGTGATTCCACCGAAATGGGCCAGACGTGTCGATTTGCGGGTTCAATTTTCTATAAAAAGAAAAACAAAAAAAACTTATATCCTTCTATTTGCCTTTGAAATTATGACAGAAGGAATTTAGGGGTGGTTAATGGTATAAAGGGGAGAGAGCAACCCATCCATCAGAGTATGGGGAGTTTATATTAGAATTTGGTTACTGGATTACGAGCGAGTCGTTTGTTCTTGATGAAAATGTCGGTATAGGTGAGATGGAAAAGAGGATTTTTATGTTGAGCAGGTTGTTTGGAACTTCTAAACAAATAATTCCTGCTTTTGATTTTTTATTTTTTGTGTTGCTTTTTTTTTAATGAAGGAATCTCTTTCGGTTGGCACGTTCATTTTGTTTGCTTGTGATAAAAATGGAAAATTTAGATTTAGATGACAGACATTTATCTAATAGATTATATTCCTGGGAGGTGGTGGGTTTTGTGGATAGGATAAATGGAATATTTAAATTATATTTATTGGTAGATATAGCTGATGGGTGATTCACACAGCTGGTTTAACTAATTGCTAGTTGTCTGTTTAAATTAAGATCATTAGTTGGGGAAGGAATGTAATATACCTACTTGAGCATCTGAATAGGAAAAAAAATTCTGATTCGGTTTAATCTTTCATTGATACATTTTACAATGGAATTTAATGTTTAAGGTAAGCATATAGGGCTCTGGTATTTCTTACTTCTTTCAAAATCAAGAACTTGAATTGTGTCGAAGTGACTCTTGGAATTTATTGACACTGTTGGACTGGGCTATTATTTGATTAGCCAAACGCGTGCTAAAAAAAATTTGCAATGATTTCACTGCATTTTCAATTTGAAAGAAGAGGGAAGTTACAAAGAAAATTTGTTCACGATAGCCCCGAAACTATTTACATACTAAGTCAAGTGATGCAATGGAACCCTCTTATGCAGAAGGCAGTTGAGTGGACCGTCCTGGACCTACTTGTCGAAGAACTTTTGAAGAGAAATTGGTAGAACTAGTTGGAAGAAACTTAAATACATCTCAATCTCTTTTCTACTATAAGAAAAATAAATTAAAGAGATTTCGAATCGGACTGCCGAAATTAATATTCGGGTGTTTAGAGTGTTCCCGGGTGAAATGAGATTGTAAAGTATTTGCTTGTCCGATGACAACGATTAAGTTTTCTGTGCATAGGAAAACTCGTTTTCTAAAAATTCAGTGGAATTATTTTTTGCTCTATGATTTGGAAAATGTTTTTAAAGAAAAAAGAGAATCGGTGAAAGGAAGCCTTAACTGTATTTTCAAGAAAGAATTAAATTCAAATTGCAGCTTTTTAAGGAATATGAAGGTTTGAGAAGCAGTTGCCATTTAAAACGCAGATAAGTTGAGGGTAAGACAGCAGGTAACTGCCCAGAAATGTTCTTCTATACCATTTGAAAATTTGACAGGTTCCAACGAAGTCAAAAGCATTTATCGATGTATCCATGTCACAAAGTGTTCATATACCATCAGTATCTCCCTGAAACACTTCTCAAATCAAGATTATTGATTCATTCAAGATTTAAAAATATCTTTTTTCGAGTTAAACGCTATCAAAACGTGCAATGGTGGTGCAAAACTGGCGTAATGCAAGTGCGACGAATATCAACAATGTCGTAAATGCTGTTGATCAAGTAAGACTGTTATTAGCGTAACGCAACAAAGCTAGTATATAGCTGGCACAACACTGGTGAATATCTACTCACGTAAATCCAAGCGCAATGCTGGCACAATGTGTGCCTTAAGCCTGCTCAAAACTAGCGTTACGCACTCAACGCTGAAGCAATACCGTAGTAACACGCACAGCAACGCTAGCATATCGATCACGTCATCACCAAGCTGGTGTAACGTTATTGAAAAGCAAGCGTCAACTCTTGTTTAAAACTGTCAAAACACGTGCGTGCAAAACGTTGGTGCATAATACTTGCAGGTCCTCGTCCTTAGATACCATCCACTCAAAATATTCGTGAATACATTTTTTTTCTCAAGCCATTCATAACATGCCATTAACATCATAGCAATATATCTATAAAAAATACACCCTCAACCTCAAGACAATTCTGCATCAAGTATTATGATATAATGCCATCATGATGGCCACATTGAACTCATATATAAACATTTATCTACATACCTCAAAAAAAAAAAAAACAGTAACAACAACAAAAAAACAGAAGCTCAGATTTTGTAACACTGGGGCCATAAAACCCATCAAGTGCGAATACCTTTTATAATACCAAACTTTTTCACAAGCCAGTGCTCCTCTCTTTTGCAAAAAAAAAAATAAAAAAAAAAGATAAAATAATAAAAATATAACTCAAACTCATAGATACCTTCCTATACACAAACAAACAAACCATCATCGGCTTTAGCTTCGGCATCGAGGCATCGAGGCAAGGCAGCCATGTGCTCATCGAAATTCTCTTACGCAGCAGCACACAATGTTATTAACCTCTCACAAAATGAAAATTTCACAACGAAATGTGTTTAGGTTAAGGACCTTTGTCTGAGCTGCTCTGCTGCTGCTGCTGCTGCTCCACCATCAACTACCACCATACCACCACTGCTTCTGGTTGTCCCCTAACAAATGTCAAATTCATCGGCTCAACAACCCCAGACAGGGTGTCTGTATATGGATTGGATGTAGGTATGCTTGCTCGCTAGCAGAGAGCGAGCGCCGAGCTTCGTTTAGACAGAAAGAAAAGTGTTCTTTTGTGAGGCCATTTACACTTTTATTGCTAAAACCCATCGACGATGGCAAGAAGACTATAGCTACAGATTGGATGCCAACCCCAGTCGAACACCACCCACCGCACCATCAAACCATTATATTTAGAGAGTTTGGGTGCGTTTCTAGGTTGGATTCGGGTGAAGGACGGAGAATCCCAGCGCCATAGCCATATGTGGGTGTTACTGTTATAGCGTTGGGTGGTTGGTTGGTTGGTTGGTGAGTCCTTGGCTAAAAAGGTGACCAGAAACTGCACGGATGGCCGCTGCTTGATCGTAAATTTTGTAATGACATTGGAATTTTTTATTGCTGGCTCCTTTTGCGGGTCACACACGTTCTTATACGTTGTTGGCAGATTTTTATATTCCGCTCCAAGTGGCACTGACCTAAGACTCGTCGACGACGACGACGACGAGACGAATTACGCTGAGCTGCGATGGGGGTTTATATAGTGTATGTTGGGGCGTTGTTGAGGCGGTTGTGGTTTTTTTTTTTGTTGGTATGATGGTATAGAAAATAGAGGGATCTGTGACTGATTGTGCCGCTGTTGGTTGGTTGTGTCGGTCGACGAACGAACAGACGGACGACAAATGATTAAATGTTTTCGTCAATTAAACTTTGTTGCAAGGAGTGGCTATGGTGGACAGCAGTCGCATCTAGAGACGGAAATGGAGATGGAAATGGGGAATTTATTTTTGATGCAGCTAACAGCGCCAGCGTGGATGAGAATATTCGTTCATGCGGCTCGCTCCATCACTCTCTAACTCCAACACGCGCGGTCATCATGTTGTTTTCCGTCCGTGTTGTGTTGGTTGGTCCAATTGTGAGTCGAGTCGGTAAAACGATGGCGTTGATGATTTTGTGCTAAAGTGACGGACGAACAAATAAACACAAAAAAAAAAACCAAGCGAAAAAATAAAGAACAATTCAATGGAGTTCATTTGACGTTTGTTAGCATTCTCTTAATGGCTATAACTGTTGATGATGATGTTGATGTTGTTGACTGTTGATGTACTGTATCGCGCATCACTGTTTTTTTTTTTTTTTTGTTTTTATGTTACTGGATGTGTGTTCTTGTTTATTGCTCTTTTGTGAGGGTCATGATCAGTCAGCAGTAAATAGTTAGCACGCAAAAACTTTATTGTGATGATGGATTTAATGTAAGTTTGGTTTTAATTTTTTTTAGGAAGATATTTTGGAGTTTGTAAACAGAATCCCAAGGAAATGATGTGGATAACTTTTTAATAGATGCGACAGGTCTGGAGTTTGATTTTTAAAAGAATATAATTAAGTTGATAAAACGTTGTTAGATACCTATCACACAGAGAGAAGTTTAATATTTAAAATTAAAGGTGAGGACACACTTGACGGAACTATGACAACAACAGATGAAAGCTTCACAACGAATCCGTATGAAATTTAATGAAGTTCAGTTGCTGCTTAGTTTGATATAACTTATGGCTCATGAAATTTTACACAAACAATATGTTGTCTTGAAGTGTAGTGCTAGACTTAAGAAGTATAGTTGCGCCGAGTGCACTTAAAGTTTCTGATACTTACTTATGTCCTAAGATTCTCAGTGTATTGAATTCGTCGTGTACGGTTCCTGGAGTTGTTTTTCAGCTCTCTTCAATTCTTCCCCTGGTGTGCTAGTTCCTCTTCGACTGTTCTTCGGGAAGTGCTTCTAGTTCGGCCGGCTCTTCTGCCTCCGTGAGAAGATGTGACTTTCCAGATGCTGCACCCTTAAAGAAGCACGCATTCAACATTGCAGCGGACTAATTGCAGCTTAGTCCTTAAGCTTATAGATTTATTTCCCCATGTTTAGGATTCCGAACGCAATCTTTGTTTTCCTGTGTCTACTGTTAATATCTAGTTCGGTTCCTCCATCAGTAGAGAGAGTACTCCAAAGATGTTGAAAATGTTCTATTATATCAACTTGTCCAAAAATATTCACTTGGACAGATGAGGATGTTCCAACTATTTTGGCATCTCTCCCCACCCATTTAATGGAGATCCAAGATTCTTCAATTTATAAAGCTTTGTGCAAAAAATCACTAAAAACACACAGGAACAATACTGGCAAAAGTATACACTCTGGCCAGACAAATTGTCTGTTGACGCTGTCGAACCCCTTTTCGAAGTCAATAAACAGGAGGTGGAGTGACGATCGATATTCGACGTAAGACGACTGTTCGGCGCACTCAGGAAGATCTAAAGCGAAATCCTGCTTTTACTCGTTCCAAGACGATATCAGTTTCTCAAGCTCTCTCAATGAATGGATGCAGTAGCTCACTCGATATTGTTGGTGCTTTGATTTCTTCTCTTCTGGGGAATTCAGTGCGTGTTCGTGAAATTATAACTTCAGGCAGGTCATTAGACGTCAGGGTCACTTCACTAGTGAAAAGGTGGTTACTACCGTTGAATAGTGCTGCTTCCACTTTTGGAGCTGGTCCTCATCCAAAACTAGCAAACCACCTGTATCTTTTATCAGGTGATGCTAAGAGCTCTAGACACCTATGAGCTCCTTAGTTGTTATGTAGATGCTTCAACTGTCACATCTACTAGCGGCGACACCTTCTGCTTTTGTAGCCAATGCGTTATTGTAGTTAGGCACTGTTTGTTTTATTTTATTCTGAGATATTGATCATAAAATGTAACACACGCTCCTTTACATCAAAAACCATTATTTAGGCAATGTAAGCAGATTGAAGACAGTAGCTAAATTCTCTGGTTTTGATTGAGCCAGGGCAATATTTTTCATTGTTCTGAATACGAAATCCCTGAATATTTCATTTCAAAATTTCCAGGAAAGTATTTCAAGCTTTAAAAGGGTTGTAAATTTGTTTGAATACAAATACAAATTCACGAAGTTGCAGACTTACAAAAATCACCAAAAAAAAATTCCAAAGAAGTTTTTGATCCTTTAATTTTTTGAATGAGTATATGAGTTCAACTACCTTAAATGTAGAATTTTGAACTTTCTTTGTCTATGCCTCAAATTCCAAAGAAAATTAATAATTTTTTGATTCAAGCAATTTACGAGTATATTGTGCCATTGCCTTCAAATTAACTATGAAAAAATTGATTATACTACTAAATAAAATCCCACTAACAATACAAAAGAATGTTTGAATTATTGTTATCTCTGTCAATAAAATATATATACACAACCATTGCTAATCCAGGCCAAGACTAATTTTAATGTGCATCTATAAAATCAAAAAAAAAAAAATCTTTACGCAGAGTTTATACACATACATAGGTATATAACAATATTTCAATGCTTAATAATTTTGTTTGTTATTTTTATAGAGATGCTGTTGTGCAGTCGGTTAACCACAGTTCATTAACACATTGTTGACATCTCAATTAAAATATAAAAATCAACACATTGCCACACCACAAAATGATGACTGACAACATTGCCAGAGTGCCCCAGCCAGCCCATATGCACTGACGAAGCGAAGGTCAAAACGTTTATAGGTTTCATGCTCTCACACACCGAGTCCGAGTTTGTCGCTCTGTTGTCTAAATAACAGTTGCGCTGATATATAGCATATACCTACATACATATAGCAATAAAGTAAATAAATAATAAAAAATCCAAGAAATTGTATAAATCGTATTTGATCCGGTCAACGCTGTCAACCGTACACCATTACTGCTTTTGTCATCATCATATTAATAATCGTCATAATGCATTGCCTTAGGCGTCAGCGTCAGCGCCATTTCAACAGACTCTAATGCCAGGCTCCATCAGGCCAGGCATCAACGTTCTCTGCAACCACCAACTCGCTAATTAATTCTAACGAGTAGCGTTCAAATGCGATTATACGATGTATGATTGTGCGCTGGTTATATAGTCCCAGCGCTAATTGCGTGTGTTGAAATAAAACAAAAAAAAAAACCAAATATAATAAAAGAAACTTTTAAGCTGACAACAGAATGAGTGAAATTATAGTCGTTTGAAGATGACTTCCATTTGGCCCCACACAGCGCAGACGGTCTTCTAGAGGTTTGTTATTTTCAGATTCTTAATTCACTCACGCCACATTATATGAACTCTCTCTCTCTCACTCTCTCTCTCAGTCCTGATGACATGTCAGCGATTGTTGCCCCGATTGTGTCTTTTTCTTCTATTCAAGCACTAAGTCTTAGTTCCATGTTCATGACAGGTTATTCTGAGTCATAAAAACCTCACGTTAGCTGATGCGAACGTGTGCGTCATGCAAAGGGATTAACTTCCGATTCAGACGTTAGGGAATGTTGTCATGAGGCCGTAGCATTATTACTTCTCGTCATGTCCATAATAGCAAGCAAATCGCTATTAAATATTGTTACTCATCTCGCAGATGAGGAACAAGGCGCCTACAGAATGAAGTATATCAAGAATGCGTTGGTAAAAACACGCATTAGTTGATTTCAGAAAAAAAAAATATGTGCTAACAAATAAATACCAAAAAATATCAAATGTCAATAAACTGTCACTATGACAGTTGTTGACCATCGTATGATGAACTTTCTTTGATTACATGAATTTTAATTAATGTTGCTTTAAGGTTGTATAAGAACGTCAAGACACGATAATTGAAATTTTTAATGACAAAGCAGAAACATACATAGGTTCTTGAACTTTGATTTTTTTTAGGGAATTCCACAATCCACAATAAATATGTGGGAGTTTAAAGTACAGCAATGACAAATCAATAACATTGATATCTTGTGTAATATACCGTCCAAAAAAAAAAACCAGTTATGCAGAATTATCCAGCGACAAATATTGAGAGTGGGCTGATTGTTTACTCGAAATAACTGTAATTATTATACTAATGGGTGAGTGAGGGTGAACGAAATTTAACGTTATAAATCTGTTTTTTTCTGGTTCTTAAAATTGGAATTGCAAAATTTTAGAATATCAAATACAAGACTAAACAAAAAATTGAAGTTACAATGGGGCAAATTCATAGTCAAATTTTAGAACCGAGCCCAACTGGCCTCGAGTCTAAAGTTAACCCACAGGTTAGAAACAGCTGCTATTCATAGAGAATTTTGCAGCTCTGTTTAGTAAAAAACAGAAATCTACTGCAATTTTAGTAGTATTGCCCGTCAATCCATTGAAATTCAATACATTTTTTGACAGATAGAAAAAACAACTTATTCAAAGAGTCAGCCGTTTTTAAAGTTGAGCTCCAGTTTATTGATTAAAAGTATTTTACAAGTTCCAAAGAATTTTAATGGAAATTTCAATCATAATACATACTTAAAATTGCGCAATTCTAAATGTCAATTTTTTTTTTTTTTAATTGTGGAATTGAGATTGTCGATGAAAATATTCGTCTATAAAAAATAATTTTCTAAAACTAAATTTTGTCAAAAAAATTACCGAAAAATAAAATTTTATAAAAAAAAAAAAACTTATCTTTTTTGGCCATTTTTCAAGCCGCTGAATAATATTGCTTGCACTGAACGAACATAACCTAAGCGGTTATGTTGCGTGAAGGGGCAATAAGGAAGTTGCTATTGATATGATTTTCTTTTGGAATTTTTGTCTAAAATTTTGGTGACCTCTTGCGAAACTAGATCTAAAATGTCTTTCACTTTATCTTGAGAACAATAAGTTTCTTGCGTAGAAAATTAATAATTTTCAAAAACTTTGATTTTAACACTTTTCAGTCTTCATTTATTTTTAGTTATAGCCTCTACTTCTTTATTTTCAGCCTTACGGTAAAAAGTGTTGTAACTAAAGTCTTTGGAAATTCAACTTACTACACAACTGTGATAAATTTTGTTTTTAAGAAACTAACAGTTCTGAAAACAAAAGAAGGAACATGGCATCCAAATTTTGAAACAAAAATTTTTATTACTTTTATTTCAAAATTTTGAGTTTTAAAATAACTAACACTTTTCAGTCTTCATTTATTTTTAGTTATAGCCTCTACTTCTTTATTTTCAGCCTTACGGTAAAAAGTGTTGTAACTAAAGTCTTTGGAAATTCAACTTACTACACAACTGTGATAAATTTTGTTTTTAAGAAACTAACAGTTCTGAAAACAAAAGAAGGAACATGGCATCCAAATTTTGAAACAAAAATTTTTATTACTTTTATTTCAAAATTTTGAGTTTTAAAATAAATTCTGAAGATGCTCACTTTAACAACTTGATTTTTCATTTTTTTCTGTTTGAAGTATTTTTTTTGAAAACCATTTCCATTTCATTTTGTCTTAATATCCCTTACAATGTTGTTTTAGTAAGGATACAAGAAAAAAAATGGTATGGGAGGAACTTTATTTCCTCCCGTTTTGGTGGGGCGGACAATTTTCTAAAAAAAACACGAGGAAATAGATCCCCTCCCATATTTGTCTTGATTCTTATTTTTTTTTGTTTTGATAACTAAATTCAATAAACAGGTAAAGTATGTTTTAAATTTCATCAAAATCAATTAATGGGTTTTTGAGACATGTACAAGTATATTCAAATTAAATTTCAGTGAAAAAAATAAAGGTAATAAACGTTAATCATATTTCCTACCTTTGAATCCAACTCTGTACCACAGCAATCATTGAAACCTGACTCCAAACCCCCACAGAGATAATGGTCTGCTTTTGTAACCACTATCCCATTAAAAGGGCCAAATTGTTATGCATTTTTCAATCATTATCCCATTTCAATTCCCAATATCATCTCATTACACACTCAAATGATTTTAAATTGTTCCGAATCAGGTTTCACCGTTAAAAATCACTTTAATCAATTTTAATTGAAATCCCGCCTGTGGCTTACGCAACACAACATCAACGTCTGAGTTCCAAAAAAAAACTGACTAAAAAAAAAAAAACATGTGCAGAAAAAAATAAAATGTGGCCAGCTTATGGGACGCTTGTGCGTAAAATGTTTGTCCTGATGCTGAGTGTTTTGCGTATAAAATACATATGTATATGCAAATTCAAAACGATCTGTGTGTGACTGAATCATCTGCAATGGCAAATAATATAAACCTCAAAGCAATATCGTTAAGCCGCAATCAATATTATGATAAATCGTTTATACCAGTGACTGGTCGATATATGTGCTCATCAAACAGAACCACAATCCTTAAACCTCCCTCTTCGTGGTCTACCGGAAAAGAGTTTGAGTCACCGATTATTCGAAGGACATATTTTTGATGTTGTTGGTCGTTGCTCAACGCCCACATAATCTGCACGTGTTTTACTACATTTTATTTGTTTGTGTCATACGACCTAAACTAGAGGAAGGCAAAACTACGAAATCGAACAGTGTTGTAAATTTGCCGGACAACAAGCGAACGCAAATTGGCCAGGTCGCCAAAAGCTGATTCAAATTTTCAAATTATTTGATGCGTGCGTTTCTGTTGTGTTCTGTTTTCTGGGTTTCCAATAAATTTAACATTTTAAGTGACAGACAAAGGCATACTTGGACTGAGTCCAGATACGCTGTTTTTTTTTTTTGTTGGTTTAGAATTTTTTAGTTGATGCTCTGCATGTGACATGACGCGCGCTATGTAAAATCAATTCGACATGAGATTATAATAATTATACCGTTCTGTTGTTATGTCGAATGAAGTGGGGTGGAATTTATCATCATTGACGTTTCTTGATAGGCATCTTGATTTGTATATTTCTTTGAGAATTAAGAAGTTCATCGGCCTTTATAAGATAAAAAGAATAAATTATTTTTAGATTAGATATGTACGAGTATATTTTACATATATATGCACATTGTACATGTACATGGGAGCGGATCAAACTATGCGAAGTGGCTCCGAAATCCATCAAAAATTAATTGTTGTATTGAGCCTAAAATTTCATAGTAGCAATTTGCAGCATACGAAGCCAAATTTGACATCTGTCAAACTCCGCTGTCATCTGAAGTGTCATAATATGAGTTGAATGTTTGGCATTTACTTTAAATTATTAAAAATAAAAATAGATAGTGATGAAAAATAGGTAATGACGTTAAAATATAACGAAAATTAATTATGCAAAAAAAGAAACATACATACATATGTACCTTAATTGAACAAATGAAGCACAATTTGTTGAAAAATCAATATCATAAAAAAGTGCGTATACGCCTAAGTTTATAAATGAACTATCTTTGTTTTTAGGCAGAATACACATCGGATTTATCAATGTATAAATTTATTATACCTTTCAGTTTTTATTGACAAACATTCTAGAATCGTTGTTTTCTTAAATAATGTATCCCGAAATGTGTTTATCTAGCTAAAGATCAAGAACGGACAGGCCGAATTGCATGGTTCTTTTTTGTTTTATTGGCATCTACGCCATCTCTCCAGCGCAAGAACGGACTTTCCGATCCGGTTCTTCTTCGCTCATGCGAGCTAGGTGCCCTGCCCACCGGAGTCTAACGAGCTCAATTTTTGTCGCTACATCTGCTTCAAGGTAGATTGCATACAATTCATGATTGTACCGTCTTCAGAATCGTCCTTCCTCACATATTGGGCCAACAATTCTCCTTAAGACTTTTCTCTCGAAAGCGGCTAAAAGGTCGGAGTGTCTTTTGCTAAGCACCCAAGTCTCGGATCCATACGTGAGTACTGGCAGGCCCATGGTCCTGTACAGCAGTAGTTTTGAAGTTATGGTGAGATTTCTGGATTTGAAGATCTTTGACAGACTATAGTAGTCTCTGTTGGAATTGAGCAGCCGCCCGCGTATTTCTTCTTCTATATTGTTATCGGCTGCTACTATTGAAACAAGGTATTTAAAGGATTGCACCACTTCAAATTCGTGCTCCGCTACCTTGATTGTTTAACCAACTACACATTTGACGCCACTTTGTTTTACCTTCACTAATATGCAGCCCCAGATTTTGTGCCGCCTGCTCGATCTGCAAGTAATCGTGTTAAGCTTGTTAAGCCCTTCCGATGATGTCAATGTCGTCTGCGTAAGCCAGTATCTGGCTGAACCTGTTGACGATGGTCCCTCTTGTTGCCGTGCCAGAGTCACGGATTGCTTTCTCCAACGCCAGGTTGAAGAGGAGGAAGGCCAAACCATCCCCTTGTCGGAGTGCATTAAAGATGTTGATTGGTCTGGATAGCAATCCGGCTATTTTTACTTGGCTTGTTACGTTGTACATGGTCAACCTACAAAGTTGTGTCAATTTATTTGGGATGCCAAATTCTCTCATGGCTTTGTAAAGCTCTACCCCGGCTATGCTATTATAGGCGGCCTTAAAATCTATAAACAGATGGTATGTTGGAATGTTAAATTCAAGACATTTTGTCATCGCCTGCCTAAGGGTAAAGATCTGATCAGTTGTTGATTTGCCTGGAATGAAACCACACTGATATGGTCGATTATGGGGCTATCCGTTCTTGTAGGATAGAGGATATTATCTTATAGGCGGTACTCAACAACGTTATATCTCTATAATTGCTGCACGTTGTGACATGTCGCTTCTTATGTATGGGGCAAATTGTACCTTTTCGTCAGTCTTCTGGCATTTCTTCCTGCTCCCATACGTGCACTAGAATATCATGAATTGCTTGAGGTAAGAATTAGAAATATTTTGAGAACGGTCAGTTTTCAATTAATTTTTTTCTGCATGCAAATGTTTTTTTTTTTCTTTAAATGAAGCTTTATATAAATTGAGCGTAATTCTTTTCATCAACCATGCAACTTATAATTAAATTAAGCACAAAATGGAGCCTCTCTTTTTCCATACCTAAATCTAAGCAAAAGGTTACTACAACACATTCTTTATTTTAATTATTAGTTCCTTCAGCTACCTTCCTACAATTTCCATCAGAACTCGCCCAAACCTCAACATTAAATTACGTCTCAAGATTAAATCTCAAAACATTCTTAATCCCTTAGTTTTATTTCTGTAATTTAACCACAACCTGTCTTGCTACACGAATATTCATTCATTCATTCTTTCAATTTTATTCTTATTTAATGTTGACGGAATTCCAATTCCGAAACAGTAATTGCCTCAACAAAAGTCATCATAATTGGCCTTTTTGTTGTATGTACAACACGCTCAAATTAAATGGCCAAGGACACAACTAACCAACAACTGCCGTTGCTGCACCCACTCCATATGAAAACCATTTCAACCAACATAAACTAGTCGATATTCCATACCATAACTACCTTCCATACCAGAAGAAAAAACTTAACTATATAGAGTTCTTAATCGCTGTCATTATTATCCTCCGTAGGTTATTGTCGTATAAAGCAACTTAAAGCAGAAGCTCACTATGTTCACTTGTTCTGGAAGTTGCTATTTACACAGAATTTCTAAAAAAAAAATAAACCCATCTACCTACACCACACAAGATACAACAAAATCGAAAGGAAACCACTTTTCTGCACCCAAATAGTCAAACAATATGAGAAGTTGTAACTTCCAGAAGTTCTTTAAAACAAGAAAAACAAAAAAAAATGCTTCTACCTAAAATAATATTAAAACAAAAAAAAAGCCAGACGCGTAAACCTGCTCTGAAGCTCGAACTCCAAAAAAAGACACGTCTGGTCGTGTTTTTTGCGTTTCGCTCATCTTCATCATCATAGTTTTGGTCGTCTCTAAGCTCACAGACATCGATAATATGTATCCAAGTATCTTAAACTCTCGAGGTGTATCTCACTGTATCACACCCCTCCCCTTTGTAAGCACTCTTGGAGAGTTTTCTTCAAATAAAAATTCATGCGAAATGATGAGACACGACACAACTATATACGACAATACGAACCAAGTCGTTGACTCGCGCCCTTCCTGCGTGCGTCCGATGGAATCACCAGCCACCTCCATATGCCATCTCTGCAAAAACACATTTCGATTCCAACAAAACATACACAAGCGAGTATCTTACACTCGCTCTGCGAATGTCCGTTCTTGAACTCGCAATGAATTTACTGACCTACGACAACGTTCCAAAAAAAGAAGATACAAAAATAAACGAAATCCCAAAAAAACAAAAAAAAAAACGAAGAGAATAAAAATTAAGCACTAAAAGAGCCCGGCACCGAGCCCCAAGAGGTAAACGATCCAGACGAATCAAAAACATACCCACGTACTCGCACCACTCCCAGTGACAGTGGCGTGCGGGAGTTATGCGGGGCGAAAGCAGCGGCAAAATCGAGAATCCAGTTCCAGTCCACCAGACTCATTGTGTTTATACAAGTTGAGCACGAATTACGCCAACCAGCCATCCAAATAACCAACATATCTACTACAACCGAGCCGAGTGATTCGAGCGAGAGGGTACTTGCAGGGAAGCCTGCTGCTGTTGCTGTTGCTATTGCTGCTGCTACTTGCCTGCCTGCCTGCCGATGGCGCCCTCTTCACTGTTTATCCATTGGATAAAGTCCCAGAGTACTTCACTTCTCAACCCTCCACAAACCTCTCTTCGTTTCTAGTAGAGGAGATGAAGCTTTACGATGACTTTCCTGTTTGTGTTGTGTGTGAGAGCTTTTTTCTGCGTTTTTGCCTGTCATTTCTATCGGAGAGACGAAAGACGAACCAACCGACACGACACACGACTACCAAACAATCCAACCAACCAACCAACCGACAATGAGGAGGAGAATGACGGGTGATAGGAGGTGTTTGGGGATTTCCAGCGATTCCATCAGTGAACGACCTTCTCTTCTCCCATTTAGATTCGGCGGAAGAGAGACGTGATGTTCTACAACACAATTCTACAATATTTACAGCCGTTAGAGCCCAGAGATGCGTGTGCGTTTTTTAAAGACTTCGTGATGTGAATTTTATGGACAGGGGGAGGATCTGTGCCTGACTTCGACTACGACTACACTGATGACTGACTGTGTGGGGCTCTGTTTTTAGTTTTTTTTTTTGTGCTGTGTCATCGGCCTGCCACCGCCAAAAGCGTCTTCTTAGCCTTACTCTCACCCCTTATGTCATCTGTAATATAATTTTTTTGGGGTCGTTGAATGAGTTCATCAGTCGCTCTAAACGCATGTTAGATTATTAAGTTGAATGAATTTTTTCGGGGGTTGTTGAGCTGAGCTACAATTGTAATTTCCCGGGGATGAAAGCTGTACCTACGTACTTGTGTATCTTAGGCTATTGGCCTCAAAACGAGCCGGGTTCAAAAATGTGCTATGCGTTGTGTATTTTCAGGTGGAAGCGATGTAGCAAAATTCTGATGTTAAGTGAAATGAGGTGAATGGTTTTATTGTTCAAAAGGTCATTTAATGGCAAGATTTGAACTTGGAAGGTCGTTAGAAGTTTTGAGGAGTAAATGGGTGATATTTTATGTTTTTTGTATTTTTTCTTGTTTTGTATATCCTAAGAAAAACTTTTTTCAAAAGTTTCTCTTCCAGACTAATGAGGTTTTAATGACAATTGCTAATATTTATTGCTGAAAAACAATTGTTGGGCTGAAAAGAGGTTAGGAACAATGTGTAATGAATCAAAAGGAAAAAATAACGATGGTTTGTAATTTATATCTGAATCTATCTGAATTTGAATTAAAGTTGTAGATTTTTATTAAGTCTGGTACTGATAAAAGAGTTGTAGACCAGTGACGTATTAAGGGATGGGCCCTAAATGAGCTAGGGCCTTTGGTCCTGGCATTTTATGTATTTAAAAGAAGCTTTAAAATTAGGACATTTGTCTTTAAAAGTATTGCAAGCACTTAAAGTCAAAGGCTAAAGTTTTAACTTTAACATTTAAATTGGTCATCCATATTTACTTTCTATCCAATCCTATGATTTGATATCGAAAATTGTTTAAGTCTTTTCTTTATAGCCTTCATAGTTAAGGCTCTACCACATTATCCCACATGTTCAAAGAATTTTGATTTCGGATTTTCTTCCTTTTTTTTGAGTGATCTTTTACTGACTTTGAAAAATATAAAAAAAAAAATTTAAGTGCGTATACGCCAAAGTGTCCTATACTCTGTGGTATGCAAAACGCGTTATCTCGGTTTCTAGTCTCATTTTTGTCAATGAACATGATTTGACACTGGATCATGATTTTGTTACTGTTTAAGAGTTTAGGGTTTTGTGGCTCTATCGTTTTCAAAAAAAGATTTTATGCAGATTTTAATCTTACAGTGCATCATTACATTGAAAATTACCTGCCGCAATTATTTTGCTTTTTTATTTTTTTCTTTGAAGAAAATAATTCGGTTTTGATAAAATTTGGTTTAAAATTTTTGTTTCAAACAAGTTGAAGTTTTTAAAAAATGGCCTTATTTTTCGTTGAAAGGTCAAAGAATAGGTGAAAAAATTGATTGGGAAAAAAAAAATTTGGTCAAAAAATATATTCGTCATCAAATTTAAAGAAAAATAAATTTTGTGAAACAAAAAAAAATTATTTTAAAAAATTACTTGTCGAAAACTTAAGGCCGCCTATGATAGCATAGCCAGGGTAGAACTTTACTAAACCATGGAGAGTTCCGCATCCCAAATAAATTGACAAGTTCTACCATGACCAACCTAACAAGCCAAGTAAATACAGCCAGATTGCTATCCAGACTAATCAATATGGACACCGACAAGGGGTGCTTTGGCCTGGCTCCTCTTCAACCTGGCGTTGGAGAGCGCAATTCGTGACTCGTGACGGCAACAAGAGGGACCATCGTCAACAGGTCCAGCCAGATACTGGCTTACGCAGACGACATTAACATCATTGGAAGGACCGAACAAGCTGTTTACGATTCCTTCATCCAGATCGAACAGGCAGCATAAAATCTGGGGCTGCACATTAGTGAAGGTAGAACAAAGGACATGGTGGCGTCGAATGCGAGAAGAATAGTTGGTCAAACAATGAAGGTAGCGAAGAACGAATTTGAAGTGGTGCAATCCTTTAAATACCTTGGGTCAATAGTAGCAGCCGATAACAATATAGAAGAAGAAATAGGCGGGTGGCTGCTCAATTCCAACAAAGCCTACTATAGTCTGTCAAAGCTCTTCAAATCCAGAAATCTCACCACAACTTCAAAACTGCTGCTGTACAGGACCATGGGTCTGCCAGTACTCACGTATGGATCCGAGACTTGGGTGCTTAGCAAAAGACACTCCGACCTCTTAGCCGCTTTCGAGAGAAAAATCTTAAGGAGAATTGTTAGCCCCATATGTGGGGAAGGACGATTCCGAAGACAGTTCAATCATGAATTGTACGCAATCTACCTTGAAGCAGACATAGTGACAAAAATTAGGCTCGGTAGACTCCGGTGGGCAGGGCACCTAGCTTGCATGAGTGAAGAGGAACCGGCTCGGAAAGTCCTTTGTGGTACATTCTATGGTAGACGGCAGCGTGGTAGACCATGCTTGCGCTGGAAAGATGGCGTAGACCAGGACGCCCGAAGCCTTGGGGTGCGCAACTGGATGGCGTCGGCTCAAGACCGGGATAGGTGGAGAGACTTGTTGAAGGAGGCCAGGACCGGACAGAAACATATTCCTATCTCATTGTATAAGACAATGACCTGCAACTTCAGGACTAAATTAAGTGGAGCCGACATTTCTCCTCAAAAGTTGTGTTCAGTTTCAATTGAAAGGAATGCCAGTTTGTCAGAGTTAATGCTCTTTTACTACCACGTCGTTTTGAAAGAACTCAAACTGCTATCCCTTCACAGCCTTAGTGAACAAAAAAATGTCCATTTACCTTTGATAAACCCTAAATTTATCTTTAACTGTGGTATATTTTCAAATTATAATAAGGGACCAGCTTTGCAAGTTACACTTTAGTCATCAAGCAAAGAGTTGAATAATTGTAAAGAATCCACTGAATATGAAAAAAAAAACTCAACCAACAAAAGTAGCAAAAATAACTGTAGCTAAAAAAGAAAAATATTACGTCGTAGAAAATTTCGTTCGAAGAAAATTCTTTGATGTTATATTATGAACAACAAACGGCAGAAGAAAAAAAAACCCCAAGCACGAGGGTGGATCACCTAGATTTGACTTCGAAGTGGAAATAAATACGCGAGGGAGAATGAATATGAATATCCTTCTGATGGTATCTTAGGGTAGTTCTTCTTATATGTCAAAGCGACCTATTCGTTGAAAAAAAAAAAAAAATTAAACACAAATCGTGAGTTTCCCTTGTACACAAACTTATCTCCATTTTTTTTTCTAATTCCCCGAAAGAAATACATTTTTCCCTGTTTGTCCCCATTTTATATTTTTTTTTTTGCACAATGGCAACCGTTTTTAATTATTTGGCATGGAAATGAAACATTATTTTTTTTTTGCTTCTGAAAGGACTGATATTTTATATATCTACTTTCGGGGGGAATGACACATATCATCAGGAATCTTTTTTTTTATATATATATAACTTGATACGTGCTTGGGGTGATGTTCATAACATAAGTCGTTGTTTCATTAGGGGTTTTAAGGGTAAACTATACTATAGAATGCACAAGGATGTCATATAGAGATACAATTCACGCTTAAATTGCGGAAAATCATACATGTGTGCGGGGAGGGGGGATGCACCTCTTGTATATGATTGTGCTTCTAGGATGACCTAAAAAAAATTATATGTGAAAGTCTCCCTTTTTTTTACAAACTTGAGGTCTTTGTCATCTCTGTGATTGTTAAGTTCTCCCCTATTTAAACAAATGACAACATAGAACAGGTAATATTGAGTATGTGAAACCTTATTCAAACCAACTTGCTATTGAATTCATACATCCCATCAGGAGAGAGGGTTCAATCAAAAGAAATACCATCAGGGAAAGATTTTTTTTTTTCATTTAGCAGTATAGATACCTCTAGTCATTGTATTTAATAGCTTTTTGAAACTAAAGGCTGTGTTTTTTTCAGAAGTGTTTTTTTCTAAAATGTAAGCAGTTTATACAAAGTACAGAAACTAACTCAGCAGGGTATACACTTTTGAATAAAACGCCATTTACAAATGTTAATAAGTTATAAAATTAGTGCCTATTCAGCATTTTGCGGAAAATATAATAAATTTCCTGAAATTTTTCAACTTACTGGTAATTCAATTCTTAGTATTCTCTTTTAAATTAATTTTGTTTAATATTGAAAAGAACCAAAGGCCAAAAATTAATTTTTCAGATTAATCCGAAAGCATTATGAATCATTTCATTCAACTGTTGCTCGCTTTCAATGTTTGTTCGCTTTATGGAAATGGATTAGCGTGTGATGTTTTAAAAAGCAAATCTTTAAAAAAAAAAATTAAACAAACAAAAAACAAAAAAATATAACTGTTATTTTAGTCATAAACATATGCTCCAGTGGCGCAATTGGTTAGCGCACTGTACTTATAGACAGTATTTGATGTGAGCTATGCAGGGGTTGTGAGTTCGAGCCTCACCTGGAGCAGTTTTTTGTACATCCTTTTTTCAGGACGAAATGTCCTAACAGAATATTCAAATCAGAAATGTGCAGCGACTTAGATAATAGGGAGCTTAAAAAAGTTATGCCAACGTCTAATTATTCTTGGAGAAGGAAAAGTAAGGTATAATTATCAAGGATTACCGAAAAACTGGCAGTAAGATCAGTTCCCTAAATAAAAGAAAAATCTCAAATTGTTTGTTTTGGTTTTGGCACCACTGTATTTTTTTGAAGTAACTGTCTAAGTTGCCAAAAACGACCTCCCAGTCAGCCTTATAATCAGTGTTAGGTTCTAATCTGTAGCTGCGTCAAACATAGATAAAGAAATACTTACATTAACAGTGGTGCCTTGACTAGCATCAGAGGCAACGTTCTATAAGCAGTTGAAAAAAAATTGTCATAAGTTTCGTAAATAAGTTCAAACATCGTGCTAGCAAATGGCAGGGCCATCGAGAAAAATCCCGGTCCTGGGTGGGAATAATTTTGGGCCTATCATAAAAAAGGAAAAAGAAAAAAGGGACTGGGGTCGAAATACGACATGCTGTTAAATATGTACTGTATTCAAAATACTGCATGACAGAACACTGTATTTCAAAATTTTGTAATCATAATTCTGTAAAAATGCTGTAAAAGGAGTATGGTTTTGAAAATGTAAAAAATTGCGGGTGCGCTTATCTAGTTAATAAGATTTTCTCCATTGTTTTAATACGGCCATCTTCTTGGATAAAAACCACATTAAAATCTAGTAGTTTTTCGTCTATTTCATGTCGTAGTTATTTCTCTGTAATACAGAGATCTTCCTTTGCGTTAACTTTTGTAAGATCTTAATTTGTGTTAAAAATTACCAAAAATTCTTCTTGAAAGTACACTGGTTCACAAAAATTTCAACAGCTGATTTCGCTTTTGACAGCTCTGCATTCTAAGCCAAAAAACCCAATGGTCATTCAGAACGTGACCAGAGTTAGCTGCGAACTCACATCGAACACCGAGCAAGAAACCTATGTCGAAAAAAAGCTTATTCTTCAGAGCAAATTCAGGGCAACCAAGGGTGACCCAGTGCTAAAATCGAACAGACCTAATATTGCCATTGCCATTGGAGTTGGTTTTTAATTTTTTATTCAACAATTATTTTCTTATTCTAAAGAAACTTCACATTATAACATAGTTGCTTTGTTAAAGGTGCTTCGATGGTCGATGCAAAATGTAGCAGTTTCCGAAATAGGGCCTTATTATTATGAACACAAGCGATGAAAATTTCCACTTTGGCAAGACGCTGTTTGTACTTTCGACATTAGCAACAGTAATAGGTATGGTGCAAAATAGGCAGAGAACCACAAATATTTAGAAAAATAGTTTCTAAATTCTGGAAGGAAATTGCATTCAGCAAACTCATTGGTGAAAGTTCTGCTTCGAAATTTGCTGCATGGATGTTTTTAAGGTGCACTAAATACTCTTCCAATTCTTTAGATACAACCGAAAGCGGTGCATCGCATCTCAGTTTCGTCCATTGCTTATTTCCATTAAATAGAAAAAGTTTTATTCAAACATTTTATGGAATCGATCCGACTCCTGGTCGGTTAGAAGAAAGGTGTTTCTTTGGAAATTTATTTCTTTGTCTATGTCAATATTTTCCTGAAATTTCAATTCAAATCAAATTGCGAGCGCATTTTGTTGTTACAATTCGGTAACAACAACCAAAAATCTTTCAGGGGTGCTCAAGACATTCTCCTCCGATTTGAAACACAGGTTACGCAAAATGAAAGTTCCAAATGATGCGAAACGTTGCTCCTTCAAAATGGCTGAATTCACGAAATTCGATTTCTTTCGGGGACAGGCAATGTACAGTTTTTTAGCGGTTTAGACTAATTGTTGATAACAAGCAACACGGTAGGGAATATTGCTGCTACTCAACAAAAAAGTCGCGCCTTACCATTCCTTCGTTGGGTGAAACTTTAGATAATAATGTACGTAGGGATCGATCACGTGGAAAAAAGCCTGCAATTTATAATGATAATGGGGTCGTTTTCAAAATATTCAATTTTCAAAAATTAAATAATTTTTTTTTTCAAAACCCAAAACAAAATTTTTTTTTTTTGAAAAACAAGCATCGAATACTTTTTATTAATTTTAGATACTTTTGATGACAGCCCGTATTTTCAGAAAATAGAAAATCAGCAAAACATTTCTCAACTTTTTTTTCATAAAAGGTGAGCTAATCAGTTTAAAATGATAAAAAAAAAATTTCCAAAAAAAATAGTCGGAGAAGTTTTCTTCAAAAATGTGATTTTCAATAAAGGCAAAGAGATAATGTATGGCAGGTACAGTTATTTCTGGTCTCGAAAAAAAATGTGGTGATACGGACCAAACAACACCATACCCAAATTTTTAAGAAAATACAAAAAGCATCCACTTGTCTAGGCTGTTGCTTAACAGACAGGCAGACATATTAAAGTCACAGTAAAGTCAAGTTTTATCAAAATCTTGAGTTTGAATTTTTGTCACGCATCCAAAACTTACCCCATAGTCGCAAGTAAAAACCAAAGGTCATAATGTAATAATAAAATTTTCAAATTAGTCAGAAGGCAATTTTAATCAATTCATTCGAATGGGTAGAACAAATTTTTCTCGCTTTCAATTTTTGTTTGCTTTATTGAAATTGATTAGCGTGTGATATTTACAAAAAAAAAGCTTATCTAAAAAAAAAAAAACCCCGAAAATTATAACTGTTATTATTTGTAGTCATAAAAATGTGCTCCAGTGGCGCAATTGGTTAGCGCACTGTACTTATAGACAGTATTTGATGTGAGCTATGCAGGGGTTGTGAGTTCGAGCCTCACCTGGAGCAGTTTTTTATATCCTTTTTTTTATAAGGACAAGATGTCCTAGTAGAATATTTAAATTAGAAATGAGCCGTCACTTAAATAAATAAAAGGGAACAACAACAATGGTAAACGTGTTATTATTCTTACATAGAAATTATCAATTATTTTAATATATCGAAATAAGAGTTTATATTGCCTGATTTTATTTTTGCTAAATTTTATTATTTGCCGCAAAAAAATGAGTTTTGACATCAGCAGGAAAACATTTTTTGATGATTAGATATTTTATCTACTTACTTAAGTGTTGCTGCTTCGTTTTTTTATGTTTTTAAAAAGAAACTTTCATTGGGTTTTATTATTTGTTTGAAGGTTAAAATTTCAAATTTTATTAAAAAAAAATAATTTTTAATAGATTTATAATTCGTTCAAAAATGTCTCAGTAAATGGAAAGAAAAGGTGAAATATATTCGACTAAACGAGTATACCACGGGTATTGGCTAGTTTAATAAAATAGGTCAGTTCAATAAACAAGGTCAGTTTAGATCCGTTCAATCAACTCGTTCAGTTCAATGTACTGGTTTGTAAAATTAGTTCATATCGATGAACTAATTTGATGAACTAGTTCAATTCAATGAACTAATTCGATAAACTAGTTCAATTCAATGAACTAGTAATAGTTAGATGAGCTAGTTCAGTGCAGAGAGCCAGTGAACTTCGTCCACTAGTTAATTTTAAATTATTTTTCTGGGTTGGAGTCATAATTCTGTAAGTGCCGAAATTCGGTTTCCAAATCTGTGTATTCTAAAATTCTGAAAACATAAAATTCTGTACATCGAAATTCCCAAAATATATGGTTTCTAACTATCATCTGGTCTTAGATAAAGTATTCATCAAATCCAAAATCTTCGTCTGAATTTGGATCGGTGACAACATCGGAGAACGACCATTTTTCAAAGAACTAAAAATCGACTTGAGACAGACGCCTAAAAGTCTTAGAACGCAGAAGTGAGGCTACAATTTCGAAGCTTTTCGATGATCCTGGAAAGGAACTTGTGTATTTGGTCAAAAGCTACAGTACTGTACTGTAAAAATTAACAAATTAGCTTTTACTTAAAAAAAGAAATTTGAATAGCAGAATAATGAAATACAGAGGAATGTTCACATTGTATTCTTCATCCTTATACAGAATTTCAGACACACAGGATTTTGGATTACACAATTTTCGAACCCTTGAACTCTATACGTATTTCAACTCGTCATAGGACAATGTTGCCAAGATTTGATTGACGAGCTTACGCTGTCCAAGAACAAGGGTGTGAATTTAAAAACGAATAAAAAAAACTTTTAGAGTACTGCCATCAGAAAAACAATTCAGAATCGTATGGTAAAACAAAACTTCAATATAAGTGTTTTTCTTAAGCTTTTAGGATCTACTTCATCATCATTGCAAATTGTCACATAGGATTGCATGATTAACTTAAATACTTAGGTTTCCTTTCAACAAATAGATTAAAAGTTTCCGACAGAAGATCATTCATGAATATAAGAAAGAGAGTCACAGACAGAATGTAGCCCTGGGGTACACCAGCATTTATTTTATAGACATCAGACTTGAATCCCTCTAATTCAACTTGTAATGTGCAATCCGAAATTTATTTTCTAATCCACCGAAGAATGATTCATCGATACCAAATGCACATTTTGACTATAAACTCAATATTTTTAACTAAGGATGTTCATTGTTCAACGTTTATTATCAAAACATAAGTTTATTGAATTATTTTTATGTCTAGCAGTTACCAATCTTCAAACATTACACATGAATTATCCAGACCTTTCATCATTCTCCATCACTACTTAAATACATAAAATATCAGTTCCTCAACAAATTACAGATAAAATGGTGAAATTAAACAAAGAGTCATAATCATCAACATAATTTTACCAGACAAGAACGATCATGTTCAATTCAAGGCACATTTATTTGAATTTTTGACGATAACGATATAATGACTCAATACTTAAATCTACTTTTACGAGTATGCAAATATTCTTGGACACACATTGCCCAACGTCAACAAATGTTCCAAAACTGTGTTACTCATAGAACGACTTTTGTGCTCATTTTTGTTTTGCTATCATTGGACTTTGTTCCGTAAAAAAATATTTATGTTTCAATTTTTAAAGTTTTAAATGAAATTATTTATAAAGATCAACAGATAATTTCGTAGAAATTCAACTAGAACATGTATTTTCTTGAAAAAGGCCACACAACAATAAAAAGCAATTCTGAAATTAACGCATTCATTTCTTCGTTCTTCGAAAAAGTCAGTATTTAAAAAATTGAATAATGAATACGGTCAAAACGATGTAAATCGTAATAGTTTTCCAAAATAAAAATAGTCCATTGTGGTCCCAATATTAAAAAAATGGAATATATTTTATTATGAATTCAATTTAAAAAAAAAGTGCGTATACGCCATAGTGCACAGTGAAGTGAATTTGTGTTCTGTCAAAACTAGCAAAGAAAAAATAGCTGTTATTTTTTGCTTTGTTTTAAAGGCTAGATTGTTCCAAGTAGAAGAAATTTTTACTTCTTTTTGATGTAATCACACCCCAAAGTATCTAACTGAAGAGCACAAGTAATGTGTCTCTTAGCGAAAAACATTTGCTAGGTCAAAAAATCTTCCAATTGATTCAGAATTCATACATTGAACAGCCCAAATGATATGAATTTTTTTCGAAATAAATTTAATGAAAAACTTAATTAAATTATTAAAAAATCTATGGCCGACCTTTTTCTGAAACCAGTTGGCCTTGAAAATCCCAAAAATAAACGATTGCTTATTTTTATTAATTCAAAAAAAGAGGTCCTAAAATTTGTATGCTATGACCTTGTAAAATACTTTGAGGAATCACATAAAATCCACAAAAAAAAGACTCGAGCCAATTCCCTTTCGTTTGGGTAGAAGGAACATTTTTTTTAATTTTTAAAAAGTATCAATAAAACAACGGAAAGTTCTAGATTTTTGGAAGAACAGAAACAAAGTCTTACATTATGTATCTGGATCAAATGTTTGCCATTAACAGTTTGAGAAATTTTTTTAAAGTATACAAAATTTATTTTTGTATGAATAATTTTTAAAAACGCATAGGTTTTTTTTTGGAACCTGTCTTTATTCTGTATTCCAAAATTCCAAAATGTTGCATCCAAAATTCGGTTTTTCGGTAGGGGTAGTAGGTTCGTGAAAAGTTAAAAGTCATAGGGGCATATTCATAGTCAAATTTTAGAACCGAGTCCAACTGGCCTCGAGTCTAAAGTTAACACACAGGTTAGAAACAGCTGCTATTCATAGAGAATTTTGCAGCTCTGTTTAGTAAAAAACAGAAATCTACTACAATTTTAGTAGTATTGCCCGTCAATCCATTGAAATTCAATACATTTTTTGACAGATAAAAAAAAAACAACATAGTCAAAGAGTCAGCCGTTTTTAAAGTTGAGCTCCAGTTTATCTTTTGGACCCGGGTCCAAATTGTCTATGAATAACATAAACTCCAGGTTAGCTTAGAAGAGACAAAGAAACAACTTGTCAGACGACTATGAATATGCCCCATAGCCTTTTTCGGCTTCATTTACTAAAAATTCAATTAGAAGGAAAATTTATTCCTTTTATTTTTATACGTATATATGTCAAAAAATTTTTTTTAAATTCACCAATACCTATTTTCATACCGTTCATTGACTTCATTTAAATATCATCAGAGTCCCATCTCATGAGATGTACCTAATTACACATACAGTAAAACATACAACGTACATCAATTTAATTCTTTTCCCTGCACAAATCCATTAAAATCAAAATAAAAAATTAATATTTGTTTGACTTTCATAAAATAAAACCATCAATTTGTGGCCAAAAATTTCAAAACAAATAACAAATCAATTAATATGTTATTTCCTTTGTCATCAATTGCTACCATTTTTACTTATTCTTCTTTTCCACTCTCATAATCACAAAACAAACCGCCTGCCTCCACCGCGCCCCGCCGCGCCGCCGACAGCAAAAAAATCAATAGATATTAAATTTTGGCAAACATTATCGAAATCGATTTGCCAAAAATTTAAATCAAAAAAAAAAAAATTGATAGAGGCGCAAATAAAAACCCCGAATAGACAAAAATAATAACAAAACAAAAATAATAAATTTAAAAAAAAAAAAAAAAATATATCATAATAGAATTTCCGATATTTTGCCAGTCATATCGTAAATTAAGCACGATCTCACCTTGCAGTCGGCCACGGACCTGGCCTTGAAAATATATTTTGGGGGTCAATGGAACACACGAGTGCAATGCGCACCATCACCATTTAGTGTGTTGAGTATACACCCCTCGTGACAGCGTTTTCTAATATCGATCGAAACAGAGATACCTACCTATAGCAATCAAAATAGATTGCGCTGGCTGGCTGGCTAGAAAAGCAATCGCCTTTGGTTCTAAATTGAACCGCGTGGCGTTCTAAAATTAGACGGCGTATCCGCTAAATTATTTTGACACTGTGTTTGTACGTTAGTTAAAAAATTGCTATGATGTTTGTGGTGGAATTGGCATCATATAGAAATAGACAAATGACAGCTGACGATGGGGAATGTTTTCTTCGATTTGACAGGGCAAGTGAGTGCTTTTCTGCTTTTTGCTTATATCGTTTTTTCTTTCGTTTCGTATTCGACTATGGTGGTTGGGAAAATATTTTTAGCAAAATGATTGATATGATTTATTAGAGTTTTGTGGTAGACGATGATGGCGTATTGGGGATTTGATGGTGGGCTCTCTGGTGGTGGCTGATGATATGGTGCCGGGAATGAGATTTTCATTTGGAATTTATTATTGCGAGATATAGCAGGGAATGTAAATGACGATGACTTTGGCATGAAATGTGCGTGTCTAGTGGCAACTTGTTTAGTTAGGGAAAATGTAGAGCGTGTGGATGGAATCTTAACGAACGTGACGGAATTGAAAAGAAGTATAGGTATCTATTGTCAGTCTTGATTAATAAATTGTTATTCTGTTTAAATAATTTTGTAATATGTTTGATGTAATAAGTTTTATGAGCATGGAATTTTCTACATAATATTGTGAATATTTAGGCAGTTGGTTAAGATCAGTGTCTACTAAAAAATTTAATTTAAAAGCAATCAAGTGTATATAACTATATTTAACTTATAACAGCTTCACCAGATTGAATACCTTCCGGAACTCTTTAAATGAATGATTGCGAAGTGATTGCGGTATTCTACAGACAGAATTTTGACGAGGAAGACGAGAAAATTAAATGAGGTTCCTGGGGAAATCAAATCGGTGCATTATAAATTAAGAAATGACGAATCACGTATCTCTATAATAAGAATATATGTATTTGTGAAATCATCGATAGAAATGAAATTACTGCTAGAAACACTGCCAAATGACACTATCGACGTGACAAGGAAACAAGATATCGGAATGATGAAGGCAACGTAGTTATAACTAAGAAAAAACCGTAAATCTTCAAATCCGATGAGAAAATTCTTCATATGTAGATGGCGACAGTATTGTGTAGCACCGTTAAGTGAACAGCTTCCGTAGCTAGACTACGAAGAAGTCGCTGACTTAACAATCGGAGGAAGTCATGGTGGAAAACTGCTAAAACGGCAAAGCGATTGAGCTAGACCACATTACCTTCTAAGTTCTGAAAAACTAGAATGGTGACATCTGGTCTAAACCGCAGTATTATCTGCGGTGAAAAAATGCCTTATCAGTAAGGAAAAAGTTACCTTCTCCCAAACTTCAACTAATGGGTTGGGATTTGAAGATTTTAAATGGCTCGTAAATTCTGCTCCAAAATTTATCCGTTTAAATGCACTCCTTTGCAAAATTAATTATTAGTTGTTGAACTTTGTTAAAAAGATTTTATTCCAAAATTAGTTGCTAATTTAACAAATAAATATTACACATTAGTATTTTTCTTCCACTTTCAAATTTTTCCTTGCGAAATTTTGTAAATAATCCAATCTGTTAAGTTCTGTTTCGATTTGAAGTTGAAATGACTTAAATGACAAAATTATTTCTCCATGAAAATACATATATATTTAACATTTTTTCGGCCGTTTTATTTGGGACCGGAATAAAGAGTCTAAGGGCCAATTTGCTGGCAGTAGATTATTTTTAATCCATTATTATTTCAGTGTATAAATCACTTAAATCTAATCAAGCCACTTATCATCAGTTAATTGAAAATTTCAGCAATCAACTGATTTTGGTTGATAACAAAGATTTTCTGAAATCTTTTTTGTTCACGCTTAACTAAGGTAGGTACTCTGGCTAACAATGAATACAAATAGCGAAACCATTTTTGAGTTGTATACTTGTACATATTCTTGTTTATGTTTTGATGTAAAATTCTATTGCTCAAATAAAACAAAAACCAAAAACGAAATTCCTGTTCTTTGAAAATATCATGAATTATTGGAGAAAATATTTCCAAATCACAATCACTATAAAAATTGTGATAACTTTTAATTCTTAATCTGGTACTAAAAAACGTGAAAAATGCTTGTTTTCAATTATCGATGAATTAAAATACATGTACATACATATATAAATCTCAAAATAAATAATAACAGTTTTTGAAAATGTTCAAATCAATTTAATGGAAAATTCTATGTAATCAGCATTTGAAAATTATGATTACCTACCAATTGATCGAAACTTTTGATTCTTGTTATCATTACCACGCAACTCTGCAAACATACTAACTTTGTCTGAATCGAGTCTCGTTCAAATAATATTGTCAGGAAACATAGATAGTTTGTAAAGGGCCATTCTTTTAGAGTATTTGATAAATTACAGTTT
Organism: Syrphus vitripennis; assembly: GCA_958431115.1. NCBI lineage: Eukaryota > Metazoa > Arthropoda > Insecta > Diptera > Syrphidae > Syrphus > Syrphus vitripennis. Next base: position 90,607,036 of record OY288109.1, read on the forward strand.
ATATTGTCCAGCTTACTTTAGTTTTTATTAAATAGCACAGTCGCTAATAACTTTGTCATCAATATACGTATAAAATCATTAAATGTAAAAAATAATTTCTATTTCCACCTTTTTATTTTATTTTGTTTATTTTTAGTTCGTAAATAATATAAATAAAAGCTATACCAATTTATATTTAGTTCGTAAATACTCGTAATACAATTAATAATGAACGTTATCATCACATTAATTAATCAAAACTCTTTTTGCAACATTGATTTTCTTGAGTATTTTTATGACAAAAAAAAATGCCCAGAAATAAAGTTTTTTTTTTATTTTTGTCACGCCCAATCTAATTTAGGTATAAAAATTGAGTGCATCTACCTCATCCAAGGTCTATTCAATTTATTATTATTTTTAATTTTGATAAGAGTTAGAAAAATATGTCAGCAGTCACCATCATCGCCATCCACCACCACACCCTATTAAATTTATTTCTTGTTTTACTTGCGACCTATGTTACATAAAAGGGCAAGTTTTTGATTCGTAGAAAAATCGAACTCAAGATGTTAATGAGACCTTACATTTAAAAAAATGGACCCATCAATTCTGTCTGACGATTTGTCTGTACCTCAATCTACAGCCTAAACCACCAAGCGGTTTCTTCAATCTTGGAACCAAAAGAACTTGAGAATGCTTGAGAGTTTTCTTAGCTTCAAAAATAACGGTACTTTGTTTTATAACCTATTGTGATATAATGGATTGTGACCAAAATTTGTGTGAAAGAGCTAATGTATAGTTTTAGTTAACTTTTTTTTCGAAACCTCAATATTTCAAAGCTTTTAAATACAAAAAAACTACTTGCTAATTTTTTTCTTACAATACTTAAGAAATTTTATATGATTATTTGTTTTTTTTTTTTTTTTTTGAATAAATTCGTGTTTGGAAATTTTTAGTTTTGAGCTCAAACTTCTTTTTTGATTTATTTTACTAATTCAGAAAGTTTTCCTTATTTTTCTTAAGCGATATTCATATTATTATATTACAAAGTTTTTGAATAAAGGAGCAAGTTCATGCGATCCAGTCATGCATTTTATTTTATTTTTATCTACTCCAGTTAATTTTATCACTCTGATTTACGTATACATATAATAAAAAATCCTGAATTGATATATTTGAATGATTAAAGAAGAAAGTATTAAAACGAAATATGCAAACAGTGTTGTCATGGTTAATATACACAAACCGTGATTTTCAACTAAAATTTTAATAAGTGTATTTGCTATATTGAACAAAAATTTCACAACATTTTTTTTGTAGACATTTATTTGACTAATTTACTTCTTTTTAGGCACAGAATTTTTTTTTGACAGAATTTTTAATTCTTGTAATATTTTTGAAACAAATTTTTTCGCATTTCTTTTTCAATAAAATTAATTTTTTGTAAAAAATGAAAAAATTGATGTAGACAGTGCTTCCAAAAAGTGTATTAAATAGGCAGCTGTGTTATCTGACAAAAACGTACACTTTTTTGGATTCTATTTCAAAACTTAATAAAAAAAAAAGCATATGTAGGAGATTAAATAAATAATCTTTGAACACTTTTATCAATTATGGGTTGTTTCCTTCCAAATTTTTGTATTTTCATCAATTGATAAAAAATATTTTAAGAAAATGGAAACTATGTATATAAGTCTGCTTTTTCTTTTCTTTTTCTTTTCTTTTTTTTTTTTGTTTCCCAAATAAACATTTAAATTTATGAAAAAAACGAGTGTTGAATTTTTTTTTTTAATAGAAATGACAACACTGGTTTTTAGTATCAAGGGTTGAATGAACTACATAACCAACAAAAATTGTCATTCTTTATCGTCGTCAGTTCTTTGGTCAATCGTTGCAACGCTGATGATTTTGTGTGAGCGGAATATAAACGATTGGTTTCGCAGAATTGCCAATTTAATCACCAACCAAATGAGGAAATGACAGGTCCATCCGTCGTAATGTCTGTCATCCCTCATCCACATTTTCATACAAAATAACCTCATTTATCATGACAGCTTTATACAGAATTTTGTTATCTCTGGGTCTTTCATCTAGAAATATATATTTCTTAAAAAATAAACACAAAAAAAAATAAATTAAAAGAAAAAATTTGTGTAAACACACAAAATAGCAAACAATTTTTAAGAGCGCTACACTATTTTGTGTGTCTGTGTTTTCGGTTAAGGTAGGTCATTCAATTCGCCAACCTCTGCTGAATGCTTCAAGGTCAATGTGAAGGCAATTGCTGCCGTCGTCGACGTCGTCGCTCGTCGTATAGTAATCGTTAGTGAATATAGATTTTCTTTCAAGTGCAAATGAGACGGGGAGATTAATGTTCCCATCACTTTCGCACAACTTGGCGTTGTTATCGACGTTGCTGCTGGGTGAACTGTGTGCGAGATTGTTTGTTTGTATGTTTATCTGTTTAACAATACCTATATACACAATACACTGGTTCTGATGTTTTTACTATTTTTTTTTTTTAATTTGTTTTTGCACAAGTGTGTTTGGCAAACATTAATTTTGCTTTACAGCTGATTCGTATAATAGATCAATTAACAGTATATAGTTTATATGCCCTGATAACGGGAAGGGCTTTCGGTGTTGCTATTGTGGTGTTTTTAAGATGTGTTTGGGCTTTGGAGTAGAAAATAATGATGTTAAAAACTAAGGTGTTAGGTTTTTAATAATTTAAGCTCTGTCCACCACAAAATTCTTCAGGCTTTTCCAATATAAGGTGTTACAATGATGTTTGAAGAAAAATTCCATTTTTGAGATAAAAGATCGGATGTTTACGAGGAAAGTAGGCCAATAACAATGGAAAACAACATCCGCCAAATGGCCGCGACGGCTACGCTTACACAGCAATAACCTTTTCATGAAATTTTCCATCACCAATTCGCAAAATGGCTGCTGTATGCCCTCAATGGCTTCTTAAATCGACGCTGGGCTGTTGAAGAAATTCCGGATAATTTTCATGCATTTTAAGGACACAAGGAAAGGCACGGGACGTTGTTGATGATCGGCCTTATAAGCCTTAAGATCTAAGTTTTAATGCAAAATACAGTGTAATGACGTTTGTAGAATGCCCAATTCCAAAGAACGACGAGTAAAGGGCAACCTGTGTTTTCTTCAACACTTTGGGCTACAGCAGAAATATTCTCAGTTGTTCTTGAGCGACGCGACGTGCACGGGTTTTATCCTTCACATCGCATCGCTTACTTGTAACGACAGCTCAAATTTTTCCACCGATTTCTGAATCGCGGCCCGACAAGGTGCTTCACGACGACCAAAAAATGTTTTAGTTTTACGAACCGTCTCTGCCAAATTTTCACCATTTTTACTATAGTGAATTTTAATAGTTTCAATGCTTTGTTGAATCGTTCAATTTTTATTAATGGCGTAATTTCTACTTATCAAATGTGAAAAAATTACAGCTTCAAAAATGACAACTACAAAAATAGCGGGCTATTCAAAATAATACCTTTTATTGGAAAAATCTTTATCATAACAAATTTAATTGATGACATTTTTTTTCCATTTTGTTTTTTCATCCATTTTAAGCGATTTTATTGGAAATTGTCGATGTGGATTAACGGAAAAAAACATTTTTTATGCGGAGAAAATTAGGGCTGTGACATTTTTTCATTAAATTGCTACACCAGCAGGCTTACTTTTATATACTCGTACATAATATATAATTTTTGTGAATATTATCATTTAAATATATTTTTCAACAACATGTTTTTACAACGTGTGAATCTATTTTTAAAACTCAAATTTGAGTGGAATACAATATTTTTTCTAGTGCACTCAGTGTTGACGTAGTTAAAAAAAATATTGTTTGTTTATTTATTTTGTTTAAATTTAAGATGAATATTTTTCAAATACAAATTTTTTTTATATGTTTTTACCTCATACATATAAGTAAAATCTAAATCAACGGAAAAATATGAAATTTTGCTTTAATGTGTTTTCAAGCATAGATCTATTTTAATTAATTAAACATATAATTCCTTATTTATGCCTTGAGTGATAATTTAATTAATATAATTGTCGATATTAATTTCCAATTATCTTGTAAACATTTATCGATTACATATGTACATATGCAATAATATAAGATTTTAAATGTAAACGTGTTAAAATAATATAAGATTTCGAGTTACCACTTTTTTATTTTATTTGTGGGAGATGTTCAAAAATGATTATGATCAACAAAAATATTAGCCATACGAATTAAATTTGTAAATATTTTGCCATTCTTTTTATGGTAACGTAATTAAAAAAATATATTCAAACAAAAAATATGCCTCAGCAAAAAAAAAAAAATTCTCCATCACGTCAAATTGATTAGAAATGTCACGTTTTCTCGCTGGCTTAAGAGATTATATATTATGAATCGTTGAACTCGAATTAAAATTGAAATTGGTTGCTGTCTTAACTACAGGCATACAGTGGGACCAAATTTGCAGCGTTTCACGATTGTTTCATTTATTTTCCAAACAAATTATAGTCCATGTCCACTTAAAAATATGCACTTAAAAATATGCACGTACATATGTATGTATATGCATATTTTGTTTTTTTTTTTTAGGTTGAAAAAATAAATTCTTATTCTAAATTTATTTGAAAATATGTAGTTTTGAAAAATTGTAGTTTACCTAAAATTTCCAAAAATTAATGGAAGGAGTGTGTGGGTTGTTTTTAAAACTAAGAAAAACCAAAAAAGAAAGAAAAATATAAAAAAAATCTTTTTTCTCCAAAAGTATTCACTAACCTTACGATTCATAAATTCAAAATTTTTAAACACTACTTAAAAATAAAAAATAAAAAATAGTAAAATAAAAAAAACATAAACGTTAATTTTTTTTCAAAAATTAAAAAAAAAAAGATTTATAAAAATTCTCACAGCAGTAGACGGTTTTATGGGGCCATCATTTCACCCTAAGTCACTATGCAAGTGGTTTCATGAAATTGGCGACCATCGATCAGAGTTTCCCTTCACCACTGCTGTTATGCTTATATTGTGAAAGTCCATATAGTTGTCATTAGATTTCCCACCATACCCTTCAGAATCTCCGGCGACAAAAAAAAAATCATAATTCAGGATGTTTTTTTCGATTTCGTAGACATCAAAAGGTCACTGGACCTCTATATATCCAAGACGTTACCAAGCAAATACTCGCCAAGGATGATACCGAGTCCGTTTTTGGTGTTTTCTTCCCTTTTTCCAGACATTTTGTTTCATGGACGCACAAGATATCTTTTCAACTTCTTCTCATCATTTCTTCCAGCTGAAAACTTATAACGGTCATAGCTTCAACGTTCCAACTCATCATCATCATCATCATCGGCTCGACAACCGGGGTCCGGTCCTGGCCTCCTTCAACAAGTCTCTCCACCTATCCCGGTCTTGAGCCGATGCCATCCAATTGCGCACCCCAAGGCTTCGGGCGTCCTGGTCTACGCCATCTCTCCAGCGCAAGCATGGTCTACCAATCTTAAATTTCCTTCTCGTTGCATTACCTTGCTAGCTCCCGGAATCAGTTTGGCTCTGACTCGATCATTTTTGATTGGTACACGATCAGTACATTGCATAGCAATGGCGGAGTACTATCTCTTATATTAGCAAGTACTTCCAGAATGCTCTAAATTTTTCGAATAATTTTAAAAACTGCAAAATGATTTTCTGAAATAAAAATATAAAAAATCCCGCCTCCTGGAAAAGGTAGGAGGTTGCAAACTGATTGTTGGTTGCTGCCGCTTTTGTAAAGGTCCCGCACACAACCATCAATGCCCACAACAAATTAACCTTTACGTTGTGTAATTTTAAGAAAAATGAAGGTTATATGAAGGACTTGGAATAAAAATCACTTCCCAACTATTTTACCACCGAGTTCAATGTGTTTTATTTTTTAATTTTCTGAGTTTTATTTTTTTTTTAAGAAAAAGATAAACTACCCAACATTTTGGTCCTTCGAACCGGATATGGGTCTGTCATATTTTTACTTTTTCCATTTGATCATTGGTGAAATTTGTTGGTTTACTTGACTTTTTAATTTTTGTGTGTCCTAAAAATAATTCTTCTATTGGTGATGAACAAAACGACTAAGTAAGGCTCAATGGGTCAAACATTTTAAGCATCTTAAATGATAAGTGAACGAACGTGAAGAACTTTATATGGGGTGGCCCCACTGTGGCGCACCATGATCCGCGCTGTCTTTCTGTGCCATCACATCAATGTCAAGTTATTTACTTAGTATTAATTTATTTATTTATTTTTTCACATTGGATGATTTATTTTATTTATAAAAATTTTAATATGAAACTCTGGTCTGGTCTTATGAAATACATACTTTAGATATAAGAGTAGGTACCTACCTATTTGTGTTGAATTCAAAAACAAATTAAACAATTCGCAAATCATTGCCCCCGTGTGCGACATGCCAGCAGGTGATGATGAGGGATAATCAGATCATTATCATTCTACCGCAGTGGCTTCAGCTTCAACACCATCATCATCAGAACCGCATAACCAACAAGATTCGGATGATTCTCGCTCATTGATAAATATTTGCGCTAGCACCCTTGCTTGCTTGTTTTTTCCTCCTTTTTTTATTCTTTAAATGGCAGCAGCAGCCGTGAATTCATGATTCTATTTTAATTCGATTGCCACCATCTTTTTAAAGTTCCAAGTTGGTTCGTTGGCTGGTTTCAGCATCACAATCGCAGAGTGTGATGCGCCGCATATTTATGTGAAATTTCCAGAATTCATAGCTCGTTCCAAAATGGTTTCCTCTTCTTCCCGAAGTGTTAGTCCTAGGTGGTTTTGGTCGTGGTGGTTTTAAAATCACACAAAACCCGGATGATCTTGTATCTCTTTATATAAACCTATGTCTATAACAACGGAAGGCATCCATTTAGAAATAAAAATAATAATAACAAAAAAAATAAGAAGCAGAAATCCCATGAAACAGCTGTGTGCGTTTTGCTGACATTGAGAAGGTATTTTGACCCCACTGCTGCCAATGGCAAAATTAAAATAAGAATCTTTTTCCAATTTTTTGAAAATATATATCTTGGGCATGCATATTGCACATATCTATTTGTTTATGTGTGTACTTTTTAAACAGGCTGCGTAAATAGACTTTTGAAGACCTGGAAGGAAACAGCGAAAGAATTTGGGTTGAACTTTATGGATGTTGCTTCTTTTTTTTTTTTTTTTTTTTGAGGCGAAGGCGATAAATGGAATGTAAATATTTTGACCATAAATGTGTTTTTTTTATGTTTTTATTTTTAAAGTCAACATTTTTTGTGATTTTGTATTTTTGAATTGAAGAAGAATTCAGAAATCGCAAATTGAGCAAGGGAAGTTATTGTCAATAATAAAGAAGAGAAAGTAAATATTTATTATTTAATTAGGTATCTAGGTATTTTGAGAAATGGCACTTGGTCCGTTGATTATTTAAGGACATATCTGAATAAACAAAGAATTGAGGAGGAGGAGCATTGAGAAGGGAGATCTAAACACTGAAAAAAAATACCGTTCGTAATATCAGGAAATACCATTTTTGAACTATTCATTGTTTCAATAAACTTTATATTGAAATCTATTACGAATATTAACTGTTTTAAAAATGTCTACTCAATAAACGATTGGTTGGCTCAATGAAACTCTGTTTGTTAATAATTTTTATTTAAAAGTTAATAACGAGTTAAATTTTTTTTTTCGCACAATAAACTTAAAATATATAGTGTCAAACAACAGTTTTTAAGAAATATTTTTTTTTACTTTCAACAATTTTTTTTTTCAAAATTTAAATAAATTGAGTGTGTGGGATTCTTACCGCAATAACACCACCGGTGAATCAGGACCAATCTATGAAAGATGGACAAATGATTATTCTTCCATAAGTTTGGATAATTATTCTACGGTAGATCAAGTACATCGAATTACGGATGTTGTGGAAAAGGCACTTGAAGAAAAACAAGTATGCTCGGCTATATTCTTAGATGTTGCTCAAGCCTTTGACAAGGTATGGCACTTGGGGCTTGAGTACAAACTGCATAGGGACCTTCCCAGGCAGTACTACGAAATACTGAAATCCTACGTTACGAACCGACTCTTTAGAGTATGGTAGGACCAAAATTACTTGGAACTAAAGAAAATTGAAGCCGGTGTACCACAAGGAAGTGTCCTAGGACCAACCCTATATCTGTTATATACAAGAGATATTCCAGTGGACATCACCTCTGATGATACTGCCACCTTTGCTGATGATACTGCAATATTGGTGCCGGATAAATCCGTTACGAAGGCTACATAACAACTGTAAAATGCAGTCGATAAAGTTAGTGATTCAAAAATGGCGAATCAAACTAAACGAAACAAAATCGACGCATATAAACTTTACAAGCAAAAAAATAAACAATGTTCCAATTCTTATAAACAGTACAGCAGTACCTTACTCTAACTGCCAAATATCTTGGAATGATTTTGGATGCACAGCTAAAATAGAAAGAGGACATCAAAAAGAAAAAAGAAGAACTAAAATTGAAGTACAGAAAATTTACTCGTTACTACGAAAGAACTCTGACCTATCTACCCAGATCAAACTAATGTTTTATAAGCAAGTATTGAAACCCGTTTGGAAATATGGAATCCAACTTTGGGGCTGTACAAAGAAAGTAAATGCTGAACCCATCCAAAAATTCCAAAGCTAGGTCCTTCATGGAATAATAAATGCCCCTTGGTATATAAGAAATAGCGATCTGCATCGTGACCTTCAAATTGAACTGGTTACAGAAGTGGTTAAAAAACACGCTGTATGACACAATCAGCGAATGCAAAGTCATACCAACTCCGAAATGGAGATCGTCTTAAATGTACGAGATAATGTTCGGAGATTAAGAAGAACCAAGGCTCATGAGCTGATGGTCTAAGAGCAATAGGAAAGTGTTATAAGTTATAACTATAAACTTCCCACAACATGATTTATAAATAAACTGAGTTTTTTAAACATTGAATTAAAATTTTTGAAAAATTTCAAACATCTTGATTTAAAAAAAAAAGAATTAATAATTATATTGGATGTACTGCTTTTTTTTAATTTTTGAAAATTTAGTTTACTGTGCACTGTCTCAACAAATTATTATAAAAACACGAATAATTTATTGCCGCAACAAAAACAATTATTAATTTAATAAATTATTTCATTGTTTTAAAAAAATCAGTCTTTCAACCTACAAAAAATAATATTGCACCAAAACACAATTTTTTTTAAATAAAGAACATTCAAGCTAGAATATACTATCAAAGAAAGACATCTTGTAGTTATGAACTTCGTTTGAAAATAGAAACTGTTTTCTTTTGCATGTTGAAACGCTAATCAAAATGTTTGCAGAAAAAAAAATTATAGTTAAATGGTAACTACGCATTTATCCCATAGAGATCAGTGAGTATTTAAGAAACAAGTGGGATGAAAAGAATTTATTTATACTCACTTTGACGGAGTAAAATTATATTCCATATTGTAGGTACCTACCAACCTAGGTAAATTCTTTTACCACATTTAATTACCACACTCGCAACTCTTTGTCCTTATTACATTTTATTTTTATAATAATGTTTGTGTATTTTATACCTACGTCTAAGCCGATTACGTTTATAGAAGAAGTAGAGTAGGTGCTGCAGTGCACACGGCATTAAGTACAAAATAATACAGAAGAGGCCACTCACTTTGTAGCGTTCATATTATAAGATTTACGTTACGGATTGTTGCGCCACAAAGGAACAACTTGATGATGCGTTGAGGACGATATTTATGCCATGCGATATCCTAGCACAGTGTAAATCCTCTTCAACTAACATTCAGCTAAAGGTGTAATATCTATGTATATTAAAACAAGCTCGTGGTAGCTATAGCTATTCCCCAAACTGATGTCACGTCGCGTCGGTTGTCGGTCATGCAGTCTTTAAACAACTAGGGATCTCGTGTTTTTCACACTAACTCTTATATTTTTTGTATTCTCTGAGTTCAATGGCCCTTAAGAGTTCATTTTAATTTCACGAGGAAGATTAGGACGAGAAAGGAGATGTCGGTAGACATTGGGCTTGAATTTCAGTTCATCACAATGAGAGGGAAAGACAGAGCGTGGAAGGGTATTCCACATTCACGTAGTTCGGTTAAAGAACGAATCCCTGTACCTGACAGTACGATCGAAATTGGGTTCAAGAGTAAACTGATGAGCATTCCTGGAAGCGCGAGTATTACGGTTGAATCGTTTATGGGGAGGAATGCAACTGGCTATTTCAATAGAGCACTTACCGTTAAAGTAACGATAAAAGAGTGAGAGACAGGAAACGTTACGCAGATGTTCGAGGACGTAAAGGTATCGATGATGTTCCTATCTCCGATCATTTTGAAGGCTCGTCTTGGTATACTGTCCAAGAGGCTTAAGAAAGCTGCTGGAGCACCAGCCCAGCCCAGAGATGGGAGTTATACTCAAGCTTTGGACGTATACTTTTAATAGGTAATAGTTAGATCAGAAGGGGAAAAGAATTTCTTGCATATCCAAAGGAAACCTAAACATCTTGCGGCATTTTTGGCAACGTTAAGTATGTGATCATTCCACAAAAGATGGTTTGTGATACACATACCTAGAAGTGATACACATACCTTCCCTTCGGAAGTGAATCTGGAAACGAATATGAAAAGCTAAGTGTGCTATGGTCAGCGAAACAATTTAATGCATTATTAGTTGCAGACAGGAAATCATTAATGAAAATGAGAAAGAGGGTTGGAGACAAAACGGAACCTTGTGGGACATCAGCATTTATGAAGTCTGTTTCACACTTGCATCTATCTAATATAACTTGTATACAGCGATATTTTTATTTCACAACATTTTTTAAAATTTTTGTCTTGGCACACAACTGATTTTTTTGTGAGTTAACGATGAAAAAAAGACACGAGATGCTAATTCAAAAATTCACTTTTTTCGAATTTTCGAATATAAAATTTAGAATCGAAAAAGACTCGAACCTCTTTCCTAAAATTTTTAAAATTCAATAACTTCTAGAGTTTTAGTGATAGAGGTGTGAATTTTTCATGATATGTTTGAATACAAAATTTTAGAACAAACCGTAAAAAAAAATGTATTCAATACTAACCGTTCTAGTACGAGCCTATCTATAAAAATATTTTAGATTGGTTTCACAACTTGGCTAAAAATAATTCATAATTTTAAAATGGGTTAAAGCTTATTTTTTTTAGGATAACGCAGTTTGGAGCCTATTTAATTAAACCTATTGGAACTCAGTTGAGGGTTCCACAGTAATTTTGACCAACAAGACTATAGAATTTATTTCAAAAGAAACGTTAAGTTAATTTTTTATCTTTTTTTGGACAAAAAAAAAAATTTACTTATAAAATTAAGATTTTGGGGTGACCAATAGTTACGGAAACTACAGTTGCCTGGAAACTACAAACACTCTATATCAACAAAGTGCTGTACAGCTTAAACTAAAATGTTGTCCTAACACTAATCGGTATAGGTATTAATAAGAAGGGATACATTTTCAACAATTTAAGAGCTAAACACTCGATATACAAGACACCCGTTCTGATTTTTGTTCCTAATCGTTTCCGAAATTAATTTTCCAACAGATTTGAAAATAGTTTTCTTAATTTTGTACGCATTTTCGTAACAGTGGTGCCAAATTTCGCATCTTTTGTTTATTAGAATCAGCTGTCAGTGACAAGTGATGACAACTTTGATTTTTTAATTTCCCAATCCAAATTCATAAACCGAAAAAGAAATGAAAACGATTTGCAGAAACTTCATTTTTGAAAACGAAAGTATTCTATAGAGAAATAGTTTTATTTCCGCTAGAGTGTTACACATACATTTTTTTTTCTTCATGTAACTAGAGTAATTGTTTTCCTCATTTAACTGATAAATATGAAGCATCAAAACAACTAATCGAAAATATGGAAAATGGTAAACCTGACATTATTCACGTATTCCAAATAATTAAGGTAGGTACTCGTAAATATTATAATTCCTGTTTTTATGAGAAGAATCTATCAAAAAAGGATACCTTCAAATTTTGAACGAACCTGCTCAACTCGTTCGAGCGAGAGTTTAAAACCATCAATGACTTGTTTCAAGTCCAAACTCTACCCTTATTTGACAAAGCATTTCAAAATGTCACACAAACATCAATTTTTGTTATTTTTTTGTTTTTTAATTCTATAAACTGCCAATGACCTTCCATGAAAGTAAACTGACAAACGCCTTACACTTTGTTGACTGGCTGTATATTTCTCTAGATATATAATATGTGGTGTAAACACACCAAACTCCCACCAGGCGCGAGAGAGAAATGTTGATGACACACGGTTATACGGGCGTTGACGACGAGCGACGAACGGCGGCGACGACTACGACGACTTCGACGTTCGTCCTTGGACTATGTCGTGGGGCAGGTCATGGTTGTGCTCCATGCACTCAGCTGAACTGGGTTGAACGCCACCAGGGGCTGACTGATTTGCTGTAATAATAGCGTATTAATAACAGTTTATACACAAAAAGCGAAATTGGTCTGGCTGGGCTGATTGGTATAATATTGGGAATGGAATTATTGTGGTGTGGACTGGTTGTGGTAGCTTTTTCTCGGTGGCTGGTTCCGTTTTTTTGTTTTTTTTTTTTTTTTGTTTTGTGTTTTATAATTTATATTTGTCGGTGTTTAAACACGATGGCGGATCTGTGTTTTGTTTCCTGTTTTATTTTTTGTCAGTAAAAGGAGATGGTGCAGTAGGAGGAATGACAATGATGATGATGATGATAATGACACTGACAGCATTCAGTCACGACTGCGGAATGAGAAATTTACTTTTATTTTATTGCAGTTTTTTTGTTTTGTTAATTTTTATTTTTTGAATAAACAATTTTTGAATTATGAACTTTTGTGCTGCTAAATGGCACACCCAATAGTCGTATAGTGTAAACAGATCGCACCACCATCGTCATCGTCGTTGGTGGGTAGTGAAAGTGTGCATATACCAAAAACAACGATTCGCTATATTTGTGTAAACAAATCGGCGCTTAAATAGGAATGGGATTAAAAATAATTTTTTTTTTGTCTAACCAACAGGAAATTGATTCTGATTGTTGCACCGAGAAGCTTTTCCATCAAGGAGACATTTTGAGCAAACATCAGACGTCATAGGAAGTTAAATTCTTTATTTAAAATTCTGAGGTTAAGCAGTTAAAAATATTAACGACAAGTCATTGCACTTTAATGAGAAGTTATTTATCTTCCTCTGTTTCAATTAAGATAATTAATTTTCATTATGGTAACATTGAATGGAAAAACAAACATAGTTTATCTTTTGAATTGGCATTTTTCTTTTATCTGCTCCGAGCAGATCATGGAGCTGTCAAAAAAAAATATTCTGTTTTTTATCTATCGGGTCTAGTAAAGAGCATTCCTCAATTTAATAATTTAATTTTTTATTTTCGTGCACCAAGATATTATTGTGTTTCATTTATTAACCGGAAGATTCATTTTGTTTAAAGTTGTCTCAAAATGCTCAATGCTTTGCTAAGGTCTAAAAAAGAAAAACGCTAGATAATATGAGATAAGAGGGGCTACCACACTCGGCGTGGACATAAAATTATGCAATTTAGAATAAACATGAAAAAATACAAATTATTTAAATTGCTAGATACACTAAGTATACAAAAACTTTCATCTCAAAACCGAAGATCTGATGTATCGTAAAAAACGAACTTTTGAAAAACAAAAATAAAGAATCGTTAGGCCATATTTTAAAAAAATTTTTTAGTATTCAAAAAAAAACAAAGTTCGATAATAGTCAATATAATTTCTTATAGTTTTCCTTTTTGTCTAGACGATAATGCTTTCAATATAATTGAATTTATCACAAAACTTAAGGACAGTCATCATTCAAATTCTTGAAATATGCTAAACAACCTTAAGCAATTATATACGACTCGTAGTGTGCCTTCATTACTATTTTTCTTACTATAAATTATACCTCTAATTAGTAACTCTAGGCTAAACACGTCAAAGGAATATACAAGGCAAAACGGTAGCTAATTAACAGCAAATTAATTATGAGACAAGTTAGTGTAAGATGTCTAATTGTAACAATTAACATAATACAATTTCTCTACACCATACGTACTCCCTACAAATTTTATTCAAAAAAGAAAAGAAAAAAGTTTAACATTGATCAGGGAAAAAAATCAATGTTAATCTATACGAAAATCTAGACAAAACTCTATAGTAAATAAACTGAAATTTAAAGCATAAAATATTTGTAAAAGAGTTGGGGTACAACCCAAAGAAAAAATTAATTTTAACGCGAAACTATCGAAATTTATTTTTTTTTTAAGAAACAAAAAAACAGTATTCGGCAATCAAATTTTAAAATCTTTTGGGTTGGAGTCAAAATTTTGTAAGTGAGAAAAAAATAAGGGTCATAAAATTCTGTAAATGATAAAAAAAAAATTGTACTCGTTTGCCTAATAAAGTTTTTTTGAACAAATTTTCAGCAAGATTGTTTTTTCTCCTTAAAATAGAGTTTGTTTTTACATATCACGCCTCCATTTGAGCCACATTTAAAGAGTTATGATTTATTGCTCATTGTTTTTTTTTCAATATTTGAAGGCTAAGTCATAGGACGACACTAGATACTTTTCCACTGGGCAACATCTTGAGGAATTGATTTTCTAGCCAAATCATATCTCTAATGATGAACTTCATTTCAGAACACTGAAAGGACCCATTGAGTGCATTGCGAGCTAAGCGATACAATGGATCCAGAAGCAATTGACGAAGAAGACTCTGCACAACTGGGGAAGGGAAAAGTTGGAAACTGCTAAAATATGTCTCTTGGAACCATAAACGATATGGCTCGTAGAACTAGACGGACAGAGTTCAATTTATTCGTTCGTTAATTTTAGTTCAGCTCTACATACAAGAATTATGAATTTAACTAACTGAAAATTTAAACATAAATAATTCTACTTTCGGCCGGTTGTACAAATATTTCAAGTGCGGCTCAGGCTACGAATCTTTTGAATTTGGACAGTTAGTCGCGGTTTAGTTATGGTTCAAGTTTATTACATGCTTAAACCAGTTTTTAAACACAGCTAATCAGCTGAAATCTGCGAATTAAAAAGTTGAACCATGTTGGCCTAAAAGGTTCAAAAGAACTAGACTTGTTGAAGTGGAAATAAGTTTGTATGTCTTTGTCTATGTTTAACAGGCTTTTAAGCCTGCTCAATTTACCTCTGTTATCCTGTCGCTTTTGTTCGAAGTAGGGAAGATTTTCGGTCTTGTTATGATCGAATTCCGAAATGAATTGTGTATGAACAAAATATATTTCATTAAGAGTTGATTTCAGGAAACGCAATCATACGAAAATTGAATTAAAATGAGCAAGTGAACTAAGCTTTCCAATTCACTGAACTCAACTACTACATTCGCGAACTACATACCCCAGTTGTTAATATGACCTATGTATATGTAAGTATGTACGAAAGTAAAATTCGAAGATTTTTCACGATTTTCTATGCGAAAATAATTCATCAAGTCCAATTTAGTACTAGTATGTCTCCTATTTGGCTGATGAATTTCAGAAGTATGTAGAAATTGTACTCTAAAAAAATGTTTCTGTCTTATTTCTTTAAAATACCTTGTGACAGTGATTAAATTACCAAAAAAACCTCAAAAATGTAGGTACTTCTTGTATGACACTCACAAAACTCCTTAGCAGAATAATCTTTTAATTCAATCTTTAAACGAACCTAAACATCAAAATAAAATAAATAAATAATAACAAATTGGCAACTCATCAAAAAACATAAAACCTAATTGACCAAACCAACTTTGAACTATATTTATGATTTTTGAACTGACCCCACTGTGTGCAACTGGAAAAAAAATTAAGCTAAAAATTGTAACTTTCCTGGTCTCTTCAGATAGAATACTCTTAGTCATATAGCCACACACATAAGACAACGTGCGCCATCGCCCATTATCGTTTAATTCAATTCAGACGTACTTTGTCCATAATACAACATTATACATTCGTCCATACCAGTTGTATCATACTACACTTGCACTCTATCCTCTTTGCTGCATTTTTTTTTTGTTGTTGTTGTTTGTTTTTTTATATATAAACACATTTCTGTGAAATTTAAGCTGGCTTATAATTTACTGCGTTGCACTTCACTTAACTCTGGCAAACTGAGTCCTCCACTACTTCTTAGAACCCTCCCCTTCCCCCCCCCCCTCAGTTGGCACACTCTTCAAAAGAAGCAAAAACAAAACAACAACGACAAAAAAATGTGCAAAAACAAACTTAAGCCTAACATAAGATGCGTCCTTCGTTCATGGATCATTAAAATTGCTGCTTAACTCAAATTAAGTGCAATTATTGCACGATTTTGTTTTTTACTTTTTTATTCTTCATTTTCAGTCTTTTCCTTCCTTTTCGTTTAATTTTATTTTTTGTTGTATTTCCTTTTTTTTCTTTAATGATGAGAAATAGCTAGAACAAAACAACAAGAAGAAGTAGGTACAACCAACTAAATACTAAATTAAGTGCAAGAATTTTTGTTGCTGCTTGAAGCCAACCTTTCGACTTGGCGAAGGAGGTGCTGCAGGACAAGAGGAAGATGAAGAAGCACACAAAATACTTTGCACAACTTTAAGACGATGACGCGACTAACATGACTTTACGTTCGACCATTTGAACGCCACCACGACCGACGACGACGCGCCGCACCGCCACACAGCTCAAGTACATCCTCATTAATTTCGCACTTGCGATGGCATTGCAATGCGCTGTTATGTCCGTCTGCTATGGCGGAAGGTGGCCATAATGATACAAAAGTTATGAGCTGCTTCGTATGTTCAGCGCACAGGTGATGTTTCGACTTTTGCGTGGTGGATAGCATCATCAGGCCGCGCGTATTCTAATACCCTTTGTGTTGGATTAGGCAGAGAACAACATAAACAGTCTTTAATTGCGCTATCAATTGTGTTGGATCTTCCGCATTAAGTCCCAATCGAAGTGGCATGGCGTTGCGGGCCCAACACACGACCATGAGCTTATTCCACAGCGAGACAATCCCAAGACATTTCCGGATATCGTAGGTCATGAAGAAGACTCCATTCGCAATGCCTTGAATATTGCCCTAGGCAGGCGCAGGCAGGTATACCTACATTAATTGCTCTGTTCCCGTTGTGTCAATATTGGCACACGTTGTTGCTATGCTGATAAGATAACGCCGTATAGCATTTCCATTTCCAATTTATCAGGACGCTTCCTACTCGCATTTAAAAAGGTATCCGCCCAAATCGACGTTCATCGGTGCTTATCTCTGCATGACATTTCGTTAAAAAAACGTTGACAGATTTGAGACAAATTGAAGTGCAGTCGTCATTTCGTGACTGTCCGATAGAAGCTTTTCTAAGGTCAAGAATGCAATTTTTGCTGGCGTAAGTATTTCAATATACTTACAAGCTCTAGCGGCAGCGCCAGCTTCGTCGTCGTGCCAATATTCAGCTATGTATATACATACCTATACATGTTTTTTTTTCCCGCAGCGCAGCAGCACTGATGACAGTAAAAACATGTTCGTTTTGCTTATTTGGACTTACGTGACATTGATAACGTTTTATAAACTTCGCAGACGATGTCATTGACATTTGGTGTTGTAAGCGCAATTTAATTGATGTAAGAGGGTGCGCTAATAATGATATCTATATAAAACATGAAAGCGAACAACGCGGGAGTTGATTAAAAAAAACGTCAACGAAAAACGATTATAGGATTGCATATGACAATTTTGCAACACATATTGCATTGATTTTAACCTGGAATAATATGTAACTTTTGTATAGGTAAGAGAGATGATAAGAGGATTTTGATAGAAAATATTAATAAATATAAATGTAAATTGTGACACATGTATTCGTTTTGAAGTTTGCAATTTGCGCATGAAATTTTTTGAATTTATTTTAATTGTTGTTGATAAGACACTTTTAAGTCGTTTTTTTTGGTGAAGAATCAGAAAAATGTAGAGAATTTATTTCATAACTCAAAAGTTTTTGAATGATAAGCATAGTTGTTAAAAAAACAAAGAGGTCTGTTCAAAAACACGAAGTTTAATCAAGTTCAGAGTTTTTGAAGAGATGTTAATTTAAGAAGTCATTACATTATTTTAGTAAGTTTTGAAAAAGTTGTTAATAAATGTTTGAACAAAAAAATACAAGTGTCTACTTCTTACAACATGTTTGTTAGGTCAAAACGTACCTGTGGTTTTAAAAAATAATTGTAAATAATAATTTTTTAAATTTTAGGTGTCTAAATTTTACGGACGTTAAGTAGTTAGTTTTAACATTTTTTTCAAAAATTTTTTTAAATAATTAGGTTTGTTTAATGAAGAAATGTTCCGAGCAGAGCAGAACAGAACAGTTTACATGAGAAATATCAGAAAAGTTAGAACAGTCAGTCACGTGACAGATGAAACAAAATATTACCTACAGCTGATTCTGACAGTTTTCATGAATCTGTTCTAATCTACTCTAACTAAAAAGCAAGACATTTTGTTCTAATCTGTTCTAAACTGTTCCAGACAGACTCACTGAACAGCAAATCAGAACAGTTTGGAACAGAAATTTTATCACTGAACAGCAAAAAGTTGTAATTTTCTATTCTAAACTGTTGAAAACTGTTCCAAACAGCTTCACTGAACAAACCTATTAAAATGAAGAACTATTTTGGCAATCACGCTGCTAATTTTATTTTTTATTCATTGAAACATAAAAATGAATTGTTAGAATATTCAGTATATGTATAATAAATAATTAAAAACAAGGAAAACATGCCTTCGCATTCTTATCAATGCGCTGTCCTCGAAATAAAGGCAACCTTCTCGTCAAGTCCAATGAGCTTCTAATCACAGAATAATGCAAATTAAAGTTCTGAAGTGCAATAAAAAACCCTCTATTTTACACGGAAGGACAAATAAATTTAATTAACAAACGAATTGCACAGAAATTGCGTTTTTGCAAAATAAAAAGCACTGAAATATCCATTGACTTTAACAAAATACGGAGCTGGTGGCAGTACTTTTTGCTTATCAATCAAATATGAAGATATTTTTGACTTTCTATCTAAAAAAGGCTAATTCATATTTCTGAGAGAGTAAGTAAGAGTAAGATTTGCTTCAAGATTAATTAAGAAATTGCTGTGAAGTTTGTAGAAAAGAAACGTTCTCCGGTAACTATGAACTGATGGAATGATGAGATGAAGCTGTTCAAAAATATTTAGATTTGGTTGTAAATTTTTTTTGTCAATTTTTTTTTTCTTAAAAACCATTTTTTTTCAATTTTGGAAAAAAAACTTTTTTTTGGCCTTTTTTCTACATTTTAATTTTGGGAACTAACATTTTTGACCAAGTTTTATTTTTGTCTTTTGGTTTCTTTTTTGGATTTTTTAACCAAAATTTTTCATAAAATGTAGGTACTGTAATTTCTTTTGGATATCGTGTTGGCTTTTCCAATCCAAATATTAAACTTTTTTTCCCAGTAGCGATAATTTTGAAGATATGAATACTTAAAAAAAGAAATCTTCATAATCCAATAATTAAAGGTTTTGGCTTTTTACTGTAAACTTTCAACAAAAAATGTCAAGTCAGCTTGACGAAATGTTTTCATTATTTATCCATAACTCAAATGGATGGAATGTTTTTATTGTTTCTTCAGAACACCATCAGCAGAAAAAATCGAAAAAAAAGTTCCCACTATCTCCCTAAACCACGACAATTATAATCGCAATGAATTCTTGTAATCAATCCCGGAAGCAAGTGCACGCAACTTATGTGCAAAATAATATAATTATAAAAACAAAATTAAAAAATAAAAATAAACTTAAAACTTGTTCGTGTTCCAATATTTGTGTTTTGTTGCTAAAAACAGCAACAACAAGGTGGTTACACACAAATCACTCTCTACATTTATATAGCAATTGGAACTCCTCCCGCTACCACCACACGCCCGCTCTCAGCGAACTATAGCGTTCACATGTTACCTGCGCTTTTTAACACACCCCATCACACCGCAATCGGCCCGGTTTTGTTCAGTTCGGTTCTACTCGACCGCTCCCAAGGTAAACCGGTGCCATCGACAAAATTTACATTTTAATTTTATTTATCAAACCGTTTTATTGCCTTGCACTGCGCCATAATAACACGCAGTGCATATATATTCACGCAAATGGATGCGAATTCCAAGCGCCAGCCATATAACACTTCCCGCTGCCTTACCCACCACCACCCAATACATATTCCCCGCGCGTTTGATTCCAAAAAAGAGAAAAAAAAAACAAACCAGATGATGAAGCGCCCGGCGGGTGAAGGCGCGGCGTCTACGACGCTGCGCGGCACATTGGTAATGGCCAAAGAATGGAGAGCTTTAGTTAATAGTTGGGCTATTAGCGGGATGAGCGGGACTAATTAATAAACATATGCACCCAGACTGATAATACGGGAATAATTTAATTACATCGAATCTATAGTAATCACCTCGGCCAAAGCGCCAGTGATGTAGTTGGTTCGTTCTGCCTGCTGTGTTCAGGCCTTCACAGCCACGGTTACGACGCTTAACTGCTTCCTTCATAACATATAACTTACTAAAAGTACTGCGTTCTGGTTACAATATGCATTTTATGCACCCACTGGCAGTTTACAAAGGTGCCGGTGTCGGTAAAAAATTATCGGCTGCTTCCAAATGCTCACTATTATAGGTTTAGTGGGGTCGGCATTGAACTTTAATAACTTTGTAGCAATATACGTAACTACTGCGACGACAACAACTACGACGACGATATGAACAAACCATAATGAGTCACTGATTAGCTTGGTGGATATACTAACTTCAGGGCTGAAAGAATAGAATTTAATTATTTCACTTTTTTTGCCAGATAAAAAAAAAAAATAAAAGCTTATATCATGCACAATGCGGGAGGAATTAATTTCGAATGGTGGTTGTTCAAGGATTTACAAGCAAAAGATTTGTGATTTATTCTATGTGTTTATGGTGGTGGAACTAATTTCCGTTTCCGCTATAAAAAAAGGTTGATACTTTTTTTTTAATAAAAAAAAATACGCCGTATCTTCCTGAGTAGATAAGATGGAAGAAAAAATCTTCAGTTCCTTTTTCCAGCTTGAGCTGGAGAAAAATATTTTATTCATGCGCAAACAATTCAAAAGGAATTTTTGTTCAGAAAATTTAATTATCATCCATTAGAAAAAGATTTGTTTTTCTGGAGATTTCATTTTTCATTAAATCGTTTGACTAAAGCTAATTTTTTACAAATTTGATAATAATCCTAAATACTTACAAGATCTAAGGCAATATTTTTCAAAGAGTTGTGAATCAAATAAATTTAAAGAATTATGGAATTCCACAGGGTAGTCATTTAGGCACTATACTTTTCTTTTATTTATACATAAGCGATCCAGCGTCACTGGTGAGTATATTCTGCAATACGCTTGTCAGGGTCTTTCATCAAAAATTTGAACAAGTGTAAAAACATTTCTGAGGTTTGATCTCCACATATTTTGAACCATTATTGTCTTCTAATAAAGCGTCAGAGACTGTTGATGTGGGTTTCTAGAAATAACCAAATGTGATATTCTTCTCCTTGGCATCGAATACACTGACAGTATAAGCTCAGTTGGTCTTGCTGTATTTTGTCTCTGTCACGTCTCGAGAAACGAGACGAATCTTACTTTTAAGCATCCGAGCCGTGGAAGTTTAGACGGAACAGAGACTTATCGAGAGTCTCGTTACTCTCAGTAGTTCAGAAAATCATTCGAATATTGAGTATTTTAATGTAATCTAGAATCTTTTTTCTCTTTTTCACACTTGTTTAACTTTTTTTTTTGAATTTCTGGTTTTTGAAAGTTGTTCCACTTTTTTTCCGATTTGTTCCAGATTGTTCTAATTTTATTTCGAAAAATATTAAAAAATCGGGATCTTAAACCCCAAAAACCGTTTTAACCTAGCGCACCAGTTTTTGAAATTCAAAATTTTTAATGTTATTCAAGATTGTTCTGCTTGTTCTCAACTTTGTTCCAAATTTTGTGGACCTCTATGTTCAAAATTTCTGAATTCATGAGCGAATTGAAAAATTTTATATATTTTATTTTTTTCCGGTTTAAAAAGTATTCGACATATTAACCCCAATTATTAAAATTTCAAAATGTATATTTTTTAAAATATGAATTTGAAAACATTTTTTTAAGGTTTAAAATATTGCTACCAAAGGAAAGATTTAAGATAGGTATGTACATTGTACATATATGAGCAAGCTTATTTTTTTAAAGTTTTTCCTGTGAAAAACCGTTAGCCCCGTTCACAGATAAAATTTTACTCCACATTCCCTCAAATCTCGTAATTTTTTTTTCAACTATTTTACTACACTAGAGATGGTTATAAAAATATTTTGTATACAATTTGAAATTTAAAGTCAAAAACTTTTAGAGCAACCAATTAGGTTTTTATTGAAACTGCACAAATGCATTTTGTACGGTTTATTCTCATAAAAAAAAATTCAAATAGATACGTTAAAAACTTTTCTCCTGTCTTCGCTTTAATTTTGATCAACATAGATACCTACACCTACTCCATTTACCTTCAATTTCCCAAAGGAATCCGTGCGGAATTGCTTGCAATTCCCTGCAACTTACTCAACTTAATACTTCAATCACAGCTTGTATTGAGGCTGAGGGTGGAATATACAAAAGTCGTCGTCGCATCGTATCGGTCGCCGCCGTCATTGTTGAAGATGAACAAAAAAAAAAAAGAATCTCATTTGCATTTATGCCACAACAAATTGTCATCGTGAAAAACTCTCATCGCATTGCATATCGTATCTCGCTCCCAAGTAGGTACCTATAGCTATCTATGCAAATGAAAAAAAAAAAACCACCAAGGATATAAAAATATGGCAGAGTTGTGGAGGGAGGGAGACAGTAAGATAGAAAGTGATACCTGTAAAAAAAAAATGCATCTCTTATTTTTACAGAAAATGAACCAACATACTCACGTTCGTTCAAATAAAATATGAAAAAGAAAATTATGTAGGTATATCATTCCTTTTTTGCATTGCAGGTTTCAGAGGATTATTATGAGTGTATGTGCAAGAGATCCTTGTTATTTCATCATTTCATAATATTTCCAACCAAGTTGGTATGGTCTCTCTGGATTGCACTTCGTGTGCTATTTCGAAATGTTCTTATTCATGTTTCTAATATAAGAGCGGGAATCTCATTACGTTCTTACAACTCCTTCGGAACAATTTGTGTCCTTTTTCATTTTACCGGCACCCACCACCGCCGCCCGCCCACAGCACACACCAATTTGAATTTTTAAACTGTCTACTTTAGGAGACTCTTAGTTCCATAGTCAGTCGTTTTTCTAGACTTGTTTTACGTTGCAAAGGATAGTAACTTGATTGAAAGGACATGGAATGGGGAATCATTGCAATGAAAGCAGCTGCAAAAGGGCAACTAATAACTTTAACGAAATTACTGTGTGGTATGAAGATCGTTTGGAGTCCTGTTTTTTTGTATGTGCTTCCAGAGCTAGACAGAGGTATGAAAGAATTTGTTGTAAATAGTAATTTATATAAAATTCAGAATTATTGTAGTGCGTTCAAAATTTAATTAAATTTTCGTAGGACAAACGCGAATGTATGGGAAGATACTGATGGGTTCATGATAGCAAGGTAATGGAGGGAAAAGGACCACTGTATTTAACCTTCTTATGAAGAAAGTTTTTTTTATCAAAACAAATGCGAAAATAAAATATATCCTCTGTATTTTTTTAGTCAGTCAATGGATGTTGGTTAGCCACGCACAAATGTCAAACTATTGTGCAGTTACTCCAAGGCTATGAAAGAAAAGGTAGTCAGGAACGGATGCTAGTAACCGGAGGAGTTCGTCGACACTGACTTTAAAATTGTCCGAAACAAAAGAGAGAGAGAGAAACCACTATCTAATGGTTACTACTGTCACATTACGTACAGCTGCATTTCGAAGATACCAACAAAACATCAGAATGTGCAGGTTTAAATCCGAAAGACCTGAAGATGCCGCAATCCGCCAAAAACTATGTGAACTCGTTTTCACAAGTTTTGCTAACAATCAGTACCACGAAAGAAAAGACCGTTCTCCGCATGCGGCTGGATGAGCGTAATGCCGAAATGACAATGGGCCCGTTTACTAGATTACCCAAGAACTCACAAGTTTTTACGGCTCTTCTGGCTAACACACAGACGGATCAACACTAATTTCGGATGAGTTGATTTCACTTTTAACTGAAGAGCAACAAAGAGGTTGGACTTGACGGTAATTCAGCGGAGTTCTTAATAGGAGCTCCAATAACATTGAGAGAGTTTGAGGAAACAGAGAGCTTTCCTAGGGAGTGAAAAAGAAGAATGATTGTCAAAGAAAGGAGACCCAATATTGTGCGGAAACCGGAGAAGAACTTCCACGCTTGCTACGGTAGTCAAGCTGAACAAGCAGGATTCCGCCTCAGATCTTCCTATGTAGACATTCTCAATTGGAAATGGAAGAATTCACCACAATCACACCTTTAACACCTAGATGACGCGTCGCGACGTTTGCTTTCTCTTTGGGCTGTAGATCAATATGGCGAAAATTTAGCCTTGCAAGTATTTAGATATTTTTGAAGCACAAGTAAGAATGGTAGAACATTTTTAATATCTTCGGAGTAATTTTTACGCATGAATATTGAACTTGTTGAACAACAATTGAATAGGGAAAGCAAAGGCTGCGTTCGGGGTGACGTTCTAAATGTCGAGAAACAACTCTATAACCTTAAATGCCAATCTATGACTTTTCCGCTCTATAGTTGAATCCATGTTTCTCTATAGATACAGCATACAGCACTTGGGAAGTTTGGAAAATAGATGTCTGTAAAATATCTTGATGATACTGTATCTCCGATAATAAGAGTATAGGTCAGGAACCCATTCTAACCTATCATTTGAAGATGTAAGTGGATTGCCAGTGGCCATACGCTTTGAAAGGGTAAATGCGAATCAAGCAATGCAATGGAACCCTCTCACATAAGCAGGCAGACGAGCCAACTTTCTTAGAAGTACTTGACGAAGAAAAGTCAAAGAGGAATCAGTACAACTGGGAAAGAGTTCGAGAGAGATGAAATAAATAGGACTATAGGATAGCCTATGTCCGTAAGGGAAGGTTTTATAAGGTAAATAAGTTAAGGTTAGTTACTGAATTTTGGAACGATTTCCGAAGGATTTTCTTCAAAAATACATTATTGTGAACAAAAATCAATCCAAATATTATTTAAATCTGGGAACAACTTCCAAATCAAAATATAGTCCGAATGATTCAGAAGTCAAAATAATCTCCAAACATACAGCTTATTGGTGAATAAACTTTCATTTGAATTTGTACTGCATTTCTACATATGTACATAATTCTGTAAGCCATACAAAATACCACGCCCAATAAAGATGACATAAGACTCTTTTTCCACCTTATTATAATCGATTCGAAACGTAAAGACTGAAGATGTTTCCATTACGGAAATGAACATAAAATTCCTTATTCCATATATTTTTTTTTCTAATCTTCTTGTGCGACTTAAGCCCAGCCAAAGACCATAAGTCTTTATAGCCAATATACTACTATCCTAGTGCTGTCATAACAACCATCAAATGTCTTCAGTATTTTTTATATTATAATAATCGAAAACGCCGCACCGGTTGTGAATTTAATTAGCTCACTTCTTAGAAGATATACGCAAGTCTTTATACACGAGTACATGCAGGGTCTTGTTTTGTAATAAGGCTTCTTCTTTGCCATATGATGGCAACAAGTCAGCAGAACACACCTACAATCTCTCTCTTTCTTTCTCTTTCCCACTGTCTCTATAGTGGCAAAACTGTCGGACCGTTCGTCCGTGTCAACTTAAAATTCATTCAGTGTACACATGCATTTGTCAAATTAATAAACGCCATAAAAATGCAGCAGCACTTTTATGACGACAACGACGACGCGACTTCGTGTCCGGGCTATCCGATGAGACGGACGCCGGCCGGGATTGGGACGAACTCATACTTAAATCAACGGAAGCCGAAACCAATAAAACGAGATCATACCACCGATAGTAAGTACAGTAGTTGTTGATGAGCTTCGTATGCCAAATGCACTCGCAAAAAAAAATTTGCAAAGAAGAGTGAAAATTTCACAGAGACGCAGACTTTGCATGTCCCTATTTAACCTATTTAAACCCGTCACAACCATTAATAACAAAAATGAAGGCGGGGTAGAACCAACAGACTATAGCCCAGGCACAAGATATTCAAGTGTATAACAAAACGTTAATTAAATTAAGTTCTCAACACTCAACACCCCGGGGCGGGTATGAATTTTTTTTTTTTCTACCACTTTTCACCACTTGTCCATGATGTTGGCCTTCGTCTTCTCTTTCTCTCTCTCTCTCTCTCTCTTTTAGCTCTAAGAACCCCGCTGCATCGCTGATTATTCTTCACCATCGAACAGTCCATTGCGATGGTCCGTTCAGTCTTTGAGTTATCCACTTATAGAGCTGAAGCGTTTCACTTTTGAATTAATAACATTATTAACATCAATCGGGCCTCATTCAGCACGGCCGGCTGGATGACCAATTTGTTATACACCCCGTCAAGTTGTATGTACAACGGACGACGACGACCGACGACGACGTACATGGGGTATTTATCCGATAACACTTATTGTAAGCGATGATAATTATTTTTGTTTTGAAGTGTGCTTAACTATGTACTCTGCAGACAGACATCAAAATCAGGTTCTTTTTGTTTGTTTTGGAAATACATAAGTTGCGATAGAATTAAGTTGTTCATTTCATCAAATGCCTTTTATGTCTAATAGTTTGATTTGAAAAACTATACATTGTCAGCCTAGGGCTGAATGTTAAAATGTTTTGGCAGGAAGTTATGGGGAGAGTAATTCGGTGTTTTGATTTCAATAAGAACAACAACAAAAATGATTATTTTAATGAAGAATGTTAATGTTAATGAACCGACGATCTCTGCATAGGCTGTGGCGACGAAGATGAGCGTGAAGACACAGCCTACTTTCTTTGTCATTGTCCAGCACTCTGCCACACAAGGAATAAAACCCTAGGCAACTACTTCTTTAACGAATTAGAAGAACTATCAGAACTCTCAAGCAAGAGCTTACTGAACTTCGTCAAGACCTCTAAATGGCTAAACGAACCAACGGATTCATAGGTTAACACTTCAAGAAGTTATAACACTTCAGGGTATCACAACGGATCTACATAGATCTAAGTGTGACGGTAACAATAGCAACTGTCAGCCCAATCAACCTAACATAACCTAACCTAATGTTAATGAACAAATTTCATCAATTTTTCAAACGTTTTTTTCTGAAAAATTAGAAATTTTTTAATAAAAAAAATATGATCTATTGATGCATTTTTGAAACTCTGAACGAGTACGACTTTATTTTAAACTGTTAAACAACCTTTATCGCAGATTTTACATTTTGAAACTACCAGTCAAGCATTAGTTGCTTCAAAAAATCCGCTGGGGTTCGCAGGCGTTTGGCGGGTAGAAAATATTGTAAATCGATTTTCGATAACTTATTTGACACAGTATTTGTCAATTCGATTTTATTGACGGGATCATGTATTCACTTCATTTTTTTGCACTTTTATGTTGGAACTCATGTATGAGGACCGTAAATCATTCCCCAAATAGTTAAAAAATAATAGACGTAAATTATATTTCCTGTTTGGTAACCCAATCAATCTATTAAGAATAAAAGTTAAATGAAGAATCAAATTTTTTTTGATACACCGACAATCCTGCCTGTCAAATTTTTTTTCCCTTATAATAAGAAGAGAAAAACTGAACTGACACCACTCTACTGGTAGCTAAAATTTTCATCAACTGCATTGCACGAACCGGCTCTTATGTTTCTTTTTTTTGTCAAAAATCCAAAAAATATTTTTTTGTCAATTTTGATTTTCAGGTTTCATACTCGTACAAATTTTGATAGCAATCCGTAAAAGCGCTTATGACAAAATCGAATACCGAACATCCCCTGATATTTTCGAGATACATAAATGCATTTTGTCTTAATTCAATGAATTTTTTTTTCCTTAAATTTTTTTTTTGGAATTAAAAATATTTTAAAGAATAATTCAAATACTAAAAGCAGTCTTTGGTTTTGAATTAAAAAAAAAAACTTAGAAAGTCAAAGTGAAATCAAAAACAGCTAGTTAACTAAAATTCAAAATAATAAACCGCACCGATAAATGTTTGAGAAAAAATCAAATACCAGTATTTTCAAAACTAAACTAGTTTTTTTTTAAAGCCAGTTAATTTAGTGCATATATCTTTAGAGAATTTAATTTTTAATATAAATATTTTTTTTTAGAAAATTGATCCTCCTACCTAAATACTCATCCTCTTTTCAGCCTACACGCTCAAGCGTTTTTGTCAAAACTTTATGCAAATCACTCTGTATAAAGTTGTTCACAATTGAAGCGGTAATATTTCTTTAAACAATAATATTGTTAATAATGATTATCTACAGAAATTGAGAAATTTTATAAATAAAGAAAACTAACCAAAAAAGTATAATTTTCAAAAAGAGTACGACAGAAAAAAAAAGACTCGAAGAAAAATATAACAACACTATTTGATTCTTCATTTTTATTTGACTAGATTTTACTAATAGTTTTACTGATCGCATTTATACGTACCAAGTCACACTGGTAGCTGGATTTTTGAATTTTGGAGATTGAATTTTTTCCATTAAGAACTTTAAAAGTTTCGTCTCGGTCTCTTCTCGTGGCCAGCTCTAAATTAACAATATTTGAATTTTCTCCTCTTTTCCTTAGTCATACATTATCCGTCAATATGAAATTAAATGATTTTAAAAATCTTTCATCCTCACAACGGAAACACAAAAATTACATTAAAGCATTCTTAGCCCAGATTTTCTCAAAATCTTCTTATAAAGGATTTCATGTGACATTTTTTTGTCACAATTCCCCACTGACACATGTCACTTTTAACAAAAGTGTCAACTTGCAAACAATCATATATTTTTTAGTGAATCGTGAATCTTCTTTAACAAGAATTTAAAATAAAGTTCATTGAACGTTTCAAAACGACAGTTACATTTTCCGGGTTTAAAGATCGAACCCGATCCGCCTTTTTTTTTTTTTTTTGAATGTTGTATGAGGATCAAAGACCTTTGTTTGCACATCATCAATCATCAAAAACAAAAAAACACGCCCCCTACTGGCATTGTATATTTCTCATCTAATTAAACCGCAGCACAATTAGTCAGCAAAAATGAATCGCGTTTCCTTACAACAAACGTCTACTCTACATACGAGTACATGGCCAGATGCAGCTTGTTTCGTTTGAGTGCGGCCTGCAAGATGTCCATTTCGCAGAAGTAATAAATTGTCATAATAATTTGTTGTCCTGTTCGCTAAAAACGAATTAAATAAAAACCAAAAAAAAAACAAAATCCATTTTTGACAGATGGCGACATTCGAGAGCGATACTTTTCAAGTGATCTGCTGAATGAAAGGCTTTAATTGTCACCTCATTCTTTGTAACGGAATGACTGCAGTGTCACTAAATCATTTGAATTATTTTTTTTTTAATTCTTCGAAGGACATGTCAGTAAATCACTCTTAAGCTCATTGTCACCCCGAGCTCAACTGACTACACAGACTATATCCATTATCCATTATCCAACGCGGAATTTCATTGTCTAGATCTCTTCCCACGCACTATATAGAAAAAAAAAATGTTCTTTTGTTTTGCGTAAATTGACTTTTGGAGAATATCAAAAGCGGAAACAAAGTGCACATCTCTCCCGATCTGTCAAAGTGCAAATAAACTGCTTTTAATGTGTCACCATGTCTATCATTCTCGAAACTAACGGAGAATTAATTAATCGAGTGCTTATGGCCTGTGGTAATCCATTTAAAGGCATTCGACACTTCGAACGCTGTGTTTATTTTTTGCTTACATGTTTTTTTTTTTATTTTAGCAAACAATGCCATATTGAGAAGCAGCTGCTTGACGCTGCGCTGCTTCTGGAAAGATGCATGCGTAAATTATTTTTCTCTCAAGGATTCGAATACATTTCGCGGTGCACTGGTTTCCTTATAGAATTTACGATCCCAAAGTCAAAATGTGGGAGAAATCTAGAGAACGCGACCCCCATTCAATGTTACATTCTCAGCAATGTGACAGCACAAGCACAACAAAAACAACAACAACAACTAAAACAATAGACGACACTCAGCACGAAATTCTATTTGGCAAACAAGGAAATGTCACACACTGATCTTGCGTTTAGAAGTGTGTTTTATTTTTCGTTTGAAAATACGCGGGTTGTGTGTTATTGCGCTGTGCTGCGCTGCACTGCTGGGATGACGTGACCTCACGATTTGCATTGTCACGCGCATTACCCGGACCAGGAGGAAGGTTAAACTGAAATCGTATATTTTAGTACGAACAAATACTGAAAACAAGAAAAAAAAAAGATTGGTTTAAAGGATGATGGGCGCAGCTTTGCAGCACCCAATATATTTGGGTTATAAGCTTCGTGACAGCATGTTTGACGTTTGTTCGAATTGTATGAATTTGTGAGGTTAAGCCTTTATAGTATGGTCCGAGTCCGATGATGATGAATTAGTTGGACGTTTGTTACCGTTATTTTAAAACGTTTTACTTTATTAAGTCTTGTAAGAGTTTTTGTTTAAATATGTCCACTAAATATATGTATAATTATGAGCCCATAAAAAAGCTTTCAAAGTATTAACCAAACCCAATCATCAAAGTGGAACAATACACATAAGTAGATGCAATGCAAAAAATAATCTTACTCAAAATTTAAGCATGGTGTAATTTGTTAGGAAAGCAATATTGTGCGCTCCATTAATTGTGGCTTCGCACATTTAAAAAAAAACGGTTAATAGTTCAGTGAAAAATATTTTGGGCAGTAGAAAAAATGACTTACTAGTTGGGCAGAATCGATTTTCAAATTAAGCCCACTTGATAAAAAAAACGCACGGAAATAAATCCGGGAATTTTTAAACCGCAGCAATGTGAAAGATTAAAAAATTCAAACTTTTATGTCAAATTTTTTAAATTTCAACGACCAAAACCTAATTCCCGTAATTTTAGTAAAGTATTGTTTCGTGTCAATTATACCAACTTAACTCTCCACTTTTGACGTTGCATCAATTCAAATTAAGTACATAATTGACAAAAAAAACAAGAATGTGTCTAAAACTTTGTAATTTTCATTTGCATACATTTCTTTCGGCTCTATATGTTTTTTTAACCTGCCAGGTTATTTTCTCCTGAAGGAAAACCAAACAAAAACAACACACATCCACTTTCCTGGCAATTTGCCTAATACTTTAAATTACTTTTAAACAATTCAAATACCTTCATCAGAAAAAAAAAATGGGGTTGGTTGGTTATCTATAGGTAAGGTGGCTATAGCACCCCATATATGTATGCCCGGTCGCAACATATTTTCTCCTTCCTTCATACATCAGCCAGCCGTAGGTATATCTAAATGCATGATTAACCACGTGCATGATTTCCCATCCTGAATCGCTATAAAATATTCAATCCACCTGTCGGAGCAGAAGACTGACTCGACTGCTCCTGCAGAAAAACTATTGAAGTGGGTAATTTTCGCGCTACCACTATTCCACCACCACGTCATTGCACTACTGCAGGGTCACTGGCACCGGCATTCAGACTCATACTCTATTTTGCGAAAGTTCTACAACACAACGACGACGACGACGTCAACTGCGATGAAATGGACGGACGGACGTGGAGCCACAACATTCAGGTTGCGCAGTTTTGATTCATGTAATTGAAAAGGAAAGGAAAAGTCTGCTCCCGCACTTCTACTCCTGCTCCTGGTTCACCGACATGACACCAACCCCTCGTGTCGACCCAGCTATAGGGCTATATTGTTGGCACGAATGACCTCACTATAGCAAAGCGATTGAATATAGCCGCGTCGTCGTTGGTTCGTTCGTTCCGTTTGTTGTATATGAGCTGCCTCCATCTCCATCTCCACAATCATCATCGCCAAAGTTGGGTTGGGGGAGACAACGAGTCCAATGCATTGAAATGAAGAAAAAAAAAATCCCTGCAGGATTGCCCGAGGATTGAGAATGTGTTATCGAGAGTGCAGTGCACTCCTGGTAACTCCTATTCCGGACACGATATCGCATCGGGCCAGGCTAAGCCTCCTAGTTTCACTCTACCTCCATCCGATGACGACTACGACGGACGGCCATAACTCTTGATGAATGTTTTGTGCTCTCCGCACTTTTTCTTTCGATAAAAGGTGAACATTGCACAACTTATATAAACATTGTACATAGGTATTCACATCATCAGAGTGGCCAAATGGAGGCGCTGACCGCGCGGCTGCTGGGACATCAACCGCGATGATGAACGACTTCCAAATGTCGAGCCATTAATTATACTTTATTCGACCGAGCGGGTTTATTCTTCTTTGGCACTTGTTGGTTTTGTTAGGTAAGTATTATTTTGTTCTTCTTCAGGCGGGGAGGGCAAAAGCAAAGTGAATCAATGCCTCCAAGGGGTAGCGCGCACAAAGTCATTCACTCGCCGCCACCTCGCCGTTGTCACTGCATGCTTGCAAGCCTCTGCGTTATGTGAACTTTACCGCCAAAGGGATGTTGTTGACACAGTTCCACATCATGATGTTGTGTTCTGAGTTTATACACATTTTAGATGATGGTTTGTTGTTGTTGCTGGCTTGATGATAAATGAAGGCAACTGAACTTGTCCAACAACTGATAAACTGGCAAAGATAGCTTCTCTTATCAAGATAATATTTTGTGTACGCATCTGTTCTGTTAGCTTGATGGTGTATTGAATTAGTGTTGAATTTACAGAAATTCTCACCGTTTGTAAGCTGTGAGATGAATTCTAATGAGGTCTGATGATATCGGGGCTTTGAACCCAGGGAACTCATCTGTTTGGTTTTTTTTTTTTTTTTTTAACAGACCAGACAGCTTGCTGTTGAATGAGATCAAATATGGGGCTTATTTTTTTTTTGTCGCACGTAATTTCTTAAAGTGTTTGGCTTAAAAATTCAATTCAATTGGTTTTGGGTTACAGAAAAAAAATTGAAATTGCCGTTTTCAGGCAAATATATATGTATGAAAAGACACATCAACCTGGGCAAATAGTTAAAAGATTTCGGTTTATGGTAGATACCATCACGGCTTTCCCAAACCGATGCAAAACATTTGGTTTGGTATGATTGACAACAGCACTCTGTTATTATTATTTCTTCGAGGTTACCGAATATTTCCCATCGGTTTCACAACGGTTTGGGAAAGCCTTTAATCTGCCTTTCTTTTAATTTACCGAGCTTTGTAAATTGTAAAGATACTTTCGGTCACCATACTGATCGGGAAACTACTTATTACCAAAATTAGCCCAATACAATAGGGCAACAATCAGTTTCGCTGAAGTCCTTGTTTTACATCCTCGCAGTGGTTCCCGAGCAACCATATGCGTTTAAACGTTAATAGACCAAAAATACAAATGGAACAGGCTTAGCTTTCTTAGATAGGTTACGGAAGTTAGTGATCTTCTTAGAGTAAATGTCCTCAATTTTCAACACAAGACGTGACACCATGTCAGTTAGGAGTCGATGGACAGACAAGCAACTTCCAACCAAATCGACGAGAAGCAATCTTTTGTTCCAAACAGAAGAGGTTTACACATGAGAATAATTTTCGGAGTAACAATTTCCGAATACGCATTCCAAGCGCTGAAGATGGCTTCACACTAATTAAGAGATCTTAGGAAATAGAGAGCTGTTAAATAAAGTGGGCACTACACAGTGCGAAAAATGAAAAGACATTTGAGAGCTGCCTGCAGTAGCCAATATAAAATCAAGAATCGTTCTGGAGAGGACACACTCGCACTGGATTTTTTCACTGTTTTTTCACACTATTGATCGCAAGGTTTATGTTACTATATTTTCAAAGACCTAACATTTACCAATGCTTTTCTGTCAAATAATCATAGACGCAAAATAAAAAAAATAAAAAATGTCAAAAATGTCAACTGACCAAGTTAAAAACAATGCAACACCACCCAGAAAAGCCGTTCAAGGAAAACCTACCAAATCTATCACCTTAACATTGTATGCATGTTACAACCAACATGTATAACAACTTGACAGCTCACAAATTACCCCCAACACACAACTCTATGTCAAAACATTCTGACAAATTATCAAGAATCTAGTAATTCTTCGGATAAGTTTTCTTGTCTTATGAAATTTCCTCGAATCAACTGTGAAGATACAAAAAGAAAACAACAACAACAACAAAAAATATATTTTATCAGGGGCACATTGACACGAAGATGCCGCAGTTAATTTCTATGGAATTTTTCCCCTCGAATAACTACCATCAACCAAGCGAACGCAAACAGAACAGACAGAGCCCAAGCCAAGCTAAGCGCGCATCAATCATTTCGTGCGAGTTTCGTGCTTTCGTGAGCGCGATGTCACGAAACAACAAATTCTCACTTCTTATCTGCGATTACTTATTAATGTTTGCTTGACCATAAAAAATGTCCACCAATTTTCATTTCTGATGGAACTGTCAGGCTTAGTGAGAAATTCCCCACATATCGGTCATCCATTCAATCTCTATATCCCATCCGGAGACTGGAGATGCGGCGACTGACTAATTTGGACCTCTGAGCCTGAGGCTCTATAGATTATATTCCCTCTAACACTCTATCGGCCGCTGCTGGCTGCGCTGCGCTGCATTAATATATTTTTGACACGCATAGGAAAATATTCCACTGCATCCAGTCGCATCCGATGATGCATCACCTATATCATTGGGTTGTAGAGGGACACAATTTCTACATCACACTAATTACCGGCTGTCTCGTCACGTCTGTCTCCTTGGTCGCCCTTCATACCCACATCATAACAATCCGTGTTGTCTTAAAATTGCTTCGAATGATTTTGTTTTGTTTCTTTTCGAAAATAATAAAAAAAAAAAATGTTAAAAGATCATGTATACACCGTTTATGGGTATTTTTTTTTTTTTTTTTTTTTGTTAATTTTCCATCTTTCAACTACTGATGCTGAGCTGATGTTATATGTTATCTTTACTTTCCTGGAATGGGATAGATGAATCAACGTCTGTGGCAAAATTCTATATGTATGAAACCGACTGCAGAGTTGCTTAGCAATTTTTCACTTTCATTGCAATGAATGTAGGAGCATTTATCTTTGTGCTAGTTGTATCTAAAGTTACATCAGGCATTGAAGTGGTTTGTTTGGAGCCATATTGTATATAGGGTATAGATTCAACAGAACCTGAAGAAATTTTATATTGAAGCTGAAAATTTCGTCAAAAGCTTAGTAAAATAAAAGAGATATCACGATTTTAGTCTCATCTTCAAATTTAAGTTGATTATAGTTACTATGAAATAATTTATGCAACTTAAGGAAAACTGTTCTCAAAACCCAACTAGAGATTAAGTTACTGAATTAAGTTTATTCTGTCCTTAATCGTGCAACAACTCACATAGGGTTTAAAGAGTAAATTAAAGCGTTATGGAATCTTAGTCAATCATAATAAATTATTATAACATTTTTCCTTTTGAGAAATCCGATTGATTTTTTTGGAGAAAAAAATAAGTTTTTAAGAGTTTTCTTATTTTTTTACATAGAATATTTAATTAAACAAAACCAAATTAAATGATTCCATTGATAAGAAATAAGTTATTTTAAGAATTCAAAATTAATTATTTTAAGGTCTTGCTTTTATGAAAAAGTTTTTTTTTAGCATAAAGAAAAGAAATTAAAAAAAACATCGAGAACGTCATTAGAAAAAAAAATGATTGATGATGAATGAAGAATTCGATGTATCGTCAAAATACTAATTTTTGGAAAAAAGAAATCATAACTCGTAAAGCCGTTTAAAAAAATATATTTTTTTATGAATATTTTTTTAAAATAAGAATTGGTTTGTAAGTTTTAAGTATACATATACAGTTGTGGTCAAAATAATAGCAGTGTAATCTTCCCATAAGCATATTCTAGTGCACGCAAAGACATGATTCATTTATTACATTATTCAACTACTTTTTTTGTACTAGAACATTATGTCTTCCATTTTCACAAAAAAAAAATTCTAGAACATAACGGTTTTTTTCCAAATGTCACTTGAAGACTCTTAAAGTCTGTTTGCTTGCGTTTTTTTTTTTTTTGATTCTGTGAATATTTAAGTTATAATTATTTTAAGTTAAGGTAAGCCCTAATAACCCCAATATATTTTCATATGGAAACTTAATATTTTATGGGCCATAGCAAGCACTGCACTGCCGATAAACTGCAAATCATTTGTCAACATATTTTTCAAGGTAAAACTTATAAAGAAATCAAAACAACGCAGCAAATTTCTGCAAAAATGATTTCTAACGCAAAGAATTACGAGTAAGGTCCCGAAACCCAGGGCAGGAAAAAAGTTTAATTTTTTTTTTTTTCAAAAACCGCAAAAAAATATTTTTCTGAAAATTTTGATATGCATTATTATTAAGATTATATAGGACATGTTTTGTAAATATTTTGAACACAATTTTTCAAACCGTTTATGAGAAAACAAAAAATCTGGTTCTATAGCTGGTATCTACCACTAATAACGATTTTTTGAAAAATATTTTTTATTAAGAAAATTTATTTAAACATCTACTTAAAAAATTCCACTTTAAAAATTCCATTCCTAGCTGTTTTCAAGATAAATATATTGTGTGTTAACAGAAATATGGGAGGTAAATTTGGGAACTAAAACAAATCTCAATTTTGTCTCTGGGGAATTACCTAAAACCCTTAAATTCCAAGTTTTAAAAAATCGCCAAAGTAGTTTAGTATTGACATAGAGAATTACGAGACCAACTTTTTTTCGTGTCCATAAAATCGGTCTCAAAAAAAAATATATTCAGTTTCTTTGCATGCATCATAGGATATAATATTTTACCACATTAAGAATTTATAGCTCTGCCTTAAATGTTTTATTATTTCTCCATTTAGATAATTTTTGATCAAATTAAATTAAATAGAATGTGAAATTTTTCATCCAGTGTAAGCATGTCACAACAACAACAACAAAAAAAACACTTCATGTTGTTTGTGCATGAGTAGTCTGACAAAATTAAAATTAAAAAAGAAAAGCACAAGCCACGATGTGCATTGCACTCGTCTTTGGAAAATCATTGTATTTATAAGGTACAGTTATATATAATACAATATAAACTGAAACCGAAGTGACTACATTTATGTTATGTGCGCGGGGAAACTGAGTTTGTTACAGAGTGCGTACCCCGCCCAATAATTATCCATTTTATTCTATTTAAACTGCCACCAAGTAAAGTAAAATAGTCCGTACACAATAATACTCGTAGTACTCGTACGTTGAATTGCTCAGTCGTTGATATATCTAGTGTTTTGACGACACTCATGCAATATTTTTTTTAGGGTGACCGTTCATGCCTCGTTTGGTTTTTGGCACAGCACAAACACAGCCTTGTGACATTTTGATTTGAATTTAATTCCAAACTTTCGTGTTTGTTGTTTTGAGCCAGTTATTTCTACTCCGGTATTTTCTGGTTACCAACCAGTATTTGATGTTAGGGTGGTTCTCATAAGGGTATTTTTTCATTTTATTTCATTAGAAAGAAAAAGAAGAAGAAAATAGCCGTTCCGAAGCTTTTAATGCCTTGAAGGACGAGTATACTTTGTTCTAGCCAAATTTTCTGTCTGCCCTAAATTTCAAAACTTTCACTTGGTTTTTCCCTGACATACATAATTTTTTAGGCTCTTCAAAAACACTACTTTAGAATTTTTATTTTGCCAACTCCAACTCAAAAATTGTTATTTCACATTTTTTCTTGTTTAATTTTTTATTCCTTTCAAGTTATTTAAATTTTTGTAAAATTTTTTGTATCAGTAAACTTCGTGTTCTGCCAAAACCAACGTAAGTGTTATCTACAAATTTAAAGATGTTTTGAACGGATGGTAACCGTACAAAATATAGATGGCGTTGCACTGGAGAATATGGATGCAGGGGGTGATTCTGGCATCGACTGCATAACGGTGCAGAAGAGGTGTGGCGTGCGCAATGAAGTGAACATCACTTAATTAATTGCCCGATTTTTTTTTCTCTTTTTTTGTCTTAAATTAATTTTTATTTTTTTGTGTATTAGCTGACTTTGGCCTTGGCCATGTCGTTCAGTGGATAGTTGTCGCCTCCATATTTCAATGCAATTTTCCACTATTGCAATAAGCTTAGATATACATATAAATTTGCTGAAGGAAGCGCAAGAAAAAAAAAACTGCTGAAACTATTTAAAAATTGTCCATTATATCTAATCAAGCGAGGAGCTCTCCATATCCCGATTCCATCTTACGAGTCAGTATATAAAATAATCATGTCGTTGTGAATGTTTCAAAAATAGAGGAACGACCTGCAAGGGGGAATTTTAAATTTATTACTTGCAATTTGAAAATAATTGTACAAAACACTTCCTTATGACCAATTGCTGCGTTTTCTGCTATAGCTGATGTGCTTTTTAGACTCTTGTTGGTGATGTTTCAGAGGAGTCATTTATTAGTCATACAAATGTTTATTTTTGATTTATAAGTGAACAATAAAAATGCAGCTCTGAGCATTAAGTGAAAAACAAATATTTTATTAAAAATATTCTATACTACATTATAGTCGACGAAGTATTTTTGTTGTGTGATAAAATGCATTGCGTGAGAGATTAAAATATTTAGGCAGGTATGTCGAGCTATACATTTGTGCCTTTATGATTTACCACAACTTAAGTGATATGGTATTTATTTTTACAAACTATATCTATTGTTTTGCATACCAAATAATATAAAGTTCAGCGTTTAAGGAATGTGAACATAAATTTAATTTTAAGAAGAATTTTTAAAAAGCCACGAGCACGAGGGTATAGCTAGTAGAGATAGTTTTGGATAATTTTTTTTTTGTGGAGAGGGTTTTTAGTGTTTTTGTATTCGATTCAATAGAATAATAAACTTTTTCATTATTTTGAAATGTTTATTTTCGTAATATATTTATTTTGTTGGAACACATTTTTATTTAAATGGAATTTGAGTGTAAATATTTGAATTTGGAATTGCAACAATGTGATAGTTTTTTGGTTATTGATTTATGTCTTTTTTGACAACTACAAATGTTTTAGATTCTTTCAAGAAGCCAAAAAAATCAAATAAAATAATTTCCAAGCAATTGTTTCATTTTGAATGTTGTTGATGTGGAACAAAATAGTAAAAACTGCATTTAGTTTTTTGGGCGTAGTGAATCTGAATTTTCTGTTTCCCAACAAAATTTTGTGACTCAACATGGAAAAAAAAATATAAAGTAGGAAAAAATCAAAACTTCCCTCCAATTTACAAAAATTGTAATTTTACCTGACTGCTACTAAAATAAATCAAAAAGAAGAAGCCATCTGATGTAAGATAATATTCAAAAATTATTGCAGTGATTTTTACAAAAAATAATTTTTTGAATATGAAAAGGGTAAGCAAGTTCTTATTATTTAATTTTAGTACACTTAAGGATAAAAAAAAGAAACTCTATTCCGGTTCTATGATAAAATGAAGTGATAAGTATTTTTATCATAAGATTTTTCAAACTCCTTTATGAAATTAATTTTACTCAAAATGACAATTATACACATTTTATATAATTTGTTATTATTATTATTATATTTTTTTTTAACATGTAATTAAAATTACAGGGTAATATAAAGAATATATAGAGCCTAGCTGCGGAGACTATTGGCTTGTATATAATTATACTATATAGGTACACAACAAATTGCGATGATAAAAAACATTTCATCTGATAAAGTTTTGGGAGAAGTTTCCATGTTTACGGAGAAGTAATATATTAAAATGAGACTTATCACTCAAAAAAACTTTCACCACAATTGTAACCGGAGTTGAGTTAAAATGAATAAACTGTCAAAATGACACGAATTTGAAGCATTTGTTTTGCTGTGGACTTACGTGTTGCAGGTAATTTTTTATTATTTAAGTACAAATAAATCGAATAAATAAATTCAATTCAACAATAATAGAAGTAGAAATGGAAACATTTGATGTTGTCGACTTGCACAGTCGACAACATCAAATGTTTCCGGTGAATCCGTACAAATTTCAATTTAAACTATTACAGCGCAGAGTACAAAATTCATGTTTATCTTATGTGAAGGCCGATTTCAACATTTTGTTAAAAAAATTTGCAAATTTCTCCGTTTTTGAGAAATTCTCTCCCACTTCGCTGATAAGTTTACACATTTTGCTGAAAAAGAAACACTAATTAGTCTTCGTATTTTCAAAATTTCAGAAATTGTCGTGAATTTAGCAAAAAAAGCAGATACAGTAATTTTTTGAAATATTGACTATAAAAAAAATTTAAATTCTATAAGACCTGAATTTTAGCTCCCATACAAAATTATTTACAAAATTAAGCGAAACTACAATTTACCCAGCATTTTAGCAGTGAAGTTCGCGGTCCTAGCTAAGGTGAAACCCACTTTTATTCCGCTATACAAAAATGATGAAAAATTTGACGCGTGAAATGTTTTTTAAAATTGTTGTTTAATTTTTGATTTATATTATATTTGTAGGCATTAAATTGAAAAAGGCATATTTTTTTCAAGTCATAAAAATTGACCAAAAATTGAGACCAAGAAACCTAAATTTTGTATAAATTTGGAGTTTCAAAAATCAACCCTTAAAATATATTTATCAAAAACCGCAAAGATGTTGACATAAAACTTTGTTTTCCATTTTTTTTATTTTTATTTTATTTTTTCACTATTTCACTATTCATAGTCAAACTTTAGAACCGATTCCAACTGGGCTCGAGTCTAAAGTTAACCCACAGGTTAGAAACAGCTGCTATTCATAAAGAATTTGGCAGCTCTGTTTAGTAAAAGACAGAATTCTACTACAATTTTAGTACTATTGCCTGTCAATCCATTGTAATCCAATCCATTTTTTGACAGATAGAAAAAAACAAGAGTCAACAATTTTTAAGGATTGAGTTCCACTTTATCTCTTGGACCCGGGTTTAAATTGTTTATGAATAACATAAACTCCAGGTTAGCTTAGAAGAAGTTAGAAGAAACAACTTGTCAGACGACTATGAATATGCCCCATTGTTTTTTATTTTGTAGTATAAATTTTTTCGCTGACATGTTTAGTTTTCAAAATGCTCACAAAAAACTATAAAAGGATAGCTTTAACACGTTCTTAATTGTAGATTTAGCTAATCAGCCATTTTCGGTTGATTAGCGCCATTTAACCCAGATCCTTTGAAAGTTGTGTCGGAAACTTAACCCATTATCAACAAAATGGCCCTAAAATTAAAAGTTAAAAAAACAATCTTCAAAAAATTAGTCAATATTATTTAAAACCCCAAACTTCTTTACAATCCAAAGAACGTGTCCATATACCTTTCACAAAATTTACATTTATTTCTCAAATTCCATCGACCTACTTTCAAAACGAATCCAAAAAAGAATTATCTTAAGCCTTATACAGCCACAATATATAATATTGTAGCCAAAATTCACAAAACATTATTTCATGGGCACTTAATTTACTCATAAAAGCCTCAACTGGCTTTTAAATCTCCTCCAAAGTAGAAGAAGCATAGAAGCCAAAAACTTCATCTTAAGGCCACCCGCTGTGACGACATCTCGCTCGCAAGTCGCAGCACTGCCAATAAAATTCAATAATTTTGATAAATAATCGTAATCAATTATACGACTGGTGATGCGGGCCATAACCCACTTACACTTCTGTATATCTCCCAATCCTCTAAGATTCCAGATATACAACACAGTGCAGCACTTTAACAGCTGGGGATATCCACCAAGATAGTAGATAAATATATTCGAAAGAAGCATAAGAACAAATCTTTCTGCCAGCGACATGCAACAAACGTTTATCGTCTTCTTTTCTTCAACGCTGTGCCGCGCCGCTCCGCGCCGCCGCCGCCGCGCCGTTGTCATTTTCGTATTTCGTATATTTCGTTTGCCAGCGCCAGACTGTCAGCGACTGACGACGAACCGTTGTTTGTTGTCGGAATGGAATTATCATCAAAAACTATTAAAGTGATTTATGTCTTAAGAGCCCAAAGCGGACGGCATACCGTTTGGGGTCATAATGCCTGTAGTACTAATGCCCCAATCACGATTGCGTCTAAAATATTGATTTGTCAATTTGTACGAGACCATTTGGTTTTGGATCAAGACCGCGAAGGGTGCTCCTTTGCTTCTGCTAAATTCGCTGTCTCTCTACCCCTCCCTTCCCCTCCCCCAAACAAATAATTGTCAACTTTGTGTGCCAAAAGATTAGCTGCACTTACATAGAGTTGATAGAAAGGTTTGTTTTGGTTCATCGTGTGGTTTGTTGTCGTTATAGGTTGTTTTCAAGCCACCAATAATCATGTTGGCCAAGTGGTATGCCGTTGTTCCTGGGTGGAGTTCACGTATAGCAATTTGGGCATTACGAAAATTAGTCACGAGTCTAGCTCAAAGTCAGGCCAGGCACAGGCAGAGGCAGGCAATTTTGTACATTGCACACTCTGTGTGCTTACTCCGGAAAAGGGTACAAGCCTGGTGTATGGCGATGGCGATGGCGTGGCATGCAACATGTCTTGAAGTGGTTTGCCCAAGTCCGTGGTCGTCATCGTGTCGTCGTCGTCGGTCGTATGCACCATGTCACTGCAATTATACTCGCTCGTCATGTGTGTGCACCTTGATTGGATTTGGAAATGGGATTGGGGATCGGATTCGTTTTCGTATACAATCTATCGCCCTCTCTTGGTATTGAACAGATAGTTTTATTAATTCAGAAGCGCCCATGTACCATACACGAGTATAATAATAGCTAACCTAGGAAAGGCAGAAGAAGCATTGGCTAGCATGTGAGGCGGGTTATAGTGTTGTAGGGAACCATAACCAAACGATATGAGTTGAAGTTCTCAATGGTGCTATGTGTACTTGCTTGAGGGGGTGATTAATTATGCACGCGATGCATACTTGAGGAATATAGATATGCGCGGTTATACGTGTCCCAGAATCTCAGGTAGCCTGCATAATTGAGTGGTAGAAAAGACGACCGACGGTTTACTTCTGGGTTTTCAAATGCTGGTTAAACCTTTTTTGGTATTTATTTTATTCAATTTGATGTTTTTCTTTGGAAGAAATGGTGTTGTGTTGGCAACAAAAATGATCGGGTGTTAGATAAGGTCTAGATACATGTTGATGAGATGTATGGAGTTTATGGACACGATCGCACAAAAGAAAGTTTTGTTTATTTGGGTTTAATAATGAAAGAACGTCAGCTTATAGTAGACTTACCAGTGTTTCCACTTTGTATTGCGCAAACAACTATATGCACGATTTTTAATAAATTGTGTGTGTTGCAATTTTTATGTCGTTGAAATGAATCTTTTATTTATGTACTTATTACAGCTAACATGTTCTGACT
Organism: Syrphus vitripennis; assembly: GCA_958431115.1. Taxonomy (NCBI): domain Eukaryota; kingdom Metazoa; phylum Arthropoda; class Insecta; order Diptera; family Syrphidae; genus Syrphus; species Syrphus vitripennis. The sequence continues at coordinate 90,650,869 of OY288109.1, forward strand.
ACATTTAAATTAAAAAAAAAAAGCTGCACCATCAAAGGATCAAGATCTAAGTGGTTAGGTATGCTACATAAAATTAATAACTTGGATTTATTAAAAACAATATGTACTCATTACATAACTAAGAAACCTGTTCAGTAAAATATGTAACAAATTCATAATTATTTAATTTGTACGAATATAAGCTATTCCAATAAACTAAGACTATCAACTAGATATATGTATGTATTGTATATACTGAATATAAGCATATTGGAGTAATTATTATTGAATGCAGACGATATGTAATCAATACATTAACTAGATGAAATTAGATAACGTACTGAATTTAAAAATCTGTACAAAAACTTGACATTTTTGTTGGAAACACTGTTAGAGTTAAATTTTAGAACAAAACAATGGCCTGAGGGATGCTGCTGTAGGTAACTTTCCAAGTAGCAAATGTTACTATTTTTCCAAATAAAAATATTTTTCTTTTTCTATCATCTCCATGTGAGTATTAAAATGTTTTACTGATTTTTATTTTAAATAGAATGTAAAACACATTTTTATGAAATTTTATTGTGTTATTGTGTTGTGTTGTGAAAAAATAACATAAAAAAAAAAATATGTTATTTTTTAATTTCAAAAAAAAAAATTTGAATTTAAATATACTAAAGTGGGAACTCTGTTTATCAACTTCTATGCAGTGGGATTAGGTTTATATTTTTAATATTTGTTATAACAGCTGCAGCAAATTGGACTCGAGGAAAAATTGTAAATCATAGTGTGAGATAGTTAGGGAACGTAGTTAGCTAGGTAGCTTTTCCATATGACCGAAAAAAAACAAACTTTTTAAGGCACCTTTTCCAAAAAAAAAGCTTTTAACTGGGCTACTTCAGGTCATAGGAAACTCTTAGAAATAGTAAAACATCAAAAAAATTTGTATTGGGATTTGCCGTAAGTTGGAGTTCATTTATAGAAATTTTAACTACTAGTTAAAAAATATTTTACAAAAATTTTAAGGACATTTTTTGAAAAAAACTTTTATTTTAAATGTTTTTTTTTTAAGATTAGAAGTACTCTAGGTAGGTTTTTTTCCTATGATAGAAGCATATTTTAAAATACCTACCATTCTTCTTAAATTATTGTGGAAAATCTTATTAAAATTTCAAGAAATTTTTTCATTAAACCAATACATTTTCTATGAGAAGTTTTTGAAAAAAAAAACTATTTTCTTGTTGTTTTCAAAAAAGTTTCATACTAAAATAGCGCAACATTTGCGTCTTATTGTTTTTTGATGTTTTTTTTTTTTTCCTTTGCACCGATTTCGTATAATATTTATTTTTTTATCTTATTTTGGAAAAAGTTAAAGAAATTCGTTTGAAGGGGTTTTTGTATGGTTTGTCATACTTGCAGCTTGCTGCCTGTGAGATTAATTTATATTGAAGGTTTTTGAAGGAACAACAACAACCTGTGTGTGTTACCACCAAGTTAAATGGCTGGAGTTATAGCTACTTCACGGGGACTAACCCGATCATCAGACTCCTTTCAGTGGTGCTATAAGTCGCTTATGTTCAATGAATTTTGAAAATTGCCCAAACGAGGCTTGAACTCACGATCTAGCGATTGGGAGGCCGACGCACTACGCATCGCACCACCGCAGCCACTTGTGAATTTAGGTTTTTCCAATTATTATCAAGTTCAATTAAAATTCCCCTAAAATCAAAAATCTTCACTTCTGATTTGAAAACACAGGACACCAAACACTGAACACTGCCCAGTGCCCACACATAATTCTGAAACTCCAAATCAAAAAAAAAAAAAAATATTTCCTGTGCCGCCACTGCAAAATATTGATAAATTTGCAACAATATATCAACGGCAAACTGCAACAAGGAAACTTAAAATATTCTCACCTTCATTATGACCCATTACGGACATATCAACAATTTCTGTATGATTTTCTGGCTAAAAAAATACCCATTTCAACATTTTTTTGTGTTCGAATGACAAAAATTCCAACGTCAAATGCTTTGAAATAAAAAAAACAACCAACCGGCCAAAGGTCAACATGTTTCCTTTTTGGCTGACTTAACAGCACAAAATCGCATTTGCGGTAATTGAGAATATGAACGCGCATGGATACTAACAATTTATCTCATAGAAAAACTTATAATAGTCATTTGGCTAAGTCAGGCGTACACAGTATTTATACGTTGGGGGACTGACTGGAAAGTTTATCGTTTTGCCAGGTGCTTACAAATGCATTTCAATTGAACATTGCATATTTCGCTGTCGATCAAGGTGCCACCCCAGACCTGGCCGGGCTATTGACGATTATACGATGACGATCGATGACGACGACGACGTCCGTTGATGACCGTGCGTGTGCATGTTCAAGAATTCCTGAAGTTTCCTTAAAAAGTGTTTCTAATGTTTCCTATATTAATCATTTATATTCGAGTATTAAACAATCTATAAAAAAAAATCACTCTTCCTGTTCTTTCGAACAGGTTTTAAATAAAAAATATTCGTTTTTTTACTTTTAAAAATGTTTCTTTATTGAGCGTCAGATCCCTTACCGTTGGTCGGGGGAAATCTTCGGCTATACGAGGTTGTTTAAAAACTAAGAGTTTCCTTTATCAGACAAACTCTTTTATAATACATTAATGTCTATTCGACAGTTTTACAATTCTTTGTCTTTCATTCTTTGTTTGTAATTTGATCGTATTATTTGCGATTGAATTTGAAGTCTAAATTATTTTGTGGGGGCGCACAAGCAATCTCTGATATAATTCCTCCCCCCAAAGATTCTTCTATGGGTCGGAAAGCGACACTTGGAAGATTTACATTTATTTTAGTTTTGTTCTTTTTGTATTTCAAAATTATGTAAATAATGATCAATAAAATTATTATTGCAATTATTAGGTATAAAGTTGTTTTTGTTTCTTTATGAGCTAGTTTTAATTCTTTAATTTCTTTTATGTTTTCTATATTTTGGAAATGGATTTTTTCAAAAGTTATGTCATTTATTTTTGTATAATTAATATTTAATATAGTATTTGGTAGCAGTATTTCATTTGTATACTCTTTTCTTTTATAGATTTTATTTTTAATTTGTACGTAACAATTTTCTAAAGATATCAGATAATTTCCTTGGATTGTTATTTCTTGACTATTACAGTTGTGATTAATTTTTTCAATCTTAGAATTAATAATTACAATATTATTGTTTCCTATTTCTAATACAACTTCATTATTATTTTCAACTAGATTACATTTCATTTTGTTTTCATAAATATGTTCTATACAATTATCATTTATTGATTTTAAATATTTCTTAAGGTGTGTATTATTATAAATTTCTTTTCCTTTTGTTAAATACAAGTTTTGATTTATTTTTAGTTGAAAGTTTTTATCAACGTTTGGTATTGGTTGAACATATATTTGTTCATAAACTTCATTTGAAAAGTTTGGAATTTCTATGACAAAAATTATATTTTTATTATAAAGAGCAAGATTTAATTTTATCTTTTCAAGGGTTTCTAACTTGATGTTGTTTTCAATTATTTCTTTTTCTGTTAATATATCTCTACTTAGGACTCCTAATTTTGAGGTTAATATAATTTCTTTTATTTTTTCTATATCGTTCAAAATGTATCTAATATTTTCTTTCATTTCCATTTCGAGTTTAAATTTATGAAAGTTTCTTTCTAGGTCTTCGTGAGCTTTGTTAAAATTCTTAATGGTTTCAGAAATCTGTTTGGTTTTGAAATTAAATGTTTCTGTAAAGGTTCTAATTTGATTGTTGAAATGGTCGTTAATTTTTATTTGTTGATTTAAGTTTGTAATTGTGTGGTGGGTATTTGTTTCAATGACTTGAATTTGTTTTTCAATTTCTAGACGATCGTCGTCGTCCATTGTTCCGTATAGGAATTTCATTCCTGAACCTATTATATTTATTAGTCCTCTTTTCTGTCTTTGATGGGGAACTATAGTTTCAAATTCTTTCCTACAGTGAATCATCATATTTATGATTTCCTGATTATGTTCTGAGAAATTGTTAATATCATTATCTAGTACTGGAAGTTCTCTAACGCTATCTTCTAATAGTTTTATATTTTGTTCATAATTTGTTAGGTTTATTACATGTAGAATTTTGGTATAATTTTCTATAATATTCTGTTCTCCTAATTGTAGTATTATAAAACCATTACCGTGGTTTAAGTTTGTTATTTGTAATTTTTGTGTTTTTATTGTTGTAATAAAAGTTGTGAGAATTATTATTTTAATTAGTGTCTTCATTTGTTGTTCCCATAGTTGCTTGGTTTGAGAAATCCGTTTCGGTTGTTGAATTAGATCTGAAATCAATAGTTTCATTCTTGAATTTTTTTTTCTTTATGAAACTGATCTTTATGGAGTATACGATTAGCTTGTTTTTTAAAAGGGTTCCCTTCTTCTATCGTATATTTTTTGTTACATTTATTAATTACTTTTGCTTTTTTATATTTAGGGGTAATTTTATTTTTTATCCTATCTTGTGAAGTTGTTTTAATAAATTCTTCATTTATCTCTGCATCTTTTCTATTTTCGTTTATTTTATTTAATACTTTTTCTTTCGTTTTTTCTATTTGTTTGTAGATGATTTCGTTATTTAATTTATTTAAATGAACGTCGATGGGTTTTTCCTTCGTGGTTAGGTGAATTGTCGTATTATAGATTGAAAGAGTTTTTATAACTTGATCTACTAATGGGAAAGGATCATCTGTTTTTTCTACTTGAGTTAAAATTCTGAGGTTTTCGTTTAAGGTGCTATGAAATCTTTCTATATCCGAATTACCGGTATGTCTGTTAGCTGTACTGTAATGCACTTCTATGTTGTTATTAGACAAAAAGTTTTTTAATGTCTCTGCTACAAAGGCGTTTTCATTATCTAAAGTTACTATCCTTGGTTTAGTCATATACGAGAATATTTTAGTCATGGCATTAATAATATCAATGTAGGTTTTATTTTTGATTCGTTCAACTGCTACATATTTCGAAAATTTATCAATACACGTAAGGTATTTTCTATTCTTATCTCGATACCATATATCTAGGTGGTAGTGTTCATGTGGACTTTTGGGTGTTTCCGTTTTTTCATAAGGTAATTTTACTGGATGTCTTTCTATTTTCGTCATACAAAAGTTACATTGGTTTATTATTTTATTAATTAGTTCTTTAAAATTTGGGATATAATATTCTCTGATAAGTTCTAGATAGAGTTTATCAATTCCTATATGATTAAAGTTTTTATGTGTTTTAAGTATAGTTTCATACGCGTCTTTTATATTTAAGTCTTTTAATAACTTTGTACTCCTAAATAATATATTCTTTTTCATTTTATTTTCTTGGATCCATACTTTCTGAAATTCATTAAATTGTTCATCGTTTTCAATGTATATAGCATTTGTGATATTTGTGTCAACTTCACTTATTATTTGTAAATATAATTCTTCTTTTGGGTTTGAGCATTTGAATGTTATTCGTCTTTTACCAATATGGGGAAATAAAATTGTTTGATCTCCATTTACGTTGGAATCAAGAACAATTTGTCTCTTGAAATAATTGAGAGGTTTTTCGCTAATTGGTATAAAAAGATAATTATCTTCCTCTGCACTGTGATTGGTTCTTAAATCTTCTTCTTCTAATATATTTACTTTTGGTTCACTTATTTTGATTCTAGAAAGGGCATCTGCCACTTTATTTTCTTTGCCCTGAATGTATTCTATTTTGAAGTCGTATTCTTCAAGTTTAATTTTCCAACGTTGTAGCTTGGAATTGGGTTCTTTTAAAGTACTAAGCCATACTAATGGCCTGTGGTCGGTTTTAATTACGAATTTTCTTCCGTACAAATAGTGTCGGAACTGGGTTGTTGCCCAGACAATAGCTAAAAGTTCTTTCTCAATTGTGGAGTAGCGTTGTTCATGTATATTTAATGTTCTTGATGCAAAACATAACGGTCCATGTGTTTGGCTCAGAACCGCACCTATGGCAAAATTTGATGCATCAGTAGTCAAGATAAAATCTTTTGAAAAGTCAGGGTGTCTATTTATAATGTCGTCGTTCATCATAGTTTTTAATTTTAAAAACGCGTTCTTGTAATTTTCCTCGTTTATATTTATTTTAGCATTTTTCTTTAAACAGAGTGTAAAGGGTTTTATGATCTTAGCATAATCCTGAATAAATTTTCGATAATACCCCGTAAGGCCCAGAAATGATTGAATTTCCTTCACTGTAGTGGGTATTGGAAAATTTTGAATTGTTTCTATCTTTTTGGGATTTGGTTTAATACCATTAGGAGTAATAATATGACCAAGGAATTCGGTTTCATGTCTCATGAATTCTGATTTATTGAGAGATACTTTCAGATTAGCTTTTCTTAAAACGTTTAATATTAATTTAATATGTTGACAATGTTCTTGCAAATTTGTAGAGAAAATAATGATATCATCTAAATATACGTAACAGAATTTGCTAATGTAATCTTTCAAGACTTCGTTCATTAGTCGTTGAAAGGTGGCAGGGGCATTTTTAAGCCCGAACGGCATTCGTAAAAATTGGTAGTGTCCAGAAAGTGTACTAAATGCTGTCTTTTCACGGTCGTTTTCTTCTACTTCGATTTGATAGAAGCCCTTTGTCAAGTCTAAGGTAGTGAAGTAATTGCAATGCCCAAGCTTGTCGAGTATTGCTTCAATGTTTGGGATTGGAAATTTATCCTCTTTGGTTTTGAGATTTAACTTGCGGTAGTCGATGACAATTCTCCATTCTTTGTTGCCGGTGTGATCTTCCTTTTTAGGAACTACCCAGATAGGAGCATTGTAGGGGGATGTTGAAGGTTCAATAATTTTGTGTTCCAGCATTTCTTCAATTTGCCGATTAACTTCTTGTTTGTGAAACTCGGGGTATCTATAAATTCTGGTATAGATGGGTGAATTATCCTCAGTTGGTATTTTATGTTTGACATAATTGGTAAATGTCAAATCATCGCCTTTATTATAAAAAGCTTGATTCAGTTGGTTGACAATTTTGAATAATTCTGATCTTTCTTCGTTATTTAAATGATCCGTGCGTAGTTCGTTAGTGAAATCTGGTATATTGAAGTCTTCTTTGATGTTATTCATATAATTAATCGTATTTTCGTATTCAGTTTCTTCGTTTTTATTAAAGAATAGTGGAAATGATTGTTCGTTTAAAATTAATATTTTGTCTTTATAAAGTATTCTTGCGTTGTTTGGGATTAATATGTTATTACCTAACAATCCATTGTATTCGTCGGAAAATTTATAAATTTGAAATTCAACATTGTGTAACAAAGGTACAGCAAATTTGTCTTTGGGAAAAATAGCGTCTTTAAAAATAATTATGGGACTACCTGCGGTTCTAATTTTCAGCGGAGTAAATCTAGTTTTTAAATATTGTGGTGGAGTATCTTCTTCGTTTATTATACTGTTTGTTGCACCAGTATCGATTAACAATCTAATAGATGTATTTTCCTTTGTTAGTTTAATATAGGGTAAACCCTGTTTTGTGTCTCCGAGGCTGCATATTGAAAATTTACGTCATTTGTTTTTGGTTCTTGTTTGATATAATTGTTTTTAGGAGGATTACTTCGTCTTATTTGAGATGAGCCAGGATCTATATCCATTGGTTCAAATTGTTGAGGGTATTGTTTATATTGTTGTCTATTTTCATTAGGTTTTTGATAATTTGGGTTGTATTGCCTTTGATTTGAGAAATTAGAATTATAGTTATTTTGGGAATGGTATGGCTTTGGTTGCCAGTTATTTCTTAGTTGGTTCTGGTTCATGTTTCTAGTGTTAAAATTGTATCTATTATTTTGATTTTGTTTAAAATTATTATTTTTATATTTGATTTCGTTCTTATCATTTGATTTTGAAATATTTAATTCAGAACTGCGACTTACAAAACCTGCTTGTGATAATTCATGGAGTGCTGACTCCATGGTAGAGGGTTTTAATGAGTAGAGAATAGTTCTCATGTTAACTGGTAACTTTTCTTTGAATATTTTTAAAGCCGTATCGTTATTTCTAGGGATATCTAATTGATTTCCCTCCTGTAGGCACTTTTGGTTAAGTAAAGATAATGTTTTTTGTATATAATTATAATATTTGAGGACATCTCCTCTAAATTGTGAGTTTCTAAGATCGTCGTATAATTGGTAACTGTTTTTGAACCCGCCAAAATTTTCTAGTAACATAGCTTTTATGTCACTCCATTTGGTTAAATGGGTGTGAATTTCGATTGCCTGTCTGGCACGACCTATAAATTTTGACTTGAGTATATTCACACACATTTTCTGACCTTGCTCATTGTAAGTAAGTAAAGTCGGAATTATATCATCGACGTTACTAATGAATATTGGCAGATCTTCTGTTCTACCATCAAATGTTGTTAAACGTTCGATGTATTTAAGAGGATTGAGTTCTAAAACTCTTGGTACATTAAGGTTAATGTTTGGCAACATATTATTATTATTTAAGCCTAGTTGTAAATCATTACTATTATTAATGTTACCTGCTGCCGCTGCTGGTGCTGCTGCTTGTTGATTTAGCGCCATGTCTTCTGAGTCTGATTCTGCTGTCAATTCAGATGTTTTGTAGGGTTGATGTCTTTGAAGTCTTCCTTCGGCTTTCCTTTGTTTTCTCTTTATTGCCTTTATGGTATTGCTGATACCCTTCATTAATCGCTCACGTTGGGACAATTTCTTATGTCTTTTTATTCTTCACGTTGGGACTTATGTCACTTAAATTGTTTATTGTTTATGAGTTTGTTTATTTATTTTATAATTTTTCTTTGCACTTTTTTATTCAATTATTAATAAAAAAAAAAAAAAAAATTTCATACACTTTTGTTTTTCTTTGTTTTAATTTTGTAATTTGAATATATTTTATTTGAATTCACTTAAAGGACTTGGGTTATGCACTTTTAATTACTATCTTATTTTTAAATTTATTGAAAATATTCTCCTCTGTGGACTTTTACAGTATGGGTCATTTGCGTTGACTTGAACTGTTGAATATTTCCGCACTTTAATAGATTTTAGTTCACTTAAAGCACTTGTGTTTTATTTACTTCGGTTGCACTTTATTTTCTTCACTTGTTCACGATCACGGGTTACGAGTCGCTACTGCTTAGATTAAAGTGTTGGTTCTTTTTTCCGGACCGCCAATTTATTTGAGTTTTAATTTTTTGGCAATCCTACCGACTGCGCCATTTATATTCGAGTATTAAACAATCTATAAAAAAAAATCACTCTTCCTGTTCTTTCGAACAGGTTTTAAATAAAAAATATTCGTTTTTTTACTTTTAAAAATGTTTCTTTATTGAGCGTCAGATCCCTTACCGTTGGTCGGGGGAAATCTTCGGCTATACGAGGTTGTTTAAAAACTAAGAGTTTCCTTTATCAGACAAACTCTTTTATAATACATTAATGTCTATTCGACAGTTTTACAATTCTTTGTCTTTCATTCTTTGTTTGTAATTTGATCGTATTATTTGCGATTGAATTTGAAGTCTAAATTATTTTGTGGGGGCGCACAAGCAATCTCTGATATAATTAATCTACTATATGTTCGCCTCACCGAAGTGAATTGTATGTATAGAATATATTGGCGGGAGGTGCAATGACGGTCGTGGTTTAAGGTGCGCTTGTAAGACCTTTTAAGCAGATCAATCGTCACATATTGATCACATTTTTCTGGTACCATTTTTGGGAAAACTATCGCATGATTGACATTTTTTTACTCAAACGACTAACATAGACTAGGCATTTAGTGTTGCTTTTTTTTGTACGATGTACATGTTCCCTATGACGCTATTCCAATTGACAAATGAGTTATGATTTTAATTACATTGAGAAAAAAAAAAATCAGAAATTAAATGGAAGTTTTTAATGTGCGGAAGATATATTATTTTTCAATATCGACTCTTTTTTGGAAATCAACAGATTCAAGTAATTAGGTGTGGGCTTGATTGTCAGTTGAAGGTAATCCAGGTGATCTTAGTAAAATATAATTTTTATGGAATTTATTTAAGTATGAGAATTAAAAAAAAAAATCAAATAATTGAGTTTATTGAGGAAATCTTTTTTCCACAACAATTACAGTTAGATACTTAATCTGCCGTTTGCTATGTTTGGTTTTAGAAGAGCTATATATTTGTGAAAATTGATCGTATTGGGATGAGACAATTTTAAATCTTCAAATTTTTTTTTTTTTTTGAAATTTTTAAATAGGTAACTTTTATTCAAGGCACGCCTTGGAATATGTTGGAGTAACCGAGAATGTAGCTAAAGCTGTGAAAAAAATGAAGAACATTTTTTTTAACGATGCGATGACTGACCAAATTCTTAGGAACAAATACATTTTTTTTTTTAAGTTGCTGCCTTTCAAAATTCAGCAAAGAATAAAAGTTGTTGCTCATCTTAATCTTGGTCTCTTCAAAAATGAAAAATGTCAGTCTCGTCTCGGCCTCATGTGTCTAAGTTTCGTTTCGGTCTCTTCTTTGGAAAAAAACGCAATTTGTACTGAAAACACAACCGAGACTCTCGATGAGTCTCTGTACAAAAATTACAGTCTAGAAAGGAAACATGACTTTCACATGACGTAGACCTTGACTTAATCTTCATAGCTGAAGAGCGGATGAGGGGCTATCTTCCATAATAGCGGCCAAGGAAAATAGCAAAAGGATATGTCTTTGAGACATATGGGAGGGCTTGCCAACCTGTGCCAATAACACCAGGCAAAACCCTTCTTGGTCATAATGAAACACTATGCTGGCACGACGATGGATTGAAGATGTCGTTATCTCGAAGGAAACTTAAAAGCATTTTTTTTTTAATTTAGGTGAACTAGGATTTAATGGGGGTTAGTTTTAAACTTAATAGGATAGGTTAAAATAGTTTGTAGTCTTTTGTTCAGATCTTGTTCTGAGCGAGACGTCTTCAATTTTCTATTCTTATGCAAGGAAAGTGGCAAAGGTACATGAGTATGTGTGATTTCATCTATCGTTTTCCATTTTTCAGTCTGTCCAAAGTCCGTCTGGTTTTTAATTTAGTTTTAAGATTTCTTCCTTTTTTTTCCTTTTCTTCTATTTTTTTTTTTTTTGGCATGAATCAAGAAAAGGAGATTTAAACTTAGTGCTTCTGTGAAGGACAAGAACCACACCGTCCGGCGAGCTTAGCCGAGCCTGAGACCAGCAGGCCATCAAGATTAAAAAAATTACTGGATTTACTTTATAAGTGTTCAAGAACCTTTAAAACAAATCTTGAATTTCTCGAAAACGAAAACAACAATTTCTATGAAATTATCAACATATTTAAAAAAAAATGTACATATCTTCTCGATTTTGGAAACAATTGTCAAAAATACTTTTTTTTAATCTCGATGTTTTCATAAAATTAATTTTAAAACTGATTTAATTCAAACTTAAAATTTAAAATACCGATCTCTTTCTTAAAAATGTTTGAAACTTTCAAAAAAAAACCCTACAATTCCGAATCTTATACTTTTCTTCCAATTTCTTCGATTTAATTTTGTTCTTCAAAATAAATTGAAAGATCCACTGGTTTAACACCCACAGTCCTATCCCTAAGCCTAAACTTAACTATACAAAATTTGGCCGCACATAGGAGCAGGAGCACTCAATCGATCATTTTATTCTAAATCAATTTCAGTCTAATACATGGTACTATAGAAATACGTGTATGTACATTTTATTTTGAGTTTTTAATCTTACAGACTTTTGAAATGCTATTAATCTGTCAGCTGTCTGATCACTGATGTACCAACTTAAGATTTAATCAAAAATTAAATAAAATAAAAATTAACAATCACTTTACAAGCTTTCGAAATTTATTCTTTGAATTCTGAGAAAACTCTCTTTTGTTCTCATTCAATTCTTTAAAAAACAAATAAAAATATTAAAACTTTCCTGGATTCACAAGATAATCCCAAGTCCCAACAAGTTTGACCACAAACTCAACTGCAACTTGATGAGAATGATGTTCCATTCATTTTTCAGTTAAATACAAAAAAACTCATAAATAATTCTTCGAAATGGTGTGTGGCTTGGCCTGGCTACCTTACCTACATATAGAACCGATCAGATCAGATGATGATTATCCATAATGGAGCACCCCCAACAATTCAAACGCCTGCCGCTTAGCGTCATCTTATTCAAAAAAAAAAAAGAAGAATTAAAACTGAATATTATTATGCATGCATAATAAAAAGATAAAACTTAAATTAATTTCAAAATCTGATTTCCAACCAAATTAGCACATCTTAGAATTAATTAGGATTTATGTTATATTCTGTCGTAAAAGTTGTGGTGGCTGGCGATGGCGGTGCGACTTCTAACGTCGTCGACTTTATTATCATTTTAATCATCATTATTATTACCATTGGATTTTTGTTGACCGGGATCTTCATCGGCATATTATCGGGAACTTGATCAAGAGGGTCATGTTCACAAAAGGCGTTTCAAATCACATTTGATTTCAAAACTGAATTAATAACTTTATGCAGATGCCCTGCGTCGCGTCGCCACGCCCGGCCAACGGCCGGTTGGTGTGTGTAAATTAAATATATCGTATCAGGTAAAATGTCCAATAGAACATATCGTATATAACATTTAATGAGGTGGCGGCAACATTTAACAAAATTATTCCCGCTATAAGATTGGTGGTTATCAAAATTGATGTCCGGGACATTAAGCGATTTCGGAATAATCAATTAATTACACTATCGGAGCAGTCGGAGTCGGAATTGGAATTGGGGGAGAAAAACTGATGAAAACATTGTCGCGACTATAAATGGCTACTTAAGGAGTCGCGTCTTTGTCGCATTATGTCGCCCCTTTAATATCTCTGTTGGATAAATAAAGAATTAAAGAAACCGATGAAACATCACACACCTTTCATTTTGAACAATGTTAACTGTCATGTGGGACAACCAATGACGACTAGCGACGACGAACGACGACGCATTGTTATGTTCGCAATGAAATTTTAATTAATGCGTATTATAGATCAGCATCCTGCTTTGCTTGGCTTGTATCATTTTCATTTTTATGAGCTGTTTTTCGAGATAAAGTTATGTGGATTAGAAGATTAGAAAACCATTATCGTAAGAAGTTGATATTTATTGATTAGCGGTTGTAGATTTGACATTGTGCGGGTTTGAAATCCTGTATCAATAAAATACATAGTTAATTTTAAAAGTCTATTTCAAGTTTTTTTTTTTTTTTTAATAGAGTGTTGAGAGACGAATGTTTAGCTAATTAGTTCTCACATTAATTATGTGCATGTGGAGTTGTGTGTAACATGTTTGTTTGTAAATTTATGATTTGAAAAAAGAAAAAATCAATCAGTAAATGCTAAAGATATGCAAATACATTTTGTTTGTTAGATTTATTTTTTGAATTGATGTTTTTATTTTTCTTTGGAATTAATTGGTTTGAATGGACATTTATGACAATAGGTGTTGACTGAAGTCTGAAGTGACTGAAGTGTTACTATGAATAAAAAAAATTTCTCAATAAGAATAAATTTTTGATTTTTTATAGTAAAATGTTTAAATGCAGCCAATAAATAAATGAATGAAATAAATATTGGTAAACAATCCTAAAGGTGTAACTGAAAAAGTGATCAAATTATTATTTTTGTTGGGTTTTTAATTAATTGATGAAAAATGTTTGCCATTTAGGTCAGACCTAATGTCTGTGAGTCTCCACTTGCGTGTATAGTGATAGTGGAAGGGTATTCCACATTCGCGTAGTACGGCTAAAGAACGAATCCCTGTACTTGACTGTACGACTGAAGTTGGGTTCAAGAGCATTCCTGGAAGCGCGAGTATTACGGTTGAATTGTTTAGGGGAAGGAATACAACTGGCTATTTCATGGGAACACTTACCGTAAAAGTAACGATAAAAGAGTGAGAGACAGGAAATGTTAAGCCGGTGTTCGAGTGACGTAAAAGTATCGATGATGTTCCTGTCTGCGATAAGTTTGAAGGCTCGTCTTTGTATATTGTCCAAGAGGTTTAAGTAAGTTTCTGGAGCACCAGCCCAGAGTTGGGAGTTATACTCAAGCTTTGGACGTATATAACTTTTATAAATAATAGCCAGATCAGAAGGGGAAAAGAACTTGTTGCATCTCCAAAGGAAACCTAAATATTTGGCTGCATTTTTGGCAACGTTAAGTATGTATTAATGAATATGAGAAAGAGGGTCGGAGACAAAACGGAACCCTGTGGCACACCAGCATTTATGTTGTGGGTTTCAGACTTGAATCCGTGTAATACTACTTGTATAGAGCGATTCGAAAGAAAGTTACTAATCCAACGAAGAAGGGTTTCATCGATACCAAACTTGGTCTTTAAACATAAAGAGTTATTCTCCATACTTTGGACAGCATCCTTTGCTTTTCCAATTCGACTGTTAATATCTAGTCCGTCATTGTTAGAGACAATAGTATAGTAGATATTTAAAATATTCTACCAACTCTTAAGACCATAAATATATCTACTTGAATAGATGAGCAAGTTCCAAGAAAATATATAAATATTTAGTTATGAAGGTTTATTGGGGTTATTTTTCAAGGATGCAAATTCCATAGTCTAATTAGATTACGGCAAAAAAAAAATTAAATATTTCATTATTGATTAGTTAGTCTGCTTAACTTCTTAATGTATAAAAATCTGAGTAAAAGAACAAACAAAAATATCAAAGAAATGCAAATAAAAAATATATGTACAAGTTAATTAACAAGCTAAACTTATTAACGGTTAAAAGAAGCAAACTACATCAAAGAAACCGCACCCCCTTTTCGAATCGATTCGAATTTTCAAAACCGCAACATCAAGCCATGACAAGACTATACTTTCATACTTATGTTCTTCTCACCCTGGCATATAACAACAACAAAAAAAAATTAAGGTCACACTTAATGTTTCAGTTTAAGATTTAACACAACAAGGTAGTTAACTGAACAACAAAATAAAATAACTTTCAATATTTTACGGTCATTTCAGAATATTAAAATAATAATAATCAGAAACGATATTAATAAAAAAAAATAAATTTAATCCATTCCAGAATATTTGCATAAAACAAGCCGCCAAAAGAAGCGCTCACACCCCATCAACGCTTAAAGTATTATAGCAATAAAATAAAATTAAGATCATTCTTGATGCATATTATAATATTGTAAGGTATTGTCATTGAAAAGTCAGAGAAAAGAACAAGACAAATTGTTTGATGTCAAACAATCAAAAGGCTTAAAGAACTTGAGCTTTTTGTTACCTTTTTGATTTTGTATTCCATAAAAGTGCTTATAAGTTCAATTGTTTGGCTTCGGACTTTTGATTTATGATGTTATAATATCGATATGGTTATTAATTGTGTTTGCTTATGTTTAAACGTTGAATTTTAAGTAATTTAGGGTGTGTCCATCTTAAAGCCATTTTTAGAAATATTTATATGACTATGACTTTTCAATAACTATTTAAAAAAAAATCACAAAAATTAAACTTCAAAATAGTAAGTAATTTAGATGGTTATTGAAATTCAAAAAGACTTTCATATTATTTTAAAAATAATACCACTTAAAATATGCATCAATAATACGAAAACTAACTTCTTTAAGAATTTCACTTTTTAAAATTTAATCTTTAGAAATGCAAAGTTCAGTCAAAGACACGGAAATGTTCCTTTAGTCCGTGGTTTAACGTGATTAATTTAAAACATTGAAATTTTCTATAGCAATACTGTGTGATAATCGGAAGGATCTAGGTTCAACACTTAGTGAAAAAGAGAAACTCGGAAAAGGTAATGAATCTAAATGTCAAACTAATAAATAAAAAAAACGTTTTCTTTTTTTTGCTGGCGGCCATTTTTTAAAGAATGGTGAATAAGGTTTTCTGCATTGTTTTAATACAACTTTCTTCTCGATTGAAAACATTAGTGACAGATGTCAGATTGGTTAATTTTTGAAGAAATTGATTATGGATCATAAAACAATTTTTTTCCTCTGAGACTAAATTTTTAAGAAATTCAAAAGATTTTGAACATGTCAAAAATTGAGTATTATATTCTCCAAATTTGTATGACCTTTTCAAAAACCAAAAAAAAAAAACAAATTATTTTCACTCCTCCTATTCGGAGCAATAAAAACGCCCAAGATGCCGAAGACGCTCAAGGCACCTTAACAAGGCCCCTTAACATGCCCAAGACGCCGAAGAAGTCGAAGACTTTCAAGACGCCCAAGCCACCGAAGACCTTAACCCTGCGGACGCCCAAGACTTCGAAAAAACATTTTTAACCAATTTTCAAAAAATAAACACTACTTGACATTTTTTTTTAACAAAGTTTTTTTTGCAACCAATTTTTTTGAGTACCACGAACATTTCTTGTGGCAAATCTTTTTTCACAATTTATATTATGAACAATTTTCACGTGGTTCAAATATTTTTTTGTGACGATAATTTAACCAATTTGTATTTTTGACGAAATTTTTTTTCGGACAATGTTCATTGTCAGAGACAATTTTTTTGTGGACGAAAACTTGTATTGACTTTTTACCCAAGCCATTTCTGACAAAGGACTTTTTCGTCGATAGGTAGGTACAAAGATTTTTTCGTACGATTACGCCCACGAATCATTTTCCAAAATATTGGTCACTAATTCACTAACACCCTGTATATTACTCACCACAATTTCGGGGATCACCTCACATCCGGTGACGGTAAAATTGTTTCATTTATTTTTGCACACGCCATCCATTGATATAGCGTTGGCACCTCAAACAATATCTGTCTACCCAAATTCTAGTTAACTGGTCAAAAAAACAATCGCTTTAGACGCCGGCCGCCGCCACCGCCGACCACCCGTTTGCATTTTTTTTTTAAAGTTTGATTTGCGATGACCTCAAAAAAACAAGCTGCATAAATTCCACATTAGACGATTTAACAATTAAATTCGTAGAAATTTGGCTGGCTAACGATTTTTTTTTTTGTGTCTTGCTTTTTTTCGGTCTGGCTTTATGGATTCTTGTTTTTAATTTAAAAATGATGAAACATCAACGAGAGTTGTGGTGTGGTTGAAGATCGTTGAAGTGGCTGTCACACAGTCAATAAAGCTATGATATCGCTCGAACTTTGAAGTGGTAAATATCTAATTTTTTTTATTTTCATAAACACATCTGACTAAGCGGTCCCAAATGATCTAGTGGCTGGTTGACGTTAATGATATGTGGTCAGAGATCTTTGTTAATATTTAAGTTTGACAAGGTGCGATTTATAGACGTGTGGTATAAAAATTAATTTTTAAGAAAAAAATTGACAATTCTTTGAAGAAATTCCCACGCTGATATTTGGCTTTGAATTTTTATGTTGAGTTATATGATTAAGCTCTTTAGGATTGCGTGAGTCATTTAATCTGTTCTACAAAGCATTTTCATAAAACCAATAAAGTATTTTCGTAATTTTATGTTTAAATTATGTTAAATTGTGTTACGGAGAGCTACTGTAGGTGTAACGTGTAAGTCATATATTTGTATAAATTAAATGATGGAAAAAAATGCTTCCGTTATAGTTATTATTTATTTAAATATGTATGTAAAAATGTAGCACCTCCATTTTCTTTTTTTCTATTTAAATGAAGGTTGTCGTTTGATGGCCCGGATTTGTTCCGAAGAATTTTAATATTAAAATTTTTTGAAAATTAATTATTATTTTAAAAATCTAACTTGTGCTCAGTTTGTTCTGTCAGTTTGTCTTTCAAATTCTAACTTTTTTCTGATTAAAAAGAAAAATGAGAAATGTTGGCAATACTGAGATATATTTTAGAACTCCAGGTTTATGTTTTGATATGTTGTTTACTTTCTTGGTCAAGTATCTAGCCTCCAAACGCAAAGAAAATGTAAAATATACATATATGTATCTCACTTTGTTTTTATCGCAAAAACAAAAATATATTTATAGGAAGGTGGCAACATTAGAAACTATTTCAGATCTGGCTTAAATCATACGAACAAATAATATAAAAATTACGTGTCTTTTGTCCTGCTTGCGATACAAATTCTTTTTAGTACCTACGGTCGAAAAGTCACTGCAACCTTACCCATTGTTTACCAGACACCCTATTGTATATGGATAACCAATTTTAAATATTCATAACACATCAAAATTTGTTTAAATCATAAAGTATTGAAATTGCTCATTTTATTCGTAACTGAAACATAAAACGCCTTATATTATTATAACTTGGCATTTTTGAAAGATTTCATAAATATTTATTTAAGAAATTTCCTTGCCTTAAATGATAGTTATTGGGACATATTTAAAGTCAAACTTTAGAACCGATTCCAACTGGCCTCGAGTCTAAAGTTAACCCACAGGTTAGAAACAGCTGCAATTCATAAAGAATTTGGCAGCTCTGTTTAGTAAAACACAGAATTCTACTACAATTTTAGTACTATTACCTGTCAATCCATTGTAATCCAATCCATTTTTGACAGATAGAAAAAAATAAGAGTCAACCGTTTTTAAGATTGAGATCCAGTTTATCTTTTGGACCCGGGTCTAAATTGTCTATGAATAACATAAACTCCAGATTAGCTTAGAAGAGACAAAAAAACAACTTTTCAAACGACTATGAATATGACCAATTATATATATCTAACCACTATAACTCCTTTTATTGAAACCCAGCTACTTACTACTTTATTATGGCCTGTTTACTAATCCTGTAATCAATACCTATACTTTCTTTGAAATAAAAAAAAAAGAAAAAAGGACATTGTTATCCCTTTAAACAAGCATCGCTAAAAGGGCATATAAAATATCATTTCGGGTAGGTCAGTCACATTCGCGTTCCATTCCCATCCAACAACCACAACAGTCTATACGACTCCGAGACTCGACACCAAAAAGATTTATGGCGATCAATTTTATTTCGCATGCTTAAAGGTGACACGCAACCCAAAGCCAAAACTTCTTGGGATAAAAATCGATTGCAACACAGGACACGTGCTATAGTCAGAGTTCAACCGCACCGCACTAGCATCGCACCCATTCCCAGGCCAAACATCGACTCATAACAACCGAAGGAAAAGTGTGTGTGTGTGTGTGTGTGTTGTTGGGCCACCGGCCACCATGTCTCCAGACTATTGGCGGCCATTAAATGTAATTCCGACGAGTCCTGTCCTTACATTGGAGGAAGTGGAAGTGTTCCATTTTTGTGGCCGCTCTGGCGCACCGATAATTGCTATTTTAATTAAAAGGTGAAATAAATCGTCATCGTCCTCACTGGTCGCTGCTGAGTTGCCGTAGCGCCGCCTGTGTATAGCCTTTTGTCGGCGTGATGCATAGAGGAGTAACTATACGTATCTTAACAGCAATTGAGGGAATTTACCCGGGCTATTATAAGTTTCATTTGGAATTCATCTACTTAGCAAAAGAAGCCGCCATCAACCGCCCCGTATATAAACGTGTAGACAGAGACATATGCGACAATTACTGCAATGCAACCTGTCGCTTTCCTGTGGTTTCGTGTGATAGCTCTGTTTCCTTTTTCTTGTTTTCTCTCGACAAAAAAAAAAAAAACAGATATCATGCAGTGAGCAGTCAGATCCAGATAGTCTACCTACTAGGCATTCGATTGACATTCTACCAGGATTTCATGGAAGACGAATAATCGAGATTTGAAAAACTTCTCTAATGACAGGTTTTTTTCTATAGAAAATGAAAGGGATTTCAATGGGGAATTAAAATGATTGCAAAATGTCAAATGAAACAGATCCTTTTGATTGAATCTGTAAACTAATCTGGGTCTTATAATATAGGTAACATGTCATTTAGAAGTGTTAATCACTGTCAATAGCACCATACTCATTGGAAATTCCATAAACCTTCAATAATAAAATCAAGCTGACCTAGAGGAAAAAAAAAATAAATTCTGTTTTTGGAAAATGTCAATTCAACGCTCTTAGATTTTGCGGAAGCTTTAAACACATTCCTTTGACGGTAATGCGCCTGTCAGTTAGTTAAACGTACTACATATGTATACAAACAGGGTCTGCAAACATTATCGCACGTAACTGCAATCGCAATGTGCAAACGCTATTTACCAAACATGGCACTGACCACTAATTACTTTAGCTTATAATGATTAATTAATTTGTCGTAAGCAGCCAAAACTTTGAGTTAATTTACGTTCGCATACGAAAAATAGCTACATACTCGTACATATTGCAGCATCAGCAAAGCAATCTCGTTTATAGTGCTATTCTCTTGGGGGAATTTATAATCACGTAGAGTTGACATATATGCTCACACTAAAAAAAATGCGCAGCTTTTTAGGAAACTAAAGAGTTGCCCATTTTAGAACATATTTTTTAAACATATTTTATACCAATCGAATTGACTCCGAGTCGTTTTGACGTCTCTATATTTTGTATCTATCTCACTCCTCGGTTAGAATGACATTAGGTACGTTCAGTAAAAATAAAGGACTGCAAATGCAGTCAACTGTATTTTTGCTCATAAGCCAACTATACTATCTGTTATACTTGATTTGAAATAATGGAAGATTATTCTTGACTAACTTTCCAGTAACTTTCCAATAAATGTCACCTGTAATTGCGGGAAATTTTTTGACAGTTGGCCAATCATAGACAAGAAAATTGCCTGCGCCTTGCAGCTCTTGGTTGTCTGAACTAACCCAATAACGAGATAAGACCCTGAGACATCAGACAGAGAATAAAATCAGGTGCGACCGCCTAAAAGAATGCAATAGTCTTCGCTGAGTTGATCATTTTCAGCTACGATCAGCTATACAAATACTTCGCTATACGAATACTGAAATATTGGATGCGTACAGAAGAATGTCACAGAAAATAAGAACACATACGAGAATTATAGAGTCTCAAATTTGAGTCTCGGTTAAAAAAATTACAGTCTCGTCTCTGATGTATCGCCTTGGTTTCTTCTCGGTTTCATGGCCAGCCCTGTAATTCAACCGGAAAAATATCTATTTCCATTCATGTATTACTGGCATTATCTAACACTTTTCACAACTTTCCCACAGGCAGTAACGGCTTGAAGTCCAGAATGAGAACTACCGAAAACTGATGACGTGATGAGCTAGATAATAAAGGGTGTCCCAACAAGAACGCAAGATTTAAATTTGGCGCCATTCATAGTGTCACTGTTTGACATTTGAACAATTATAATTGTTCGTTAGTAGAAAGTATAAGGTTAATAAAAATGGAGCGCTACAAGAATGAACAACGCATTCTTATTGTAAAATTGTTTTACCAAAATGGTGTAAGTTGTGCGGCTACAGTTCGCAAATTGCGATCAATTTGGGGTTACAATAATGCTCTAAAAGAGTCAACTTTAAAGCGATTAATGGAAAAATTTGCTGAAACTGGGTCTGTCACTGATGTAAAGACAACTACGCGCCTTCGACCAGGTCGATCGACCCAAAATATCGCAAGAGTACGTGATGATGTCATTGGACCTTTTTGTTATGAAAATGAGTCAGGTCAAGCTCAAACAGTCAATGGTGTTCGGTATCGTGAAATGATAACCAATTTTTTCGTGCCTGTAATTGAAGAAATGCAACAAGACAGCGCCACATCTCATACAGCCAGAGAAACAATTCTGCAGCTGCATCAGTCATTTCCCGGTCGTGTTATTTCGCGTTTTGGAGACCAGAATTGGCCGCCTAGATCGTGCGATTTAACACCATTGGACATTTTTCTTTGGGGTTTTTTGAAGTCGATGGTTTATGCGTATAAGCCGACGACGACTCAAACCTTAAAAGAGGAAATTGGACGCTGCATTAATGAAATACCGCAGTAATTATGCAAAACGGTCATTGCAAATTTCATTAAAAGATCGCGTATGTGCCAGCAAAGCCGCGGCGGCCATCTGCCCGATATAATAAAGAATTCGCGATTTTTGGGACACCCTTTATAAACGGTGTTTTTTAGATGGGGCTTTGTAAATAATGAAAATTATTTAATCAAAAAATATTTTTAAAAAAAAACTGTTTTTAACGGTACCTGCGATATAGATCCGAATTTTTGGTTATCTCATAAAAATATTTGACGGCCGATATTACAATCAATAAATTTCTTAATGTTGATAGTGTACGCAGTAATTTTTCTGAGTGCATAATATCAAGTTTAAAATAAAGAGACCAAGGAGGTCAAATAAACGCACCAAACTGGACAAGCAGTCATCCGCGATGCTATATCCACTATCCATCTATTATGTGCTATTTAGAGATATATTTCTAAAGTTCTTCTATAACTGCATCTTAATTTGTTTGTTATTCTTAATATGTAATTAGAAGAAAAATAAAAGCAAAGCAATAAAAGGAAAATAAATGTGTTTTCCCATGCCACGTTTTTGATGCACTGCAGCTGGTTTCTTGACGTTTAATATTCTATGTGGAGGTGTAACGGCAGCAAAACAAAAAAAAATCAGCAGGCAAATTAGGAATATTGCCAAAAGTGTCAGTCACTTTTCTTAGTTGTTGCTGCATGTGTTTTTCCACCTCCTGCTAAGACAAAAAATATTAACAAACCAGCATGCGTTTTTGATGAGATAAAATAAATATGTATACAAATATCTATCTTTCGAACAAGGTAAATTTAATTCTGTTAGAAACGTTTGCATATAATATTTTTGATTTAGATGCCCATAACGAAATCAAGTTAAATAAATGTTTATAGAAGTGTATAAAAGTGCATATAATAAAATTTAGACATTTCGGTTTTGGTTATTCCCGCATAAAATATCTTCCGTGTAATTAATGGTCAAGTGGTGGTCATTGATTGCTTGAGAATTTTGTAAATACGCATTTAACATTTATTGCTTTTGAAAATAATAAAATGTTTCCTAGTAAACTTAGTTTTTGAGATCACAGATGGTTATGTAAAAAAAAAAATGAGGAAAAAAAGTCGTCTATTTAAAAGTGATTTTAGTTAATTTTTGCAACTTTTTCCACATAAGCATAATTTTATAATAAAACTAATAAAATCAAAATAAAACCAAATCACTGGGTCCAATACTCAAGTCTATGCGGTTACCAAACGTTACCTTCAATAAATCAATTGTGACACGAGCTATGTGACATGTTGCGCTGTCTTGTCACAACCACAGCCCCTGTACATCATGGTTGTTTAATTGAGGAACGAAAAAGTCAGTAATCACCACTGACTGTTACCTTCTGGCCAGCATCGTGATTCCACCAGCCCATAAAGCACACCAAACAATCAGGTTTTCTGGATGTAACATGTCTTGATGTCTCAACAAACACTTGAGTATTATCTTCATTCCAAATACGGCAGTTTTGTTTATTGACGAGGCCGTTATTGCTCAACAAAATATCTTATCAAAATCAAAATCGGGATAAATTTTCACAATTTGGAAGCATTGTTCAGGCGTCATGGTATTCACTTTGAAATGCCAAACCAAACTGAACCCATATCACTTAACAGCTGTCAAAATGGCAGCCAGTTAAAAAAGTGTTGCCAACTTGAAGTTGTATACCTACCTTTAAAAAAAGCACACTTTACAATTATTATAAAGTGTTAACGGTAATAACACAAAGGGGCATATTCATAGTCAAACTTTAGAATCGAGTCCAACTGGCCTCGAGTCTAAAGTTAACACACAGGTTAGAAACAGCTGCTATTCATAAATAGTTTGACAGCTCTATTTAATAAAACACAGAATTCTACTACAATTTTAAAACTATTTGGCCAGTTTATATTTCTAAGATCTCTGAGAATATTCTCAGTGAAAATGACAGAGATTGAGAATTAAATATAAACAACAATTCTCAAAGAAATAAAAATTGTTGTTGTGACGCCTTTTAAAAATACAAAAGCAAATAAAATTATTTTAATTTCAAAAGTAAAAGCTGTCACTTTGTAAAATTGAGAAATCGAATCCAAAAATTTTCATTCTCAGAGTTTTGACAGTAGAATTGAGAAATTTGTATGAGATTTTTTGTTTATATTTCTGAGAATACGAAGATCTCTGAGATCTTAGAAATATAAACTGGCCAATTGCCTCTCAATCCATTGAAATCCAATCGATTTTTTGACAGATAGAAAAAAAAACAACTTAGTCAAAGAGTCAACCGTTTTTAAAATTTGAGCTCCAGTTTATCTTTTGGACCCGGGTCTAAATTGTCTATGAATAACATGAACTCCAGGTTAGTCTAGAAGAGACAAAGAAACAACTTGTCAGACGAATGAATATGCCCCAAAGTTAATAAATCAAACAAGAATTTTTATGAATATAATCTTTTTGTTGAATTTTTTTAAAACGAATTTACCAAACGAATATGTAAAAGAGAATCTGTATATTTGCATACACATTAGTCTTCAAACTTGCAGTCAAGATCTTCTTAAAATTAAACAATTATTTGAAGTTTAAGAATACTTTTAATTATAAGTAAAATTATAAGTATGTATATCAAAACTAACGATTAAAAACTAATTCCCAACAAACCAAATGCATTCAATGCAAAAAAAATATAATTCACCATACAATATCCTTTGGCGTTAATCGCATAAAAAACCAATTGAACCACAGTGAAAGGATTTTGTGAATGCATGCATAAAGTTCATGCCATCTTGATCAAAGGCTTCCTGTGGGACATTATATCGATATGCAAACTTGTTCGGATAATAAAGCTTATACCCCGGGGCAGACAATGAAAATATAGCTTTTAACATACACTGCGCCTTGATATTATTCCAGCCACAAGGACTTACACGATAATCGATTGGTTAACGGTCTGGCACTTTTTGAGAGGAATTTAATTCATTGATTCACGTAATTCTTATGTTTTTGCACTTGGATAGCTCTTTAATAAAAATGATTTATCTTTGAAGAGTGACACGTTATCGAACAAATTTTGTGTTGATATGGTTAAGGTGGCCCCAAATTTGGAAGACAAAAAAACATATTCTCTAAGTATAGGCCAAACATTCTTTGAGTTCATGAATCAAAGACCAGCGCTTATAAATAAAATTAATGAATAAAGTACTGTTTTTGAAAATAGTTTTTTTTTTTTTTTAATTTGTATGGGAAATAGCGTAAATAATGTTTAATTTCAATTTTTGTAGTGTTTTATAACTGGCCGTACTAATATAGAAAGCGTGGGTGCGATTTTAGAGAAGCTCTAAATTTTTGAAAACGGTCTTAAACATTTATAGGAAAGGTATAGTTATTTTTGAAACTAAAACAACTTTTTCTTTAAACTATAATATTATATAACTATTAAAACTATTGAAAAACTAAGCTTTCAAAATACAATTTTGATTTATTTTATCAAAGCTCAAAAATTTCGTTTTGAAAATTTAAGTAGGTACGGGATACTTTGTATAGATACTTATATCAATTTTTTATTCTCAACGTTTATTTTACATAATATTGAATTCATTTTACCTTCAAGGCTCTTTATATTATGTCATTATTGTTTCCAAATCGATTTACAAAAGTTGAATCACACACGATTCCATAATAAATTTGAATTTTTAAAGCATGACAACATTTTTCATATTTAAACACGATCGTTGTTCGAAACCATTTCGAGTCTATGGATATTCCTGCTAAAACCCCAGAGCCCAGAGGTCAAACCATATCTATATGTCAACGTGCACACGATGAGTCAGTGCATTGTATTACCCTACTTTGTGCAGTATATTCATTCTCCATAATATGCATTAAAAGTTCCTTTACCATGCCACATCAAAGAAACTACACAGCTAATTCCATGTTCATGTAATTGAATATTATCCGTTTGTCTCCCTAAAATCCCTTTCCAAAACGACAAACTGGATGACTGGTTGGGGAAACTCTCCCTCTCACTGTATATACTTTGTGTGTCAAAAGGATCCCATCCTTCCCGGAACACAATAAAAAGCTAACTGCTCTGATGTCGGCATCCAGGAAGGAATAAAGTATCACAGTACTAAAATATTATGTATGCCTGTTGTAACAGTAAAACAGTAAACAGTTAAAACGGCAGAAAACCGACAGGTTATAGCCCTAGGTCGGAAAACTGGCTATTTTTCTCTTTCTCCTGCGAAGTGGAACTTCCCGAAAGTGTATAAGTATTCAACTTCTGGCCCATTGCTGCTGCTTCTGCTGCTGCTGCTAATACTGCATTTCGGTGACATCAAAGCATTCGGTAGCTTTGTCGGTTGCCGACAAACCAAAGTTTGCCCTTTGCTTGCTTTGATGTTCTCGATGGTGTATTGTTTTCCATGTTCTACTACACCGAGACCACTTCCCTTCGTCCTAGCCCTGGCCCAGTCTCAGTGCCATAGTCCAGTATAAACAAAACAAAAAAAAAAAACATCAGAAGCTATATCAAATGCACTTCAATGACAGTTGTTGTTATTGTTGTTGTCAGAGCCATCTGCCTGGATGGCCCCTCTTCTATTCTTCTGTGGTTTGACGTTTGAGGCTCGCGGGCCTAGTGATGTGCTTGCCATCCATCCCCATCAAACAATTTGAAATCATAATAGAAACATCAGCTCACCTAGATCCACTTTCAAAGTGACACCGCCTTGAGATATATAGGAGGTGGCGCAGTGCGGCGCGGCGCGACGCGGCATGGCGATAGTGGTTCAAGCGCAGGTGGGTTGATATCTCTTGGAAACCTGTGGGACTATTACTGATTGTTGCGGTGATTGCACCTTCATCGTCATCATCGGGATAACTGATACGACCACGTGTATCACTTTCCTGACAATCAAATTGTCCGGTTACCATCATTTTAACTTGACTCTTCCTTAAGCGTCAATATATTGCATATATAGTGTGTCAAAGTTACATGCAAAACAAAAATAATAAACTTTGGACTTGGACTGTCGCCGTTGACGACACGGACACTCAGCACTCACAGGTTGTGCGTCTTCCATATTTTTGCATCTATGGCTTCGTGCATTAATTTTTTCTTCATTTTTTTTTGTACGTTTACCTGAACTCTTTTGCTATGAACGTTTGCTTTTGCGTTTCCCCTGTCATCATTATATCGTCTTGGGTATTAATTGTGCATTCAAGTGATTACAAAGAAAATATGCATTAAAAGCTAAAAAGCCGCACTTATGCACGAAGAGGACATATTACATTATATCAAATAATGCAAAACACAACTCATTGGATTCCGACAAAAACAACAAAATGTAGAACAGTCTCTTGATGGGGGAAAAAAAATCCTATCTACTTGTGTCGGATTTCTCAGGCAATTTGCGATGACTAATTGGGAAATGTTGTTGTTTTGTTTTTGTTTTTTGGGTGGAGGTGGGAAAAACCCCCAACATAGCACGGCACGAAGCCAGCACGCTCACATACAATCATTTTCATTAAGAGAATATGTATATACCTTTTGTGTAAGTGTGTAATGTACATACGTATTGGCAAAAAAGTCTGGTAGAATGGCCAACGCAAAGATTCAAAATAGACTTAGTGTCACCAAAAGTTGCGAAATCATGAAACGGTTGCCCGTGGCAGGAGTAATCGAATGAAAGAAGCATTAAATTTAAAATAAAATTTAAGAATGAGTAAGCTGAAAAGACAAATTTAATTCAGATTCGATGATGCGAGATTATTTAATTATTGGGAGCTATTCAAACCGGAAGATGGGCATTTGGTATAGGTTTTACTTGTCTACTAATTTAGGTTCGTAGACCAAATGTCAGTGAGTCTTCCGTTGTGGGGCGCAGGGCCTGCACTACTTTTACGCATCATCGTGTACCGTTTCTGGAGATGTATTTCCCTAATTGTGCTGATTCCTCTTCGACCGTTCTTCACAAAGTGCTTCTAGTTCAACCTAATCCTACCTAATTAAAGGGGTCTATTGCATCGCTTGACTCACGATGCACTCATTACCCTTTCAAATCGTATGGCCAATCCACTGCCACTTACATCTTCGTACGATGGAGTCAATTAGTTCCTGTTCTTGCCGATTGGGCAAGTTTTTACGGACGTTTGTAGCTTTCTTGTAACAGCGGATGTTACTTTGCACATGCTGCACCCATGATTCAAAATTGGACCGGAACAATAGTTGCTCGCTTTTAGCCCTTCTCTACACCCTTGTTGTCATTTGATGGAGATCTATGATTCTATGAGAGCAAGCATACGTTGTCTTCGTCGTTCAGGTGTTTGAATATGATTGAAAAGTAAACTCAATTCCTCCGTTCCCTATCGAACAAGCTGGGTGCAGTACATGTTTTTTTACAACAGAAACATTATTGGTGACAGTATACAGCCTTGTCTAACACCACTTTGGATTTCAAAATCCTTTGGCAACCTGCCTCTATACAGAATGACTATTGCTTGCAACTAGGTTCTTCGTGTGAAAGAGGATTTACAATTGCTAACAATTTTTTCGTTATCGGAAATGTCAAAATCTTCGAACGGTGTGAACGGACGATTAATAACTGAAAGATATTTGTTAATTATAGGATAACTGTCAGATCATTTATGTTACCAAACACACCATATATTGTCAAATCTGTCAATGCTCTGACAATAGTTGACAATTAGGTGGCAGTTTCCGTTCACACCGTTGGAAATTGGTCGTCTGACAATGACTTGACAATAATACTTTTCAAAATATTGTAAGAAAAAATTGAAAGTTCCGACAATTGTAAGACCATTGGAACAGTATTGCTGGATCTGACAATATTGCAAGATCTGACAATCTTCGTTACTAAGCTTGATAAAGAAATTTTCAACACTTTTAAATTTTTGTTTGACAAAATATTATTTTTCTAAATGAAAAACAATCTATACACTAGGGCGTATACGTAACTTTTTTTTCTAAAATTGATATATTAATGAAATTACATCTTACGAGATATTAAAATTTTCTATGAATATTTAGATGCCTTAAGCCATACCATTTGTGGCACCTAAGAACTGCTTTAATCAGCGTATCAACCTTCCCAAACCTAAGACCACCCAGACAACAACTATCGGTCTTGACAAAAGACTGTTCCGCTAATTTTAAATAATTTTCACACATTGATAAAGCACATAAAACTCATAATTCCACACTTATCATCTAAAACATTCTTTAAACTACTAAAAATATGAGAAACCATTCAACCTTCCGAAACCGCATATAAATCGATATTCCAATATAACAAATTCATATACATAGGTAGCATCGTAGCACACCCTTTTCCTTCTTAATCATGCAAATCAGATAACCGAAACGGATTTCAAAATTAACGATCGAATTTGCATTTATTTGTATCCCAAAACCACAAAAGAAGTGTGAGACAGAGTTTGATACCATTATAACATTTTCGTTACCCAAAACCATTTGTTTCACACTGCCGCCCATCAAACATTCGACTATAACGAAAGAACACCCTCCATTCCACACAGCGAGTAATCTATGCCCTCTTGTGCAGCAAACTACCGAAACCCATAATTCACTTAATTCCAAGTGATAACTCATGTTAGAAGATTAAAACTCCATCCTACACCATAGTCATGTGCTAGATTTGTAGCCGCAAAACCATCAAACAATGGTGACGACACAACGACAATTCCGATCAATCTGCTGGAATTTCAAAACCCAATCCGAGAAATTGTAAGAGTGTTGTATTGAGAGAGTAGATAGACGATTGCTGCGAGGCAATGATGACGACAATGGAATGAGCCAGACCAGGCATCAGCATCATCGTTCGTTCTCGTCCTTGCTCATCATAGCCAGCCAATCTATCGTCCTTGGAGCAGAAGCAGACAAAATATTGAAAGCCCTTCACTATTCACAGTAATGATTGTAATATCTACTTTTTGAGTTCGAGGACTTCTAAAGTAGCAGCACCTGCATGAGGAATCTTCCTGCTTCTCCTGCTGCTGCTTCTGCTGAGAAGCTTCTGTTGTAATATGGGAGTGCAGAGTACTGATGGTGTATCGAGGAAACCAGCTATTCCCCACATCCGTTCCATGTCCTTGCACACGACAACATGGAAAATAAACAACACAAAGATAGAGCGCCGCTCTCCAGGAGTCGGAGGACCGTGTGAATTGTGTTTTGCTCGTCCTCGTCGTAGTCATCGTCATATCGGTGAGTGGGCGGAAAGCAGTTATATTAGGAAAGGATCCCAGTTCCACCAAAAGTCCCAGGAAAAGCTATGAAAATGAACACAACCAAAAAAAAAAAACAACACATTGTCGGCCAGACAGGCATTGACCTGGCGTGTGATTACGACAAAATAAGAAAATTGTCGGTGTCCTTGGGTCTGAGCTGAGGAGGACGAACCAACAGCTAACTTTGGGTCGTTTGTTGTCGTTGCTCCTGAATCAAAAACAAAAAAAAAAAAAACTAAATGAAAGCATAAAAGTTCTGAAAATTCTCCCACGGGTTTGAGTTCGGATTCGCAGAAATAACAAAAAAAAAAAAAGATAGAAAATTTATTTTTCCATCGCGCAAGGCGGCTTTAAGGGAACAACGTCCCAACATGATAATGATGATGAAATCTTTTAGTATAGTAGAAAGAGCCAGACTCTTGAAGCTTTTGGCAAAATTTATTGGGGTAGACTTATGCTTAAATAAATATATATGTATATACAAAGTATATATGGTCTTTCAAAAAGCAGAATGTT
This sequence comes from Syrphus vitripennis, assembly GCA_958431115.1. Classification (NCBI taxonomy): domain Eukaryota; kingdom Metazoa; phylum Arthropoda; class Insecta; order Diptera; family Syrphidae; genus Syrphus; species Syrphus vitripennis. The sequence goes on from OY288109.1 coordinate 90,681,570, forward strand.
TCACTGGGATATTATCCGGTACCTATTTGTGTGTTTTTGTTGGGGTAAGTATATCGTGCGTGCACGAGTGGGTGCTTGGGTTGACATTTAGAAGTTCTTTTTTTTTTTCTTCGAGGTCGTTGGATTCTTTGAAAGTTAGGGGAGAGTTATAGTCATGATAAATGAACCCATCGAAAATATAGAAAGTCAATAACCTATGTGGGGAAATATTTGTTTTTAGTATACCTATCGTAAACAAGAGGATTTGAAAAAGAAATCTTTTTAAGAAAAATTGGAACTAAAATAAAAAAAAAAGTAACGAACAATTTTAGGAAATTTAAAAAAAAAAGTTAGTAAAAATTTAAATTAAAAATAATTTTTGCTTTATCTCAATACAAAGAGTAAAAAGGATCAAGTGGCGGGAGAGGAGTGTGTGGCGGGTTGAAACCAGGGAATAGCAAATAGTGTAAGTAGCGAGTAGAGATTGATGAGTAGCGAGTGGGTAGCAGTAAATGGCGAGCAACGAGTAATGAATAGCGGTTAAAAGTAACGAGTAACGAATGTTCACTAGGAAGTAATGAGTGGCTAGTGGTGAGTATGGTTAGTAGAAAGTGGAGAGTATCTAGTGTCAAGTTATTAAATCTTTGTAGGGTCAATTTATATAGTAAATGTAGTTATAGTTTTCAACACCGTAAATATCTCACGATTTACGAAAACATACTGTTTAATTATTTTTTTGTCGAATGCGAGAAGAAGAGTTGGTCAAACAATCAAGGTAGCGGAGCACGAATTTGAAGTGGTGCAATTTTTCAAATATCTTGGGTCAATAGTAGCAGCTCGGTAGACTCCGGTGGGCAGGGCACCTAGCTCGCATGAGTGAAGAGGAACCTGCTCGGAAAGTCCTTTGCGCTACATTCTATGGTAGACGGCAGCGTGGTAGACCATGCTTGCGCTGGAGAGATGGCGTAGACCAGGACGCCCGAAGCCTTGGGGTGCGCAACTGGATGGCGTCGGCTCAAGACCGGGAAAGGTGGAGTGACTTGTTGAAGGAGGCCAGGACCAATTACATTGATACAATTTCCATTGTTTTGGTTTTATTTCTCTTTATCTCTTCTTATAATTTGTGCCACAAGGCTTCACTATAAATTGTGAGGTGCCTCACACACATATAGGTCAGGACTTACTTTGCAATTCTTAGGTACATACTTATTTAATTATTGCTTTTTATGATCTAAAATTTTGGGATCTATTTCAAAATGCAACAACTTAATTTTTTGAGTTATTTAATTTTCAGTTCGGGCAGCTATTTCCTGTAGCCCTAATTAATAACTAAAGATGAATTCTTGAGCTTTACAATACTAGTTACTTGTTTCACGGCATAGCGTATATTATGTGTGATTTCAAAACGTTGACACGGTAACGACGAAAAAGCAATTTGCTGTTGACAATCATAAAAAACGTATTGTTTCGTCGTTGTGACTGAATATTTCGCTTTGTTTCACTTTTTCACTCTTTAAAAAAATGACAGTTTGTCAGCTTTTTTGTTTAAAAATTAAAAGCATTTGAAATTTGTTCTTTGACCAAAATGTCATAATGTAAATTATAAAAATTATTTTATTTTTGCCCTACATTAAATTTATTTTTGTATTGTTTTTCTTTAATTTTTTGTGTAAGTTGTACATCGATATACAAGTTATGCAAGGTCATGCTCATGACTGTAAGCAATTTCTTCAAAATGCAAAGATACATAACATGTATTTTATAATTAATTCTTATTATTTAATCTTTAGGCAGTAAAAAACTTATTAAAGTTGGCAATTATGCGATGACAGGACGTGTTCTTGGAAAAGGCCATTTTGCTCGAGTTCAAGAAGCCACTCACATTCATCTTAATGTCAAGGTTAGTGTTAAAAGCATTCATCTAGAGAGCTAAATTTATACTTTTTATTTATTAAACCCAACCCTGATCCCCATATTGCAAAACAATAATAATTAACTTTATTTTCTAATTCAAATGGTGTGCTGCCAATACCTCTCTCTGTCTGTTTTGTGTAGATATGTACCTAATAATTGCTATGGTATTGAATTTGAAAAAGATTCTAATGACAGCTCTCAACTGGTGTCAGAATCAGAATCCAATCGAGACTTCAAGGTCAAACATTTGTGATGAATCCAATCGAATCCGAAGATGGCGATCTGGTGCTGTGTTGATCTCTCTGCGTTAGAGAAGTCATCATGGTTGCTTGAATAAAATCGTGACTACCTTGACTTTTGAAGTCGTTTGCAGCCGTTTCGTTACGTTCATCTCGCGGCAGTCATCGCTATTGTACCACCACTCGCTGATTTGTGTGCCCTCTGTTTGCTCTCCACTCCCTATTTTGATCAATTTACAGACGATTCAGAGAAATGCGCTGAATATTGTATATAGCGTCGTCGTCATCATCGGTCGTTGGTCATTTGCCGTCAATTGTCCAACTTTAGCTGATTACCGATTTGTTTCGATCATTGCACAGATAATGGGCAATCTGGCTTATATGATGGTGGCTAGCCGGACAATATCACCATACAAGATCCATAATTGTCGATAATTGCACAATTCGATTTTTTGAAAAAACAAAACAAAACAAAAAAAAAAACTTGCAACAAAGCAATTCGCGGCGGTCCCGTGTCGTGTAGACATAGAGCCCAGGTATAATACTTCAGACTTTGCAGGGACAAGAACATAATGAACGAACACGAATATCAATTACCCGATTGATCTTATTTGATTGAGAGTTAGTCAGACAGCGACTGGCGGTCTGAGTAATCCCAACCACTTCTCCACAAGTGTGTATACCTTATACTATGTTTGCGAGGGGATTATCTTTATCTCCAGCTTCAGCTCTGTCTGCTTCTCTTGACTATGGAATTGTTGGATTCTGCTGTTGTTTTTGTTGTGTGGTGTGATCGATCAATTGCATGTCATGGTGGTGCTTGGCTTATTGCAATTGCAACTACTATATGTACCTACTTGCAGGTGGTTTATTTGTGTTTCCACTTTGCAATTCCATGCGCAGTAATTTGTTGCAGCAAAACGATTTGGTATCGCGGTATGGCTCTTGCGGTTAATACTAGTAGTTTTTTTTTTTTTTTTTTGTAAAGTCGATATGGTGTTTTCTTTTGTATAATTAGATGTGAGTCCTTGATTTATGCAAATTCCCAGAGGCACCTCTCTGTGAAATAATAGTTTACTTAATACAAATATAGTAATGGAGGAAATGTCAAAGTAATTTTACCATATTCGTTTTGAGTATTAAGATAAAATTTGTTATGTGTGGTGTGTGATGGAGGCTTGGGGGATTGGATTAAGTATTAGACATAAGTTGTTTATAATAGCCAGTTGTTGATTATGGTAATTACATGAAAGATTAAAAGCTGAGTGAGACATTAGATACATTCCTTAGTTTAATCTTTTCTTTTATACGCAATTTTTAAAGAATTATGTATAATTGGTGACGATACATTATTGTAATTTTGACATTTTTATATCATCGTGTAAATTTTGTGTCATTATGTCATTGGATTTTAAAGAGTTTGATATCGATTCAGCTGAAATGTATAAATATTCGGTTATGGTGTGATTTTTACATGCTACTATAGGGCAGGTTTAGGAATCGTAAAAAAAATTTGAACTCGAGATTTTGATGAAATTTGACGTTACTATGATAGGGAAGTAGAAAAAATTGGATCTTGTTATCCTGTCTCTGTCTACAGCCTAAGCGGGTGGGTGAATTTTCTTGAAAATTGGTTTATAATATTCACACGTTGTCTTGATTTTTAAAAACAGCGGTACCTAATGTACTTTTTGGAACATCAGATTTTTTTCGAAAATAACTAAGACGATTTTTTGAAAAAATATTTAATTAATTTAAATAGAAACTTTTAAAAAATCATTAAAAGTCGGCCGAAACATATTTTTGGTCCAAGCAAAATTGATTTTATTTTCGAAAATAACGGTACCGTACAAATGTTAAAATCGTTTTCAAAAATTTCAAACTTCTTGAAAATGGGACCGACAATTTTGATATTTTTTTCAATATTGTTTTCCAATAGGGAAGGGTTAATTTTGACAGCTCGTGGCGGCCATATTGTTTCTTTTACTTTCTGTCAAAGACAAATCATCATGACAAGTTATAACATCGAGCAACACGTGCAAATAATGAAACTGTATTATCAAAATGGGTGTTCTCTAGTAGCAACGATGCGTGAGCTTTGCGACCTTTTTATGGAACACATGGTCATCCTTCCAAGTCGACTATTCAACGTTTGGTGGCCAAATTCGATTCCAGCGGCTCAGCGAACAATCAGCCATCACCCGTACGTCAACGAAACGCAAGATCTGCCGAAAACATCGCCGTTGATTGTGGAAGTGTGCAGCAGAATTCGGGGGCAGTCAATTTGAAGTCAATCTGGCTTCTGCGAACAATTAATAATAAGTGGCAAAGGCTTTTCAATAAAATGAAAAACTCGTAATCGATGGTTCTATGTATTTATATTCATAATTCATCCACATTCCTTCATGTCAACTTATTTATATATCCCTTGCTCTGTTTTTTTTTCTAATTCCATTAAAAAATCGTTAAAAGTGAGCTGCCTAAAAGCTTACTCTGACCACCCATGAGTCATGTATCAAAATAAAATTGTCCTGCAACAATATCGAACGCAATAGACCATAAAGAAGTCTATATATATCGAAAAAAGTAGCTCACATAAACCGGGCACTTAATAAGAGTTTTTCGAAGCAGGGGGGGTAGTAAAAACCTTTTGCGTTTTACTTCTTTTTTTTGTTGAAAAGAAGGACATGTCTATAGCCAATATAAATCCGAATTCCGGGTCGGAAATGAAATTTATTTGGCTAACTCACCAAGAAATATTCGAAATTATTATCCCATGTAAACGAAAAAAAAAGGGAACATACAACATATATACTCCTCATACGGATACGACATAAAAGACTCCATCGACCGCATAATAGCACAATGCCAATGAAATCGCCTCAAGATACCGTTATACGCAATAAAAATAACAAATGTTTCCTGAGAGCTCCTGCGGTGTGGTTTGAGTGTATACCTAGTAGTCCCAAAGGAGAATCCTGTGGAGTTGCACTTCTTCCCATCCAGGCACTCTCACATACCAATGGGTGGTATATGAGGGCAAAAGAGTTTTTTTTTTTTTTAATTTGTTTCTTCAAAAAGCTGAAGATATGAGGAAAAGTGCTATAATTCAGGACTAAGTGAAAGAATTCAATATGGGCCCAAAGGACAGCTTCTTGGAATTGAGTATTAATAATTTTCGTTCACAAAAAGAATGTACATATATGCCTTCTCCACTTATATTGTTGCAATTTGGAATATATTAAACATTCTTTTCCATATAAACGAAAAGGAAGACCAACACTCTGGTTGTGATTAATTGCTTAGCCAAGGAAGACATATCAATGGTTTGCTTATATGCTATGATGGTGGTCCGGCTGCTTCCTGTCTAAATTGAAGAGAGTAAGTGTCGTCCAGCAGTCACACTTGATTACATGCAAACAAACAAATTGTTTTGTGCACAAAATTGTCGGTCTTTTGGAACAATAACAAAAACAAAAAAAAATATCCATCTTCCATGTCTGGGAATTTGCTTTTGGATGTTTCCTAACTTTATCCTCCTGTGCTATAGAAGGTGGCTATGATGTGCTGTTCTGTCATTGTCATTGTTTCTTTCAAAAGAATGAATCTTTTGTATATCTACGCTATATATAGGAACGACGAAGATCTTCTTGCAAATGCAAAAGTCATTTGGACAGAAATGTTGGTATTATGTTTCACACTTAACAACAGATTAAGGCAAATTAAGAGGACAATGCTCTGAAGGATTAGAGGTTGAGAGAGGTTTTGGTTAGAAAGTTGTTTGTTTAAAAGAATCTTTTCTGACCAAAGCAAGACACTTTTAAGCTGATAATGTGTCTGTTTTAAAAGTTTTGCTAGATTAACAATGAAGACAATTGAAACTATGTGATTTGGAAAACAAAAAAAAAATACATTGCTTACATTAAATTTTGATGATGCATGTGTCATTTAATTTTTTTCATAGTCAGGCGCAAGCAAAAGCTATCGCGGGGCGATTTTTGTTTTTTCGCTTTTGAAAAAAAAAAATCCGGCGATAAAATATTTATTGTTGAACATGTTTGCAAACACATTTTGTATTTATACAATGGCATCCATTTTGTTATAGTGATGGCCTTTTCAAACGCCACCTTGTGGTTTGCACGAGTTTTAAGTAACTTCCTATTTAAATATCTCAACATCAAAATATTCCTGATGTTAGGTTAGGTTAGATTAATTGGGCTGACATTTGGTTTTGTTAGCGTCACACTTAGATCAATGTAGATCCATTGTGATATCCTGAAGTATTAAAGCTTCTTGAAATGTTAACCTATGAATCCGATGGTCCATTTTGAGCTCTTGACGAAGTTCAGTAAGCTCTTGGCTGAGAGTTCTGAAAGTTCTTCTAATTCGTTAGAGTGATGGACATTGACAAAGAAAGTGCGCAGTGTCTTCATGCTCCTCTTCGTCACCCAGAGTACAGAGCCCCATTTTCTTTTTATGGCAGCCAAGTAGGTTATGTCCCGTTATTAGGGATCTTAAGGAAGGTTTTCCTTTTCTTATCTCTTCTTATCTTTTCTTATCGTATCTAGGCCATAGTTTCCTGGTAATAGTAATACATGTTTCTAGGAGATTCCATCTATCGTTGGATTTTTGAACAATTATTATCTATGTTACCGAGCGACGTTTAGTTTCACTTCACATAGTGGGATTCCTATGTTTTGGTCTATGAGAGAAGGTTCATCTGCTTTTTCGTTTCCTGGCACACCTCAATGGCCAGGAACCCAGCAGAGTCTTACATTATGCTGTATACCAAGAACCTTTAGCTGTGCCCGACAGCTAGAAACAAGCTTAGACTTGATTTGAGTGGCAGAGACCGCTTTTATTGCTGCCTGGCTGTTAATGAAAAAAGTGATGTCCGAGTGTGATATCGCCATCATAGATATATGCGTAGCAGCGTTTTTCACTGCCAAGATCTCAGCTTGGAAGACGCTGCTGTGGTCGGGGAGCCTGAATGAATTGGCAAGATAAAGGTTTTCCGAAAAGTGCCCTCCTATTCCAGTGTTCATTTTTGAGCCATCAGTAAAGATGATGAAAGTCGATTCATTAGTGTAGGGCACACTGTTTTCCCAATCTACTCTATTAGGGAAGCTGGTACTAAAAGATTTGTTAAGAGCGCTTTTTATTGCTGATTCTTGTACATATAGATCTAGGGGTGGGAGATTGATGACTCCTTCCAAACCCGCAGTAGGGGTGGACCTCGTCACACCAGTTGTGCTAATGCAAGCCATTCTTTGTAGTTTGGTTAGGGTTTTTAAATTCGTGGATTTCTCAAAGCTTTCTACCAAACCAAGCTGCCATAGGTCACAATAGGTTTGACAATGGCGGTATACATCCACATGATTATTTTAGGATTAGGTCCTCAGTTTCTACCTAGAATCCTACAAACATGGCTGTTCTGTAACTTTCTTGGTGTTAGTGAAGCCGGGAGATTAGTTTCTGTAACTTAACCCAAAAAAGTATGCAATTTCTTTTTAATTTTTCTGATTAAATATGGCCACTTAACTTAACATTAATAACATCATTATTTGCTAGATTTCAAAATATAAAATTTTGATCATACAGAATTAAAAACAACTTGAGTTCTTACCAAACTCGTATATCGGCAATAACATTGCGATTATTACTACGGGCTTATCGCCATAGACTAGGAACCTTACATATCTCCACAGAAAATAGACAGAAAATAGGCGGCGTTAAATAGCACGATCCTGGAGTCCAAAACGTAGAGTTGTGTGAGATGTTGCGCCGCCGACGCCTACTCAAAGCCGTTACTCGAAAAACGTTATGCTTCGGGATTAACAAGTTGGCAAATTCTGACCAAATTCATGACCTGGAATATCATCATATTCAGTTTAGACCACCCTTTACGGGACACCCTGTATGTCTATTAGTCATCGCAAGGTTGAATGTGCCATTATTACCAAAGTAAAGTTAATTCCAGAAAACGAAATCGATCGAACGATATCCATTATACGCGCTGGTCCAAAACTCTAAAATAAACCAAAAGCCCACTATTCCCAATCTACGATACAATATTTAACATCTCATCATGTTTGACGTTTAAGCTTACAACATTTCATATCACAAAAAGCACTCTCTCATAATATAATCTTAATTGAAATTCCAATCTTTGCAAATGCGCACTCTGTATATGCATTATCAGTCGGAAATTTCAATGTTCTGACACATGCATTCGTTTTAAAATTTATTGACTAAGCAAAAGCCATGGTTGGTTGGTGGTCCTTGTCACAGCAAGAGGACCAGTCCAATCTCAGAAAACCAAATTGTCTATGGGTTTCGTCATCGTCATGTATCGCGTCGGTCGCGGCGTCATCGCTTGGTCGACAGGTTTTTTTTTTACAACCATCATGCATCAGCACCGCATATCGGTTTGAAGTTGAAACTATTATCGGATTGGCTTCCACAATATTGGATCACATATGAACATGAAGATTTAGATGGCTTCTGTTTTCTGTTATATGGACCAAATGAGAGGAACAAAAGAACCTTCCATTCGGATGAGTAGGAAGGTAGCTAGGTGCCACCTCAATTCACTCACTCACTCTTCCAATGGCCACAGCATGTGAAATCTGAAGTGTGTGAAGTGGTCTGTTGCAGATGCAGCAGCATCAACAGCAAAGTTTTTCTGTACTGGCTGGCTGATGATGCTGCTGCTGCTGCTTTAATATTCAGCAACGGGTTTTCCAAGCGAAACATTGAATTGTTATTACATGATGGAATCTATAGGTTTGTGTATGCATGCACTCCCAGCTTCACGTGGTTCCTTGTCAGTTCTTCAATGCTCTCCCCCCAAAGCCCCACTCTCAGAAACTCCACTGATGTGCATTGTGCATGTTGGTTAAATATCCGTCCATTTTATAATCTCCCTCTATTTCTTTCTCTCTTCTTTTTTTTTATATCGTTGTCGGCGAATGCTTTTGCTTTAACGCTTTGCAGTTGTATAATTGCGATATGTATTGCGAAACATGAAACGACGACAACGACGAGATGCCAGTACCCAACATCAACAACAACATGGCGACGACCGACGACGACTATACTACGACGGCGACATACAGTCTGGCGGTACGTGACACATATTTCACTGCGCTGCTGCTGTACTTGCTCTATGCTGCTGTTTTCCGCCCTTCATCTGCATCACGGATCACACAGAGTGTGGTTGCAGCCTGGTAACGCTTGGCTGATGGCAACCGGTGATTCTACGCCAATCGGGTTGAGTTAGTGAATAGCATCTAGCATCGTTGTTTTCGTTCACGTTTAATGTGTGGCTTCGGGGGGGACCTTAACATCTCTATGGCAGCTGCTGCTAGATGCTGCTGCTGCCCTCGCGGAATTCGATTGAGGTTTCGAGTGACTCCACTTGAGTGGGTTCGAAAAACCAGAGCTTCTAGATGGGTGGGGGTATTCAGTATTCGCATCGGTGATATTGCCGTGTGGGCGCGGGAAACACTTATCTTGGCCGCTTTCAACGAGCACCATTTTGCACTTACACCGAAAAGGGATTGCTGCTCCATCATGGTGCAACGTTATCACCATCGCATTGTTGAATCCGAGGGCAGCTGCAAGTCAGTGCGACGAAATATCGGTTGGCTAGAGAGTTTTTGTTGATAACAAAAAAAAAAAAACTTTTAACGCGATATATTCTTATTTCGCATTTTTTTTTTATTTTTGTTTTGTTTTTTAATTTCCCTCTTTGGATATTATTTTTGAAGATTCATAAGTGGAAGAGTGGAATGGGCTGTTTTTGGGGTGTGGGGCATAATGTCAGCTTTGTTTATGATGTTGGTTTGAAAGATGTGCAGCTTGAAATCAAGTGCACGACAGCTCAGTTTGTTCGAGTTTTTGTACCTTATGCACTTTTTACTGGCGCAATGGTACGTGAGACAACCAAAATTTGTTCTTGAACGAATAAGAAGTTATTTTATGTACCTACGTACATGTGGGTATACCTGTCATCCATAAGTGGAGGGTGTGATATGCAAAACTGGATCTTATGCAACCACGAAGGCGATTATATTACGTGCCTCGAAGCTACCGTGTATATATGTAGAAGGTATAGGAAGTAAAATTTTGTTGGTGTTTTAAAGAATCTCTTTTCGTTTGAATATGGAAGGAAGACAATGTTGAAGGTGAACATCATGACGTTAGTTGTAATAGGATTGCAAAAGGAGATTTTCTTATAAATTGCTCTAAGAATGCAATTTTAGGAAAGTGCAAAAGGGTTTTTGGAGATGTTTTTTTTTTTTGCAGCCAGTAAGGTTTTGATATTAAAAAAAGATAACCTCCATTTTTTTAAGGTCAACATGTGCAGCTTAAAAGGAAGGAATGGTGTTAAGATTTGGGATCAAGCTAAATTTATTAAAGGAATCTTGCCAATTATTGATTTTTTAGAAGTCGATAGAATCTTCTTGGCAACGTTTATGATGTTTGGAAGGCTATATTTCTCCAAAAGCAAGCCTCATAAAATGTTACTGTTTTAAGTGCTGAAAATGTTAAAAATCTTAGGCTGGCCAATCTCAATTTCGTCTGGGTCTAGTCTCAAGATACCGAAGTAGACTAACTTCGAGTCACCCAGGCGAGAACGTATTTTTCGGATCAAGTAATAAGTTAATAATCAGCCAAAATTAAACAAGAAAAGCACATCTAAAGTCCGTCCCAACTTTAGCATGAATGCTAGGTATTTAACCATATGATTGATTCCTAAAGTTGGGACTTTGGAATTACTTCTCTTAGTAAATTTTCACTGAATAAATAAAAAATAAATTAAATTTGGTGGCGCAACCAGGACCTACATAAGTGTCTTACAACTTTCAACCATTCCTGTTTGGCTGTTTTTGGAGGAGGGTACCTACAATTTTATGCTGAATTTAAAAGACTCTATTCTATTTTTGATGAGTGATAATCTTGCAGAATTTTTCAACTTCTCTCAAGAGGCAGTAGCACGTGGAAAGAAAGCATTTCGGGGCGAGGCTGGAAATCAAACACACACCTCTGGCTTGACAATCCTACGCACAAATCATTACGCCACGAGCTACTACTACCCTTATTATCAGATTGTTATACATGAAACTTCAGTTCAAAAGTGAATATTTCAAAATTCCCAGGCAGGATTTTTCTAAGACTTCACAGTTTTAATTGTTGAAACCACTCCTGCTCATGCACACTATTGCCCCAAAAGTGCCTCTTCTCTGTCATAAATGTTTTTTACTTGCAACTAATTTTTTTTTTAGTTTAGGTTTAATCTGTCTGTCGGTCGGCCTGTTAGGTTGGTCTAAGCACCAAAAACTAACGATACCTTACATTAAGCCGTTAAGACAGAATATTTTTATCCCGTAAAAAACTGCTCATATAATTTTAACCAAATTTATTTCGATGGAGTTCTAGATTGTATGTAAATTATTTATTAAAAAACCCAAATTTCAATATTCGAATAAGTGTTTGGGCAAATTGTGATCAATTCTTTTTATGAAAGAGGTATTATTATAATTTTAAAATATTATACATACATACATGCATACATACATACATATATCTCAATTTTCAAAACAAATTTTTTTTTTGGAATTTTGAAAAACAAAAATGTTATTTTGAAACTCAAAAATTTACAAACGGCTGGATGTTTTTTTTTTATTCAAAAATTCGTATATTTTCCATATATCAGATGGCATTTTCAGCTATGAGCGCAAACTTCTTGTATGCTTTTTCAAATTCTGCCCGAAACTCATTTTCCTTAAATTAAATATGAGCAGAGATGAACAGCCTTATTACGGTTGTCAAAGATCAATTAATTGACAATTGAAACATTTTATCAATTAATTGATACATTGGTATTATGAACATGAGTTGATCATTTTTTGATCCATTGTGAACAAAGATCAAAAACCTATTGTGAATAGTGCCTATTTACTTTTGACGTTTCAATTTCATTTACAATTTTACAACGAACTGCTTTTGTTTCGTGTCACGAATTTTATTTTGCTTGATTTGGAAAAAAAATGTAAGTAGTTTGCAATAAATTAATGGTGCAATTCAATTTTAAGTGTTTTCGTTACGTAGGAGTAAAATTGTAAGTAACAAAAATCAGCTCGCCAGATTGGTAGAACGGATGGAAGAGAACCCAGACTTCGCCAAGGGTGTTTATTCAAAGCCGCTCATGAATAAGAAGTGGGCAGAGATCGCGGTGGACATGCTTTCGGCTTTTGCGATCCGTAAAATATTTTATCAACAAGGAATTTGTGATTGACCGAAAATTTGATAATCAACAAATATTTTGACAACCATAATACCAAGACTGTCAATTTGAATCATTTACAATAGATCTAATTTCTGAAGAGCGCTCACAGTTTATCAAAAGTTTTGATTGCTGACAACGATAATACCAATTCATCAATTTCATTGAAAAATGTCAACTAGCGTATTGATAATTGACAACCGTAATAAGGCTGGAACTCAGCTATTATATTATGTATCTTGAACGCTTCCTCAAAAAGCATTTCCCAAAACTATTTAGCAATAACGGTTAATCGGTTTTGAAAAATGTTTCGCTATTCAGTTGAACCAGTAGCGTATGTTTTAACAGAGAAATCATTTTGAAATAAAGTTTTGGAATTTGAATTTCGTTCAGCTGCCAACTTATACAATGATAATAATTATTTTCCGTTCAAAATAATTTGCTTACCAACTTTTAATGAACTCGAAGATAATTTGACTAATACTCGTAATATCTTTTTCTTACCTAGTACCTGAAAAACATCATCAGACTATTAAGTTATATATTTCAGCCTAAAGGCTATAATTTTATCATTAATTTAATAATCTCACTGCAACTTGTTGACAGACATCTGACGCAAATGGGTCAATAGATCCGTTTCCACTTAAATAAATCAATTATTGTTATTATGAATTTAAATGAGATCGATCTATTTCTTATAAGTCATCAGGCTATCCTGAGTCATAACCAAAGTATCGATCATAGTTAAAAGATGACTAACTGCAACTATTAAACTTAATTTTATTGGCCATTCTAAGCCACAAGCCTAGAGCAATAAACTATATATATTTTTTTTTTATGAATGTATCTTTTTTTTATTAATCAAAGTTGTTATTCTTTCTGGCCTAGTAAACACATTGACAACCCTTAGCACGAACCTCAAGACAATAACTACCTATAAAACACATCGTGAACAAGGTGTGATTTTAATACAAAGCAATTATTCACATCAATCCATCTACGAAACGACCGACGACCGACGACAATGACAACAACGATCGAAGTCTATCGATCAATTATAAAATCTCACGTGATAATCATCATTATCAGGTATCAGCATTATACTGAAGTCATATGGATGTAAAGTTCTATCTACACCATTCATACAAAATGTACATTCAAAATGGCTACTACATTATTATTGCTTTACACGGACTATTGTATCAAGTTAACTTTACAAATTCACAATAAATTAGCATTCAACCAGAGTGAATGGGAGTCTGCTCAATCATGCGAAACACAATGTTTGTCCAACGAAGAAGCAGCCCACTTAGTCATAGCTCGATACCTCATATGGCACCGGTTAAGCCGGACAAAGACCTTTTGCCAATCTATTCTTGTGGAACGAAAAAAAAATGACGAAGGCGGGTGGTGTACGAGGAAGAGATTCGTTGGAATCATCTATGCCTATACTATACAATACACTCCTGCCTGAGTCAACTATAATAATATTAATGGCTTTGAACATTAGCGAACTTGAACTTCTTCAAGGCCAATTTTAAAAAGGGTTTTATTGTTATTAAAGTTTATGGGCTTACACAGAGGTAGACAAACTGTATAGTGGCATATTGACTGAAATTGATGTAACCTTCTTAAGGTATTATGACCTTAAGCAAACAAATTCCTACCACTAGCAAAGTCTATCAAGCGTTTAATCTTATACTTCGTAACTAACTTTTTTTTCGTAAACAAAAAAAATGCTAAGTCACTGGGTCCTGTACCAAACACAGACCTAAACGAACATCTTATGATGGACATTAAATTAAATCTTCTTAAATGGAAATTAAAGCCGAAAGTCTTCATGTGTAACTTTGTGGGTTTTTTTTTTAATGCGCACGACTGATTTTTTGTAAATGTTTTATATTTTATTGTTATCATTTAAATTCTTTAATTTTTTTTAACAATTATAAGGGCTGGCGAAGTGTTGGTAGTTAAGGGAAAAATGTTTTAAAGTAACTCACGATAAAAAAAAAAAAAACAAATAAGAAAAAATAAACTTTTAAGATTTAAGACTTTTCCGGAGTGTAATGACGATTTTGAAAGTTGATTGTGAATCGTGTACTTGTCCATATTGTTAAAATATTTTATTAAATATCAACATTTTTTGCAAAATTTTTTAAATACATAAAATTTTAAATTAAATTTAACTTTTTAAATTTGAAAACAAATTTTTAATTAATAAAAACTTTAATAACACAAAATAAAAATGCTTTTGAATTTTGAAAAGTACATTTCAGTCAATTTAAAAAAAAAAATCAATATTATATAATTTAACTAGAAAACCTGGCGAACTCCGTTTCGCCCCCAGATGGCTTTTCTCTTGAAATGTTTCCCGAATTTTCTTTTCTATAAACCTCACGGACCTTGAGACCAACGAATGCAAAACCGTGGAAATCGGTTCGTGCGTTCTGGAGTTATAGCGTCAGGAAGGTAAACCCGACTTTTTTTTATATAGTAGATTTTTCAATTTCACTATTGACAATTAAATTGATTTTTGTAACTTATTATTAGAGCTGGTTAGGTTGTTAGGTATATTGTCTGTAAGTGAGAACCCCATTATCTTAGATACAATGAAAATAATAAAATACAAATTTCAATATAAATAGCTTTCCTGAAATCTTGCAAAAAAAAACTATACAAAGCATTGCACCACGTGTTGTTGAAAAATGTTGTTGAAAAAGAAATTCCAACGTGGCGCCATCTATGAGAAGTTCACAATAGATGGTCCGACAGTTTTCTGTAAAAAATCTGATTTAAGGCGCCATCTGTTTGAGACTTATGAAACTTACGATTAATAACAAACATCAACATTGACAATCAGTTCATTGTTAATTATAAATTATTAAGACCATTAATCGAAATATAAACTATCCTATCATCTAAGTTGGACCAAATTACGTATATATGCCAATTTTCATGAATATCGGTTGAGTCGTTTTTGAGTTTATTCGGAACATACACAGTGACACGGATTTTTTATATATTAAAGATTTTTGATAATTTTCAATAATTATATCATGACTGTAACGTTTTGACTTCACTCCATTAAACCAAAAGTCAGCTTCATCATTAAACAAAATTCTCTCACGTAGTGGGCGATACGTATCTCGAACAGAAAGGTGATTTTCAAAATGAATTTGCACAATTTGGAAGACTTCTTCAGGCGTCAGGCTATTCATGTTTTAATGCAAACCATACTAAACACAAATCACTTAACAGTTGTTAAAATGGCCGCGAGTTAAAAAAAAGTGTTGCCAACTTAAAATTCTATACCTCTAAAAAAAACAGCCTTTGCTTACAAATATTCACAGAAAAAATTTAATCAAACTCGTTTGAGCAGCTTGCCAGATGAATTAGTCTTATATTAAAGGTATGACAGGTACTGTTATATTTAAATCTCAAAAATTATTGAATTCCCTTCTGGGGTAAAAACTAAAAACCTCAAGTACCTACACAGTTTGGGGAAGATAGCTTCAGTGAGCTTAGACTGAGGTACAGACTTTTTTCGCTTGCAAAAAATTTTAAATTTAAGAATTCAATTCATTTCACAATGACCAACATGCGACAAAATGAAAATCTAAAAAAATATGTATAAAAATTTTTCGAGTCGGTTACTTTATCCACACAAAAAAATCGAATAACAAATAATCTAATAGATACTTCATCCTTATCATTTTTGTCTATGCCTCCATTTTAAAATGTTTTTTTTTTTTCAAATCCAAATCGTTTTGAAATCCAAGAATATATTATATCCTCTAACTAAAATCAATAAATTCAAAAGCTAAATAAAAACTGCCCAAGGCTTTCAGATTTGAATAATATGAAATTCTATATGCTTTGATCAGTATAGCTATAATTATGGGGCACATAAATTTCATTGCTTTTATCTTGGCTTCGACCCATTAAGCCCCACAGCTACCTAAGTACCTTTTATAATTGATATATATTTGCACTTTACCTACTTAAAGTGTCAACAATTCAACTCGCAATCCAAAAATGTGCATGCAACTGTCAAGTGTCACAATATTTATCACAATTCTTGTGTTTATTATTTTTCTTGTCCTTCGACAGCCGAGCAGAAAGACTATCAAATATCGTAATTTGCAACCCCAAAGATAAGTTCTGGCCTTATTCATTTGCATTTGAGGAAAACTTCGATACCTATACCACTCTCTTTCCCTTCTCTCTCTCTAGAGAAAGAGAGATAGAGAACATTTGAACCTTAGACCACGACTCAGTTTCAATTTAAATCTAATCGCACGTACCATACGGAATACGAAAAATATAATAAAATTTTATAAACGAACAGTTGATTTCCATGTGCCAGACGATTACAATGCCATCTATGATGCACGTGCACTCGAAAGTTGTTTCCATGCACCACTCCACTCTGTATATAGATTGCTGCTCCCGCACCCGATAGGTTCTAAATATCGCCATCACTTGAATCGAATGAAAATTAGGTCGTTCGTCCGTCGTCGTCCGTTGTCGTCGTGCACTATACCATATCCATATGCCATACGAAATGCGATTCAATTCAAAATACCCTCTCTCGTTGTTGCGAATCATGTTCACGTCCTAGTGCACACACATAATTTTCACCAAGAAAATCACACAAATTAATTGATATCGTGAATTGCGCAATCACAACAAAACTCTGCAGTGCAATATGTAGATATTAATAAAAACGAAAAAAAAATTATAAATATAGCAAATCAATCCGCATGTGCAACTGGCTTAGATTCGACTTGCGTTGCACTTTGTAGATCAGAGAACTGAATCAGCATACCTACTTCCGATTGAAAACAGTCAAATTTCCGCCGCACCACCTCTACGTCCGTCCATCGTCACGTCCGTCGTTGGTCGTGTCGCATTCAACCATTATGGGGAAACCAGAGCTCGATTCTTGCTGTCACAGCTTCCGTGCAGAGTTCAGCGGGATACGCCGCTGTGTGACTCACGTGTACGCCCAAAACTGTCAATTTATCATTGCATTGGTCTCCACAAATCCAATATAGTTAACTTCGTTGCTGCTCTAGCAACGCTGGATGCTGTTGTTGAATTTCAATTTGAATTTATATGCTGAGCTAGCGAAAATTGTTTCAAGTCATGGAGTGCACAATGGCAGCACACATGCACTTCCCTGTGGTGCAGCATATATTGGTTTTGCGTCTATAGATATTGGAAGACATTAGATCAGATGCGGTGATACAATAATGGCCAGTAGCTAGATGGAAATGTATACCTAGACTTAACTCTCTGGGGAACACGCGTCGTAAGTCAGACTCGCTGTTGCAGCATTAATGACAGCATTCAGAGAGGGTCGATATGCAAGCTTCGTAGTTGTCGGCGGCGGCTTCGGGTGGCATTGTACACAGAGGGCACACGAAAGGGGGGTTTAGATTTTGCAAATTAAAATTTATTTGCATATCAATTTGGTTAACATTTGGTTAACATTCGTTTGATGAATATTTTCCGATTAAGTTGTGTCGGTTCGATTCAAACGTTATACGTATTGTAATCTCGAAATCTCGCATAATACGGATATTGAATATAGTTTGATACTTAGTACGTAGGGACTGGTTTACAAGGAGCGAGTAATTTCGAAAACATAGTTTAGGTAAGATACCCTTAAGTGGAGGTTTTTCGGTTGCGCACTTTAATACACTGAAAAATATTACTGGGCTGATTGTAGGGAAATGTGTACAAAAGCGCGATTTTAGCCAATGGAGGGAAAACTTAGGAGAGTTTTTCAAAAATCCATAGACAAAAATAAAAATATATTGGAAATGTGAGCCAGAGAAAGACCCCCTTCCCCAAAGAAACAAAGTCAATACTTCCAACGTCATCCTTCAATTCACTTCTTAAGCCTAGTTATTTTAACACAAAGTTCTTCAAAAATGAATTTTAAACTCAAAACTAAAGAAGATAAAAACTGAAATTTTTATTCAAATTAGTACAAATAAAACAACTGCCTTCTGAAGTGGAAGTTTTCAATATTTTTCTATGACTTAAATTTTCAAAGATTTCAGTTTGAAAATCAATTTTTCAAAAACTATGCACAGGAACAACTTAATTAAAAAAATGAATTGAAGTAAGAAGTTTTAGTTCTAAAAAGCTCTATGATATCATTTTAAGTGTTGCCGTGGTTTTATTTAAATTTTTTCTTAATCTTTATGAACGGAGAAGTACACGCTTAAGAATCTTACTCGAAAATTTGCCATTTCACTCTGGAACACTCTTTCTTTCTTATTTAAGAATTTATCCCGCAGTAACACCACATCTCTCTGATTTAAAAATTAAGGCCGGTATTAACCAAGCTCTCATAAGTGTATGAGACTCGTCACTCAAGAAATCCTCCTTCAATAACTCATGAAAAAGAAATATTCCTAGGCTCATGAGGAACGAGTTTTTGAGCTATGTGTATCATAAGTTTATAAGGTAAGTGATAATGGCCTTAGTGTTTGTTCTAAAATTTTCAAAAACAAATTAATCATAACAAAAACCAACGAAATCTGTTTACAGTTCTTCAATGGAAAAAAACTACTCTTAAGCATTGGACGGCTACGGAGCACAACTAGTTAAAAACTTAAAAGCAAAAACTTAAAATGCCAAAAAGTTGAGCAATTTTCTGAAAAATAGCTCAACAATTTTCTTTACAAAAACTTTTCTCCATCTCCATCTTTGCAGAATTCTAGTTATTTTAAGAATTCTTTTAAAAAGCTTATCTATACATAAAATAATATAAATGCCTACTTTATTTCGAATCATTCAAATAATCTGTAGAAAGATCAAAAGTCGATAATTCCAAAACATTAATATCATTATTCAATCTCGATGTGGCACTAAGTGAAATTGTTTTTTATTACTCTCAACTTTGTAAGCCCATTAAACCCTTTTCTATAACATCTAAATCACCACCAATAAAATCAAATCACAACCTCAAATCAAATCATTTAAGTATCTTTCTATGTTGTATCTAAAAATAAAACCATACAAAAAGAACTATACTTTTGTCCCCCTTTTCAATTCTCCATAAAATGACATCTGACCCACAGACCAATCGTCGTCATAATTTTGACATAAATTGTCTCGCGCTACTGCGAAATCATGTTTTCAAATTCTTAAATACATTTCGGCGGGAAGTATGCATGCATTATGAAATCTAGCCGCAGTGTGGCGCTGCCAAAAATCAACCAACAAACCAACAGAAAAAAAAAACGTGATATGCTTTCAATGCCTTTTCAATCCTGGCAACACAACAAAAAAAAAAAAAGCAATGCGAGTAGAGAGTCAGAGTGCTGCTGGTTAATTGCATCCGCACACAGCACGAATTCAATCAAAAACGAGCACACAAACTGCCCGAATATAATGTCAAAAATCCCCCAAGAGATGGAGTTGTATGGGCACCAAACCAATAGCGTTTTGAATTTGGAACACCCAGTCTCTGCACTCAAATATTTTTGTTGAATAAAATTTTACAACCAAACCACGACAAAAGTTTTTCGTTGTTGATTTTTTTTTTTTTGTTTAGCTTTTGCTTGTTTTTCTATCGCAGCGTGGAAAATATAAAAAAGTGGGTCCATTGGATATATCGAAAAACATAACAAAAAGTAAAAAAAAAAAAAAAAAACACTGGGAAGCTGTTATTACGGAACACAGCCCGAACCAATTGATTCAATCCGCAATGGTGATGTGTTTATGATGCACTCATGCCAACGGTTTAACAGTGGCATGGTAGTTTGTTGTGGCATAGAAATACAATCCATGGTGACACGCAACAAGAATCAGGGAATTGCCTAAGAATTCCCCGGGGAATTTTTGTTGGGACGACCGACGACGCGACGATAGAGATGAGGGAAAGGAGGGGGGTTATACCGGGAATGTCTATTCTGCAAAATGACGAGAGTGGGATTGATCGGCACTGCAATGATCTTGGAGGTCAACTTCGTGACTTGATGAAGCGAGACACTCAATGATCTTGCAAAGCAAAAATGAACCTCCATGAAATGAGGAACCAATGAACGAAGAAACGAATCATTGCATTGGGAGCACACTATGGGCCTATTAGAGAAGCAGGCAGCAAGTATCAGGAGAGCTGAAGGAGATGGTTAATTTTAGCTCGTGTGCGGAGTTCAATGCGATTATTGGCCTTCTCTGCATGTTCAGAGCGGTGGCATGCAGATTGGCCTCGTTAGAGACTACTTTTAGACTCTTAATCTGTTCTATTGATGATTCGTTGGCTGTGTTTATAGTTTTTTTTTTTATATACGAAGACGAACCATCACTTGATGATGTGGAGAATTCTAGAATTAGTCCAGGAAAAGATTTCAAGCGCGTGAATTTTCTTTCTTTATCTACACATCATCTCCATAGCTAATTTCACAGGTGAATCATACAACAACAATAACAGAACAATGAGCCAACGTAATACGATCAGTTTCCAAAAATGCATACAAATTACTAGAATTTGCATTCAAAGGATTGTTTTATTTTATTTTATTTTATTTTATTTTATTTTATTTTATTTTATTTTTCTTTTTTTTATTTAGCTTAAAGTCAAAAGCACATCCATTCCATTTGCATTAATTGGTGTGTTACCTGCTTAATTAGATTTTCAATTAGGATTAGAAGAATACGAATACGAGTGACATTGTGCGCTGCACTTCCCTGGAACAAAGGAAGTCCAAAGCCAAATTCCATGGTCGTGACCAATGCATTTGCAATGCGATGAATTGAATTAGAGCCATGTACCAAGCCAGCAGCTAGAACCTAATCGCTATTCCAGAGACTGGTTGAATTATAGAATCCGAAATACATTAGAACACTCATTATAGTATAGCGTACACCGGAGGTGTTTGTATGAATAATATTTGCCAATGTCCAATGCCACCGGATGAATCGAAGGGTGTAAGAATTTAAATAGACGAAGGGAATGCAATGGAGCAAATATAGGTACTAGCGAACTATTTTGAATTTCGTAATGTGTTTTCAAAATAACTAGGGCAGGGAGCTTATGTAAATCGATTCGAGTACCTAAACCAGTATCCCAATCACATGCATTTGATATCATGTGTTCGCATGATTTTATTACACCGAAAGAAATTATTTTTTTTGGACCAATTTATTTGTCCGTGAATAGATTCGGATGCATTTTACGTTCAATAAATAAATCTCTTAAAAATAAGCAGAAGAACTTTCTAAAACAAAATTAAATTAATGATGGTCACTCTGGCGTATACGTATTTTTTCCAACATTTGCATCATTCAATTTAAATTAAATTGATTGATGCACGTTGTGGGATATTTTGGGCTCTTACCCTGCTTCGTGTTGTCTGGTGGAGGGTATTGAGTCCCCACCTGGTGCTTTCAAACAAAATTTTCAGGAAGCAACTTGGCGAAACATCTTTTCGGTTTTTTGCTAAGAACTTCAGTAAGATTTTCTCTATTGTTGGAAATATGGAAATTGTTTTGGATTAAGCCATAGTGAAAATTTATAGTTTTTCTTTTATTTTTTGTTGTTTTGCTCTACCTACGTAAAAGTTTTTTTTCTCCGGCTAACCATAAGTGATCAAGCCCACAACTTTCCCCCCGACGCACGACTTTACATTGACAAGACCAAATTTTAAATTTGTACTCAACACAACCGTTGTGTGTTAGAAAAAAGAGAAACTTTAACTTTCAGTGGTTAGAAAAATCTGTTAGGGTTTGCAAAATACTGACGCAAATCATACTATTTATAAGAATTGTGAAATGCCAACTATTTCCTTGTGGTTGACAACAAGAATGTCATGAAGATAATTGAGTGGGTATTGGATGGTGTCTGAAAAAAATAATAAGGCAAGGGGCGCTTCATGATGTACCTCAAGATCAGCTTCACTACTTCTTCAAGATGTACTTCATCGGTAGTAAGCGCCACAGTCCGACCCAGAGTGCCTATATTAATACTATTTTTTGCCTAAATTAAAGTGCCCTCCAAATCCAACGTAATGGAAACATTTTTCAGAAAACCTGCTTTTTAAAACGAAAATGTTGCTTCCGCAATCGGAAATAGAACAGGCGACATTTTTCAACAACTGTGAATAAACCCAACCATTGATTCCATCTGCAACCAAAACTCAAGATGAAGTAAACTTTAGTGGAAACTACCGGTGTCATATATAAAGTGTGAATTAAATAATATTATTTTTTTTTTCTATTTTTTTCTTCATTTAATGTTTTCTTTTAAAAATTACCTACCTCCATCATTGCATATCATGTTAACTTCCCACACTCCATCATCGAACATTATAGTGTGACATTCGTATCTTGAAACATACATAATTACAACTCCGATACTAAGGTGTTCCGCTTATTAGCACGTCAACAAGTTGGCAATATTTAAAACCTGTCTCTTCATTCTCTATACCTAGATACGAGTATACTAGCCACTCCACATGCCATGTAATTAAACCCCTTTAGAAAATCCATTTATTAAGTGAAAAGTCAATTAAACGGCCTCCTATAATCCCCAACATGACAATCAATGAATAAATGCATAAATTAGACATTTGCGGCTGCTTAGCGAGCCGATTTGCCATCAAGAATGGGGGCTGACGATGACGATGTGGCTCGCAAGCATATCTTGTCGCTTCTTGTTTTCTGATAGAGTGCACTGGGTCTTGTATAAGATAGATGGTTTCGCCTTGTTAAGTTCTGCAGCATTGTCGATGAAGACGAGTGATGGTGACTTCGTCGTTGCTGCAATTGTCTGACCAAAGCACACTCTTCTTTTGCTTCTTGGATTGCCCTCGCGAGAGCGATACAGGTGCTTCGACTTCGATTGCAAACTACTTTTGTCTATGTTACTTATTGACCCGCATATGAGGCTTTAACTACTCATTCGTTTGGCCATTTCCTACCATTAGATACGGAGACGCAGATATATGTTATTTGTAATGTCAATTGTGCCACCAGAGTTTCCATGTGTGGCAAAGTCATTTCCCATGTCCATGTACCGAACCGATGCGATGTGATCATATCATCTGCTTTTGTCGTATTTTTCCATTTTTGTCTAGGTTTGTGCCTCCCTCTTCCATCAAAGGAGACCATGTTAACGCAATTTGGCCCTCTGTTCAATGATTGCACCCATCTCTTATCTGCATGTCCAAGTAGAAGGCAGCAGCTGCTGGTTTGCTGCTGGTTGAATATCTTCACATATAATGTTGCAGTTTAATTGGAAAGTTCATATGCAGAAAAGGTGCATTCAGTGAGTGGTGGTGCTGTTGTTGTTGTTGGTTGATGGTAGGTATGGTTTTGGCCAAAGTGCAATGGCTTATGGGCCCCATCATGTGTATTGAGGGTTTATGCAAATTACATTTGCCGCAACAGAAGCTACTATATGGAAAACCCTGCCAATTTGTAAAATTGCCTTGGAGGTAGGAGGAGAATTTTGTTGGATTTTTATTCTTGTTGTTAACCATATTGCACAGTTGATGATTTGCGTGAGAAAATCAGATACCAACCTACTTTTCTGGGATGAGTTTTGTTTTTTAAAGTGCGTAATGTACGGGTCTTAGCTTCTATTTCTACCCTATTTGGTTTGAATCTGTGATTAATGTAATAACTGTTATTCGATTTATGGTCAATCAAGTCCATATAAATAGAAGTACCTATTCATTAAAAGAATAAATAGATAGATATCTACCAACGTTGTCAATAGTTCTTAAATACGTGAAATACCAGAATTTTAATGTCAATTACAAATCTAAGTGATTGGGCCGTTATTTTTATTTACATTTAAAAAAAAAAACATGAACCCCGAGATTCTGTTAATTGGGAAAGTTGCGATCAAGTTCTTGACCAAATGCACCGATATTCAATAAACCCAATTTTTCGTGAAACGTGACAGATTGCACCAATGTTCACTGATTTCTTGGTTAAAAACTTTCTTCAACCATCCCTGGATTTTATCAGCGTTCAGCTGATAGTTTAAACAGTGTAACTGAGATATCAAGACTTGTAGTTGTAGTTTGTAGTTCGCCCATTTTCCACCAGATGATTTGATTTCAAAATCGCATTTGTTTATCTCAGATTTTCGAAAATTTTGGGTGGAAACCTCTTAATTTGCCGTTTCCGAGTGAAAAACTGACACTTAGATAACGTGAAATATTTTTGCATATTAGTTAAAAAAATCAGCTGATGCAACAACAAGCTCGGATTCAGATACTTCTTTGTATATGGAAAACATAGTACTATCATGGTGGAAGTCGCATGGGGCGACACCTAAAAAGTGGCGGCAACCCTTACTATCTTTTTTTTGCGGAGAGCTTATGGAGGTTTTAATCGATATACATACTATGCTTTTCATGTACAAAGGATACTTATCTATCCGACCTACGTTCACTGGAACACGATGGACATTAACATGTTATATTTTGAAAACCCTGATAAAATCGGGGAAAATGTGAACTTAAGCGTTAAATTGAGTTTTTTTTCAAAAAAAAAATTAAAGAAAATACGGAAGTTTTCGAAGTACCTACTTGAATAAGCAATAATATGAGCAATCAAACTTATCGCTCTTCCTACAGAAAAGATATTACTCGTAAATAATCGTCATAAAGATTTCAATATCAGAAACATTTTGAAAACCATTTTATTTTGTCTACAACATAAATGATTTAATTAAATTTGATTATTGCAGGTAGCTGTAAAAATTCTAACTTTTCGAGATGTTAAAGACAGCTACATCATCAAAAATATGCGTCGAGAAGCAAAAATTCTATCAAAAGTCTCCCATCCCAATATAATTTATCTTTTCGAGACCATCACTGTAAGTCCATCAGAAGACCATATCCTATTGGAAATTTATAAAACCGCTCTCTATAATATAATAGACAACCAAACGATACTACATAATCACGGAACTGGTTAATGGTGGCGATCTATGTACCTTTATCACATCTCAACGCACCGGAAAACTCGAAGAGAAGCAGACACGTCCATTAGCCCGACAGATTATTTCCGCTGTAGCCCATTTGCATGAACGTGGTATTCTCCACAGGTAAGCTGATGCTAAAGGAATTTTTGGTCACCCATTAATCCTTGAGCTTTATTTTCTTCTTCTTTTTTTTTTTTGTATAAACAATACACATCAGGGATCTAAAAATGGAAAACATTCTGCTGGACAATACAAAAGAAACTGTCAAATTAGTTGGTACGTATGCAAATCCTTTCTATTTCATCTCTCATCCGCAACATTGTGTGGTGTTCTATTATTCGTTTGGGTTTTCAGACTTTGGTCTAAGCAACTACCGACGTGGTGTGGAACTCCTTCATACACATTGCGGTTCACCAGAGTATGCTGCACCGGAACTTTACATCAGTGGTCAGCAATATGGTCCTGAAGTGGACATCTGGAGTCTGTATGTATATTCGTACCAGCCAACAAATTTCAATTTTTCTTTTAAACCAAATCTAACCAACAAATTATCTTTAACCTACCTCGATCTCTATATCTCTTCATCCCTCGTTAGCGGTGTCATATTCTATGGTATGCTTGTGGGTAAGCTACCCTTTCAATCGTGGCACAAGCCTGGTCTAACACAGGATGCAAAACGAAAACAACTAATCCGGGAGACAAAAATTGGATTAACTAACCGCCACCAAAAGAATCTAATGGACGTATCCTTGTGTAAGTTTTTTGGTCGTAGTTCTCTTGGTCTCGGAATGAAAGGATTTTCGCACCACCTACTTCTTCCCTCTGCTTACTATACTATGGTATCTATGTGCATTTTTCATCGTACGTTATACGGTTTGTTACAGTATTTCGAAATTTGATTGAGAGAATGCTATGTCCGAATCCAGTGGACAGAATTACAATGTTAAATCTACAAACTCATGCCTGGATCTATGGTCGGTTTTGTCGAGAGTATCCTCAGGTGGATGGAACATGGAAGAGAATGGTTGGTATATTTGTGTTTGTGTACAAGTAGAAATGGAGTGTGGTTTGGTTACCATAGATTCATACATTATTTACTCGGATGCTTGAGGTTTTTTTTTTTGTTGTTGTTGTTTAGGCTGTGACACGAATAGCAAAAATATGTGATTTACCTGCAGCTGATATTTGTCGAACAATCGAAACGAAACGATATTCACCGTTAGCTGGTATATTCAACATTGTCAAACTGCATGAATTGCAAAAGAAAATTGAATCGGATGCTCTCAGAGATAAAGCTAAGGAAGTTCATCAGGTAAGGATAATGATTTTAAAGAGAACTCTTCAGGTGATTTATTATCTGCGAGTAGGTGTGTGTCCAATGTAAGGGGTTTATGGAGTGCATTATTGATTGAAATTGAAAGCAAAAAGAATTAGACATAACCTTTGGAAATTTGTGAAAATATTCGTATTTCCATTTGGTGTCTAGAAGCTTTCCAAATCCCTCTTATTTTTTTTTTCAAAGTTAAAAAGAATTAAAAATGGAAATACAAAAAAAAATCTGAATTAATCCCTGTCTTAATTAAAGTCACTCTTTTGCCAAACCAATTCACCAATTTACAACTCTAATTAAATTCTTTGAAAATGTTATGGTACTTGATAATCAACAAAAACGAATAAGTTACAAAAACATTTGAGAAAAATATGAAAAAAATCATTATTTAAATTGCTTATAATCCAAAAAAGAAGCTTAAGCTCAAAACTGATGATGTCATCTGATGTACATACATACATACATATATAGATACATACGAGTATTTGTATGAAAAAATACGAATTTTGAAAAAAAAATCTGAATTATTTTAAATTAAATTTCTCTAGTATTTTTAGAAAAATAAAATTAGAACCATAATTGTATCCACACGCTTTCACAAAAAAATTTTAATTATTTTGTTTGAATATCCAAAAAACATTTTCTGAAAATTTTGACATAGAAATTATTATTATTAGTAAAATTTTTAATCGCAATCCATCAAGTCTCTTTTGATAAAATAACGATTTTTCGAAATTCTTTTTTTCACCAAAAAATGTTGTATCGAAGAAATTAAAAAAAAATTTGAAAAATAAAATTCAAATTAATAAAAAAATATATTCTTGTTTGGTTCATATTATTTTTCACATTAATTTAGAAATCCAAGCAATCAATTGATTTGCCAAAAACAATTCATAAACAACAAAAGGAACAAATGCCGAATGGAAAAGCTACTATGCCTTTCACCCCTGAACAGCACTTGACACCTGCACAGGAGCAAACAAAACAAAATAGAATCGTCTGTTCCAAAGCGATCAAATCTAATCAACAAGCCAAATCACCCTTTACTATTGGCCCTTCTGCAACAACTCCCAGACGAAATCGTTTTACAATGCGTTTTGGAGCAGCTATCAACAAAATGTTACATAAGAACAAACTTCAACAATCAAATATCCAATCTAAGCAGGAAACCATTAAAGAAAAAATAGCTGATAGAAAATTTATTGGTATACCAATGCATACAGCTGCGAGAGCTGCTGCAAGATCTGAGTAGGTTTAATTCACCTCAAAAATTATTTTAATTTTTTTTTAATTTTTTTATTTCCAGGTTATACAAGAGAATTGGTTGTAAAAAGTAAACAACAAAGACTTAAAATAAATTAATAATACAAAAAAAAAATATACTTGCTACATAAAAACAACATTAACAATAAAATTTGTGTTTAATTCTTAAAATCAAATTTAGCCAATTTAGCGAATGTGGAAATTTTACTTGACGACGAGGCGACCTTAGGTGAATCGTCTTCGGTGTCAAGCTTTCGTTTTGCTGGAATTGCAGCTGCTGGTGATGCAGCTGCTTTGCCTCCACCGAGTGTCTTAAATTGCTGCATTCCAATTTTCGTTAATTCTGAGGCTACTAAGCCTGGGTGTTCTTTTTGAATGCTAGCTTTGTTTTTGGTGAACCAAGTAAAGAAATTGGTACCAGGTGCAATCTGTAGAAATTCACATTTCATTAGGGATGGTTTTTGTTTGCTTTTCATTTCACAACTTACCTGATTCTTTGCGATATTTTCATCGCCCGCTACTTCTTGGCTATCTGGAATGACTTCAGATTGACTATCGGAAACTGCTGCATTTTCAGGATCTTTACGTTTTTGCTTAAGTGCTTTTAATTCGTCAAGTCGAGCTTTTTCTTCAAGTTGTGCTCTCATTTGAGATTGTCTTAATTCATAGTCTATAGACTTTTTTGCAAGATATTCTACATCCGGCGAGTTTGCTACTGTTGTTACTTTCATAGATGACCGCTTGAATGGATTACGTTTTTGATTGCTAAGAACCATAGGTTTCTAAGATAGAAATGTAATGTTATTTACAAATATTTAATATAACAAATAGGATTTTTGTATTTGAAACTTACTGGAGCAAGTTTAGGAGTTGTATTTTGTGAGGAATTTCTAGCAGCTTGTATGAGAAGTAAGCTGGCATTTAATGGACTATTTTGAATTATTCCCAGAGCATCTGATTCAATCTCACGTAATTCATGCTCACGTTCTTTTTCCTAAAAATATAAAATGGCTATTTTTAAAGCTCTAATTCATTGAATCGAATATGGAAGTTTAAAAAAAAAAGAAAGAAGCACAAAAATAAATATAACTTACCGTTTCCTGTAATTGTGGCATTAATTCACTCAATTTATCAGCCAAATGTATTCTACCCAATTTTGTTGCATATTTCACAGCCAATGGTAACAAAGCTGGAGATGCAATCATTTCAATTAGTTCTTTAGCTCGTGCTTCCATTTCAGCTCGACAAGCAATCTAAAAATTATTATTTAATTTATAGTTAAGACTCGAACGAGACATTTTTTTTATTTAACTCACAGCAAATAATTTAATAGCAGTTTCTTTAATATTTTTCTCAGCATTGTCAACATTAAAGTTAGAAGATCTAATTAAAAGCTCTTCTAGACCTGACCTCTCAGATTCCAAGTCACAAACCGGTATTTGCATCGGCAGTTCGGTCATCATGGGTCGTGGGTTGGTCATTGGATAGGAACAACCACGACATAGAACCGCTTGAATAATCTGTGATCTCTCCGAGATATCAATAACAAAGAAATTGTTTGAAACACTCTGGCTCTGGAAGTGATACAAAAAAAAAGTGAACAACTGGAAAATTATTTGAAAGAAAAGATGGGAGGTTACATGTTTCATGGTATCACAAACAGGATACCAGCAATTGGTTTTCATACTGTACATCTGCACCAAACCCATTGTATCAGAAATCACCGGGGAACCGCAATCAGAATAGCCGATCCAAGTCAATTTTCTTGCAGTCAAAAGAGGAACTCGAATCTCTTTTGTACGAACAGTCAATCCAATGGTTTGCAGAAGTAAAGCTGAAATATGTTGATCTTCACTTGCAGCTGCATTGTGATAGCAAACCATTAAACGATCCTGAAAGGCAGCCATTGCTAGAACTGGTCCAGGTATGGAAATGACTTCCCTTTGTGTTCCCATTACACTGAATATTCTCAAAAAACGCATATCAGTGGCTACGGCTACAAGTTTATTGGATGCCGCTAAAGCAACTACACCTTCACAGTCGGGCATTTCTACTGACCATTCTTTGTTGCCAGATGCAGCGAGGGCAATGCAAACCAATTTTGTAGAGCATTCACCAGAAAGTGCCAGAGCAGTGGAACTCAAGCTCGCCATTGTGTGATTATTGTAGTTTGTAATGTGAAGTGAGTGATGAACACTGGCATCATGGAACTCCACGTCAATGGAGCCTTCTCCTTCATCAGAATGGGCACGGACAATACCAACATTATTCCAAACCAGATATCTATGAAAATAATTGATCTTAGAAAATTTTATAAGTTTTTTTGAAATTTGTTTTTACCTATGTTCAAGATCACTTGGTGTGGAACTGGGCTGGAAGGGCGGTTGGTGTTTGTAGGTCTTTCCCATTGGACGCTCTACACTAACCGAACGTTGTTGTCTAGCCCGTGAATCTCTTGAATCTCTAGATTCTTCATCAGTCTGCAAACCATTTTTTCTCATTGTATCATTTTTTAACTTTTCCAAAGAAACACAATTGTCGTCATCTTCATCTTCGACATTTCCATTCTGGAATTCAACTTCAGAATAATTAGGTTAATCGCGAGTTTGTTAAAGATCTTAAAACAAATAAATACTCACATCCATCGAGAGCATTGTCCACACTATTCTCTTCCATTGCAGCATCATCTAGAAAGTCATTGGAAGCCATTTCTCCGGACACAATTGTTCCTAGCTGACCGGTTGAGTCACAGAACGCCACTTCTGTAGTATTGCTTGGATTCCAGGCGAGAGCTGTGATGCCATGGCATTCACTATTCGAGGTCTCGCACTTTACAGTCTGCTTTCGGGCAAAATTGAACACAGATAGTTCTCCAATTCGAGTACCAGCTGCAATGAACTGGCCATCAGCTGAGAATTCACAGCAACTGTATTCGGAGGTAATGTTTTCATCTGTTAGTGTAAACTGGGTTTCCCACGTGCTTGTGTTTAGTACTATCACTTCTTTGCCTTTGACATAGGCCAGGCAGCTGCCACTTGTAGGTTCAAATGAGGGAGTTCCTGAAAGCCACATTGAGTTTTTGTAAAACACATTACATTATAAAATCCAAAAATTTACCAAAGCATTTAGCATCTTCGAAGGTTTTGAGTTTAGAAAGTCCAGAAATTGTCTTGATTTCTTTCTTTTCGGTTAAATTCCATATTTTTAAACATCCATCTCCAGCTATAGATGCCAACAAGTCGTTGACACTCAAGTCAATGGCCAGAATAGGTCCTGTATGCCCTTCCAAAGTGAATTCTTCTTCACTCTCGCCCCGAAGAGTCACCTTTATAGTGGTATCTTCTGAACCAGCGGCTATGAACTAAAAGAAGTCCCAACGGTTAACAAAACCAATGTTAAACGACCGATGTCGGAACTTACACTTTTATTAACTTTCAAACATGTCACTTGAGCTGTAAAACGCATTTCTGTTCCATCGCGATCGATTTCGGGGAATGTATACGCCTGGACAGTATTTAGATCAGTTGAAGCCAAGAGGCGTTTGTCATAATGTGCAATGCAAATAACAAATTCACCCAAACAATTGGACGAAGGATCATCATCATCGATGCCTTTCCATTTACGAATATCCCCATCAGATCCACAAGTTATGATGTATCTTTAAATATTTCCACCAAATTAGAATTTGAATTTAATCAAGGAATTAAGAGCCCCGAATACTTACTCTCCATTTTCTGTGTATGTGAGACTTGTGTGACCATTTGTATGGGCATAACGCATAGAACTTCTTTGAAATGCCATTGTTTATAAAATAATTTAATATATATCAGTTATTAGTTAAGATTTTTAAAAATTTTGTGTCCGTATATTGTAAAACAAGTTTTTTTTTAAACAGAAATTTTTGTTGAAATGTCAATTTTTTCGCGCCAATCACGAAAGGAAATTTTTTGTTGATGTTTTCCTATTTTACAACGAGTTCATTGTGAATAGGTCATTTTGTTTAAGTAAGTCACAATTAAAAAAAAGAAAACTTGTTTTCAAACATAAAAAATCTATCACTTTTTTTCAATCACGTTTTTGATTGGATTTTCATAAAAACTTATTCCAGAAAATAAAAGGAAAACAAAATATTCTTTAATTTTTGTGATAATTAGAACTTTTAAATTTAATTTTAAAATTTTTTACTTCATATTATGCAAAAAAATTTAGATTTTCAAAAACGATTAGTCGTTGGGGTCAAAAACGAGTATATCTAGGTACCCTTACTTTTGGTATTAAAAAATCAAAAATAAAACATGTGGATACTTCCAAAAACACTATATGAAGTTTCAGAAAAATCCACCCACCCGTTTCAAAACTTCTCTGCTGCTGCAAATCATCGTAAAAAATAATAATAAAAATCTTTATAGAAAAAAAACTTTTCATATTTTTTATTTGGGTTATTTATTTGTTAAAAAAATTATGGAAATGGATATAGATACAATCCTATACCTATAGATACAATCCTATACCTATACCAACTTCGAGATCTTATATAGCGGGTTTGGTTAAATTCATATTAGCCATCCACCAGTTACCATTTGGAAATTTGTATTCGTTTATAGCATCCTGTTTAAGTTCGGTACTATACCCAGGCTGCGTCGGTGGCATGTAACAAGCATTTTTTATTTCTACGGGATTTTCAAATTGATCATGCTGCTGATCAACATATTCAATCATTCGACCTGATTTAGTACCAGACAATGAAACGAAATCCCACATTTGTAGGTGTTGTACCATTTCACAGAGACCAACTCCACCGGCATGGGGACAAACTTTTACTGCAACGTAAAAAAAAAATTAATACAGTATGACAGAGAATCAGCATCATTAATTTATTTTTTAATATAAACAAACCGTTGAGTTTTTTGGCCATCAAATAAATTGATAGAATCTCATTTATTCCCCCAATCCGTGCAGAATCTATTTGGCAGTACTGCATGGCTCCAGATTGTAAGAATTGCTTAAACATTATGCGATTAGCACACATCTCACCAGTTGCAACGCCAATGTTAAAAGGCCTTTTTAAAAACAAGTTTTAGTATTATTAGTAATTTCATCACCTTTATAAAAATTAAGAATAATTACTTCAAAGCCTTAGATATAGTGGCATGACCAATAATATCATCTGGTGAAGTTGGCTCTTCAATCCAAAGGGGCTTGTATTCAGCAAGGCGGATTACCCATTCAATAGCTTCATTCACATCCCAAATCTGATTGGCATCGATCATCTTAAACAAAAATAGAAGTTTCAAATCGATCCATATGAATATGTAGTTTCATATTATTTCTTACGAGCTGATTATCCCAACCAATACAGTCTCGTACAATTTTGCATCTTCGAACATCACTTTCAAAATTTCTTCCAACTTTCAATTTAAATGCAGTATATCCTTTCGAAAGATAATCTTTGCAAAGTCCTTGAATTTTTTCATCGCTATAACCCATCCAACCAACTTGAGTGGTATAAGCTGGATATCCATTCTTAACAAGTTCATCTTTTCGTTCGGTTTTGGTTTTTGAATTTTGTTTTAGCAAATCTATTGCTTCTTCTGGAGTTATAACATCGCTGATATAACGAAAATCTATGGTTGATACTAGAACCTACAAAAAATAAAATTGAAATTACAAAATAAAATTCAAAGCCAGCAGCTTTGTCGATGAGGTTTTGTTGTATTCAAACATAAAATATTTCAGAAAATTTTTAGTTGCGAAACAGATTTTAATTTTGAGATCACAAACCACACCAATTTCACGACTACCAATTGCACTACTGCGACTGCCCTTAGTTTCGACAAAAAATAAATACACAACTACACTCAACTATCACGAGTGGTAAAAAGTGGAAAAGTAGAAGGGTTCCCGCAGATTAAATAAATAAATTTAATTCTGGATTAAGAGAAAGTTCGTTTCAATCCTATACTGAATAATAGGTATAACGATTAAAAAAAATGGCTTAAACAAAGTTTAAGTCAATATTAATTTGGAACTTAAGAATTAAATTTTTTAAATTACTTGAAAGGAAAAATACAAAGACCCTTTTAGACCAGGAAAATTTTTTCTGGAGGTTTGTTTGACTATTTCTTTTTGTTTGCTTTGAAAGACGATCATTTTTCACATTTCCGCTTCATTAATTGCCCTTTTTTTTTATTTCCATAATTAATCGAATTATTTTAATCTGACAGAACTTAATCTTTGGATTAAATGAGTGCAAAAAAATTGCATAATACATCTGGATTAAACGGCTAAATAATATGGGCCAAAAGTTTCTAGCAACTCTGTTTCTTCGAGTGAAAATAGTTTCTGGATAGCCCTCTGATATCTATGTATTTATTATAAAGATGAATGGAATAGCTCATTTATAAAAGAAACTGGCACTTCAAATTAGTAAACGAACAGACTATCCATTGTGAACTACCATCCTAAAGCAACGAGTAACCTACCTACTCAACTCGCTCAAATTAAACTGTCACTTTTCCCGCTGTGAAAGCAGAGTGACGTTTTGAAATTCAACCTCTTCCATCGTTTTTTTTTTTTTTAATTTCAATCTGAAGGGTGTCGCGACAGACAAAATAATTTTATTTTTCTGTTCCAACTTTCTCGCATGGTTGTTGAGAAATAACCCAAAATTTCGCATAAAAATCGTAATTAAAATAATAAATATTTGTTTGTGTGTTAATTCGTATTGTAAATCGAATCTAATTTGTGTTTAAACAACGTTCAAAAACCGCATCGCAATACTCTGTGTATATTAAATTTTTCTAGACAAAAATACTGAGAACAATATTTTTTTTTTGTTTTACATTCATTTTCACTATACCGCTGCCTTCGTAAAATAATTGTTAAGTGTTTTTCGTGATAAAATAATCAGAAAAAATATTAAAAATAACCATAAATTATACCTTTTGAAAAACAAAATTAATATTGAAAAAAAAAATTGATTCTGTGTCGGTCTTGGACATCACAGCGAGTGCTAGAAAAAAAAAATTGGAATCGAGCGTGACGCAGATTTTAAAAATAGCGCAAAACAAATCCGAAAATATTTTTTTTTTGTCTTTGCTTTTGATATAAACTTGCCGAGGTTAACAGCAGCTAGAGAAACGTGAACAAAAACAAAAAGAACAACACAAAAAAATAAATTTATAAAAGAATTGCTGCCGCTAGTTTTTGCTTTTGCCTTTTGCCGCTGCCGTCTTAAATTTGCTGCTTATATTTATATTATAACCATACGAGAAGTTCTCAGCACATCGTCAACTTACACACGAGATCATCATTCTTCTTCTTTTGTTTTTGTTATTTATTGGCGCTTAGATAGATGTGTGCCTGTGCTGCATGGTAAAACATATTCAAGAGAATTTTAAGAACTCAAGGTGTTGTACGCACTCATCTCATAAACAACTCAAACTCGAAAATCATCATCAGCGCTAGGAATTCCTGTGTCGCATTGTTGCTGTTGCTGTTCTACTGCTTTAAGGTCGAATGTCGAGCTAGGGTTGCCAACAAACAAATACATACTAAAAATACCTGAAGACACATTTTGTTTACAAGTTGAATACTTTTTAACAAATGCGATTGTATCGTTATTTTTTTGAAAGAATTAAAGATATTTACAATAATTTGGTAAGTTAATAGAGTTAAGAGTGTAGTTGTTGTTTAAATTAAGTTTTTTTTTTAACTTTACAACCTCACTAAATTAAATGAAACGACAGTTGTAAAAATCACCATAAATCATTTACTTCCTCATTCACCGACGATAGAAATAAGCTTGACTGGAACCAAAATGAGACGTACCCTCGCTGCTCTATGAGTGGCACTTGCATCGAGGAAACTAATCAGCTTGCGATTTTAGGTATTATCATAAACCATCTTTTGTGGAATGATCACATACTTAACGTCGCCAAAAATGCCGCAAGATGTTTGGGTTTCCTTTGGAGATGCAAGAAATTCTTTTCCCCTTCTGATCTGACTATTATCTATAAAAGTTACATATATACGTCCAAAGCTTGAGTATATTCCCATCTCTGGGCTGGTGCTCCAGCAACTTATTTGGGCCTCTTGGAGAGTATACAAAGACGAGCCTTCAAAATGATTGGAGACAGGAACATCATCGATACTTTTACGTCACTTGAACACCGGCGTAACATTTCCTGTCTTTCACTCTTTTATCGTTACTTTTACGTTAAGTGCGTTAAGCCAGTTGCATTCCTCCCTTGAACGATTCAACCGTAATACTCGTGCTTCCAGGAATGCTCATCAGTTTACTCTTGAACCCAATTTCGGTCGTACTGTCAAGTACAGGGATTCGTTTATTAGCCGTACTACGCGAATGTGGAATACCCTTCCACGCTCTGTCTTTCCCTCTCATTATGATGAACTGAAATTCAAGACTAATGTTCACCGACATCTCCTTTAAATCCCTAAAGCTCGCACTGTGTCTCTGTGCGCGCTAAATATAAAACTATCCCACTTTGGTGTTTCCCCTTGAAACTCCATCTGTGGGGTTCGCCGGGTTTACTCAGATAATGTTTCAACAGATCTCCCGGGCTTAGATTGTTCCATATCTGAGTGTAACTAAATGCTGGCGTCTGTCTTTCTTCCGCGATAGTTTTGGATCATCGTGTGCTTTTGCCTTTTTAACTTGGTTCTTAGAGCATCTTCTTTTTATATAATAATACCAGATACTAGCTTAGTTAGCCACGCTGTATTTTGTCCGAGATGTTTTTATTAATTGAAGTCTTCCTCTGATTTTCTACTATTAAAATAAATGTTCAGAATGTTCATATGTAGACCAGGAATGGGCAGCATTCGGTCTAGTTCGCGCTAATGGTTCCTGAACATTCACCAGTTTTTTCACTTATAAGGCTTCATCGTCAGCATTGAACAACTGATTCACGTTCCGATCCGTCGTTATGAAGAGCAAAAGGATGGAGAAGATTCCCAGAGGCGTATCCACTGTGATTGAGAACTCTGCTTATCTTTGCTGTGGATTACTTTTATACGTCCATGATTATCTGCACGTAGATTTCAAATTGAGAGAAACTAACTTTGCATCACCGCAGATAAGTTTCAATAAGAGAACCATGAGCCATCTAAACCCGATGTCTCCCATCTTTTTACAGAACTCTCAGGGTATCTCGTCTGGTCCAATCGCTTTTCTCTTTATAGAGCTTTCGCAGCATTAGCTTCCTTAGCTATGATATCGAAGACTTCTTCATAGCTAAAAATGTCTAAATAAAGTGCAGCTGTTGGTAAATAAAGCCTGGGAACTGTACGATGTAATGGCTATCCCAAATCAACAACTTGTTGTTATTGTGGTTTCGTCCTCGGCGTGCTATCAAAACCTGTGTAGACTTTTGTCTTCATCCATAAATAATTGGTCTTGAGTATTTGTAATAAATTTTTGGTGAAGTAATCTGCATATAAATGTTTGTGTGTTTTTTTTTTTAAGCTTTAAAAGCCGATTTTTCTTCTCCACCATGATTCTTTCTCGTGTCTTTGCCAGTTTCCAATAGTGCTTTCCTCCATTTTATTCAATTTATATTGCATTCTCAAAAAAAAAAAACTAATCCTTTAAGATTTCTTAAAATCCTTATAGAAGTCTAGCTAAAATACATGTTTTCTCGGTTGTTCATTTCCGATTTGGGGAGCATAAGCGTTAAAAATATTTCTCCTTGTATCACCCATTTCAATGGCATCAAACTCGAGACGTTTTAAGTTTCGTTGAATTGTGCAATACTACCCCAAGTATCCGTATAGCTTTGACCCGCGCATTTCTGCTGATGGATCGATGATCAGAACCACGCAAAGCAGAGTGGAACTACTTACTGCTTGTTTTACTTCGCCGCCAAAACCCAAACACTTTTATGTACTCCTTATGGCCTGAGGCTATCTTTGGAGTTATTTGCATAGATGACATTTTTCCTTCAGTCGGCGTTTATAATAAGAGGGATTCACAGCTTGGATATATTCTTAAACTGTCCCATCATCAACGACACTATCATTTGCCTCATAAACAATCCGATACATTTATTTCTTACTCACTTTATAAGCAATTCAATTAATTTCTTAATTTATTTTCCTTATTTTTGTAGACACCATGAACAATAAAATGGAAGATCTAGACAAACTGACGGACAGTGAACTGCGCCATCGCCTTCTCCAGTATGGTTTTCCCAATATGCCTGTCACTGAGACAACAAGAAAAATCCTCATCAAGAAGCTTCGCAATCATTTGACCAATGAGAAAGCAAAATTAAAACGTCAAACCAACTACGTGACTCGTTACTCATCCGATGAAGAATCTGAACAAAATCCAATATCCCCATCGACGATCAGAGGACGTTCATCGGTAATGTCAAATTTTCGTACTTCATCATCATCACTATCCAAAACAACACCCAACAAAATGCCACCACCATCATCACCTATTGTCCTTACCAGACGTTCAGCAGCGGCGGCGGCAGCAGTCGGGAATCTAACATCACCCACACCAGCATCAACATCGTATACAGCAAACAGATCGCCAAGCTATTCAAGTCCCAGTAGCAGATATACTTCGTCGCCAAAACAGAAGTCATCTCCAAAAATCTACGTCCCACCACCAATTCTAGCATCGGAAAGTGAAGAGGACTCCGATTATTTGGCTTATACCCCAAAGCAGTACAATAATACACCACCAGCCAGTACATGGGCTTATACAAATCCATATGTATCGCCGACGGCGAATAACCTCACTTTGGACAGAAGTCTCAATTGTTCGTGGAACACATCGTCTATGTATCAAAATAATTCGCCAACCTCTCACGTATCAGGTTCACCCAACAATAACTGCAATGGCCAAGGCACTAATAACGACCTCGGCTATGGTGGTGACTTTACCAAGCGGCTGCTAAAACTCCGTGGAGAAACCATCAGAGATAGCATTCTTCAAAAGCGCAGCAGCACTGGTGTTACAAAACAACCTCTTCGCCAGATTCACACAACCTCATCGGTCGACCCATCTGATATTGTTTACCAACAGTCAGAACGATCGGATAATAACATATCACCCAGTACAGCATTTGCCCAATTGGTAGCACGTCTCGATGAACAATACGGCTTCAAGCAGACTTTCATTCCGTGCGCTCTTGTTAGTATTCTGCTGCTGTTTTTCTTTTTTGTTGCATTTTTCTACATGACCATCAGCCCGGACTTGATAAGCACCATCAATGAGAAGAATACTGAGTTTTCTATCTGTAATCCGCAACATGCTGATTCAGCCATAGCAACTGCGGGGTATTCGTGCGTTGAGAAGGATCAACTCCCAGCTGCGGTTTTAATGTTGAAATATCTAATGCCCGAACTGCAGAAACGAGCCGAAGTACATTTCTGCAAAGACTCTTCACAAGAACCAAGTATGAGCGCCAGAGACTTTGTGAAGCATCTTCACAAATTGGGTTTGACTAGTGATGTTCGCAAGACCCTCAAAGATCTTCACAATGCTGAATATCTAATTGAAAAGAATCCTCAGTGGAAGATACGACATGTTGCACCAATTTCGAAAGAAATCATGGCCTTCCATGAGGTTGTCAAACTGCGCCCAACTCAGGGCAATGCATTTGCCATCGAGAATCCTCGTCTCCCAATTACCTGTACGATCTCTAACAAAATTCAACAATTTTTTGTGGTCATAGGATCAGCCACCTTACTTGCCGTTACAGTTCTTGCAATCCATATAAGCTATCGTTTCATTCAGAGTCGCCGTAAGACGCGAGCCGATGCTATTGAGTACTATACAAATGAAATAATCGCAGAGCTAATGCGTAAGGCTATCAGTCCCGACTCATCTCAACCGGATGTGGTGGTTAACCATCTTCGGGATAAATTGATTCCTTTACACAAACGAAAACAAATGCAATCTGCCTGGAATGAGGCCATACAAAACCTCGAACTCAACGATAGTCGAATTCAGTTTGACTTGGCGCTGCGTAATGGCGAAGAGTGCAAAACAATGAAGTGGATTGCCAATGTTTCAGCCGACATGCTAGCTCGCACTTCAAATACCCTCAAGCAGTGGCATAGTCCGGCATTTGACAAGTCGAACAAAATCGCAAACCCGCCCACAAATTGCCTAAAAATCCGTCAAATGTTTGAACCGCTCGAAGCGAACAATCCAAACTTGAAAACCATAATTCAGGATGCAATTCTAGAGAAAGTCGGTCCTAAATGCAAAATCTATGATATTCAATTGGATAAGCAAAGTTGTTGTGTCTATGTACGCTGTGCTACCGAACATGATGCTGGCATAGTTCATAATGAAATCAATGGCTGGTGGTTCGATAAACGTTTGGTTTCTATTAAATTTCTGCGACTACAACGCTACCTCAGTCGATTCCCGAAATCAGCATCGGGACCGATGTGCCTTCATCCATCGAATGGAAATAACTCCTCGATGACGCAGTGTTCGAAGGATTTTGCTGGTGTGGTCAATGGTGTTCACGACGACGAGGACGATGACGATGAAGATGATGAACTGGACGAAGAAGATAATTGAAGGAGAACCGATGGAAAAGAGGGAAAACAAAATTAAATAAGCTCTAATAATTGAGCCTTTTACTTAAATTAACTTTTGTTTTGTTTTTAAGAAAATGTTTTTTTTTTTTTTGTATTTTTGTCTCTTGTTTTGTTTTCAAAAAAAAAAAAAAGAATATAATAATATAGTTGTATATTTTTAAGATTTATCTAAGCTCTTTTCCTTTTCTTCTTTTCACACTTGTGTAGGTATTTAGTTGTAATATAAGAAAAAGAGATTAACAAACGCACATTTGATGTGGCAAATTGATTTTGAAAAAGGTTTTTGTTGGGAAATATGTTGGATTGTAAAAAAAAGAAATGTTGGAATTAGTGTTAAACTCGTTTTGATTCGACGAAATCGATTTTATCTGCAAGACAAGCTGCTTCTTAATTTAAAACTGTTATTAGAATCTTAATGAAGGAAACAACTGTAAGACAGTGTGCCGTATTTTTCTTAAGAAATTAATAGTGGTAGTTATTGAATTGAGTTTTGTTTTATATAAATTATTAACATACAGCTAACCCGCTATTCAAGACAAAAAGAAACCACAGGAACTAACGCATTTACGAAGAACTTGTTGGTTCCTTTCTTCTTTTTTTTTTTGTGGTTTCTTAAATAATGGTCAACAAGTAACTGTTTGCTCCAACGAATTAATTATTTAAATTTTTAATGCAGTGTCCAGTGATTGCAAAAATTTTATAATATCAATATGGAGTTCAGAATGAAATTTTTCTTGTTGATTAATTTTACTTTTTTTTTATAAAATTTAAAACCAAGCAAAAAAGTTCTACGAATCGAATAAATTATTATATGTATTTTTACTGACCATATTTGTTTAACTTTTGGTCGCTATTAAAATTAAATGGAATCATTATTTTTGAATAAAATGAGATTTTTACTAAGTGATTGTAAATTAAATTAAAAAATAAAATATATAATATAATATGTTAAAATGTAAAAACATTATATTAAATTAATATTGTCAACTTTAAGATTTGTTTTCGTTTTTTTTTTCGCAGCTCCTTTAATTTAAATTGAATACATTTTTATGATTTATTAGAAAATGATTAAATACAATATTTTAAGATTGATTAAACATATCTTTATATGGTCATCAATAAAAAAAAAACTCATCAACACTATTCGAATGTTTGTATTTTGTTTGTTAGAAGAATTGTTTGATTGATAAAAAGTAGATGCGGAGGAATTGAATTAAAGATATCTGGATAAATCTTTTAATCTAGATTAAACGACTGAATATCTGCTCTGAAGGAGATCACAACTTCGATGTTTTAAATAAAATTACTCAACTTAGAAATTGTGACCTCCCTTGAAGGAGATCAAAACCTTGTGAGACTGTTGTGACTTGTGAGGTGGTAGTGAGGTTTGCAAGAAAAGTGGAGTAAATCCATCGGTTTTATGTATCAGAAAAATATATCTATTTATATTGAATAACTTAGGCGTAGATTATAGCGAAAAGAAAAATGAATCCGAAAAACTTTCGTACTCATCATTTTCAATGTTCTCACTAGATTTAAAAAATAAAAGATACACTAACTTATCGATGACAAACAACTAAAAGAATGTTTTACCTTAATAAAATTTTCATTTAAAAAATGTATTTATTTATTTTCGTGATGCGAACTATTCTTCAAGTTGTTTGGCATCGATAAGTATATCTTTTGGTTTTGAAATCTACTGAGAATGAGAATATAATTAATTAAATAGTTTTTAATAAATGATTTCCTTTTCGCTACAATAGGAGCTTTAGAATCTTAAAGCCTTGAACATAGATGATTTTTTAAATTTAGTTAGTTTAGATTTTTTGGAAACTCGACCAGCGATATAGGCAACACTCAGCATTATGGCTTAACACTTGGTATGAATAGATCCTGTTTGCATATTTTGCAAATCTTATAGCGTAAACAACGTTATCACAAAACTTAGCTTATTAAAATGTATATTACATAGATACGTTATATTTTTGTATCTCTTCTTTATTTTCTTAAAATACATGTGTAGTGTGTATATCGCCAATGCCAGATAAGAATACCTACCTACTTTATTTTTAAGCAATAGAATATGTATGTAATTATTCATCTCAATGCAATAAAAACAAAAAAATGACAGCTCTTTTTGATAATAAGATTTGTTTTTGTTGTTTTATCAAAACAAACAAATTTGACACATGAATTTCTCAATTAAACTTACCTCTGGTTCCATATCTACTAAAAGCTGCCAGACAGGTTTGTTTTCCAGCCTCGCCCACAAATCCCATAAACCATTTATAATAGCAGCAACAGCTAAGTGTGTAACACCTTTTTCAGGACCAATCTAAAATTCAAATAGGTGAGTTAGTACTACAGAATTTTTTAAACACGCACTCTTATTGAATTTCTTACCCATCTCAATTGAGATTCACTTGTCAGACTTCTCCAAAAAACTCCAAAATTATGGAAAATACTCCAACAATTGCGATCGACAATCAAATGCTTCATTGCCGCTACAGCTGAATTAACAACTTCAGTACCACGTCCTGTGAATAGTTAAGTTTTAATATTGTTTTTGTAACAGTCATACAATAGGTATATAATGGATACACCAACCTAGTGTAAAAGTTAGACCATGTCCTTTGGTGCCATTCTCCAATTCAAGA
Source organism: Syrphus vitripennis (assembly GCA_958431115.1). Classification (NCBI taxonomy): domain Eukaryota; kingdom Metazoa; phylum Arthropoda; class Insecta; order Diptera; family Syrphidae; genus Syrphus; species Syrphus vitripennis. Next base: position 90,724,792 of record OY288109.1, read on the forward strand.
GTCACATAAACACATGAGTAATCTGGATCAGTATGCTTTAAAATAATGAGCAGCCAACTTAATTGTAAAATGTTATCTTTCAAAGGAAAATAATTTCAAACCAACCATTGCATCAGATCCATCACCTTGAAGAGAAGTTGGCCAACGGATATCCTCGCTTGTTAGCGATATGATTTTAAAACGACTATCGTTTTCCTTTTGCATTTTCTTTAGTGGGATTTCTTTCCTTACTGTTTAACGAGACAAGTAAAACTAAACTAAATGAAATATTTGTTCAAATGCGCGAAATCGAATTCAAGAGATCTGACAATCAAACAAATGTTTTTTATTTACGTGTACCATTTCCCTTATCAAAAATCAAGCTTTTCATCAGTGCTGTGTTCTGCACTACCTTTTTAATTAATAAAAAGAAAAATGTCGGTTGCACTAATGTTTAATAAGCTTTTGAATTTTTAAATGGCGTCGTTTTAAGACTTAAAAGCGTTTGGTGCAACCGAATTTATTCACTTTTTTTTGGAAATCTACAAGCTCGGAATCCAAATAACTCTAGTTCTGTTCCAAACAACAAAATACATACGTTAATTAATAGTTATTTGTTTTCAAGAATTTTAACAAAAAGCAAATTATGTAATTAGATAAATTGTGGCTTAAAATAGAAAAGTGGTTTACTTTTTGCTCTTTATGATGTTGTTGTTTTTTTTTGTTGGTATTTTTTTTTTTGAATTTACTCTCTCGTGTGGAGAGAGAAGGCTATGTATAGCATACACTATTTGTGTTTATTCAGCACTTTAAGGCTGGTATTCACCAAGCACATGAAAGGGAATATTGAGCAAAATCAAAAATATTAATAATGCGGTCTTGTTTATTTCGAAAGAGAGGGAGTCATTAATCGCAAATCAGAATAAACAATAAGTGAATAGGTGAACTTAGAGTGAATATAAAAAGCTGAAATATTGATGTTTAGATGGCGATCATTTGGTATCAAAAAGAAAATCGTATACAAAATATTGCTACACAAGCTGCCTTATTAATAATGTGCAATCAAAACGAAAATTTCAAAAAAAAAAATACTAACGTGTTTTCAAAATACTGAATTTATTATAGGACCTGCCGTTAACGGTTTTTCGGAAAATATTTTTTGACCAAATAGTTTTAATTATACTTACAAAGCACCACCGAAAAAAATTATATAAAAATCAATTTCGTAAAAAAATGTCAAGACCATTGTATGAAGTATGAACATATTTGAACAGGGAGCTCTAAACGTTAATATTATGAGCTAAAATTTTTACACAAATGTTTTTTTAAAAAACCGAAATAAACTGTATGGAAGGTAGTTTTTTATTTTGGAAACCTCTATATAATGCAGGTCCTTTTTTAACATATTCTAGACGGTAAAAAGAAATATCGGATACAATTCCGAGTGTGAACACTGTGGCGTATACTTAATTCTTAAGTTGTTTTTTTTTTTGGCTTAGCTGTATATGGTTTCATTAAAAAAAAATTCAAATGGACAAAAATCCCAATTAATATTTTTTTGCTGACCTAATTTTGAAGAGTTGGCGATGTTTGCCCAAAAAAAATAATCGCAAAAGAAGAAATCTCAAAGAGAAAATCGGGTTAAGAAAATGGAGCAAAAACAAAACCCCCAAGAGAAAAAAATGATCTCTTATTCGTTTACCTTATTTAAAAAAAAAAAATAAGAATAAGAAATAATTCTCTTAAATTTCTCAGGAAGTGCTTCAAAAAATTATTTTATAGGAGAATTTGCGCCGCAACTATCTATGTAGCTGCATGTGTATATTTTGCCTTGACTCTGAAATTTCGTCATTGCGTATTTTCATTTTGAGATTATTGTTTGGACAAACATTACTAACTCTCATACTAAGCAAAAACTGGAATTCTCATTAGCTTGCAAAAAAAAACACTTGACTATGAGTGTTGAAAAGGTTTTGAATAAATTGAATGAGAGAGAAAAGAACCAAAACTCACATCTTTTCAACCAAAATTACCAAAACTCACATCTTTTCAACCAAAATTTCAAAATGCAATATGTTTTTTTTTTTTAAACCGGTACCGATACAGGTACCGTTACTAAACCAGCGATGACTATAACAATGTTACTTTTAAGGAAAGAGGAAAGTTTTCAAAAAATATATTTTGGAGTTTTGAAAACAAAAATGTTTTCAAATTTTTTCAAGTGCGTATTAAATACAAGAAACTTCCACACCTTACATAATAAATTATTTTTTGAAAAGCTATAACGATTTAAAAAAAAAAACTGTATACCGCCAAACGACCCTCTCAACTTAAATAAGTTTCGTTCAGTGGTTAGAAAGAAATAGTCATATCACAGTGAAACAAATTTCCTCATTTATCACGATATCGTTCCATATTATTTTTATTTACTATAATATTTAGTTTTTACATTGTTTTATTGTACACTAGGCGTTATATATAATTTAATATGTATTTTTTTTTTACCAATTATAGGTCTTGTAAAAGATTTTTTTTTTCTATTAGACTTTCTCTTTTATAAAATATTCTTTTTTGTGTATAGATTTAATTTTCGTGTTCTCTTCATTTTTTTAAAATTATTTTTATTATATATTTTTTAAGTATTCTTAAATTATTTTTTTTTTTTTTAATATTAAGTAGGTATAGGAAGAGTTTTCTTTTTTTTTGTATTTAAATAAATATTTTCATTTTTCTTTTGTATATATATGTTTTGTTTGATTTTTGTTGATATATGTATGTTTTTTTTTTGTATAAATAGAGATTTATATTTTATAGCTTTAGTTCAATATATATATACCGATATGCTGTGTCTTACAGTATTTTTTTTAGTATATAAAATATGGTATATCTTTTGTTATACATTTTAACAAAAATAATAACTCATCATACATATATGGATTACTGAGACCATTTTATTACATTTAATCAATTAAATTGTATGTGTGCGAATTAATAAAAAAAACAAAACAGGTTTAACGACATATATTTTATAATTGAATTACACAAAAAAAATTAATAGACTATAAAACAAATTCATAACATTCAGTTCATAAAAGACGGTCGTTGGATTTTCTTGTTTTTTTTTTTTAATTATTCTTAAATATATTAATCCCTATTTGCTCAAGGTAGATATTTTATTTAATGAACAATCTTTTTATTTTTATTTTTGTTTTATAATCTACTAAATTGTGGTCAATGGGCGTTTCACCGTAGCTGCGGCAATTTATTTACAAATGACTAGCTTCATAGTCTGGAATATTGGTAAGACCAACATCAGCATTCTTCCAATAGTATTGGGGTGGTCCAGAACTAAAGCAGTATTTCATGTTCAGCGGTTCACCATTCTCAACGTAGTACATCAAATAGAAATTGCACATTTCATCTTCATTTGTTGCTCTGCAAATAAAATGATATTCCACAGGGATGAATATTATGACCTCTACTTTTTTTTAGCTTTAAAATCTCTTACCCAATTTGTGTGTATCGATCTCGATTACTTTCCATGGTACAACGAGCTGCCAATTGATCACCATAGATAATTGGTTCTGTATTCATGATAGGATAGAACATCTGTGGAGTAAGGGGATCACGTTTACCCAATAAAGTCCATTTGTGAGCTCCTCGATCGTCAGCGCGGACTCGATAGCCGGATACAACCTTGCCCAAGCTATGCGTGTGTGTCCGATAAGCTATTGGATGTATAACTTTGTGTTCATTCATTTCACATGCCGTTTCCATGTGCTCAATGGCTCTGGGTTTAATTATTCCAGATGTCCCAAGCAGCAGAACACCAGCAAGTTTATTCATTCTATTGAAAAATTTAAGCTTGAAGATTAAGTTTGAGCTTGGAAGTGAATTAACTTACGGTTCTGTTGTGTAGTTGATGAAAACTCCAGAATCATCTGTACTTCCATCTAATGATTAAAAACAATTATTTAATGAAATAAATCATTTTTTTTTTGTTTAAGGTTTGAAAATGTGCCTACCACTAAATTTATCAATATGAGCATAATGCACCTGCAATACCATGTACTTTATTGGGGAATCACTGCCGACTTTAAAACCGACGCCATTGGGAAGATTCAATTTAGGGGCATCTCTTGCCCAGGCATATAGGATCTAGAAAAAAAAATAAAATCATTCAAATAAACCAAATTCTTCTTTGAAAAACAAAATACCTGAGAATGTGCTGTAACCCCACATGGACTGGAAGTTTCATCTTCTGAAGATCCCTTTTGTGCCATCTCCCCGCAATTCCTACATTTATGAAAGTTTATTTTTAGAAAATTCTTTGGTAAAAGCTTGAAAAATTTACCAAACAGGTTTTGTTGAACCTGGCTCTTCACATCCATATAAAAGCATGTGATGTGCGGTATTCATTGTGGCATTTGGTTCGTAGCCAACTGAAATAATAAAACATGTATGTTAGATGGGTGTTGCTACATACATATGTACGTAAATAGAGAGATTCATCTTACCAATATAGTAACTTGTGGTGTAGTCAACTTTAATAGGTGTACACAAATAGAGTTCTGGCTGTAATTAAAAAAAAAAGATGTTAAAAAACTGTGAATTTTTTGGGTTGTGTTTGAAGTTTATTACTAAATAAGAAATCATTTTTTTTTTTAATTTCATTTCTTTGATTATTTTTCAGAAAACAATAAATGTTTGTTTTTTTTCGATGGCTTTCTTTTATAACTTTATAATTTTATACTAAAAAAATCAATAATTTATTTTTTTAAATCATCATCAACGGCAAAAATGCTTTTTGTAAAAAAATTTCACATAAGGCGAAGGGGGACATATTTTAAAAGATTACAAGAACGGAATCTAAGATAATGAATTTATAAAAATTTTAAATAAAAAGAAAAATTTCTTTTCTTTTGCATTTTTTTTTTAATTTAATTTTTTGATCAAATTTTGTCCGCCATTTTTTTTTTGAAAAAAATATAATTTTCGAAAACAATTTTCTGTAGACGAACATTTTTAGCAACAGAACTTTTTTCTCATTTTCTGTTAAATTTAGTAAAAAATGTTTCTAATGACGCCCGCTTGGCGACTGAGTTTAGGATATGCAACGGGGGAGAGTACGATAACTTTGGCGCCAAAAATTGATAACGGTTTTTTTGTAGAGGCGTCAAAAACAAGCATTTTTTGCTATGAAAGGGGGGTCTATCTTGCCCTGTTTTATGAAACGAGCACTAAAATTAGAAAGAAAATCATAAAGAAATAACAGTAATATAGCCAGTATTTTGTACTATAAGCTACTTCTTAAATCAGGCAAAATGTATGCACAGATTTCGAAAAAATGAGTTTTAAGCACAAAATTCGGGAAAAAAAACACAAAAAAAAGTTCAAAGTCAAAACTATAAAATTTAAAATATTTTTTTTAATAGAATTCGGTGATCTTATTAATTTCTCATCAAAAACTGAAAACTAGATTATTTTACGACTTCTAGTTTTTGAGAAAATTGGAAATTACTTATTACTTTTTTTTATGAGATTCTAGCTTTCTGACTACATGCGCCCCATACATTACTCAATAGTTTATACTTTACTACTAAATTTTGCATACATCGAAACTCGCACGTAGCCCACGTCCTATATAGTTAGGCTAAGGAGGGGAAATGCAAGGGGCAGCATGACCCCCCAAACAAATCTGTACAAAAAACCGTCAATTTTTGGCGCCAGAGTTATAGTAGGTATTCGTGGCTGCTACGGAGTTTCGTCAGCGGGGCACAAAAAGTGTTTTAATGATTTAAAAATGACCCGGACACCTTAGTAACCAACTAGCATGTAATAAAATCAAAACTGAATGTTTACAACTCTTAAAACAATTCTCTTTTATTTTATTAAAACGAAAATTGTTACAAGATCTTATGCATATGAATTTTTTTAAAGCTGCTTCATCCATGGACTATGAATTGAAACTATTTTTTTCCAAAGATAAATAATGTGTTAATTGATCTTATTAAATATTCGTCTATAATTTTCATGACATTTTTTTTTAACCTAACAAAGGCCTGAGATGGGATCACATTTGTGTCAAACTTGTTTAACAGGTCTGCAATAATGTTATTGTTTGAATCAAAATCAAACAAAATAAATTTACTTAGTAGGTATGTATTTTTTAAGAATACATCAGAGTATATTTTGCGTTAACTTTTATATATATTGTAAAATGATATTTGCATTTTATTTAAAATAAAAATACTGTGCTAAGTGATGCATTAGGTTACTTGCTACAATAAATGGCATTCTAGTTATATATGTACTTCAATAAACATTATGTTATTGGGTATTTTCAATCAAAACATATAATTCAATAAATACAAGTATTGCCACAAAAAAGCCGCACACTCAGGCGTATACGCAATATTTTTCTTTCATTGCATTTAAACAATACTAAATGCCAATAGAAATTAGTATTATTAACTACTTCTTGTTTGTACCAGATTTTTATAAAGAGTCAATTTGACTTAAACAAGAAGAAAATTATTTAAAATCAACATTCAGTGTCATGATATAGCTCGTACAGGCGGAACCAAGATATATCACGCTATTGTTATTATTGATTTGATCTCAAGTTCGATCTTTTTAAATAATTTAAATAATCTTTGGTATTGATATTTAATATTTACCTACATATTTAATGAACCTGTTTTGGAAGCAAAACAATCTTAGACTTCAATTTTAGTTTTCTCAGTCAAATAATATTTATGTAAATAATATTTAGCGTACAATTTTTTATAAATTTATAAGATGCGCAAAGTACCAAAAAATTGCGAGAAGCTATAATATTGCATGTGGCCTCTTAATTGTTATAGACAAGACATGGTACAGTGGGCGGGGAACCCGCTTTTGTAGAGGCATGGATGGTTTTTAAATTGTTTTGAGTTATAAAATTATAAAGAATAAAATGTGCGAAGTTAACAAACAAATGCAATTGAACAACTGTTTTGTTCTTTTGAAGAACAAGCATATTCATCAGACGACATATGCATTGGGGTGGTACTTAAAAAGTCACCCTTGAATTTTTATTCTAAATAACACTGTGCCACAGTGGAAAATTACTTTTAACTTGACCTTTTAGAGGTTGTTTGAATTTTGAAACTTGAGAACTATTATTGATCCACAAATTTTCAATTTATTCATTCGATAATTATTTACTCGGTTCCTTAAATCTTCCTCAAACCAATGCGAACCCAATAAAAAGCATTCGCGTAGCATTAAATTTTTTTATATAATTTGTTTTTCTTTCAACTTTAATCCTATAAATAACTTTGAAAAATTATTATGCAAATCCCGGTTTAAAACAGCAAGGACCTATGTGACTACATTTATACTAAATTTTAAATGTTCCCATAAATCAATACGAAAATTCTGAAAAATCTTTATTTTATTTCCAAAAACACATGAATCCATTCTCATGCTAAAATTCCATTGTCTTTGAGGACCGGCTTATGTTAAAGTTTAGGGCTAAAAATGAGCAGGATTTATCAAAATTCATCAATCAGGACCACTCTAATACATAATGTATGCAGGTTATATTTACCAAATGCTATTTAATTTGCTAGCAAAATCGTTTGTATCCAAGGGATAGACTGGAAAAATGGCTGAACAAATATCCAATGAATTTTAATAAAGAAATATTAATATTTGGTGAGTTTTTTTAAGAAATACTCAATTTATTTCATTATTCACAGCAGTTATCTGCGTCATTATGCATTTAGCCTTCAAGGATTAACACCAAAAAACAGTCTTTGTTAAAATAAATTAATTATTTTTCATGATAAAATTAAACAAAATTAATGGAATAATTTTAATCAATTTATTTTAACTTTTAAGATAATAAAACTACCCCACTTACATACATATATTGATAGTTGTTAACTTTCAGTGCCGATTCTGCCGGAAGGCAAAACAAACAAATATCTAAGGCGACGCTCTACTGGGGGCAGTAAAATCAGGAAATTCAGGTCCACCTTAGCAGCACCAATATCAGCACAAGTAATAATAATTTAAATTGACAATAAAAATAAACAATGTCTATTAGCATAGTCTAGACACAGCTCAACAATTTTCTTATATGTATGTATATATAAATCACGAAATATTTTAAAAAGCGAAACAAAAGGTGACCACTTATGAACTACTTGTTTGATCTTTGGTCCCGCAAATGTTTTGTTTTCATCTTCTGCCGTTCGTCTGAAGAAGTCGACGACATGTACCGCCTCAAAAACAAAATTTTTGGTTTCGAAAAGAGGAAATTTCATTGTATTGGTAAAAACATGTTAGTTTAATATATATGTAGTAGTAAATTAAATGTTATAAGTTGGTTCCTTTTAAAATTGAGAAATTTTCGTTTTTTAAATTTCGAGGCTGCTGAAGTTTTTTTTAGATACATATTTGCTTATGTCTTCAAAAATGTGACGACTATTTACTTTTCAGTGTTTGACTTTAAATTTGATAGAGCATTGAATATTGAAAACCGAATCTTCAGTAACGCATAATTTATGTATCTATCGAATCCAAAATTTTGAACAAAAAATCAGTTTAACCGAAACAAAATCAGTTTGACACAAAAAAGTTTTTCTTCTTAATTTTTAGTTTGAAAATTAATTTATAAAAACTATATTTGTTAAAACAATCCATTTAAGAAATGAATTTATAGAAATCTGTTTTAAATTTAAAAAGGCCATATTTTGACATTGTTGTAGATCGCCGTTGTATTTTGATATTTTTTTTTTGTTTTAAGAAATTTATTTTTAGAAAATTACCCTTCCCAACTAAACGGAGGGAAATATCTTTTCTCGTATACGATTTTTATCTTATCTTGGCCCAACTTGTACATACAATTTTTAAGTACTTATCCACGCGCTTTCAAACCTAATTTAATCGTCTTTATTATTGTCGTTATGTCCATCCGTCTTTTTATTTTAATTTATTTAAAAAAAAAAAGTTTACAGTGTATTTTTTTTAGTTAAACTAAATTTCATATTTATAACATCATGCTGTACATAGTAAAAGGTATATAGGTACTAACTATAATAATCTATAATGTATGAAACTTGGGGTTGACCATAAATAGAAGGATTCCCACATCATTTCATAATAGCAGCAAAAAAAAAAAAAACATTAAATCATTTTCTCTTGTTGTCCTCATCATTATATTATTAGTATGCATCATAATAATTGTTATGTATTTACATGTACATGATACATCAGCGCTTACAGACAAATACAAACATACATTTTGTGCATACAAACATAAGTATGTACGAGTATGTATATAAACATCCAAAAATATTTTTTTATTTTTTTGTAATCTCTTAAATTAAACTTTGACGTAATGTAATTCCATTCAACTTTAATTCATACCTTTGCAGAAACAAGGATGAACCCATATGAACTCATATCCGCCCCCGTAGAGTGAAATATCAAAACAGAATTCTATGAAAACCCTTCCTTGACAACCATTTACGCAGATCGTATTTACGCAAACGATGTGATTCATTCATCCCACAATCAAAATCTACTTAATTCTTATAGAAATATATTCTTTTTTTGGGACCATCCTCTGTAATGGATCTGTTTCTGATGTAACGGGTATCTAAACCCCTGAAGCATTTCCCAGAAAAAAAAACATGAACAAACAAGGATGTTATTTTTCGTTTAATGATGAAATACAAAAAAAAAACATTTTTTTGTTTAAAATCAACAAAATTTGTACTGAAAAATAAATACACATAAATTGCATGTCCATTTAATTATGTACATAAATATGCATTTTAAAATTCTAAATATTAAAAATTTTTTATTCATCGTTGTGTGTTATTGTTACTAAATAAATTTTAATAAATCAAAATGCGGAATTGTGTCGCATCACATTAAGGCTAGTATTCACCGAGCCCTCATGAGTTTATGGGACTCATTACTCAAAAAATCCTCCCTGATTAGCTCATAAAAAGGAAATTTTACTTCTACCATAGATAGAATGGATAAATTGGATATGAGCATTCTAACATCCGATTCATTTAAATCTTTTTTTTAAGACCGAAAATAACGGTTCCTGTTTCACAGATATTTATTGAAAAATCGGTTGTCGTACACTTTTACCTCACTTAAGCCCAAAGTATCAAAGAAAAAACTATATCAATGAAAAGGTAATTTCGAGTAGAGATGCAGAATATAGATTTTAAGTTTTGAACAAGAAAATTAAATTTAATGAAATGGTTGCTTCCAAAATTTAGGAGGTACCATTTTACCTCCAATTGAACCAAAGGTAAATCAAAAAAATCAAAAGATTTTCAATTTTCTCAAAACCGGTTTATTTGATTTTGGCACTTATTTATAGATTGTAGGTTGTTAAAAAAATCCACTTGATTGTTCCCTGAGAAATTTTCAAAATTTATTTTTGAAAAAAATGTTAAAATACTTTAAATCAAAAAAAAAAGGTTTTAATAGTGCCTGCCTGTTGAGATAGGTACCTTAAGCGGATCTAGAGAGCTATGTGAGCGGGGCAGTGCCTGCAAAAAGGGTGTACAAGTCATAGGCGTCTTATATGCCTAGTAACCAATTAGTTGTAAATAGTATTTCAAATTTAACATTTCGAAAGCTTTTTTTTTGAAGTTTGGAGTCTAATGGGTTTTTTATATTATCTCAAATATTTTGCACAGAAATTAATTTCAACTTAAAAAAATTCCGTTACACGCCATATAAAATAATACCGTTAAAATAGATCTTAAATTTCTTGAAACTCTCTAATTTAACATCAAACATTTTCTTATGAATATATTGTTGGCATTTGAGAGTACCTACCATATAAAGTAAATTTTGCTTGATTTTTTATTCTCATCTGAACCAAATTTGATAATTTTTTTGTATAGTTACAGAATATTACAGATCAAAATTTTCAAAAAAAAAAATGATTTGAAATTCGTAATAGAGTTTACTTTTTTTTGAGTAGAACAACATATTTTTAAGTGTATTTAAATACTGTGTTTTCAGAAAGATTTTTTTTCTTTTATTGAAAAAACGGGTTAATCGTTTTCGTGATATATAAAAAATGCACAAAATTTTTTCTAACTATCTATCTAATTGCAAGTTTTGTTCAAACGTTTTCAATTTATATTTTTTTCATTTTTTGTAAAAATATAATAATATATAATATATAATATTTTAAAATTTTTAGCCATCTTGTAGCGGAAATGAAGAAAAAATGATTTGGGTTTTATGTCACATTTTTGGGCTATGACGCTAACGTTTGTGCTTTAAAATGACAATTTTGAGGTGAACTCAAAAGTTCCTCTAAATCATCCCTTTCGAGTGCCCAAAGAGGCAAATAAAATAAGAGTAACTAACCATTGAACTTATTCCCAATTTTTGACATTCAAGATCTTGTGCTATATAGACAATAGACTTCACCAACCAAATTTATCTCTTTATCGCAACTCTTCGAAACCTGTACCTATACCTATTATTATTATTTTTATTAAATTTAAAGTTTTTTTTTCTCATGGTTCAAAATTTGAATTTTGATTTGTCTCGGTATTGGTTTTAGATTCGGAATCCCAATTGAACAGTTTTTTTTCGATTCTGAAAAATTTGAAGTTTGGTGTGACTGTATTAGTATTTAAAGCAATCACTTCACAGCTCGCACAATTTGTAAATGTAAAAAATATGACATTTATCAAGTGTGACATATAAATCTTTGAATGTGTGAGTGATTCTGTTTTTGCTTCTGATTTCAAATTCAGAAGGGAAATTCTCATTTTTTTTTTTAAATAAGAACTGTCACTTTTGCCCAATTGAACGCATTCAGAATGTTTTCTTCTGCTTCCAGATTGCCAATTGAAAACGACATTAAACTGATTTCCTAAGTATAAAGGGAAAATTAAAAAAAAAATCACTTTATTTTTTTTTATTCAGTGTAAGTTATTCAAAAACCTCTTGTGACCGTTGAAGTAAGTCTGTGTGACACCTCCACGTACTTTATGATACATTTTCCCGTGGGCATATGGTTATATAGGCTATCCTATGTATTGACTGAATTCGACTCCCACCCACCTATTTTGCCATTCATAGTGAGTGGGATATCTTAATTTTTTTTTTGTTTCTAAAAATAAACTTACTCCCTCTCTGGAAGAGGATATATAATTACCTACCAGGCGAGAAAATACTTCAACGCGAATAAAATCAAGAGTCATCTCCACCAATCGAAGTCACTGCTTAAATATCCTTGATATTTAACAGTTTCTCTCTTTTGTGAAGAAAGGTTACCATAAAATATAGCACTTACGAATTTTGATTGTTTTTTTGCTTAATTCTAAGGGTCAACGGAAGTAAACCAAAATGTAACACATACCGTATTTGGTCTGACATTTGGCATTAAAAATGGAAACTTTCCGTGTATGTATCCTTCGCGATCATGAATCCTTGAATTAAATTGGGTGTCATCGTCGTCTGTGTCGATGCTGTTATGGGAAAACTGAATTCCAAGGACAGGACCAGCAATCAGACCGAAAAGTTGTAACATATGGAACCATCCCATGGTTGCGGATTTTTAGTTTTTTTTTTTTTCTTTACTAACTACACAAACTATTTGTTGACAAAAAAAGACACCGTTAATCGATTTTTTCACTCAAATAAACAACTGTTGGCACACGGATGGAGAGCTTCTAGTAATACGTTATTATTATATATTTTTTTTTTGTATAAACACCACGCAACTAATTTGTTTCATTCGCTCTAGCACTTTTTCACACTAATCACATCATGACCTTCCCGCGATTTGAGTGTTGTTGATTTTATTGTATGTCCGAGTTTAAATTGGCTTCTTCAGATAAAAGCTGCCACTTTAACTTGAGATTTTCTTATTAATTTTGTTTTTGTTGTTACTTTATTAATTTGCGAAGTTAAGTTGGAAGAAAAAAAAAACCCATATGTGATGTGTGAAAAAAAGCATATGTGATGTACTATTTCTGGGTTTTGAATGGTAATAACAGAGAGCTTCTGCTGCTGATAACGATATGTTCGTGTATGTCGTATCTCACGTCACTTTTAACAAGCAATATAAATGTTTGGCCATTGGGGCATCATCCCCGTGTATGTTCAAATACGTTTCTATCTACACAAGTATGACTGAGCGCAGGTCGAGAATAATGTCTTAGAATGTCAACGTGGCAACCCTGTGCCTTATAACATGGCACGTATTCAAAATCACAAGTGGTAGAAAAGTACCGAAAACAATATTCGCAGAAGTACAAAAGCAGAACCTGCTAATTGTTTATACAGATATTGTGGAATTAAATATAAACAATAGAAAAATCTGGAATAATTGACAAAAAGCACTTTAAACTACTTCATCTACAATACGTTTATGCAACTGAAGAAGAATTAACACAAAATTAAATGATTTCGCCAAACAATAATAATATAAATTTGTTTGATTTTCTTTATATTGTAATTGCTTTCAACGAGCGTATCCGAAAGATACTTCTCTTCTATTCGAATGAGAAGTGGAGACTAACTACTACTCTCGGAGTCTCGATGTTGAACGCTACCAAAGTAACTAGAAAAATGTTCAAACTACCCACGGAGAGATGATGACTGAATGGTTTTTGTTGTTGTAATTTTCATGTTTGGTAAGAGATACCAAGATTCAGTTGTGATGAGCTGAACAGGTAACTAAATATAGTTAGCTGGAGCAGTGGGCTCTTTTTGACAGGTATCTCGTATCTGTATTTGAATTGGATACTTTAACAGTGATAGTGGGAGTTTTTGGAGAGTTCTTTTTTAGTATGGGCAGCTGGTAACGGTTGAGTTAAAAGAGAGAAATAATGATGGGAAGTAAAAGAAAAATGTTGTAACAAAATTTATAAAATTCGAGAAAAATCGTTGCGCGATGTAGTATAACGAGATGGATGAACAGTGACTCAAAAAGTTATTTGTTAGACAACAATTCGTTTGTCAAAAGAAAAGCTGTAATATGTAAATTATTAAAAACTAATAGTCTGCAGAAATATATACAAATAATTTTGTTTAGGATATTAGGGGTTTTTATGATCCAACCAATTGTTAATAATGAAATGTAGAACTAAATCGCTCAAACTTGCTTTAAAGTTAAAGTACTTTAGGATTAAACAAAAAAATACAAAAAACAAAAATTTCATTTAGAGAATATGAAAAAGCAAAAAATTTGAACTTCCAAAATATGCCAATGAAAAAGTTTGAGCTTTTACCAGAAACTCCATCTGATGTATAGAAAGAAAATACACAAAAAACCGTTAGACCGTTTTTTTTTCAAAAAATATCTTTTAATTGCATTTAAAATTTCTGAAGTATTTTACAATAAAAATTTGCGTCTAAGTTTTTAGTATTAAATAATGTTTACTTTTAAAATTCAAAAATATTCCAACATTTTCAAAATAGCATCCAATTTTTTTTTTTTGTTGATAAATTTTTGATATGCAATTTTATTAAGATTATAACAAAATTGATTGCAATCTGCCAAACCATGTAAATAATAAAATTGAAAGTTAGAGCCGTTTTTGAGATAAGAAAGTTTTGTTTTAGAGGTTATATAACAGGTACCGTTACTTTAAGAGCTCAAAAAATAATATCCCAGTTTCGAAAACCGAAAAAAGTTTAGGCTGTAGGTCGTGATGCAGATAGACAAACATACAGCCAGAATTGCTGAACCAGTTCAATTTTTTTATACGAAACTAAGACTTGCCTACTCTAAAGGGCACCTATCGACGCAAGTTTTTAAAATGAAAATCTTAAAATAAAAATACACAATCTATTGCTCTTTGAAATGACACATCTAAGATTTCGAAATGATAAATCTGAAAATTCGAGTTCGAGTTCTTTAAAAATTCTTTATCAATAAATTTTAATGTTTCAAAACACTCTTTCAAATTGAGCATGGAGTTGTTTTTTCGAAAGATTCACCATTATTTTTTAGAGGTTGTTTTGAAAAATTTAAATTTGGTTTTTGAACCATTTTTTTTGCAGTTTCCTAAACCGTTATTTTTTTTAAATTATAATAAGCCTAAACATCACTACAGGTTGATTTGCATAAGGTGTGAGAAAGGCCAGAATGTGTTGGTTAAACCCAGCCAAGTAACAAATAGACCGGGAAAGGGGATCTATTTCCCCCCGTTTAGATGGGTGGTGAAATTGAAAAAATAATTATAAAAACCACGAAAACACTTTCAATTTTATCAGAAAAAAAAGGTTCGCTTTTTCGATTTGACGATTTGAATATTAAATGCTCCTACCAATTTAAGGCCAATCACTGAAATTTCGAAAACAACTTCTTTATAAAATAAAAAAGAAGAAAAAACTGAACTGACAATATCACTCTACTGAAGAAAGAAATTGTTTTAGAAATTTGCTTATGTCTCGGAGAGTATTAGTCCTAAGATCATCCGGTTTTCAGTAATTCAAAAGAGAGCTGTAACATATTATTTTAATTGTTGCCGTTGTTTTTTAATTATTATTTTCCATTATTTTCTGGCAAAAATAGATCCCAGGATTTTTCTTTTTGCTTTTTATCACATTTTATGCAAATTATCCTGTAAACTATCCAAACGATCAAAATATCCTTCATCCTAACAAACAGCGTGATTCTCAAAAGAAAAAGCAATTGAATTCTAAGGATAACAATGACGTATACAAAACCCCTAAATTAAGGATAACTGAAGTGACATCCACTCCAATATGTGTGCATAGTCGAAGTATCATAGTTCGATTACCCTTATAGTCAGTCATGTTATGGCGGAAATTATCCTAGCAACGCACAATAATTTTGTGCCCCAAAACAATCGAAAAAATAATATTCGCAATAAACAACGTTGGTGCAACAGACTATCAAAATGTTAACATTATTTATCAGTTTTAATTAAAGTTTTATTTTTTTCAAACTTAAGTTAATATATTTAATGCTTGGGAATATGTGTTTTGTAAGGAGGTGTTTCCTAGTTTCAGCATTATTATTAGTCTTAACTTTTTCGGCTGTTTCCGCAAGATACGTTGAAGGACACATTAAAACACTTGATGTAAGAATGTAAAAAATTATATGTATATGAAAAGGAAAACATATCCTAATTAATCCATTTTTTTAAGGATTGGGTCTTTCTAGCACGTTTTTGTTTCCTTTCCGGAAGAGGCAGATATGAATACCATATTGAATTTGAAAGGCGTTATGGTGACCCACAATTGCTGTTGTATTATGACGATGAAAGCCAGTGGCCGGCTATCTACAAAACTGGAAAGGTTGGTATAGCAAAATATGGTGTTTTAATAAAAATGTGTCATTGAGTCTGAGGGAAAAATATTCTATTCCAAAATTTTAAACTCATTTCAGACCTGTGCTCAGAGAGTAAGTGTTTTACATCCTCAAGACAACCAAATCGTAACACTTTCTGCAAAAAGTCCTTACAACATTTTTTCTGGTTGTGCCCTTAGGACATCCAGTGCAGACAAGGACACTACATTAAGGTTCGTAATTCATTAATCAATAAAAAAAAAAACTTTCAGCCATTTATTTATCTATTTCGAAAATATGTAAATTTTTAGACCGAATATTGAAATACCAATAGAAAAACCTCTATCTGGTGAAATAAATGCATCTTACTTTGATCAGTTTTTGGAAACCTCAACAGAATCATCTGGAGCATCTGAAGATTTTGAAATTTTTAACGGCACCTATTCAACTTTTAATGATACTGAAGTTTTCAACCATACCCAAGGTGTACATTATATACCTTTTGGTTCAGATTTGAATGGATTTGAAAATAATACCGAAAATGATACAATTTCTAATTTGGAAGATGTTGAGGAGCTTTTTGTTCAGGATTTTGAAAGAAATGGAACAAACGTAAGTCTGTAAAGTTATTCATCAAGAAGCAGCTCATATGATTTTTTTTTTTGAATTTAGATTCGAATAAAACGTGGATTTGGATCAGCTGGGAATACTTTTATTGTAACTTGTCATAGTTCTGGGGGATTTTTGACATCTCGAGAACGTTGGTGGTATATTGCTATTTCCAATTGCGGGAGCAAGAATGGAATTGATGTTAAGTACAAATTTCGCATGACAAACGGTCCACCGGGAGATTTTTGGCATGAGCACTTTTCGGCTGATGAAATGTGTAAGTTGAAATAAAGTAATTTTTAAGATTTCGAAACTCTGTGAGTTAAAAATATGGAATTCGAGCCTTGTGTTATTTAGATTTGGTTCTACAAATTTCTCAAATCAAAATATTTCAATTTGGCACTCCTTAGTTTGAAATATGACATGTGAGTCTAAAATGAGAAAACAAATTTAAAACTATTCACTTCGAGTTTTATAATAAGGCCACAGAACTGAAAATTACAAACCTAACAAACTTTTTTTTCACAGACATACCTCCAATTCTTCTAGCGGAAGCTCTCGTTTATGTATTCTTACTTTTAGCGATCTTGATCTGTGCTATTGAGCTGAAAAACCGTCATCTGTTTCATTGTACTTATCGTTTATTTGCAATGAGTGCAAGCTTTCAATTCTTCGGAGTGCTCTTTTTGGGAGTTTCATGGTCAAGATATGCAATATATGGTGTGGGTCCGTATACCGGTTTAGGAACGGTCTTGTTAGCTGCTGCAGAAATTGTCTTTCTTGTTTTGTTATTGCTTATGGCCAAGGGATATACGATTACTAGAGCTCGTATCTCAACGTGTTCGACAATTAAAATGACACTTTTTATCAATCTTTACATTGTATTCTACATGTCGTTGTTCATTTATCGAGAGGAAGTGTTTGATCCTGGTGAAGTATTGAACTTGTACGAATCACCTGGAGGCTTGGGAATTGCCCTCTTGCGTTGTGGCTCATGGGGTGCATTTCTTGTTTCGATCATCAATACAACTAGGAAATTTCCTGAGAAAACAGTATTTTACTATCCGTTTGCGATTCTCGGATCTTTGTGGATACTTGGTGGACCAATTTTGACATTTGTTGGTATTGTTTTCTTTGATCCATGGGTTCGCGAGAGTGTTATGTGTGGAGTTTTCACTATTCTCAGCATTTCGGGACATGCTTCTTTTCTCTGGCTTA
The DNA here is from genome assembly GCA_958431115.1 of Syrphus vitripennis. Taxonomy (NCBI): domain Eukaryota; kingdom Metazoa; phylum Arthropoda; class Insecta; order Diptera; family Syrphidae; genus Syrphus; species Syrphus vitripennis. Next base: position 90,742,910 of record OY288109.1, read on the forward strand.
CTTGGCCATCGAGGGCTAACATAAGTTTCCCCTATCATGTGCGAACTAATCACGTCGGTGTGATGTCAGCATCGGACGATGGAGCCGACTATCCGCGACATGTTTATGAACCAACTCAGGATGGAAATAATTCTCAGAGCATTATAATTCCGCTTTCTAGGCGGACAGAAGAATTACTCAACGGTGTTTACAGTCAATATTTATGCGAACGACAGTGTTACAACTCAGCATCAACGCCATTAAGTCATATATCATTCCCGAACGGAATAAATCCCAATAAACTGATGATTGAAAACAACAATATTCAGAAAATCGAAAGAAATAACCCTATTGAGGAACAAAATGATTCAGGACATCCGTCTTTGGATGATATTCCTAGTAGTTCGAGTGGAAAATCTTCTGATGACAAGCCGGAACCATCAGCACCACCTGTGTCGGATAATTCAAAAACTTCATCTGCAGGTTCGAACACATCGAAACGAAATCCTTTTATTATCAATGCAGCATCAAAGCCACCTAATAAGATAATTTTGGATCCAATTAATCCGCCTGTACAGACAAGTCAGCTAGGCGATGTCCCTAAACATTTATTTGCTGCACGTAAAAGTTCAAATTTAAACTAGAATGTTTATAATATAAATCATTAATAAAAATTTAGAAATTGCAAAAGAAAATTGTTAAGTCTTTTCTTTAAGCAACCATTTGTAGGTACTTCAACACGGAGAAATATAAATTCAAATTAAGTCTCGGGAACATTAATTTAATTTTAATCTAACGGATTTTATGTTTTCTTCAATAAACATGTAAAGATTTATTTTTTTCAAGCTGATAAAAATTAATTATTTCTTTTACAATACGCACAATTATCGGAAACAAATTTGCGCACTTGAATAACAATATAAGAATTTATGCTTACCACTTCTTGTCAGATGATAAATTTTTTGTTGTCTGTTGTAAATGCGAACAAATCCTTTCGACTCTTTTCTAGTAGTGTAGTCATCATCTGAGTGTTTGTTAAGAAGAATTTTTCGACACCGAGTATGGATCATCATGTGGTCTCTGGTATGATAAGTCATTGTTGGACTCATGTTTAATTATTAATCTGACAGTAGTAACCCAGAGATATTTATAAATCAAACAAAATAAATTTTTTGAGGATTTAAGTCTCGATATGTTGACAACTTGTGTATTTTTAATGACTTAAAAATTTAATATTTGCTAGGAATTCATATACATTCTACAAAAGTTCCGTATTTATTCACCAAATTAGTTAGACCAACAATAGATGGTATCAAATTTAAAATAATAAATCTAAACACTATATTTGTTCAGTTTCTTTTATTTAAAAAATAAGATATTATGCATGTAAGTGTATTAAATTTTTACTAAATCTCCAGAATGAAAAGATAAAATGACTAAACACACATCGCAGCACCCCGTCACGTGTCTGTCGTAGCGTCTATCGATGTACTAGATCTACTGCTAAGTGTAACCTAATAATAGTTTTTTTAGAATTCCCATAGCATATTTTGCTTTTTTTGTTATCACATGTCGCAAATATAAAACATTTCCACTATTTGCAAGACCAATTGATGCCAGGAACAATGTGTAGCACACTAGAGAGAGCGTATAACGATTTCGACTAACCCAATCGACAATAACACTACGTGCACTATTTTCATCAGGGAACTGTCGCCCGTAGAACAAGAGATATCTTACTCTTACTACATCGTTATTTGTTATCACAATATAAGTATTGGGGATATCAGTTTTGTGTTTTTCTATAAAAAAAAAAATTGCTCAGTTTAATGATCCATTTTATTTTTAATTTTTTTAAATCTTACCATCTTCTTTGAATTTCACATGATTTGGATTTTCAACATATTCACAAAGAGCAACACATGATAGCATAGCTCCACAGTTGGAAGCACCCCAACCAGCACCATACGGACTGTAGCCCATGCTTACGGACAATTCTGATGATAAATAGACACCATCTCCAAAAAGACCATTCTATTGAGATTGAATAGTTTTTTTTTTGTTTTTCTCACAAAATATGAAAACGATAAAAATTTAAATACAAACCTTGCACATGTGTTGGTGTAATCCGTGATTGATTATCGAAAAGAAACTATCTAATTTACTACCGTGAAAGGCAAATTTACTTGAATAATTTGCTTTTTCTTTTTGGAAGACTTCTTCAGATTTTGATGTCGCTGTTGGACATAGGGCAAATATGTGACTAGGACAAGTTGCATCACTTTTTTGAGGAATCTTCGACATAATACTATCATACTGGAAAAAAAAAACAAAAGAAAACCAAAAAAAACGTTAAATATGTCGAATGGATATAATTCAATATTTTTCTTTTAAAACTTAAATGTTTTTTGTTGTTACACACCACTTACTTATTCAGGCTACCATATTTGTCTACCCTATTTTTATACAGAAATACTAATATAATATCTTCTTTTTTTAGAAGCATGATCTTAATATACAAATTGAATAAACACACAAATTTTTTTGGGAATTCTTCTTTTCTCACAAATGGCTCGAATAATTTTTATGAAATTTAATATTTCAAAAATTTAAAAAATAAACCAAACCAGACCTTCAAACCACATAGAAGCAAGTACGACCAATCCGTGTATTTAATTTTTTTAAAGACCGTAATAAAAGTTAACGACAACAAAATTAGAAACGCCAAAGTAAAATAGTTTTGGAATGGAGAAAAATGTAAGGTAACTGATTTGTTCTGTCGAAATTTCGATGAAATTTTTGTAAAATATCGAATACAACTACAGTGGTTTATAAATGGTTTAATTTTGGAAAAAAAATTAGGGCAATCGTTTTGTTTTGAAAAAATCTTAATACACGCTTCTTCCTATAATAATAAAATGGACTATTACGGCGATGCAATTGTAATTGTAATCAAAAATCGCTTATAACAACAGTATTTTTTTGTTTGTAGTTTTTAATAATCCATTAAAATAAAATACAATTATGTCAACAATGTTCTAACATATTAAACCATGTTCCGGAAGGGTTTTTTATTATTTTAAATTTAATGATGTAGGAATAGAACTAGTTTAACTAATGCGTAGATGACTATATTAAAAAAAAAAGAGTTATCTCATTTTGTGAGATGAGGGACGGTGCTATGTATGACAAGATAGCACAACACGTTCAAAATAACCAACTGGACGCATTTGACTTATGTTACTCCAGAAAAAGCCATTTTTAGAGCAGATGCCATGTAACTTAATAGCTAATAGATAAGACAAAAATTGCATCGTAATATAACCTGATTATTCAAGATCTCCTAATCAGATTAATCTTAATAGTTTTTGAAGCGATGTGAAAATTTTAAAACAACTTATTGAAAAGTAAAAAAAATTAACTGTTTACCTACATACATATATAAAATTCATTTGGAATAGTGGGCAAATTTTTATATTAAAATCTTACCTCTTCGCTATCAACGCTCCTCAAATATGTATCACGCAAAGTAACAAGCACCCAATAAAGTAAGTCCACAACTTCGGTATCCAAGTCGTCATAGTTTTCGTCGATAATGTTTTTGAGTAAAATCTTTAATTTTGGAGTTTCGTTGATAATAGCCACCTAAATTAAGTATACACAAAGAACATCAATTAAAATTCATTATACACAACAAATAACAATAGACCACGATTGATGTCAGCTACCTTCACAATTCAAAACCCAATTTACTTACTAAAGTTTCTATATTACAGCCTCCTTGTTCTGTTTCAAATCTCGGTGGGAATGGCTTGAGCTGAGACTCAAAACGATAACTCAATGCCGCCGAAACGAAGATTGTCCATTTAGCATCGCAGGCAATTAAGTCCCTTGTAAGAAGGTGCTTCAAACAATGGATTTTCTCAAGAAATTCTGTAGCTGCAGTGGCCCGATCGACTATGCTATGAGGCTCAGATGTTGTCATTTTGCAGGAATAATTGAAAAGTAAATTGGTTCCAAAATGTAATATTGAAAATAATTAAAAATTATGAAAGCAATAACAAAATAAAATAATTTTATTGGAGATTTGACTCTCTGTAACTAAGGCTACGTGTCCCTTGTTTTTGGTGTTTTTTTTTTTAATCGTTTTGATAAGTGTGATATTTAACTTTTACTACAATTGAACGATAATTGCAAGTTGTTCTAATTTTATCAATTAAAAGATAAACAAGGGAAAACAGTGGACAAAAGTGGCGGAATGCGATTATTTTGCTATTTATTCATTTTCGTAGTAAAAAGAAAAGAATGTTGCGACCAAAACAAATTAGAGTGACATTTGAGAACTAAACAAAAGTAGTGAGGTATCGAAAAAGTGTTGCAGTGGTGCGTTGTAGAGTTGAAGAAACAGTGGTGGCAGATAATAAGTACCTACATATGTTGAAAAAACAGAAAATGGCTCTTTACCTCTACAGTATCTTGCCGAGTACCAAAATGAAATGAACCAAAATGAAAACGCTAATGATAACATCTTCAACATGAACCATCTTAAAAGGACTTTCAAGGAAAACAATAACAAAACAACGAGGAACACTGTACATTTGTTGTTGTTTTTCGTTTTTTTTTTTAGCTTGTTGCTTGATATTTGAGGAACTGTGCTATTACACAATACATTTCAGTGCTCTGACAGGTTTATCAATAACCTGTTTTCATCACCCCAAATGAGGTAATTTCGTTGATGATTTCCAAATTAGCTCAGAAATTATGTCATTTCGCAAATTGGAAATTTTATTGTGAAAACGACAATGAGCTGTCAACTGAAGTTACCCCATTTGTAATGTGAAGGTTTTTTCTGTAATTTGCGAAATTACCACTTTTCGGCTCCAATGAGAACGTAGTCTCTCATTTTTCGCTCTCTCTCTCTGCAACTTTAACAAACAGGAAATTGTAAGAATTTTTGTGTGACTTCGTCACTCACAGACAAACGATTATTTAAACCATCGTTCAGCTGGCTGGTGGTTCTGCTGTTTAAATGACAAAATAGAAAGAGTAAATACTGAAACAAATCTGCGGAAAGCTTCATTGGCATCCACTCCAGATCCAGTTGTACAAATATTTAAACAGATCAGTTTCCTGTTATCAAACACATCCATTAGTTTTTTTAACAAACGAAGAAGTGAGAGCGTATCTTAACATTTATGAAAATTCACCAACGCTTCTTTCCAGGCATCTTCCAACATTTGTAATCAAACATACCATTCAAACGTCATTTTGGGTATAACTGTCAACCAACTGGCAACGTTGTCCGGCTACTTTTTTTTGGCTTTTTTGTTATTCACAAAACGAAGTTTTCTTAAACAATAATTACATCTATTTAAGATCAAATACTGCTATTAACTATCTCTATTTGAAACTATGGCTGATGTACTAGATATCGACAATGCTGAAGAGTTTGAGGTCGATGATGATGGTGATCGTAAGTTTTTAGAAGCAGCTCAACATTTTCGTTATAAAATAATGTGTACTTATTACATTTCCAGAGGGAATTGTTCGTTTGAAGGAGAAAGCAAAAAAACGCAAGGGACGTGGATTTGGAAGTGAGAGCAATTCTCGAGAACCCATTCAATCCTACGAACGTGTTCGAAACGAAGACGATGACGAATTGGAGCCGGGTCCACAGCGATCTGTTGAAGGTTGGATTCTTTTTGTCACCTCAATTCATGAAGAAGCCCAGGAAGATGACATCCAGGAAAAATTCTGTGAATACGGTGACATCAAGAACATCCATTTGAATTTGGACAGACGTACTGGTTTCTCGAAAGGCTATGCTCTTGTTGAGTACGAGACCCACAAGCAAGCACTGGCTGCCAAAGAAGCCCTCAATGCATCAGATATCATGGGACAGACAATTCAAGTGGACTGGTGCTTCGTCAAGGGGCCGAAACGAACAAAGAAATCTTCCGATCGCAGGAGAAGATAACTTGTATAACTCATTAATAGCATTTCTTAAAGGTAGACTAGTAGAGAGTGGTTTAGTCTATTTTTACTATTCATAGTAGCTTATAGAAAACTTTAATCCACTTTTTTCACTTATAATTTTATAATTATTTAAACTAAATAAAAAAAATCAGTCTTTCGAACAAGAATCGATCTTTTTTAAAGAGTGTGTTTACTGATGACGAATGTTTTAGAACTAATGCTAATGGTTTTCGGTCCTTTACTATTATTTGTCCACCTAGACGGTGGTAATCTCCTACTCGCTAACATGAGTAGGTTGCTGATAAAACAGAGTGAAGGGCAAAGGGTTACTAATAAACCAAAAGTTCGTCCAAATAGAAAAGCAGAATTGTTAAAACACAACAAATAAGTTAAAGGGATGATTAAGTACTCGAGAGCGGATGTCGTATAATGTCTATCAATCATGGTCAATGGATATGGACAAAAATGATATCACAGCATAGGCATTTGAAGTTGTTTCTAAACATACGGGAGCGTCAAATTCCTCAACATTGGAATTTTCATTAATAACTTTCAAAATATTCATTGCTTAGGTACTGAAATCAAATCCTGCATTTGATTTAAAGTTGGTTTATATCTTTGGATTTCGAAATCACCTCCCGAGATGTTTATATTTTCAAAATAGCATTCACCCCTGGTGGGTTTGAGATATTTCTTGTAAGGTTAATTTTTAATTTTCTTGCAGTCACATTTTAAAAACTAATTTTTAAAAGAATGTGGATAAAAAAAATACTACGTATACAAAATGTTAGGTCTCAGATGAAAGGTAGTTGTTGGCAAAATCTTAAAATGCCAATTTCTTATGGTATTAAATATAGAAGCTTTGAAACAATAAAAAAAGAGATTTTATATAATTTTTCTAAAAGTTCCATTGTTTCAATATTAGATTAGGTACATGACGCATGTACATAATATGTAACATGAGTTACACTAAATTCTAGTCTGATCAAAACAAGCAGTCTATCGTACACTAGTCTATTTTGAAAAGAGCCAACAAACTTCTTTTAAGCATATTTCAAATACGGCTATTTTGAACAGTTTGTGTAGTATATGTATTTCGTATTAAAAGTAAATCCAGACCAGATCATGTGGATTTATTATCCTGGTATTTCTCATTCACCTGATCGGTTCGATCTTCAACAAGTAATAATGAGCAATTTAAAAAATTGTTTTTTCTATTTGCCGGTTAAAAATTGATCCGAATTAGGTCATTTGCTGTTATAATGTAAAATCTAAAAGCAAGTTTTTCCTTTATATTAGATTTTTATACTAATTAAGCTAGATAAAGTATTAAATCTAAATCTTATTATACGACTATTTTTTGACTTTTTTTGGAGTTCACGTTTCACACAATAAATTATTCGCTATGGTCATTGTATATGAATTTAGATAGTACTATCATCAGCACGTTCCACACGTCGGCCCCTGGCGATCACACAACTAACTAATTTTATGGGTTGCTGTTTCTGTGTATATACAAGTGCGCCCCCAGACGACCAAACAACACAACTCAAAAATCATCGTGATGATAGTACTATAAGTTTTATATACAATGGCTATGGTCTCAAAGAACCTACCAACAAACAATTCGGAACTTAAAACTATTTTCATTGCAACAGACCTCAGTTCGCTCTCTGCAATTAAATCAAACACATCTTCAGTCATCAAACAGAAATTCCAATTTTCCACTGGAATTAACTGTCACTCAATATCAACGTGCTATTTTTTTAACCCTCAAAAAAACAAGTCGAAACTAGGAAAGTGTTTTGCGTCGTTTTCATTTAATTAAAAATTTTAAAGTTTTGCGATTATTATTTGTGTTTTACACAAATAATAATAATACGCAAGAATGGTACGCCACAATAATCAGCTGCCAGATAATTTGCCACAGTTGCAAAATCTCATAAAACGTGACCCAGAGTCTTACAAGGAGGAATTCATACAGCAGTATAGCCATTTCTTGAGCAGTTTAGAAGTTTTCGAACTCAATCCCGGCAATGAAAATAAAAGTCTCGATGAATTGGTTATGTTTATTGGCCAGGTAATTTAAATTTTCTGTAAATTAGATCTGAATAATTTGTTTACTATGAATATTTTTTTGTAAGGTCGCTCAATGCTATCCAGATGTGTGCCTTCAATTTCCCCAACATTTGGTCGATTTGTTGAAAAACCATGCAACAACTCTTGACCCAACCATGCGTAATTGCTTCGTGAAAGCATTGATTTTGTTGAGAAACAAAAATCTTATTCCGGCATTGGATTTACTTGAGTTGTTCTTTCAATTGCTGCGGTGTCCAGATAAGAATTTGAGGACATTTCTTCAAAATCACATCATTACCGACATAAAGAACATGAATGCTAAACATAAGGATATGAAACTAAATTCGGTAAGAAACAACACATTAGAATATGTCATTTGTTGAGCTCTGATCCATCACATCTATTCATTAATCGAAGACTGAGAAATAGAAACTCTCTGGACACAAGCACATCGTGGCTTTTCGAATACTTTTTAGAAGATTGTTATTTTCAGAGAATCTAACAACACAGATTTGTTTTCTTTTAGACCCTACAAAACTTCATGTACTCTATGCTGAAAGATACAAACCCCAGAGCCGCCAAGATGTCTGTTGACATCATGATTGATTTGTATAAGAAAAATGTTTGGAACGATCCAAAAACGGTCAATGTCATCGCAACCGTGGGCTGTTTTTCAAAAATCACAAAGGTTTGTAATTAATGGTTTAGTTTATCAGACTTATATTGAATGAAATTTGCTTGCAGGTTCAAGTTGCCTCACTGAAATTCTTCCTTGGTCACGATGATGAAGGTAAAGACTCTGATGCATCAGACAGTGAAAGCGAAATCGATTTAAAAGGTGCCTTGATGGTTAATCGAGTCAACAAAAAGACAAAAAAACGTAAGAAGCAGCTCGAGCAGGTCAAGAAACAGGTGGTTAAGGCATCGAAGAAAAAGAAGAACGCCGAGCCATTTAACTTTTCTGGCATTCATTATCTCCACAATCCCCAAGGATTTGCTGAGGGTCTATTTAAACAACTGCAATCGGGAAATGAACGTTTCGAAGTTAAGCTGATGCACCTTGATGTGATATCGCGTCTCATAGGTATCCACGACTTGTTTCTCTTCAGTTTCTATCCATATATCACAAGATTCATTCAGCCACATCAGCGGCAAGTAACGAGGATTCTTCAGTTTGCTGCTCAAGCTTCACACGAACTGGTACCGGGTGATGTTTTAGAGCCGGTTCTCAAGACAATCGCAAATAATTTTATAACAGAGAGGAATTCCAGTGATGTGATGGCCATAGGACTAAATGCGACTCGTGAGATATGCACCAGATGTCCTCTGGCAATGGGCGAAGAACTGCTAAGGGATTTGGCGATGTACAAGGCTTACAAGGAGAAATCAGTGATGATGGCTGCAAGGTCACTCATCTTACTGTACAGGGAACAATTGCCAGCGTTGTTGCATAAAAAGGATCGTGGCCGACAAACTGAGGCTCAAGCTGAACGAAAGGTGAAGGAGTATGGAGAAGTTCAGGCGCATGAGAGTATTCCTGGGGCAGAGGTTCTGTTGAAGAAGTCGAAGACAATCGATTTAGGTGACGACGATGATGAAGAATCTAATTCAAACGATGGCGAGTGGGTGGATGTTTCAGATAGCGAAGGTGAACCGGTGTTGGATGACAGTAATGAGGTAGATGACGATGAAAGTGACGAAGACGAGGATGATGAAGAAGATGAGGAAGAAAACGATTCCGAGGAAGACGAAGAAGATTCCAAAGATAAAAGTGACGATGAGGAGGAAGAAGAAGAACCTAAAACATCTTCAAAGAAATCCAAAATCCCCAGCAAACCTGTAAAACAACCAAAAGAAAAGAAACAAAAGCTCCCCAAGGAAGTCAAACTACTCAATGAAAAAGAAGCTGCTCAAGAACTCGCCCTTACAAGAATTTTCACCGATGAAGATTTTAAACGCATTGATATGGCCAACATTAAAAAAGCCGTAACCAATAGCCGCAAAAGACCACTAGAAAAAGAGAAGGCAGAATTTGTGAAACTCGATAATATTGAAATGATATACAAAAAGAGAAAACACGATAAGGAATCCCGACTGGAGACAGTTCAAGAGGGCAGGAAAGATCGTGAAAAATTCGGTTTCAAGGATAACCGTAAGAATGAAAATTGTTCAACAACAAATCGAGAGAAACGCAAGGGCAAGAACTTTATAATGATGAGGCATAAGGCTCGCGGTAAGGTCAAGAAGAGTTTCAAGGATAAGCAAAAGGCTCTGAGGAATCATCTACTTAAACAAAAGAAAATGAAGTAGATTGGTAGGTTTATACTTTCCTTCCTTTTTTTTAAATTGAACTTAGGATTAATTAATTTTGAAAATATATGTTTTTATTTTTAAAAATGTGGCATTTTATTTTGTTGGTGATATGCCATAAAAGAAACAGCTGCTGAATGAAGCTTAGTTGAAAAAATTAATTGAAGTAGTTAATGCTTTCAATATTTATATTCATATAAAATTATCATTCCATTACAAGTGATATTCAACATTTAGTGAATTAAAAGTCTTATTGATACATAAAGTCACCAAATCCAGGTGGCAGAAACTCATCATTATTTGGATTAGGGCGAACTCCTGGCCCTGGTCCGAATGGATCGAATCGTGCACCGCCGCGATGTGGGCCGAGTCGTGGTAGAACACCTAAATTTCCACCACCACCACGGCCGAGAGGATCCAAGTCTCCACTTCCAATGCCTCCTCGCGGAAATCCAAAAGGGTCACTTCCCCTAAAGAGTAAAAAAAAAACATTAAACAAAATTGTTTTTTTTTGTTTAAATTTGAACCCAAGTTTACATTGGTGCACGATGACCAGGAATCCTTAATGGATCATAATCATCATCTCCTCTTCTATCTCGTCTTGGTTCAGGAGGAGTTTGAGTTGTAACAGCTTTTGTTGAACCGGCGAAGACCTGAAACGAAGATTCGATAGAGAATTGAACTGCACTTAGAGAGAGGGGTTTCAATTACCGGATCTATTAATTCTTTTCTGATACGATCCATTACGACTGATGCTGTTGGAATCATAGTTTGCAAAGAACCTTTTAGAGCTTTAACCAATTCGTTGGTGTCTAGAGCTAAATTAGAAACATCTTTTGTTTCAACGTCCTGAGGAGTAGATTTTCAGAAATTAAAACGTGTCCAAAAATAGGAAGAAAGCAAGGAGCAAAAACTTTGCTAAGTGTGAAGCCACAAATGGTGTTTCTGGCTTATGATCACGAGGATCCTGAAGTTTTTGTTTTGCTTTTAGAGCCCAGTCGTATCACTGTCGTTTTAGTTAAACGTCTATGGCCTTAAGGGTGAATTTATATATGAACTTACTAAAAGATTTATGATGAAAATATTTTCAGACTTGGTAGCCAAAAGTACATAGAGCTTTTTATCCAGAATGTATCTCAAAGCATATTTGTCACCCGAATCATTCCAGCCTGGTGGTAGTACCTCTGAACTTTCTTCATCTTCGGACAGGGTTTTCTATAAAAATGGTTTAAAAAACATCTATCTAAATAATGTTTTATTTGACAAAAGTAGCAACTCACATCATCACCAACTCCGATGCAACGCAATTTGGATTTAATAAGGACAAAATGTGTTAATGCAATTAAAATGTCGGTATTTTTGTTAACTTGGGGTTCGATTGTTTTATACAAAAGATCCCAACCAAATGTTCCTTCGGAAGCCATTTATTGTTTGTTTTTTTTTATCTAAGGGTATTCACAAATTAAATATTTTCAAATATAAAATATATTTTTCTTTACATTTTTTACCTTATCTTTAATTCAATTGCAATTGCAAAATAACAATATGAAAGATTTGTGAATTGAGATTTCAAAGTTGATTTGTTTTTGTTGCAAGAAATGGCCGATTAAAGATGACATTTCAAAAATCAAAATATGAACAGTAGAGGCCATATTTATAGTACATTTAAACTGTTACCTGCTCATGGTGGATCTACATGCGTAGAATTTCAGGGGATTTATGTTGACGATTATAGGCTTAAAGACTTTTCTCAGACCAACCCAAGCTACCTATTTGTAACTTCAGTAGCCAAATTACCGCGGTAATAATTTAATCGGTTTTAAACCAAAAATAGTTTCTTGGGCAATGTTGAATGACCCCATCTTGGGAGAGAATGGAGAGTACATACAAACTATCGATTACAAGAAGTATAATAATTTAATTCAAAATTCGCACCTGCAAAAATCAATGCGAAACTTTGTTCTGGATCCACATCCCCATTCTATTAATTAAATATAGCCCAACCGTGATGTTATGAATTAAAAATTTAATTTTTTGAATAAATATGACTACGCATGTGATATTTATTCTGGTATTCAAAAGGCGCTCCTAAGCGCTCGACCCACGTTAATGTTTTTTGTGTGAACACTACTCTCTCAACGCACCTTCAGTACGCTTGCAACACAGTCCCTCAAATATTTCAAATCGAACAGAATCTTTAGCAAAAGTCATATTTAATTTGAATTTTTTTTGTTTATATTTTGTGTACGATGTCCGTGAAATGTTTGTGCAAAATTGCAATCTTAAAAACAAATCAAGAAACCGATGAAAATTCAGTAACAATTACTCATAATGGTAAAATCTACGAGCCTATTATTGCTTGGGATTCAAATTATATAGCTGGTAAGTACAATTATTAAAATTAATCCCAGATCAAATAATGACAACTTCTTCTCGTGGTTCTTAGATGTTTCGAAACATCGTGATTTCTGTATAGTCGCTTTGAAATGTGATGATGCAGAGTACTTGACAATATTCTATGATGGAACTCGAAAGCCTGGTTCACAACGAGGTTCTCGCGAAAATATCCTTTCCATATGCTTTCCAGATTTCCAAATCTCTTCTCAGATTCAAGATGTTGAAGAAGAAGAAACCTCAAAGGAAACACAAATACACAATGTAACAACAAAACTATATAGTCTTCTTAAAACTGCTCATCTTGCAGAGGATTCAAAAGATTCCGACAAACAACTAATTGAACCGATTCGCCTGAAGCCTAAATTAAGGAACTACCAGCGTAAAAGCGTACAATGGCTACTCCATCGAGAACGGGAGCCTAAAACCTTAAATCATTTTTTCAAAAAACTAACCGCAAGAGAGGGATGTGAATTTTATGTGAATATCCTAACTCTCGACATAATTGAATCACAACCAAAAAACATAGAAATTCCATCAGGGGGAATACTAGCTGAGGAAATGGGTCTAGGAAAAACTGTTGAGATTTTATCTCTGATTCTATTGAATCGTAGGGTCTTAAATTCGATAGAGAAAACTCTAGAACCAAAAGTAAAAAGGAGCCGTTTAATTCAGAGCCCAGAAATAAAATTGCTTTGCGTTTGTGAGTCAACTAAATTGAATGCAATCAAACAGTGCTCCAATTGCTTTTTGTATCAGCATGAGAAATGTATACGCTCTTACATTGATTTTCCTCTGTCTGAAGATGAAAAGTACATCTGTCCCAAGTGCTGGGAACTTAAAGGCATTCTCGTTACCACAGCTGCAACTGTAATTGTTTCTCCGAGCACGATAAAGCTTCAGTGGCTTTCTGAAATCAATAAACACACAAATCCACCTCTTAAAGTTCTCATCTACGAGGGCGTTTCAAATCATAAGATAAGTCCCAAAGAGCTTGCCAGCTACGATATCGTCCTTACCGCTTATAATATCCTACGCAAGGAGATTGATTTCACTGCATCCAACGAGACCCGGATGACCTTCCGAAACGAACGTCGAAAAATGAGAGTAAATTCGCCATTGACCCTTGTCGATTGGTGGCGAGTGTGCATGGATGAGGCACAAATGGAATCATTAACATCGAAGGCTTCGCAAATTGTTCATCAATTGCCAGGTAACTAGACTCTTTTTTTTTTGTTAAAGAAATATTGTTTATCAATTTCTTTCAAGCAACCCACCGCTGGGCAGTGACGGGAACTCCTATTCAAGGCTCACTCGATGATCTCGTAAGCCTCCTCTCATTTATCGGCCTCTATGATGTTAGTGCTTCTTGTCCTTGGCAACAATTATCGACAGAGTTCCAGAATGGCCGAAGTGATAATTTGATTAGAATTCTACAAAAAGTTATGTGGCGTACTTGTAAACCGGACGTGAGTGACGAACTTGGAGTGCCACCTCAATCGGAGCTAACACACTTCGTTGAATTCAATAATGTAGAGAAGCTATTTTATTCTGATGAACATGCTGATTGTTTGAATGCGTTCTATGATAGAATCACAGGATATTCGGATCTAAAAGAAGTTTCAACCAAAAACTTGAAACAAGTTGAGAAATAGTTTGAAAATATGTTTTTTAATTTTTTCATAATTTTTTTTTTTTTTAAGATACTCCAACCAATGCTGAAGCTTCGCCAGGATTGTTCGATTCCAGTATTGTGTTTGAAATCTGAACAAAATGTTGTGAAGAAATTTCTTCAACCTCAAGAATTATTGGGTCATATGAAATCTGCAAACGAAATTGAGTGCAAAAATCAATTGCGATCAATGGCATCAATTTACAATGGTATGAAAATTGAATTATATTATTTATTAGGTTTTAAATCGGCTTTATCTCTACTGGTTGTTCATGGTTTTGGCCAAGGCCACAGTGTTTTTTAGACTAATCTTTGTGTTTTTCAAAAATACTGTGGACCACTTAGTTGACACCGATAGGAATAATTTCGAAGAAAATGTTTTGATCATCATTTTCTCGTTTCCAATTTTCAAAGTGGACTCATGTTTGAACATATTTTTTTTTTTTAAAGGAATGGCCGCGTTGAATTTTCTCCAGAAAAACTACAATGATGCCATCAAATACTACGAATGTGTTCTAAACTTAGCTAAAAAGTACACTGAGCCTTTGAGGTACATATATTTACTATTAATGGAATTTTTTGCTTTATTTTCTACTAACATATTTTTACAGTGTCGACAGTCTACTTCAAATTCATGCCCTTTACAATGCAATTCAAGCATACCGCACAATGAACCCCAAAGATACATCTATAGTCGACGAATATGAAACAGAGTGCAATAGACTTGAATGGAAGTATTTAGAAACTTATGCTACAAATCTTATCGCTGCCCGAGATGCATATGCTAATGCATTGAATTCATTAAAACAAAATGACAAGAATCCAAAAACATCCAGTGTTTTATGGGAACGTGTTCTGCAAAAATTCCGTAATGAATATCTAGAAGACCATCTTGTTGGTAAAATGAATGATGAAGTCTTTCTATTATACAGCAGCAGTCAATATGAAAGGTTTTTTTTCTCTTTTTTACGAAATTCATGTTAATTCTGTTATAAAGTTTAATTTAATCTTTTAGATTTCAAACGATAAATACAGTTTTATTAGTAATTGATACTTGGTACGCAAAGATTATCAATGTTCGAAAAAAACTTTTCTTGAAATTTAATTCATTTGAAGATTTTGTACAAAATGTTCGTCCAAGGAATGATGTTCCAGTTGCAAAATGGCGAATAATGAATGAGTTTATACAAAATGTATATGAATGTCACATTCAAAAGGTTAAAGGGATAATTAAAAAAAAAAAACTTTCAAAGGCCTTTTTGAATATTCTTTTTTTTTCGTTTTAGGAAGGAAGTACCAAGAAAAAAAATGAGAACCAAACAAAACCAAATAAAAATCCCTGTCAGTTGTGTGTTGCACAAAAACTTTTACAAACTTACGAATGCTTGATATTTGATATGACGCTTGATGAGAAAACAAGTAATGCTGAAGGAACATGGAATCCAACAATGCAGGAAACTGCTTTGAAAGGTTAGAAACTGCGAATATTTTCAAACCTAATTGTTATATAAAACAAATGTTTGTTTAGTTATTAATTCGACTGTTAGATTAAAAACACCGCTAAAAGAGTTTGTTAAAGATTGTGAATTACAAATGGAAGTAATTGCTTTATTGAAGACAGAATACAAGGTGAGTCTGTTACAATTTACTTATTTTGTTTTTTTTCTAATTTTTTTTTTCTGTAGGCACTTGTAAAATTCTGGGTTGAAATTGAGTACACTGTTAAAGCGTATGATGAATTGAACATGTGCAAAATGAGAATATCCCTGGCCAAAGATGACGAAGAGAAAACTCATTTCAACGTATTTGATTATGAGGTTTGTTATTGATTGTATTACAAATATTTGAATTTGGGTAAAAATATCATGCTTAAAAAAAGTCCAAAACATTTTTAAAGTTCAGAAAATGTTAAAAGAAGTTTAATTAGTTTACAAAAAAAAAAAAATAAATGGAATAAAAAAGTTAGCAAATGATAGAAAGTGTAACTTTATTCAATTTGAAAAAAAAAAAAATTGGATTTTTCAACAGATCGAAAATGTTCTTGCGGAATCAATAATAAACTTTGATGAAGCACAAAGAGAATTTGTTCTCAAATATGCCCGCTTAAAATATATTCGTCATTTAGAAGAAAATGCTGATCCAGGTCCATGTCCCATATGTCACACAGAAGAACACATTAAGGTAAATATTTTATTGAATAATTATATTGTCAATTTTTAAATTTTTTTTTCCCTCAGTACGTTGTTCTAGAATGTGGACATCACTTATGTTTTTTTTGCCTTAAGCAAATGTCCCAGCTGAAAAGAACTTCCAAACTAATTTGTTCGATATGTAGGAATGAACAAAAATATTCAAAGTAAGAAAAAAAAATGTATATAAAACAATCAATTTCAATATGTAAATCTTTCAGTGTTCATTACGTTACTCGTAAGACAACCAATGCAGAAGGTTTTGAAATTAAAGGAGATTACTCGTCAAAAATTCTAAAAATTGTTCTTGAAGTATTAAAACTCAAATCCGATGATAAAAACGTTAAAATTATAATATTTTCTCATTGGATACAAGTATTAAAAGCCATCAGTGCGGCTTTACAAGAAAATAACATTACGTTTAGGTTAAATGTTAATCCAAAATGTGTCGAAGAATTTAAGGTATGTAAACGCTTTTTGTTTTCAAAATACAAAAATAAACTTCTTTTTTTATAGAATGAAATTCTTGGTATAACGTGTTTATTAATGATGCTGAAAACCAAATCACAAGGTCTAAATCTGACGGAAGCGACACATGTCTTTTTGGTTGAGCCGATTTTAAATCCTGGTGAAGAACTTCAAGCTATCGGACGTATTCATCGAATTGGCCAGACTAAGTAAATCAAAATTAATATTCCTATGTGTTTAACAATTAAGATATCATATTTTTTTTTTCCAGACCGACATTTGTTCATCGTTTTATTGTTCAAAATACAATTGAGGAAAACATTTACAATTCCGTATCAAAAGACAAGACAAATAGGTCCAGTGATCTAACAATTGAAAGTATTAAGAAATTATTCGAAATGCATTCGTATAATTATTAAGTAGATATATTCGTAAAAAAATATTTACGTTTAAGATTTTATTTAAATAAAAATTTAATTACGTCATGTTTGTATTTAATGCATTGTTTATTCCGATTAGGAAATTCGAAATAATGGCTCTTTAACCAAGAAAAGTTCAATTTGAATAATTTTTTTTTGTAAATTCATCTGATTCAAATTAAAAGTTTTTTGGAATCTCATAAAAGTAAGCAAAAAACCGTTACTCGAACATTTTTATGTATTTGGTATGAACAAATTACTAAATTCTAAAAAGTCATGGACTGACCTTTCACCTACCTACATACATGTACTTTCTTCAAAATACTTAATGCGGCAAAGATGTACCTGAAAAAGTACAAAATATTTTATTTTTGCCCCAAAAATTTAAAATGAAGAATATAGGACGGATAATGCTCCTCTCTTCTTGCATTGCTTTGGAGCAGGCCCCTGGCTTTTCAGTTTGAAGGTATGGGACTAACAAATTTAATTTAGTATTTATTTTAAGTATAATTTTGACTATTTTAGTATTTACCTTTTATACCAAATAATAATAAATTAAAGTGTTGTTGACATGTATTACTATTTGGGGAATTTTTTTTTGATTCGTAAAAAAATCCAACTCGAAATACAAATCGGATTTTACGTTACTCAATGATGGGTCCTGTAATTCTGTCTGTTTGTCTGTTGATCTGTACCTCGACATCCAGCATAAGCTATTGATGTGATTTTTAGGTTTTTAGATAATTTTTTTGGATTGAATTTTTTAATAATTTTAAAATTAACGGTGCCTGTCTTATATTATGTTAAACTTATTTTTTTTTTCAATTTTTTTGAAAACTCAATATTTTGAAAACGGGTAGATACTTATTTCAATTGGGTTTTTAGATACTTATGTCTATACAAATTTTATAATTATTATTTTTTACAAAAACCGCTCTAACGATTTTTGAAAGAAATAATATCAAATTCGAATTTTTCCCCTTCATCAGATGGCATCTTCATTTCAGAGGTCAAGGTTATTTTTTGACTTATTTTAGTAATTCAAGTATTGACATTTATGGACATTCTAAACTAATTTAAATTTTTCATTTTTTTTTTATAAAAAACTTCCAAAATCGACATTTCATATCTTCAGCACTTACTTAAAATTTAAAACATTATTGAAAAAATGTATACAATTTCAGGTCCAGTAAAATTTAACGTTAAATTTTTAAATTTTAAATAAAATGTTTAAGTAATTAAAAATTAAATTTCATTTTGAATTGCTCAAAGTATTTTTCAAGTTCTAAAATTTTCTATCACAAATTGGGACGTATGTAAGCTCAACTAAATGATCAGGGGAGAATGAGACACAGAGAAATTATTAAAAATATAATTAACGAGGATAAAATGCTCAAGTTTCTTCACCACATTCTTTGAAATAACTTAATAATTTTGATCGCAATCATTTCAATTTTATTTAAAACATCACTATGTACAGTCATACATCACTTATTTTTCACCTGAATAGTACCTACATACTAATATACCTAGTTAGCGCAAACCCAACTTAACAATCTGGGGCCTGATGGACATTCTAATTTATTTATTCATTTTTCTTTAATGCACAATTCAGCAGGAGTGATTATAGTAAGTGTTAGACTAGAAACAAAAAGACCAATATTGCGTATGAAGGAAGCAATCTCGAAGATATATTACCACATAACATGGATGTAAACTGGTAATGAGGGATATATTTAACTCTCACTTTAAATGCCAGTGATTAACTTCAGGGTATATAAAGACGATAATACGGACTCAACTATAGTGGAAGAACAATAGCTGTAAAAATGGAATCATTGAAGAACCCGGGAAAAATACTCCGATTTTGATGATTTTTATTCAAATGTAAAAAATTGACGCTCTCAAGAGGTTTTTTGAAAATTTAAAAAACAATTTTTTCCAAAAAAAAAATATTTTTTTAACTTAATTAATTTTGAGTTAACAAATAACTGAAATAACAGTTTTTTAAAAATATCTTTTAAATTATTATTTACATTTCTGAATTTTTTAAACTTGAAAACTAATTTCAAAAAATTTGTATTTTTCAAAATTTTTTGAAACACAATTATAAATAAAAAAATTTCTTAACATTTGCATTTTATTTTAAAATAAAAAAAATAGTTCATTATATTTTGTTCACTGATTTTTATTTATTTAAAATTATTTCAATAATAAAACAAAAAAATGAGTTTCAATTTTAAAGAATTTGCCTTTTGTAAGCGTTGAGTTCTTGCGGGTTCTTCAATAACATGCTATCGTTCCTCCACTATATACCTACGATGAAGTTGCAGCGATTGCCAAAGGTGTTGATGAAGCAACTCCATTTGGGTTTTGTTCGTTAGAAAAATCACCATTTCTCTTTTTTATGAGCATAAAAGAAGTAGAAATTCTACTACTGATATTTTTCTTTTAAATAGTTAGTTATGCGGAGTGATTTGGTTTAACACTATCCATCTCCATCTGATTCACACTATTTACTAGTTCAAATGAATTGCAGGTTAGAAGTTATTGTGATTTATTATAATGGAAGCTAGGGTCTTCTTATTTCTTATTAAAAATAATGACTGCATCTTGTTTGGTTGATATAATTGATGTATGAGGAAGCAAGTAGGTAATAAGAAAGATTTGTTTTTTAAATTTATTTGGCTCTGTGCAAGCTTAGAACAAATAGCACGTCTTCTTGTAAATAATTAAACATCAGACCAATATTGTTGCATTTGACTTCGTCCAACTCTTGATGTCAACTATATACTCAGTAACACCATATAGCAGCACTTACAGTATATAACCTTATATGTACCTAATAACTACCTACTACATAATAAGAGTTAATCAAAAACATATACAAGCACTTCGTATATCGAATCTAATCATAACAAATTGGGAACGCGGAAATTTCAATTTCACTTCTGTGTTTGCCGATTCTCAATGTCTGTCCATCCATCCAACAGTTCACATTGATCTTTAGTGTTGTCGATCGACAGTGGAAGTGGTAGGTACTATAACATTCTATGACTTACCAACGCTCCAAATGCACATATTTCCAACACTGGTGACCAAGAACATAACCTAAGGTAAGTGAATTATAGAAATCACGTTGGAATAGTTCCTATCCCTGGTACCTACTGTCCCTAGAACACATATCCTTAGTTACACCGTGATGCATGCTCTTGCTGACGATGATGGGAGAAATTTAGTGCCTTTTCATGAACTATGCTTCATCAGAAGCTACCAGAACTACCAAGACTTCTTTGACGTCTATACGTTGACGCAGAATACAAAAGAACAGACAAAGTCACCCTGTGTGTCGAAGACGATGAGATGAGGCTATAGAAAACTATGATGACAGCTTGGATACGAATGGACTTCTTCTTCTTCCAAAGATCAATAGATGTTGGTAGTTGGGTACCTTTACCTCTATACCTAAATATAACCGTGGAGGTGAGTGGCAATCGACATGGAGGCAATTTAATACGACGACGACTCCGATCAATCCAATGGAGGAGTCGTCATCGGTCGTCATCGTTGTCGTCACAACCAGGAAATGATCTGATGGGAAATTCTACTCCAATCACCTCGGTAATTGTGGACAATTTTATCCAAAAAATCATTTCTATTCTATATATTGCATATTCGATCTATACAACAAGGCACCATGAATTTTCAATAAAAAAAAAACTTGAACGTGAAATATTTAAATCTACTGAATTGGCATCTTTACTTCCATATTGCTTGTTGTCCTCTGTTCGTGGTATAGTGATTTGTAGAAACACACAAAAGGTGCTCGTCTAGAGATTCTATATCTGGTAGAGGAACTTAATCCTCTTAACAGGTAATTTCAATCATAACATAGTCAATTTTCTTGATTTTTTTTCTAACGATGATGATGGCAATGTATAGATACACTATGCAGACTCTTTGATTGCTTTTGGAAAGAGATTAGATTGTTCTTTTGTACCTTTTTAACTCTGGGTTGTTGAGGTTCATATATGCTTCCGGGTGTTCAACATTATTAAGGATTTTCAGTATTTAATTATATTACTAAAACACCAAATATTGAAAAAAAAATTAAATTTGAAAATCGTTTTATACGGATTTCAGACGTTTCAACTCCAAAATTTTCTATACAGGATTTATAATTTGAGATTTGGCAAGAGCGTAGACAAAGAGGGGCAGATGACCCCTTTAATTGAAATTTATCTGCTCTGATCTTTTTTCAGACACTCCGACCTCTTAGCCGCGTTCGAGAGAAAAGTCTTAAGGAGAATTGTTGGCCCCATATGTGAGGAAGGACGATTCCGGAGACGGTACAATCATGGATTGTACGCAATCTACCTTGAAGCGGACATAGTGACAAAAATTAAGCTCGGTAGACTCCGGTGGGCAGGGCACCTAGCTCGCATGAGTGAAGAGGAACCGGCTCGGAAAGTCCTTTGTGGTACATTCTATGGTAGACGGCAGCGTGGTAGACCATGCTTGCGCTGGAGAGATGGAGTAGCCCATGACGCCCGAAGCCTTGGATTGCTCAACTGGATGGCGTCGGCTCAAGACCGGGATAGGTGGAGAGACTTGTTGAAGGAGGCCAGGACCGGACCCCGGTTGTCGAGCCGATGATGATGATGATTAATCTTTTTTCAGGAATTAAAAATAGTTTAAGTAATATTGCAAACATTAAAAGTTATCTGGCGCTGACATTAAAAAAAAATCGCTTAATATCATGATACAAATACAAAAAATCCACCACTAAACATCAAAAAGTTTCAGTCGGATTGTTCGTGTAAAATGCACCTGCTGCCTGCTCTGAAAGTGCTCTAACGATTTTCCAAATCCAATCATCCATCCCAAGGCTACACTTATAGAGTTCGTTGGGTTGGCCTAAGAAAACAGTCTTCCCGATTTTGGATTGTTCCATGTCTGATGGCATTCAAATACTGGTGCCGTTGCATTTGTTTGATCAAAGGGTCTTTGCGCCTGCTTTTCTTCCGCTAATGTGTTGGAACCCCGCGCCGCTCCGCCTCGCTGTGTCCTATAGCCTTTTGAACTGGGTTCGCAGGCCATCTCTTAGTTGGTCATGCTGTCTTTTTTCCAAAATGGTATTTTTAGGTGAAATCTTCCTCGGATTTTCTTCCCCTTTTATCAATCACGCTTCGTCACTCTTGCTGTCAACTAAAAATGAGGTGATAAAAGTCCTATAAAAAGTACTGAAATTGGCTGACTTTTATTGACCTAAAGAAAATATAATCTGTTTTGAAAATATCCTAAAAATGCGATTTCGGAATCCTGATAAAGCCAAATTATGAAGATCAGAAAAGAGTTGACACATTAATGAAACAACTAGTTATTGTACACGAATGCCATTAACCTAATACGCCTTCTCCATCATGCGCTTAAACTTTATGTTAAAATTGTCTTATATCTACATCATCTATAAAACAAGCTGATATTTTGAAACCTCTAACCCCTGCTATCCTAAGCAAAAGTATTCCTTAATTGCTAACCCACATCATCAGTCATCCTCATCGCAGGCAGATGTTCGTTGTGGTGACCTTTAAATGCATCACTCACCGAACCTACCTGACCAAACCGCAAGTGCTGTGTGCAAACAATCAGCACCTTTTCACCCCAATACGATATCACATCATGAACTTAATGTCATCACCCACAAAGTCTTACCAAAATTAACTCCAAACTAACCATCATATCAATGAAAATTTTATGATCCCATCACTGGGATGACCGCCGCCGCCGCGAGTATACGAAATCGGCTTCCAAAAGACCTCCTAGCTGCATCGGGTAATGTATTAACATGGTCGATTGCAAAGTATAGAGTCTCTATGTTGTGTTTTTTGTGCGACAGCAATGTAACCTCCGTGCAGTGGCAGCAGCAGCAGCACTAGCTCTTCTCCTCTGACATCGATCGGTCCCATCACACGAATCAACAAGCTATTTTGACGATGGCAATGGCCGCGCCGATGAAGACCAAAATCGATAGAAAGCTCTACGAATCTTTTCATCCTAGCTGGGCAGTGTTCCACACACAAATTGTTAACATTAAAATGATGATATAATAGACGAAGGGAAAGATCATGGCCTGAATTATTTATACAGCGCGTTTGAACGGTGCGAGTTTAGTTGTGTATATGCCTGTACTCATATGTAATTACTTACCAATATCAATTATACCGAAACGGTCCCGGTCCCCATAGAGAGATATCGATACCCAGAAATAAAGAAAACTGGATGCACACCGATTCCTATTGCAGATTACCCATCAATCATTGCCCAAAGAAACAACGACGAAGACATCGCTACTCGACATCTTCCTCCTAACCATCGAATCGCATATTGTGATGTGTGGTTTTTTAGTTGCACCACGCCGCCGCCGCCGTCGCTGCCACACTGCCATGCCAGCGGCTGGCGCTGGCATATTTGGTTGGCAGACCTTGTCTTGGATTTTTAAAAATAGCACATACCCGGGAGGAAGACGACAATGACGATGATGTCTATGATTTGATGGTACCTTTGTACCTACTAAACTTAAGAACCTCTGTCGGGCACAAATGACCGACCAACAGTCACAACCAATAGCATAGCATATTCAGGCCTTAGGGGAAAAACCGCAGTCTATTGCATGCTAGCGGTTCTTAAACGCAAAGGCTCTCTATTAACTCCTTTAAGTTGGGACTTTGTGCGTTTTTTATTATATTGTTTTGTTTTTGAAAGCCTTCACCATCTTCTAGTGCCGAGTCGATACGTGACGCACGGAAAATGGAGAATTGTCATGCAATTACGACGACAAGTCAAATTAATGATAAGCAATTTTTGTGAAGTCTTAAATAGGCACATTCGATATGTGCGTCTGCTTGGAGAGTGTCCAGTTCATATGTATGTTCTCTGACGGACAGGGTGCTTCGAAAGGACAAAACAAAAAAACAAGAAGAAGAAGAAGAAGCTGAAGCTGAATAAAAACAATAATTATGGTCATGCGGCAGCAAGCCTTTCACACGCATCTACCATGGAGGTGATGATGGGTTAGCAGTAGCACAATAAATAATGGAATCACCGACAACGCAACGCCTGGATGGCTTGCAACTGGTGTGTTTGGGGTTTGGCTGATAGTTTATCTTGCACAGGAGGAGTTGACAATTTAATTCCTTAAAACTGAAAGCTAAAAAAAAGAATGCTACTTGAATATTTTGAGGATGCTAACGTCTTCTTAAGTTTTGCATTAAAGTGTGGGAACGTATATCTAAGAAGAAGCAACTTCTAAAAGGATTCAAGATTGTAAAAGGCCGGAAGGTGAGAATACATTTTATGTTTTTAGTTGGAATAGGCAATCAAAAAAAAAATAAAAAAAACTCCAGGAGACGAGATGTGTAAGAATTCCAAAAATATTTCCATATCTTGGAAGATGTTGGAAGTAACAGAAATGTGGACCGTTACCCTTGAAACCATTTATCCGATATTATTTTGTTTAATCAAAGAATTTGCAGTCCATCTCAACAAGTTTTCGGTGAAAATGGTGTTTAGCGATTTAGCTGAATTCTAAATGGTTTTAAGAAAAGCTTATTTTTGAAGCTACAAGTAAATGATTGCCAAATGATTTTGACAGATTTTGAGGCTACTAGGTGAATCGGGGTGAATCAAGTTGTTGTAATGTAGATAGAACAACACGTCTTGTAGTAGTTTTACAAGAAGTAACCAAAGTAAATTCCCTGTAGATTCACTCCTTGTGAATGACCATACAATTTTTAACAGATGGCGGAGGTATTGTGAAAGACTATAAATTAAGTATTTTCGAGTCTATACCTTCCAACAGCTGTACCTATGAAAGTGAAGAAGTCTCCGATATCAGGATCGAATAAGTTTGTGCGAAAAACGATTTGGCGATCAGGGATATCTCTGAGTTCTAAAAAAATATGGGAAACATCGGATTTTGATGGCTCATGATTCATAATTGACCAAATGCCTTACCAGTTGAGGGAGTTGCCTATCTACAAGGAGAAGGGTGATACCCGAAATAACGACAGTTACCGTTCAATCAAGCTTATGTCACATGCCATGAAGATCGTTGGTTGGATTGGATTACCGCCGTCTGAGGAAAATATTGTGATGGTTTGTTTTTGGTAAATCATTTAATCTATGCTCTTCATGGCAGTTTTTCGTCGAGCACTTACCAGAATATACGATCCACAGTGTTGGACAATCTGCAAGAAAGCTAATTGACCGCAGTCCAAATAAAAATGTTTCGCATGATAGCAGGAGTGATCGAATAACAAAGAAGCAAATCCGAAATTTGGCCTCAAACAAGCAAACGGATTGTGTTCTTACAGATTTAGCAAGGCTTTTGGAATTTTGAAATTCAGGAAGTCATTCGGTAAGCTTTCACATATAGTTTGCT
The DNA here is from genome assembly GCA_958431115.1 of Syrphus vitripennis. NCBI lineage: Eukaryota > Metazoa > Arthropoda > Insecta > Diptera > Syrphidae > Syrphus > Syrphus vitripennis. Next base: position 90,768,839 of record OY288109.1, read on the forward strand.
ACAGAAAACGAGTAAGATGGGTTTTATCTTGAACTTTATTGTCCAGCTCAAATCTTATTAACGACCTAACCTACTCTATGAATTGCTACCATTCCAAAAGTTTTGTTGTTAGTTCTGGAGTTCCCCAAGGCAGCCCTTTTCTTCTTTTTATATTATTTATGTATAAATCAGTATTGTTTGATAAAAAGCACGAATTCACGCTCTCTTCTTAGGATTAAGTTGAAATAAAACGTACATTAGAACATTTTGCCACACTCTTCAAATATAAGCTTTGCAAACATCTACATATACTGAAAACCATTCCATTAAAAATACTCTAAACTACACGTGCCATATGCAATCTCAGAATCATCAATTTGCCTATGAGGTTTATATCCTGTCAGCCCACACAAAGGTCTAAAATAATAATTTTCCCCACTCATTGCATTTAAGCAAGAAAACCAATTCGCCACACTTGAAAATCATCCAAGAAGGTGCCTGCACCTCTCGCAATGAATTATAAAGTGTGTGCAAGAAGACACACCACTTGATTGATGGCAAGGTACTTAAGTTAAAAAGGATTATAAATGGCATTATTTAGTATCTGGCACTTCAATTGATACCCAAAGACACAGAAAGCAGATGCACATTGCACACAGCCTACAACAATCCCACTGCACCACCGGATTCTGTACTCTTATGTGGACAAGCATATTCATCTCTCAAAGGCAAAAGGGAAGACTCTAGGAGATTGCATATGGCGATAAGGCCGTCGAAGAACCAACTACTATGGTGTGGAAATATGGACACAAACACTTATTGCCTTTCTCATATAAGATGCAGGTAAGGGTTCTGCTCTGGCTATAGGGAAGGGAGATAGACTTTTGTGTCTCCGTATCAGAACTATAGTAATGTTCCCTGATGTATCATTGGGTGTAAAACTTGCATTCGTGCTTCGAGTCCCAGATAAGAGAATCCGCATCTATTCTTGGCCATCGGCATCGGAATAAAACATAATTCTTTTGCACTTAGTTTTGGTATAAAGTCGATGATGAGGTGATTTTTTTTTACAAGCCAAGTCACCTTGAACAGATATATATACTTGTACAACTGTGAAAGTCACAAAAATGGTTTAATGTCATTCGTGGAGTAGAAACAAATGATGGCACTTATTGGCATGATAGTGTAGGGAATAAATATTGTAAAGATCTTATGGGCACAGGCAAATCCAGGGGCCAACAAACATATACACACATTATTCAATGGATCCAAGGCCGGAATTTTTTAATGATTCTCTCAGACTTGGGACTTCCATATGTGGCTGAGGCTGAAGCTGAGTGGAGTGGATGTCATTTTTCATTGGAACATTTCAAATTGGCTAAATTCATTACTGATCTTGCGAAGTCGTTTGTGGTAATTTATATCAATAAGCTGGACGTAGATAAATGCAAAGGGCCATGAGAGAGTAGAGTCAAGGTGTTTGGTCTTGACCCCAAGTTGAGAGGGTTCTGTGTTTGAAAAAGCATGTTTTTATAAACGTAGCTATGCTTGATGGCTTGAGCTCGAATTCTTTTTAGTGACCGAAAAAGTTTTTCAAATGAAAATCAACAGTTTAGTTTTCTACCATTTAAAAAAAGAGTTTGTTTCCGTGTGTCAACAAAAAGTAAACAAACTTCTGGATGGATTTTCTTCAAACTGTGGACTCAAAGTTTAAGGGAGATTCCCTAGTTCCAATAATAAATAAAAATAACGGTTACAACGGTAAGAGTTAATACAAAACCTTTTTATCTCAACATCGATTTAAACGATTTTGATGAAATTTTTGTAGTTAGGTTTTTTATAAAATATTTTGCAAGAAACCGTTATTAGAAACGGTATTGTTGGTTTTTCGTTTTAATCATAAAAGGGTTTGACGGATAGCTTTCAAATTTTCCTAAGTACTGTATAATCTTAATAATATCCCTTTTCCAAATTCTCAATAAATTTGTTCTGGTTTTTGAAAAAAAAGAATCATATTTTTTTTGGGAAATTTAATATTTTGAAAACGGGTTGACACATTTCAGTCTTATTTTAACCTTAACCCTTTAAAAAATAAGCAATATGCTTATTAAAAATGATAATTATTTTAATAATTTCATAATTATTTTACAAAAGTATAAAAGAAATATATTTTTTTTGTTGCTCATTGGCACTTAATAAAAGCCTCATAAAACGTTATACAATCTCCATTTCTTCTGCAATATCCTGGTAAACAATAGCATCTACGGAAATTACTAGGTTTAAGATTATCATAATATTTTATTGGACACTCCTGTCCAATGTCCTCGCAAAATACATCACAAGGTGGCGCTAGTCGTGGAGGAATATAAATTTCGTTTTTTCCGCAACAAATTGGATAAATTGTTGGATAAGTTGGATAAGAAGTTGTCTCGGTTGTCCATTCTGTTGTTGTTGTTGTAGATTCAGTTGTAGGTCGCTTTGATGTTGTAGTTTTTGGTTTGATGTGTGATTCACCAGCTAAAACTAAAATGTTTTTAAAGTTTTTTTATTAAATTTTTAAATTTTCTTTTTAACTTTGATAAAAGCTAGAATAAAAATGTACTTTTTTTTGAGCACTGATTATGTTTCAGATTCAATGTCTTTCTTAGTATTTTTTAGATAAACTTCCTTCACATGGGCGATCATCTAAAACTTACCCTCAGCAACAACTGCAACACAAATCAGGACACAAATTATTCTGAACAACATTGTTCTTTCTGAGATTCGAATGTTAATGTGATTTTCCTTTCTCACATTTTATTTATATACAAAAAATTAAATTTTTAGTGTTAATCTATGTATGTAGTTATATCTGTCTGAATTTTTAATATTGCATTGGAAAGGAGGAAGTTAGTTTTTTTGGGTTAAAATAATAAAATATAAATATTTTATTTGTATTTCTTTTTTATTTGGGAAAATATTACGAAATTTACATCTGTCAAGCTGTTTATCAGTTAAACACTTTAAACTCAAATAAAAATTCATTTATCATGCTATCAGAGATAAGTCATGTTAGGTATACAATAGTAAATGTACCTATGTATATATTTTTTTCGTTGGTTCATTGAACTAAATTGACACAGATTACAAATTCTTAAAAGTGCTCCGGAACGAAATGGCGATTTTATAAATGAGATCTTGAAGTGTGTGCATATTCAATCGAAATGATTAAGGTGTCTATGAATAGAAAATTGGCTATCAAAAAAATAATTGAAACACAAAACAATTATTTTGCAAAATGCCAAATTAAAAATGTCTATAAATTTTGGAAAAAATGCACTTTTGATAGTCAATTTTTTAAACCTAACGATTTTTTGACAATTTTTGTTAGTGTATATAAATTCAATTTACTATTCATAAAATCATTATTAAATAATTTAATATTGAAAAAGTTGAAAAAGTTAAAATCAGTAACTTTTTTGTACAATTTAGCAAGAAACCAGTTAGTAAAATTCCAAAGTTTTATAAAACAAAGTATTCTATGAAAGTGAATAGGGATTAAAACAAAGATGAATTTTTAGAACTGACATAAAATTAACTTTAATCTTGAGATAATCTGTTGGCATTATGTTTAAAATATGATTTCTGGAATATGACCGCCACGGCTGGCTCGAACGTAATTTAATTTGAAGGTCCAATTTTATTCGATTACTTTTTCCAGCAATTACGCGGGCTTAACGGCGTCGACTAGTGACTTCAGAAATCCCCAAAGAAATTATTCTAGCGACATTAAATCGCAAGACCTTGGCGACAAATTTGCGGGTTCGAAACGTGGTAACGTGCTGTTACCAAACGTTTCCTTCAATCAATCAATAATTGTGGAGTGAGCTGTGTGACATGTTGCGATGTCTTGTTGTTGAAACCAAAGCTTCTACACATCATGTTTGTTCAATTAAGGAACGGAAAAGTCATTAATGAAGGCTTTTTAGAAGTCACCATTGACTTTAACGTTCTGGCTAGCATCGTTTTTAAAAAATACGGACCAATTCCACCAGACCATAAAGCACACCAAACAGTCAGTTTTTCTGAATGTAACGGTATCTCAACATAGGTACACTTGAGCATAATCTTCACTTCAAATACGGCAGTTTTGTTTATTGACGTTGCCATTCAAACAAAAGTGAACGTTATCGCTTAACAAATTCTCTTACAAAAATCGGGATCGGGATAAATTTGCACAACTTCAAAACTTTGTTCATGCGAGTAACCTATATTGACCCTATCAAGAAAAGTGATGAGTCTATTAATCAAGACAATGTTAATAAACTCAAACCACTTTCATGGTAAGGTAAATAAACACCTCACTTCCTTTGCTATGCTTAAATAGCAATAAATCAATAATAAATAATAATTTATTAATTTATTTAATTTATTATTATTTATTAATAGCAATAATTCATAAGCAATTGTACATAGTAAGCATTAATTTTAAATATGTAAATAAAATAAAATAGTTGGAAAACAATAAAGAGTTGAGTTGAGTTTGGAACTCAGAACAATACGGTCGTTTTACTTAGATATCAAGCTATTAAAATATAACTTGCGTCAGTCTATTCATGCTGATATGCCAAACCAAACTAAATACAAATCATTTAACAGTTTCGAAAATGGCCGCCAGTTAAAAAAGTGTTGCCAACTTAAATTTTATGGGTTTTCATGACGGGTTTTTGAAGATTTCAAGAGGGAATATTTACTGTACTATTTAGACAAAAAAATTATTTAGCTTCAACATCGTGTTTTCCAGATTATAATTTTCTAAAATTAAGATAAGTTCAGTTATGTGCTTACATAATTAAAATTAAAACTTTTTAAGGAACAACAAATCAAATCCTTTTATTTACATTTTTTAAATACTTTTGAATATGGTTCACACTTGTTGTTATATAAACAAAACCCTGGTTGACAATAACAACCAAATGGTTCCAATATATCATATCTCCTTTGGCACTTTTTAGCAATATCCTTACAATAAACCTGACAATATGGAGCTATTCCTGGAGGTAGGTAAATTTGATTTTGCCCTGCACAACAAATTGGTGCAATTGGCTGAGATGGTGTTGTTGTCCATCTTATGGTTGATCCAGTTCCATGGTATGGAGTTGTTGTTGTTGTTGTTGTTGGAATTGGAGTAGTTTCAGTGGTATAAACTACAGTTGTTGTTGTTGTTGAAGTGGGTTTTGTTCTTGTTCCAGTAGTATAAATTGGAGTTGTTGTTGTCGTTGTTGTGGGGGGTTTTGGTTTCTTGTCTACTTCTTCTGGACATAGATTTAAAAAGAAATTAAAATTTTATTATGTTTAAGGATTTCATATAAAACAGTAGTTACAATTTTAATGACAAAGCTTACCCTCAGCAACAATAGCTCCAATGAAAAGGCTCAAAACAACAATTATTTTCAACAACATTGCTGTTTAAGCTGCAAATTTAATTTGAATCTGATTGTATATATTCTCTCAGAATGAATTTATATAGGATTTTGTACAATGTACGTACATACTCCAAATATTTTAACATAAGGTACTCATTTGGAATCCAAAAAAACAGCAATGAACTGAAGTCCCAAAAAATATAAAAAACATTACAAAATTAATCGGGCAGAAACACTTTACAATCAATATTACGAAATCATCAGAGATAAGTCGTGAATCAGTTAATTTATAATCTATACGGAAACAACTGATAATAAAAATGGTAAACACGTTAACCTCAAAATGTTAGATTCTGTTCTTAGCCCTGTCTTCGATTGCCATGCCAATATCCAATGTGCCTTATGTATCTGCTGAAGACAAAGAAAATATATTTTGAAACAAGTGCTAAAAATAATTTTTTATGTTCAATATTTAAACTTCTTAAAAGTTTCCATAAAAAAAAATTATATCGGCTTAAACTTTTACGTTAGTAGACAGTGGAAATTGAAAAGCAAGCAACCAGCAAATGTAAAACCTTTATTCTGCACATTTGCTTAAAATTAATTTGATTGATTGATATAAACTTTATTGCCACGTTTTTATAAATAGATTGTTCAAAAATTTCAAAACTACAAAATATTAAAGAAATATAAGTTTACAAGTATTGCCTAATTATGCCTTTTCCCAAAGTTCTTGATTCGTAAAAAAAATCAAACTTGACATATTATTCAGAGAAAAGGGTGTCCCGCAATTCCGTGTGTATGTTTGTCTGCCGGTCTGTCTGTATATACTTCGACATACGGTCTAAACTACTGGCATGATGTTCTTCGAACTTGGAACTTAAAGTTTTTAAGTAGTTCCCTGTAGGCAAAAGTGCATGGAAGTGCATGGTGTTTCTTTGCACCATAGTCAAGTTTCCTCCAAAATTCAACAACTGAACTGATTTTGACAAAAAGATTATTACAATAAATCTCATTATATTGATTTCAGAAAAGAAAAAAGATAAACTATCTACACTGAAGACAGTTGGATTTTATTTATTTTTTGAGAATTCTATGATTTCCACACTTTTGTTGTAAAATGATCCCAGAAATTCCAAAATTCTCAAAAAATATAAGTTGGCCAAATGATTAAAAACTATTTTTAAATGATTTCCATCTTAAAGTGTACTAAACATCTTATTTTTTGAATAGATTTTCAGAAATCAAAAGCATTTTGTTGATATTTTGTTTGAACTTCAAACTGAAACCCTTTTTTTATCAATTCCATTACCATGAAAAAAAAACAAACAAATCAAAATTTATATAAATTGGAGTGCACGAATTGCGAATTTGCTTTCGTGTTTCAGTCATTTACGATCAACATGTATAAATTATTTGTTGCCATAAATATTTTTGTCTGTTTGATAAACGGTAAGTGGATTTTTTCTTCTTTTTCTTTGAAAATTTTATAAAATTTATGCTTACAAATTTCTATTAAAATCCTTTTAATTAGAAAACCAAGGGACAACTTCAACAGTTTTGAGCACAAATTCAACTCCATTTTACCCAACTTCATATCCCCCCTTTACTAATACTCCAGAATCAACAACCAGTACAACAACAGAGTCAACAACAACCAGCACAACAACTTGGTCAACTCCAACACGTCCTCCAACTTTAGCTCCAACTCGACCACCAGTCAATCAACTTTGTTGTGGGCACAACGAAGTTTATCTTCGCCAAGGAGAAGCCCCCAACTGCGATCCTGTATGCTCGGACCTGGCAAAGAAATGTGACAAAGTGTATGTTCAAGCACCATCTGGGTGTTATTGTATTCCAGGATATTGCAGACTTGAAACTCGTACTCATAACAGTAATAGATGTATAGCAGTTGATGAGGCAATGGAAGAAGCAAACATTAAATGTTATCTTTGGCATTAGTACTTGAATATTATTTAAATATTTTATTTTTATAATTTTATTTTTTATATTTAAAATATAACGAGCAAAAAAAAAAAATTAACGCAAACAATTCTGTCAATAAATTACTTTTTGTTTTGATAACAGAACCAAGAATAAGGTTGCTAAGTAGTGGAAGCACCCACTCGTCCAAATATGTACATATGTAAAAGAATTGATTTGGAACATTGTTTGAAAATCTCTCAGCTTTTGGGTCAAATCATCATCATCGCCGGCTCGACAGCCGGGGTCCGGTCCTGGCCTCCTTCAAAAAGTCTTTCCAACTATCCCGGTCTCCCGGTCATGATTGTAACGTGTCCGGAATCGTCCTTCCTCACATATGGGGCCAACAATTCTCCTTAAGACTTTTGGGTCAACTCCCCATTAGCTTTTCCCATTACCCATTCCCATTAATTCATAATTTTTTTTTGTACAAAACTTATGCTGAAATAGCTGTGTCTGGTAATAGTACTATATACTTGACTTTTGGCTGTGGAAAATTTGCCAACTTTGCAGTCAAAGGGTGAATTGATTCAGTAAAATTCTAGGAGAAATTTCGCCCCCAATTCAATTTAAAGGCCGTAAAAACCATTTTTGATGCTAGTTTTGAACTCTACTTTGCCATAGACATGGAACAGTCCACAACCGGGAGGCCGTTCGACCATTTCTGAGAAGAGTGGTGTCTAAAAATGAATATGTAAAGTGCCAGAGTTTTGGTTTCTTTAGAAGAAGAAAAAGATCTTTTGATTCTAGACACTCAAAATTGGTAAAGGTGGCCCTAAACGACAAACATGCTCGCTGAACATGCTCGTTTAGGGTTTCCCCTACACGGCGAACACATTTTTCTAACATTCATTTTGTTCCGATTCTCCAAAGAATAAACATCATGAGCGACAAAGAAGCGCAACAACAAAGTTCACAGCAAAAATGAGGTTTGCTCGCAAACACGGCTTTGCACGGCGAACATTGAAGCCAATGAACACGAGAAAATAGGAATGTTTCGCCAACAAGGAGCCGTTCGCGGACTAGCCCCTACACGTAGAATATATAGCGAGCACGAGCAAGTTCGGCTAGCATATTCGTCGTTAAGGGCCACCTTAAGCTAGTAAGTTATTCCTATCTGGTTCTAAGTCCTAAGTCCATGCCCATATGCCAGAGAAAAAGTTGCGCCAGATGGAAGAAACGAAAAACACGCTTATCAAGACAATTATTCAAAAGCAATTTCTATGACCGATAAAATAAGTATTTAAGTGTGATGCAATAAGAATTATCGGTTGATCAATACGCTTACAATACAATAAAAGGTTCTTGCCTTCAAATTTCATCCAATTCTTCATAACCTTCTTTAAACCTTTTCTTATCACTGCACCGTTGGATAAAAGAATTTAACAATAAATACAAAAATGAAAATATAAATTAAAAGGCAAGAAATTAAAATGTTAAGTTTGAAATTCAGACTTTAACGACATCGACATGTTTCATTTGATTTTGGTTTTGAGTATTTTTTCCTGTGCTGTGAATTGTAAGAATTTTTATTTCAATTTATTTTGTAGTTTTCTAAATTTTAAAAATTTACTTTTCATTTTGTTTGCTTTAGTAAGTCAAGGCCAACTGGATTTAAGGCCAAGGCCAACTAATCTAACAACTACGACAAAAAAAATAATAACTTCTTTCGAACCAACAACAGTAACCGAACCTATACCTGTTACAACTGTAACAATTCCAACACAACCTCCACCAACATCAACAGAAGGCACGACAGAACCCGTTACCGAGATAACCCAAACGGAAACTCAACCTCCTCCAATTGGAACCAATACAACACCAAAACCAACATTTCGAAGCACAATTCCAACTTCAACCCCTTACCGCCATTCAACTTATCTTCCATCTACTTATCCACCAATACTATTTCCGAAGTGTTGTGGACAAAATGAATTCTCTCACTATACTTATGCAGGTGTTCCGAAGTGGTGCGATCCTGATTGCAAGGACCTGGCCAAGGAATGTGCAGAAGTTTATTCTACAGGAACAACAGATTGTTATTGTTTGCCTGGATATTGCAGAATTCGTAGTATCGGAATCAACTATATAGGTTTAGGAAGATGCGTGGAGATAAGTGACATAATAAACCACTGCCAACATCGGGATACGATAAGATGGTAGCTCATAATGTCAAACACATCAATGTTTACTTATGGCAATAAAAGATTGTAAATACTTAAATATAAATAAATGTATTTTTTTTTATCAATTTGTGATAACAACAAGTTAGTGATTTTTATCAGTTTACTAGCTGCCCCGGGCCAGCTTCGCTAGGGCACTCAGCACAAATGGGGGATAGTTGAAAAGAGTTGAAATCTCCAGAAACTGTATATACGATGGAGCTCAGGGACTCAGGGGACATTAAGTGCAAGGATCTGGGGCCCTATTACGTAAAACGAAAGTCAAATAAACGATACTGGAGTAAACGATAGTCACTACAAAGAGCGATTATGTGAAACGAGAAAGATTTTGCCAAGTGAAAACATAAAAAAATATTTTTTTTTGAAGCGCAACTTACTTCACGCTTGTTTTTCATTGTTTTGATTGCCTATTGGGCAAATAATTTTTTGCAACACCCGGATTGCGTTCCATAAAAGCTATAATTAAATCCAATTGCTTTGATTGTGTTGATTGCTTTGGTGGCCTATAAAATAAATATTAACCATTAAATGTTAATTTTCGCTATGATATATTTCACTTTTATTATATTTTACTAAAATTACCGGCAGACACAAATTATTTTATAAGAAATTATGAACGATAATGAAAGATTTACGACTGCAAAATGTCAGTCGTTAGTAATAACAAGTATCGTTAAACATTAACGATTTTCGTTTTACGTAATCGCATTTTATCGATAACGATAGAATTTCAACGAGTATCGTTTTACGTAATAGGGCCCCTGAATACTTGAGTAAGTAAGATTATTGAACATAAAATAAATATGTCCCAGGGTTTCACTTTGTCACCAACTCTCTTCCTTATTATCATAACTGGTCTTTAATCCGAAATTTCTAATCCATCAATATGTTTTGCTGATAACTCTCAGCTTTTCGTATTTATGTATATATGTATTAGGATGCCAGAGTATGAGAAGCACATTTGAATTCTAACCTCGAATTCTCATATTGTCTTTTGTCGTTAAAGCGGAACCCACATCCCATGCCGCTTTTCATGATGCACTTGCATCAAAGAAATGGAACAGCTATCCACTTCCGGGGAATGTTACACATTCAAGCAGTTGCACGTGTCACCCTCTTGAGTCTCTTGGATAGAATGCGTTAAAAATTATTGGTGATAGAACCATAACGCGCCGCCGACAGCGCTGGTCGCCATGTTAATATTTTAAAAACAGTTTTCTCGTAAAATAACCAGATGCATTCTTCTCAACTAAAAATTCCACTGCTTTGCAAGAACAGTTAGTATTTTAGAGATTCTTTGTTTAGCTGCACTACACGAATGCTCGCACTGTGTTTAACATTTTAATGATAAAAAGTTACAGGAACTTGGCACTTTAGGGCCGTCCTAAGAACGGACTCATCAATATTTTATTCACTTCCATTAAATTAAAAATATTAAATAAAAATTTCGTTACAAAATATTTTTATTCATCGTCCATAAATGGAATCGACATCTTTGGTGGGCATTCAGCAATTGGTATGCAATCCTTATTGTCATCCTTAGCATAACCCTCTATACAATAACAACCAGATGGTTCCACAAAGTGTGTAGTGTAGCAAGTATCTCCCAATGTAGAGCATTCCGTTTCGCAGTTTGGGGCCCGTTTTGATCCCTGGGGTAGGTAATGTTCATTCTGTTTGGTGCATGTTTTTGAAGGAGTTCCACTAATTGCTGCAAAGACAAACAGTAGGTAAGGATTAAGAAATAAAAATAAGTTTTAAGACATATTTTTTTTTTTTGAAAAACTGCAAATATGAAGGTGAACTACAAATAAGTATTCGTAAATTCCAAAAAATTTAAACATTTCAAAAGTTGTAAGCAAAAGAATATAGCAAGTAATTTTTCATTCTTAGCCGTTGGTATGTGTTTTCCATTTAAATTTCTCAAAAATGAAAATAAAATCTACTGAATTAAGGGACAATCTGCTTAGCAGGGATGTGTACGTTTGCATTTTGGAACTGTTTGCTTAGCATTATTTGCGCAAGTTTTGCGTTTAGGAATTTGCCCGAAGTCTTATAGCAGTAAATTAAACAGGAGTGGTGGCAGCGGCACTTGAATTTACGAAAATAATTATTCATTTTTTTCCTGCTAATTAGTTATTTAGTTTAGCAAAATTTTACTGGATATGCAGTTAACTAGAAATTAGTTTGGTGGATATTACTGGTTATTCAGATAACTTGTTAATGGAAAAAAAATTATTTCTTTGTTGTTTGTAAATCACTGCCCACTAAAACTTTGTATTTTTATTTAGTTTGGCTAATACTTAGCATAAAAATGCCTGAATAAACACACGTGATTTCAGGTTTTGTTTATTTAAATTATAAACTTTAAAGAGAAACGTGTGTTTGAATTAACTCACCGGCTAGAAAGCAAGCACTCATGGCCAAAATAATCAGTTTAGATACCATGTTGTCAGTTTGTTTAGAAAAGTGAGACTAAAATTATTCTTAGATTTGCCAACACGTTTTATAGCTAAACATTTTGTAGATTTTTTTTTCTTTATTTTGTGACATCAACATTTTTTTTTTTAAATACAAACAATAATTTTAAATAAAACACAACTGTTAAAAAAGTTCACAATGTCAAAAAAAAAGCTATGTATGTATTTGTACTCTTCTTGTACACTGTAAGAAAAATATAAGCGCACATACAGAAATTTCTAACACAAAATTGTAAAACATAATTAAACATTTTGAATTGATCTAAATAAAATTCTTTAAAAAAAACTATAAAACAAATTTGTTTTTCTTAAGTATTAAATATTATGTACATATAAGTCTTTATTTTTTAATTAAAACTTGTGACCGACAGTGAACAAGATTTCGATGAATTATGGTTTATTTACAAATTTACATTTCGTGGTAAGACTAAAGAGTATTTATTTATTATATGATGTTTTGTGTTGTTGTTGTTTCAGTTGAAAATTACTCAATAGCATTTACTTATGACGGGTGCTTTCGTGGTTTTTGGTGGACATTTTTTTATTGGAATGCAAACATTTTTAAAATTTCGTGCATAACCCTCTATACAATAACAGCCAAATGGGGCCCAAATATATTGTTTGAGGCAAGGATCTCCTAATTCACTGCAAACAGCATCACAGTTAGGTGCGGTATATTGTTTTAGGTAAACTTCGTTTACGTTGCAAGTTGTTGGGGCGGGTGTAACTTGAGTTCCGTTAATTGCTGAAATACCTGTGTCATAAAAAAAATATTATTAGTTATTAATGTTATAACTTACATTTAAATATTTATTTGAATATTTAAAAAATAAATCAAGGAGTACATCAATTATTCTAATTCCAAAATTTTCGATATCGGAATTCCCGAAACGAAATATATTGATTTAATAGATAATGTTTGAATACTAACTTACCGTAAATAACGAAAGCGCTTATGAGCAAAATTATAGGGTTAGCCATTTGTCAGTTTGTATTAATAAATAAGACTTGTTCTATAATACAAAAGAGTACTGCTTTTATAGCCAAACCTTTTTTTTTGCAGTTTTTTTAATTTAGAAAACTAATAAAAAATATACATACATATGTAAACATTTGCTATTTTATATATAACTATAGGTACACTGATAGAAAAGAGTATTGTTGTTGTACACTAAAAACTTATTTAAAAACTTCAATTCGTATTAATGTACTATTTAGACATCTAAGAAAGAGAATAATTACTTCGGTCACCATAATACTAACTATATCAAATAATAATAAACAATTAAATACATTATCTACAACGTTATGAATTGCATTGTAAGTTAAAAACATCAAACAAATGATGTAATGAAAATAATATGAATAGGCATCAAAGTAAAAGAGTACCTATACGCCGCAGTGTACCATTGTTTCAAGGAGTAACCATTTTAATAATTATAAATTTATTTTAAAAATATTTTAATACCTAGTAACAAAAAAAAATATGTATGTATACAAATACAAAAATAGGAAGTATAAGATAGCTGCTTCCAAAGAGTTTTTTTTATTTTGAAGACATTTTTTCAGGAGATATTTTTGAGTCGTTTTTATCCATGCCGTTTTTTTTACTGTGCCAAGTCTGATTTCTGCAAAATTTGTTCAGTTCAGTATTTCAAAAAAAAAAAATTTTAAACTCTTGTTATATATTCTTGATTAAATTTTAAAATTAAAAAATTTAAAAAGAAATTCATGCAGTTTTTCAAAAATCACCTTAAAGTTTTATAAAAGTTGTTAATCCTTCAGTTTTTTGAGAGAGTATATTTTCAATTTTTTTTTATTTTTTAATAATTTACGCCTGGTTAGAAAAGAAAAATCAGCAACGTTTACATATTTTGAAAAAATCTAATATTTGCTGTATTCTTAAAAATGTCGTGTAGCAGACTCAAGGATTTCAGAAAATCAATAAAACGCATAAACTGCTCAAGAATGACAGTTGAAACTTTTTTTTTCTTTCGTGCATACAATTTCCCGCGAAATTTTCACCATCGTCGAAAACTGGGAACGTGAATTGTGGTCACATGAAATTGATTGGCCTGCAAATACAGAGACAAATTTATGTCGTTTTTAATTGTTGGAAACATTACAAAAAATTTAAAAAATGGTTAAGGGAAAATTTCTTGTTGACAAATTCTATGTCTCAAATGGTACCGAAAATATTATGTACCAAATGTTTGAAGTCAAACTCTATAATTTGTATTCAAACGTTTGTCACGTAAAATGGTATAAAAAGTAAGTATTTAAGTTTTGCTATTAATTTTATTACTTTTTATTTCATCTAACATTAAATTTATTTTCCTAAGTGTATTTCTCGTGATAAATATTAGCCAAAGATCCGCGTGCAAGCTTAATTTTCCTATACTTTTTGTTTTCTATATTTTAAATGTAAACAAATAATGGCCTTTAAAAATTTTTTGTTTTTGAGTAAATAGGTTAGTGATAAAAAAAACAGCAAAAAACAGAACAGAAGTTAAAAAAAAAAAACATACGCTCGTGTCTTCGTGTCTACGATGATTTGTTTAATTTAACTCAAAAAGCAAATAGGATTTTTATGTTTTTTTTTTTTAATATGAGTTAGGTGTTTAAATATTCTGGGTGAACATTTGTTATGTTTCTTAGTAAACAAATAATGATGCAGATCCTTTTTTTATGCAATGAGTGGTGTTAAAAGGTGATTTTTTTTTAAGGAAATTCTTAAAATTTAATTTTTTTTCAAAAAAAAAGTTTTATTAAAAATTACCTAAAAATATTTTTTTCAAGAATGAAAAATGCCATTTAAAATCAATCAATCAATAAACCTGACGCGACATATAAATTTTGGCAAATAGTAAGCCGACACCCAACCAAACTAGTTTTAACAATTTGTTTATTGATTTAAACTTTATTAAAGTTTTCTCAATTTAAAATACTTTCCACCGAAGACGTTTAAATATTTGAGGGTCCGTTCGGGATAACACATCTGACATTTATAAACGTCAAAGTACCTGGCGCCATTTTTTTTTATAGAGTATTCATGACAAAAAAGAGACAGTTTTACATTATGAGAATTCTAACTTTCGAAAAGGTGATAAAATTGTTTGGACTTAGGCTAATTAAAATTAAAACTAATAAAATATGTACAACATTTTATCTTCAACTAAAAATAATACTTATTTAACAATGAGAATATTAAACACTTTCATCAAGTTAAGTAGAAGTCTTTGGAGGGCATTTTCTTATGGGTATGCAAATATTTTTATCATCCCTGGCAAAACCATCTTGGCAATAACAACCAAATGGTGCCTGAAAGTGTTGAACATAACAAGGATCTCCTAATGATTTGCATTCAGTATCACAATTTGGTGCAACTCCTTGTGGCAGGTAAACTTCGTTTTTCTTGCAGGTTCTTGGGGCTGGACCGCCGTTGATTGCTTTTAAATTGATTTAATCAAATAAAAATACAAAAAAAAATAATAATTAATTGAATAAAATACAATTTACAAATTTACAACATTGAAATACAAAAAGCTTTGATCAAGTTATAATACGAGCAAAATTAACTCACTGGCAATCAAAAAAGCAGTTACAATTAAAATGATCAGCTTGGACATCTTCTCAGTGTGTTGCAACAAATCAGATTTAAACTATATTGACTTTGAAAGATCATTTTATAGTGAATGATATGCATGTGCAATAATTAGGGGTTGCCAAATACATGTTTGAGTATTGTAATTTATTATATTTTTGAATTTGAAATAATTCATAATTGGGGTTTATGTTTTTGTTTTTGCTTCATGTTTCGAAGAGTAAGAAAATAATGCTGTTTTGATAAGTGACAATGGAGGAGAATTATAAATTTTTTTAAGGAAATTGTAATAAAATTAATAATAAAAGCGGTCAAAATAATAGCAATGTAAAAATATGCCATATACCATGTTTGACGGTTTTCGAGTATACCGAGGCAGGTATTCTGCATTTGGTGGGCGTCGGACATATTCACGAGAACCACAGCTGCCATACAGTACGATTTTAGTTACATCCGTCCACAGGATGTTTCTCCTACCCTGAAGGAGCCTATCAACATGACTCCGGGCAAACTGCATTCTTTTGGCAATGTGTTTTTTTTTTTTTGGGTTTCTAGCTTAAATTTAATTGCTTTTTAACTCACATATGAAGTGAGGCCTCTGAACATCTCACGATCCTTCTAACTTTTTTCCTGGTCCAGGTTTCGGGTTTTTTCTTAAAATTCTTTGCGTTAGAAATCATCTTTGTAGAGATTTGCAGCTAGAAATGCGGACGCTAAATTTTTTGGTGACCATTTTTTTTTAAACTATATTTTTGAGGAAGAACATTTTCTTGAGAAAACTTTGTTTTTGATCAATTTTTTTTGACAAAAATTTCGTCTTTTGTCGGAAAAAATAAAATAATTCTTATTTTGTTTTAGACAATCTACTCTCGCGGTCCAAAAAAACACTCCGGTTGCTGGTTTTTTCTGAGATTTTTTTTAATTTTTCAACCATTTTCTTAGGACAAACATTTCTTTTTCCTAAGCTAGTCACGATATTAAAGTTTATAAAGAAAATTATTTTAGTATGATTCCAGTTAGTAAAATTCTAAAAATTAAAGCAAGATACTTTAACATTATAAGGTTATTTAAATCTTATTCTAATGGTTCTTTAATTTTATTTTATCATCATTGGTTGTAGTTCTTTCTCGTATACAAATTCAATAAAGTTAAATTTTGCATTTGGCAACCCTAGAGCCGGTGATTTTTTTTTCAGTTTAGTATCTTTTGTTTTATCTTAGACCAATGTTAAATTAAAACGAAACATGAATCACTGCTTAGTAAGCTTAAAAATATAATATACACTATCACAATCTAATAATTTTCGATATTGCTCATAGATATATGTATTAATCTGGGCATTATAACCATTTGATGGATAAGATCAGCCCTTAATTTTTCTTTCAATAAATAGAAAAATCATTACTTCATGTAGCTACCTACCTCCTCTTCAATGACCATATATTTCGTTTTATAAAAAAAAAAACAATAAAAAATGTGTCGATTTAATTACATTAAAAAAAAATAAATCTTTAGAACTGCAGCGGTCGTGACATCAATAAATTTGTAAACAAGGTTGTACATCAGCTTAATAAAATTCCCCAACATTTTAGTGTGAAAGGGTTATAAGTGTGTTCAGTTTATTTTTACTTGTACTATATAGAGCAAAGTTTTGGATTCGTAGAAAAAAATCGAACACGAGACACATCGCGACAAAAGTGGGTTCCGCAATTCTATCTGCCTGTCTTTGTACCTCGATCTACAGCTACTGAAGGACAACTTTAGTTTTAAACAAATTCCATAGAGGGGAAATTGAATTTTTGTATTAGTTGCAAAAATAACGGTACCTGTCATATGATCTTCGAAACAAAATAATATTTATCTTAAAAACGGCTTTAACGATTTTGATGAAAATTTTTAGAAGAGTTTTGTTAGAAATTCAAATTATGTTAAAAATCGTTATGTACCTGTCATAGAACCCCTATTTTTAAGAACTGACATTTTTGAAAACTCAACATTTTGAAAACAAGTGAAATTTTTTTTTGAAAGTTTGTTTTAATTCCATGTTATGAAATAGTAAGAACTTGCGTACCATTTTTAACGAAAGTAACTTCAACATAGAAGCAAGTTCGTGCGATCCAGTCGGGGATTTTTTTTTAAAAGCTTTTTTTTGGTGAAATTATTTTAAAAGAATCGTAAAATCAATGCACTTAACACGAAAATTAATGAACTTCGTTCAAGGACGCATTTAACAAAATTTCAAGACCATGTAATATACATTCGAGTTTCATTTTCAAGATTAATAATTTAGATCAATACCTATCAATAGGCAAAGCTTATAGTGCAGTTCTTATTGTTAATTTTTGATTATATGACTGCATATTAATTATTTAGCTCTTAATATAAATTAATATTAATGTTAGTGTGAATCCAATCCTTACAACGAGAAAATATGGAAAAATTCGTGTACACTGAATTTGTTTAACTTTGGTTAGTAATAGATGGAAGACCAATAAATATTTTGCAGAAATAGGGTAACTTATGTCTTGCCATGTATACAAATGTGTTCTATTTTATTATGTTTTCATGTTTAGAAGCAGGAAGTAATAACGGTCGAAAACTAATAAATATATTTACGCACAACAGTGAATGAACGACTGATGATGAACGACAGATTTTTTCACCAAAAAATTTTTGAACAACTTTTTTTATTCACGTACATACTTCGAAAAAATGTCCAATTGTTGTTGTTCACTGAAAAATAGGTTTCACAGAATTTTTTTTACAATTTTTTTGACCAAATTTTTTTCGGCATTTGATACAAAATTTCTTTGTAAATTCTTCTTCAATTATTATTTTTACATTTAGCAAAACAATCTTTGGAACCCGCAAAAAATGGAAGAAAAAATTGGATCTTTTTTTTGGAATTTCGATTTTGAATTTTTTTTTCGAAAATATTATTTATTTTCCAAACCAATACGTTCCACAGAAAGTTGGTTATTTTAAAATGAAGCCATAGTCTAGAGTCTAGACTTTTATGTAAACACATTAGCTTTTTGGGTTACGTGTAGAGCTTTGAAGAATGAAGCTCAGTTTTTTTAATCTGAAATAAAAATTTCAAATTATTTTTTCGATTCAAACATAAATAGATTTTAAGTTAACAATGTATAATTATTAGTTAAGAGTATTTTCGTATTCCCCTCTCATTAAAAAAATTAGTAGACTTTGATAAACAATTTACGCTATTTCCTGACTTTGGCCTGAGATTTTCTAAGCAAAACTATCTAGTTTCCAAAAGGTTAGCTCCTGATGAATTTTGTCCATTTAGCATGCATGATTCGAATTACCACAAAACGATTTATTTTATTTTTCTTATAAACATATTAATGTGAATGCCACATTATGGAATGCATTTAATGTCACGCACCTTAAATAAGTTTTCATAATTATTACCCTCACTGTTCTGGCTGCACCAGAATAGAACCTTAAGGGCTCGATAAAATATTTGTTATTTTATTTCCAATTTAATTGGTACTTTTTACTTTTTTCTCAAGGGAAAACAAACTGAAGTCTAGCTGACTTAATAGATATGATATGTGTTGTATAAAAAGTACACCAAGTAACCAACATGCTCTTTTCTGATTAACTATTGCATACTTAATTAGACCTTACCTCAAGTAAAGATAATATACGTGGTACGCCTCTAGCGTGACTATGAGCACCAAAAAGTGAGCCACAACATTGGAAGCACCCTAAGGAACGTATAAAACATAGCTCGATTGCAAAGTAAAACAAAAAAAAAATATGTCTCTACCAACAACAATTGTATCACGAAAGGGGCCTCAGGCGCCGCATCGGGTGTAATTAATAGAGAGCCACAACAATTTTATGTCACGCGTTTTCTGTAATTTATCCATCATCAAGCTGTCAAAGTAAGCGGCTTCTGTCTCTACAGAATTTCTTCAGTACGAGATACATATCAAATGATATAAATCGTTTGTGGCAGCAAAAAAGTTCAAAAAGTTGAGTGAGTCAATAAATTGAACTCAACTCTGATGACTTTTTTTGAGGTAAGAAAAAAAACCCACTGACTAACTAGTAACTGTAAACTTGAAATGCATCACAATTTATATGAAATCAAAAAAGTCATCGAATGAAATGAAACGTCACAAAAAAAATAATATACAACTTTACAACCAAAAGGCAGGAATAATTACGATATCATCACGTTTCTGACGTTTACTCAATTAATCATCATTATTGCTGCGGGCTTTGTAAAAACGCTCAACCATTACTCTTTTGTGCCATCAGAAACTCTTGAAAAGCCTACACCAAAATACCAGCTCTGTTGCGTGTTGGTGGCCAAGTGCAACCAATATAATCCGCAATGTTTCTTTCTCCAGCAACAGCTTCGTTTCCAACCATCACAAAACTACACAACAACAAATCCTAAAGAAAGATAGATACAAATGGACATGTCAGTTCTTCTTCTAGAATATGATTCGAACGCGCCTGTGCGCATGCGCACAAACAGCAAATTGATACAAGATCCATGATAGTTTTGTGGTGTTGTGGAACCACCTGATCTTCTTTGAAATCATTAGAACTCTGCGCTAACCAAATACTCCAAAGTCCAAACTCCACACAAAAATCGCTTCAGGTCCAAATTTTATACTCTGATGCTCTCCATCTTGTGATGGTTTCGGTTTCAGTTTCAACAGTTTTGCTTAATGCATTATTTTGTTGCAAGTGATAGCGTCTCGGTCTTCTGTATATCTATGCAATGCACAGGTTTTAAGAGGTCTTGCAAAACCATCAGCATCATATTCGCATTTTCTATAGACGACAAGGAGAACCAGCTATAATATCTTGGCAGACATAATTTAAAAGAGAAAAATATTCTTGTCGCCTCTTGATGAATTATGGCGGAAAACAAATTATGTATAACCGTTCTATAGCAGCATCAAACTATCATGATTCCCAGTCCGCAAGTGGAAGTGTGCTCTCAAGTCTCACAAAAAAAAAAAAAGACATGAAGATGAAGAAGAACTATGCCAGTTAATAGAGTATACCATAGCATACTATAAATAAAACCAGGAAGAGATTTTCCAACCCAAAGCTCTTCGAGGATAAATAGGAATCCTGGATTTAGTGAATATCCGTTTGAAATTAATCGTACAGTATGTTATACAAGCATCATTAAATTGAAAAAGGTGCCCCACAGGAATCACCAAAGACTTCTACCAGAGTAGGTGTGCATCAGGGAAACGTGTTCAGTCCTTTGCTCTTTATTACAGTCTTTAAGTTTTTGCTTGAAAATAAGGTGACTGATTTTAGAGTGAATTAATTATTCTTTATTAACGATGGAGCCATCATTATGTGCCTATGGTGACCATTTTAAGATCCATAAAGGCCTATATTCAGGACAAATGTTTGAATGGAACAGTCCTTCCAAAGTGTGGAAAGTTTAAATATTCTTGATCTGTGATCAATAGCAAAGGATCTTGAGATAACGTAAGGGTGGATGTAGTGGCAGGAAAACACTGCTATCTCTTGGAAAAAATACAGCCGACGCCGTTTTCAATCCGGTGAGCCTACAAGTAGAGCCTTAGGGTGAAGCAGTGGAGTGGAAGAGTTGTGTTCGAGAACGACTCTCACGCTCAGTGACTGATTTAATTTGAACTGTATTGAGAAGATTGACCTTTTAAAAACAAAATTGCATACGTTTAGGCGGCACATGAAAAAATATTTAATTTTCTTTAAATAGTTAGATGAATTTGGATGTTAAACATACTGTTAGGTTATAAATTACAATCCGAAACTCAGAAGCACAAAAAAAAAACCTCTCAGTCTATCTTTCACACCATATGAGCTGTACATACCTTGATTATTAAATTAATTAGGCAATTCATTTTCGCTGAACCCCCGTTACCACCGCCACCACCCACCGCACCACACACCACACCATTATCCAATTTAAGTTGAGTGCGTTTCCTGATGTAAGCGCACATACAATACGAGCTCAGGATAAGAACCCAGCCTGATGCAACCTCAGTCAATATTGATGATTGCAAAATGCATTTCATGGTGATCCACAATGATTTCTCCATTCGCATTGCATATAATATAGTTTCCTTTTTCACGTCGCTATCACCATCAGGCCATCACCATCGCCATTGAGAGCGAATTTTGATAAATCGATGTCGGAAATTCGCACAATGCAAAATACAGTATTCTCCTCCTACTTCTCCCACACCCTTCCTTCATTGCGCTTGGCCATTTCCAACAAGGATTGTATGTTCAGGTAAAAAAAAAAGAAACCATCCAAATAGAATATTATTGCAGAGAAAATGGCAAACTAACTCTGCTGATGTGAGGTGGTTTGTTTCCAAAGTAAATAGAGTCTGGAATTGATGACGGTGCATTGGCCAAATGGGCATATCAACAACGAACGTTTGCCGTTTTGAATTTCTAACCCGGCAAATTCTATTTTGAATACGATTATAGCAATGAGAAAGATGAGGAGTTGTCTATAGAAGGTAGAATATTATATATGAAGCATCCTGGAGTGGGATGAACCATAGTTATAAGTAAGCTAAGCTTTTGCGGAAAAATCAACATCATCAGAACGCAGGCCATCATGGCCTGCGGAACGAAACGAAACGACCAACGACCGCGACGCGACGCGACGACGAACGAATGTCGCTCGGCTGTGGCCGGCCGTTACTGAAGATTGATGATAATAGTTACGTTATTAGATTTTTCAATGCATTCATTATTCACTCTCTGGATTCTTGGGATGAGAGCTGCAAAAAAGGATTTTTTTTTTGATTTTAAAGCTGAAGTCTTCTATATGCATTTCAAATGAACAAACGCATCGCAACGTACGGAGGGGGTTGTTTGTTGTTTATTTTGACGGAATAGTGCTCCAGCGCCCATTTGAATAGAATATAATTTATTATACTTTACTTGGCTTTGAAAAGAAATCGTTTCCTGGAGGTTAATAAACTTAGAATTGATGGGGTTTTTACTTTTCCTAGAGTTTATGGTTTTTTTTTTTAAAGGCCATCAGTCTTATTAAGAAACATTTAAGTATACTTAAGTAGTTTTATGATTTGGCCGTTTGAGCTTTGACTTAAATGTATAAATCACGGTTGAATTGTTTTAAAGTTCACCAACTCTGGCAAAGCAGAACCGGAGATTTTTCAAAACGTTTTTCGAAATTAATTTTTTCCAAAAAGACTATTTTTTCTTGTGTGTAAGGAAAATGCTTTTAAATTGACAATATTTTTATAAAGGAGAAGGGGAAGTGTAATATTTACAGTCAAATTTAAAATCTGAAAAAAAACGCAAATAAAGTCATTGATCTGGAGTATATCGAGTTAAAACCATGAATGCCAGTCGGCGGAGACAAAGAAGAATTTCCGAAAGTTCCGAAAGCACCCTCAAATTTTAATATTTAAATTAAGAAGTGGGTCAATTTTTATTTAAATTGCAGGTAGTACATTATTCTACGACAACTTCTCAAAATATTAGAAAACTTTATGTTTCACAGCAATGTGTCTGATTTTTTTTGTCATACATAACAATAAACGTTAGGAAGATATGAGAAAAAAAAACGACAAAGTATACTTTTAGGCGTTTTAAATATGAAAAAGCTATTTGCATTTTCTATGGAATATGTTACGACTCATCGTACAAGAGAGTCGTTGTCGAAATATGGGTTGACAAGCGTTTGACTTACAACCAGCGCTGCCGAAAAGGCCCGATCGGCCCATTTTGGCCCTATTTTTTTCAAATGGCCTGGTGGCCCGGAAAGCTCGAAAATGGCCCGCAAAAAAGTTTTTGAACCAAATACAGAACATTTATTCATATATATGTACATTAAAATTTCAACTCTTTATTGACAATGACGAGTTCGATTTATAAATGTTTCACTTAAAGCGTAAACCAGTTTCATAAATCTTCACAAAACACTGAATACGTTCATTCTGAACAACTCCGATGACAAAAATCTTTTTGTGTTGTACTTGTACGAGTATATTGTACTTGTACACAGAGACAGATCAGAAAGGAAAAGATAAGAAACAGAGACAGAGACAGAGCTATCAAAATTGACAATGTTGTAAGTGTATAAGTGTCACTAATCCTTTCTCAACATTCCGCTGTTTTGTCCTCATTTATTTAAAAGGATATACATAGTAGTCCATTTCTTTCATTTCTGTTTTTGGCCCTGAAAAGATGAAAATGGCCCGATTTTTTTTCAAAAGTGGCGCGATATCAAAAAAAAATCGGCAACGCTGCTTACAACGCAAAGAATCCACTCCTAACTCAAAACCGACAAAAGTGGCGTATAGAACAAAATAAATTTTACTAAGCCCGGAGCTAAAAGTTCAGAGATAATTCCCGGGGCCTCTGGGCAAGCCTAACTGTTTTAGAGTAGGAATGCAATTAGCTATTTCAATGAAACATTGGGGCATATTCATAGTCGTCCTGACAAGTTGCTTCTTTGTCTCTTCTAAGCTAACCTGGAGTTCATGTTATTCATAGACAATTTAGACCCGGATCTGAAAGATAAACTGGAGCTCAATTCTTAAAAACGGTTGACTCTTTAACTAAGTTGTTTTTTTCTATCTGTGAAAAAATGGAATTGGATTTCAATGGATTGACAGGAAATAGTACTAAAATTGTAGTAGAATTCTGTTTTTACTAAACAGAGCTGCCAAATTCTTGGATTCGGGTTCTAAAGTATGACTATGAATATGCCCCACTGTTTTTAGAAGGAGCAATAAAAAAGGAGGCACTATGATATCCCCCAAACTAAAATCTGGAACAACAAAATCTCGTTTTTTTTTTGGAATCTAAATAAAAAAATTCACTTGCGAGATTTTTATTTACGAGATTCATATTTGCGAGATTTCAAAGACATCCAGCAAGAATGGAAGGAACGTCGCGACTATGTACCAGATATATTTCATACCGCTTGCACCGCTTGATATACTGCAATATGTTGTAATTCCTCTTTCTCAGTCTATCGATGGGGCAGTTACGAGCGAGTAAATTAATTTTAATAAATCAATTACCAAGATGCTTGTATTAAAATATTCTTGCCTTTCGCGTCATAAACAAAAAAAAAAAAGTTCAAAAACACAAATTCCTCTCATGTTGATGCATATTCCACCCATGGCCAGTGTCATAAACTCCAGCCTATTAACATCAATCGAAAACATCAACAAGCTAAACACAACACACGTTAGACCAACCTAAGGCTTGAGAAAGAATTCACTCGAGAAAATAATGAGCAGACCTCTCTCATGATGTTCATACTAACATTCGAAACCATCGTCACCACCTTCTTAATCGAGCGATTGGCTATAAGAAAAAAAAACGCCCGTAGGTTACGTAAGACAAAGACTATAAAGAAAAGGTCGACCCTTACTGTATGCGCTGGATAAAAAATGATGATCCGCCATGGTCCTCAACCATAACGAAATAATTCCGCCGAGAAACACGATCAACCATCCACCTTTGGATTTTCTTTGGAATTCCAAGACATCTGAACTGTGTATCTGCGTACTTGGACTTCAGCCAACCATATATTCATTGCAGTAGTTTTTTTTTTCGCGCGCAGTACAACAATTGATGAACTGATGATGCGATGGCAAAGCGAACAGCGATGGCGCGATTCTGTGGCTTTCCCCATACACAACAGCAACAACAATAAATGCGGAAAAATCTATGTGACTCCTGGCGTATTCCCATTTAACAACACACAAAGGACAAAGATGTGACCAAACATTCAAACCGATAACCAAGAACCCTATGAATTTATTGCTCTCCATCCTTTTTCGATCCGGACAGACATTTTGGGTTCCAATTTTCATATGGAGTCAAAGAGCTGCAAAAGATATTTGAAATGATGCCTATACTAGCCTTTGGCATCATGGAACACATTTTAGAGCTAGTGATGATGATGACGATGGCGATGCACAACAACAACAACTTTGGACTTTATGTCCAACTATTGTCGCTTAACATGATCTTGAGCCGGTACAGCACGACTATGACTTCGACAACGACACGAGTACAAGTTCCAAAAGGTGACGCCCGTGGGTGTGAAAACCAGAAAAAAAATATGTAAAAGATTCGCCCATAAACTGCAGCGTATTGCCGGCCCAGATTGAAATGCATCCTTATGTTGCTGCTGTGGCTTTTGCTGCTGCTACTTCAAACTCCTTGCAGCATAGCAGAGAACGTATACCCCCGGGGTGGGGTTTTGTCTTAATCTTAATTCATTTGCTGCAACTTTGATGCCGTTTTCTGTGGTAAATAGAGGGAAATCACATTACACCGGTAGAGGGCATTAGGGAGGTGTTAATGGCGGGGAGATTGACGAGATGCATTTTAATCGATGCGACTGAATGTTCCTTATATTGTTGCGGTTCAAAAGCATATACCTGCATAACGCACATAATATGAGTCGAGTATATATATGTATATACCTACATAAATTTCGACTTGGAATGTTTGCGATTGGAATGTTGCTCTTTGATACCAATTAATTGACCGAGGAAGTGTGCTAGGTGACATTGTGGGTTGTCGTTGTCGACGAAGTGGAATTATGTCAATTTAGCTTGTCAATCTGTTTTAATGGTTTGTTAAACTGCTGCTTGTTGCATATTGATGAGGTGAATTATGGGTGATTGTTGTTTAACATGTTTTTTTTTTATAAATAACAGTGATTTAAGGTACATGCTGCATCGACTGGATTAAAAATTAAAACATTATTAAACAATTAGTAGTCTGCACTTCTGCAGTCCAAGAAGATAGATGAAAAAAATGCATACTATTGTTACAAATTGATTTAATGAAGGTTGCAGAAGAAAGTTCAATATACAATATTCATATGTGTATATATTTTAGGAAGTCATATGTATTTTTTGCGTAGAGCTTGTGAATGCTTTAATCAGTATTTATTGATATTTTTTGGTTGCAATAATCCTCTTGCTCCTATTACCATATTTCCGATGCTTAAAGACTCCCCAAATTAAATTCTAAACCTAAAATTTTGCAGCGCCACCACAAGGGTCGAAGCAACATTAAAAAATACTCATGTCGAGTACCATGTTTTTCATATAAAAAGTTAATTCTATTTTAGTCAGTAGGGTACTTTAAAAAAAATTAAATCTTGTCTGAACGACGCCATCCTGGAAAAAAAATGGAGTTTGAATACAAACTATCGATATCGTTTTTGGTTCTATCGACAGTAAAAACAGATTGATTTCTGGGCTAAGCGAAGCCCCAATAGACTGAGTTATTGATACATTTTACACAATAATGGCTTAGCACAGTGGTAATTTTTTAAATACGCCGATTGAGGTGTTTTAAACCTATTTTGAAATTTTCCTTCCGATTTATTGTAAGTGCATAATAATAATTGTGAACGCATAATTGAATAACAGATTAGTTGTGAGTTAAATCCACTACTTAATACAACAAAATAAGGGTTCACTTGGGCGTATATGCATTTTAATAATTTTACGATGGATGGGCATTTACCAAAACCAATCGATAGATGTTTTGCAAAATGCTGGTCGTGTTTGTTTCTAAACACAGAGGGATCGGACGAAAAAAAGACTAGCTGGGTAAACTATTTGTATGCTTAGTTCAACAACAAACTGGGGTATTAAGCTTAGTCCACAATATACCTGGAGATTGACCACGGGTAGAGATTACTTGCACACAATAATTGCGTGCATGTTATCGATAGTTTGTATGGTTTTTGTTGAAAAAAATTTTTTTTTCTGTTTTTTCGGAACTAAGAAAAAAACAAACTCATATACCGAATCAAAAAACAAACAAGCAACAAACTTTTCCAAAAAATTTCCGAAGAGTCTGGAAGGAAACGAACGATGAAACCGAAAATTATAATCATCTTTTTTTTAAAGAACTGTTTTTGAGATATGCCAATTTTTCAAACAACGACATTAATGTCTAAAAATTTTTATCCAAGATAACCACCTTTATGTACATAATTTTGAAAAGACATTATCTCTCTCTTTCCAACAACACCAGGTAAAAGAAATAGTACAGCTCTAGATCTATGTGTAGGGTAAAAATAAAAATTATCACATTGGAACTTTCTCAATTGTTAAAGAAGATATTTCTAGACAACTAGTTGATATATTAAAAAAATTTCAATATTTTGGAAGTATTGGGGCATATTCATAGTCAAATATTAGACCCGAGTCCAACTGGCCACGAGTCTAAAGTAACACAAAGGTTAGATGAACTGCTATTTATAAAGAATTTGGTAGCTCTACTTAGTAAAAAACAGAATTCTACTACAATTTTAGTACTATTGCCTGTCAATCCATTGAAATCCAATCAATTTTTTGACAGAAAGAAAAAAACAATTTAGCCAAAGAGTCAGCCGCTTTTAAAGTTTGAGCTGCAGTTTACCTTCTGGACCAGGTTCTAAACTGTCTATGAATAACATAAACTACAGGTTAGCTTAGAAGCGACAAAGAAACAACTTGTCAGACGACTATGAATATGCCCCATTGTCTCTACTGATAGCGGAACCGAGCTTATATATCAAAAACTCAATCGGAGAAACAACTCTATAAGCTTCAAGATAAAGCTACGTTGCAACATTTGGAAAGTCACACCCTGTGTCATTAGAAACAGTAACGTTCGTACCGTTCCTCGAAATGATGAATTTCATACGAAAAATAGGTCGGGAACTCCTTGGATTTAATACTCAAAGACGTACGTGTAAGTGGATTGGACATACGCTCATTGTGAAGAACTCCTTTAAAGTAGAATCAAGGCAATTGGGGAAGAGTTGGAAGAGCTGTAGTTGATCCCAGGTTGTATACGATGGTGTCTAGGAATAGTCGGAAACCCACAGAAATAATAGTTCAAGCTGAATCTTTCCTATAACACCTGTTTAAATCCCTTCAATATCTTAAGAAAGTACTTCCTTCTATTTCAGCGAAATACTTCATCAATCCAACATTTTCAAATAAAAACGCCAATTTATTTTATATTTTAAACAAAAAATTTTTCACATTTTATTTAATTTGTATAACTACCAGAGTAATTTTATGTATTTTGTTTTAAATCAAAATTTACATATCTACTTTATTTATTTTTATTTTTTGTGATCAATCATGAGCATCATGATGATGTGACCATTAAACACATTTTTTTTTCACACAATATAAATTTTTATTTAATATAAATCTATGTATACATTCTACAAAATAATTAAATACGCATATTATATGTATATATATTTATGTAAGTTTTATATAAGAAACATCAAATGTATGTGACTTTCAGAACAATATAAAATAAAAAAAAAATATAAATGAAAAAAAAAATTATATAATAAAATCTAAGCTAGTTACCTCTATTTCAGAAAAAGGCAGTTTATATGAATACAAGTTGTTTTCTTCAGATTTGTAATTATTTTTAATAATTAAGTTTTTTTTGTTTTGTTATAAAATAAGAGTTGAATTTTTTGTTTTATTTTTTTTTGTTTACTTTACTTTACCATAAAATTAAAATCACAATAAAATAGACTTGAAAACTTAATTAAATTCTTAAATAAAACAAATAATTAAAAATAAAAAAACTCAGAGGTTTTTGATATTTTCTTTTTAATTTTTATTAAGATTAAATATTATTTTTAATTTTTGTTTTAAATTAAATGATTGACAATGGACAAAAATTTTGTATTTTATTTTTAATTAGTTCGGTTATTAGTGACAATGTTGAAGGATTCAAGAGAACTATGTAAATGAGGATTGAGACACACATATGAGTTTGGTTTGACTTTAATTTTTTTTTGTTTCCTTTTATAAATTTAAATAAATTTAAAATAAAAAAAAAAAAATAATAAAAATTGAACTTAATTGAAAACGACAATAAATCAACGATAAAATGTCCTTTAATATAAGTTTTTTTTTTCTTTTCCTTCGAAAAAGAGTCTAAATTTAATTAGACTCAAATTGAAGAAAATTTCGTTTATAAGAAAAAAATCTTATATAATTAATAAATGAGTAGGTATAAATAAAAACGCTTAAAAATTAAGATTTTTTTTTGTTGTTTTCAAATATTGATAAAGAATTATTTGTTCCAAGAAAATTATAATTAATTTTACCCTGAATATTATTATGGCTTCAAAATAATTTTAAACATTTTTTTTTCTTTTTTTTTTACATCTCATGGATAAATATTTTTATATGTATATAGTTTTTTTTATTTTATCTTAAAATTCAATTCACACGGGTCAGGAAAAGAATTATTCACGAATTTGTTGTCAGCATGATGTTGGAGCATGATATTGGATAAAATTTGTTTGCCATTGTTGCTGTGGGTGTTGATGACGATATTTCTCCTCATGTGCCAATTATTATCCTCGAATAAGAATGAACAATAGACAGCTCCTCAATATACCGTTGGTGATGTCGTTGTCGTACATACATACATATGTATAATATTTTAATTGGGAATGCTGTCAGATGAGTGTTCTATGCTACACGATTGATGGAGGTGTAGGTGATGTTTTGGCTTATTGTTAGATTTTTTTTTTTAAGAGGACCCTTATTTTTGATGGTGTCACTTGGGATGCATCAAGAAATTGCAGCAATTCGTGTTCGTGTTGATTATATATTTTCGGGATTAAGTGGGATTGTATATTTTTTTTTTGTTTGCATTTTCTTGGAGTTCAGTCATCGTTTTATTTATGTGTCGTTTTCAAAGCGATGAAAAAAAGGAAGCTGTAAGAACACAAGAAGATTTATAAAAAAAAATTAATTAGCATACAAATTTTAGCAGTTGAGTGATACAATCTTGTCAATATAATGATACTAATTAGTTTTAAATTTAAAGCAACAATAATTATGCAAAATTAAATTAAATGAAATTTTTGAAAAAATCAAAATAATTTTTTTGGGAAAATTTAACTTTTCTATTAAAGATACTTTCAACAATGTTTTGATTTAAACTTGTTTCGTTATGTATTATAGGTCGTATGTCATTGTAAATTGTTGACCAAAATATTTAAGGAAGTATAAAAAACCCTTAAGGTGCCACATTTAAAAACTATCGATAAATGCTTGATCCGATTTTTCTCGAAAGTGGGGCCTGCGATTTAAAAACAAAACTCTATAAGTTAACTCCCATAGAATTATTATTTTGATTTTCAATTTTCTCGAAAACGCTTCGTCTGATTTTAATCAAAGCTTGTAGGTATGCAAAATTAGGAAATATTCAATGCATAAAATTTCAAATATTAAATTTTTAAAAAATTAAATTATGAATTAAATTTAAAATTCTTTTCTGGAAATTAAGTATTTCAAAAATGGTTCGATTTATATTTTTGAAATATGGCACAAAACGGGTTTTCTAAATTTTGTTTCAAAAATAACGGTTCCTCCAATACATCCATTCCAAAATTCTAAATTTCTCGAAAACGCCATCAACAATTTTGATAAATCTTTTTTGAGTTTACTTAAGTTCCTTCATAAAAAATAATGAATAACTGAAATGAAGATAATTATTAACGAAAAAATTCTTTTTCAAAAATCTCAAATTTCTAGTAAACGGTTTTCAGAATTCGGGTACAATTATTTTTAGGGCTAAGTTTTACTACGACTTTTTATTAAACATATTTTTTTTATATTCTATAGTCGTGGATTTTATTTTCATAAGAAAACCAAAAATCTTAATTTCAAAATTCTACTACAATTCCAAATTCTATTATTTCGAAATTATTTCAACTTTGATTAATTCATCATCAATTTGCTGATGCCTATAATGAAAGGTTGATCACCTTGAAAAGATAACGCAACGCATCATCACCAAGGGAAACACACATCTTGACCAAATTACATAACAATATTGCCAACGCATGACTTTTTGCTATATAGTGTTTGCTGTTGACAATAATCTGGTTGAGTAAGTGTGAAGAATTCGAGGACCAAGAGAAGACAGGAAGATCATAATATAATGTGTAATCCCTCAACGCTTATAAACGTAGATATACTCTGGGATGTAATATTATAGGTACAACCAGTTGTTTTTCTTGTGCTAAAGATGGAAGAAAATATATTGCTATTTTTCACGAAGAAGAACAGCATAAATCTCGTCCGGCAGGTTTGGAAGCAATTTTTTTGTAGTTGGTTTATTTTCTATTTATTTGTCGTCGGTCCTGGTCCTGGTCGTCGTCGTGGCCATAGTTCTGTGTTATATAGTGAAGTAAAATGACTCTCCAATATAATGGTGTCCTCTTTTTTTGCAGGAAGGGATTTTTGTACGATTTCAGAAGTTTTGATCAAGGCGCTATAAGGCTCGTGACTTAATATCCACCCAGTTTCTCAAATTTAAAAAAATTGAAAAGGCAGCCAAGTTCTTCCCAAATATCAATCTTACTGCTATATTTATCTACAGAAGCTACATACATATAACCACTTTGTCAACTAATATTACCCCTAGAAGTAAATTCAATTCCTTAGAGAATACTCAACTAGTCTCAAGCATTTACTTCAATAATGATATCTGAAGAATGAGTGATAACTCCAAAAAACGAAGCCTGAAGAATGTGTTAGCATTTACTCCAATAATGATATCTGAAGAATGAGTGATATCTCCAAAAAACGAAGCCTGAAGAATGTGTTAGCATTTACTCCAATAATGATATCTGAAGAATGAGTGATAACTCCAAAAAACGAAGCCTGAAGAATTTGTTATATCAAGGTTAACTCAAAAAAAGTGTCTGAGGAATGATTATATCAGCGTCTTCTCTAATAACGATTGTCTTTTTGGAGCAAATACTCCCTGCTTCTTTAATAATGAAGCAAATGCTCTAATAATTCGGATAACAATGTCCGGAGGAACATTTGAGGAGTGATTTCAGGTTTGATTCTAGTAACAATGTCTGATGAATGTGTTGTACCAGCGTTTTCTCCGATAAAGATAACTGAATGGTTATATCGGATTTTACTCGAATAACCTTTTTACTTCCATTCAGAAGGCCTATTTAATATTAATAGCTTGGAGTAAGACGTTAATTGGTTAATGTGAAGCAAAATTGTAAGTTGAATAACATAAACAAAAAACTGTGTTTAGCAAATCAGATGCGGTAAGTTATAAGATTTAAAAGTACGCCCACATCAGGTGCACAGTAAGGTTCGTTTCAAATTCGGAATAGTTTTTTTTCGCAAATTTTCTTTTGGGCTTTAAAATATTTCTCAAATGTTTTTGCGATTTTTTTTTTTGTTGTTTAGCAAAATTTTATTTAGTTGAGTTCTCTTGAATTATTTCGCCGCCGTTTCGATACTTCGCAATATTATATTTCGCTAAGTATTATTTCGCTTTTATTGTTTTACATTTTATTAGTTCGCAAAGAATGAAAGAACTTTTTCTTTTAAGTCTTTAGATATTTGAGGAACATGTTAAAGAAAAGATGCGAAAGTATAAAAAGTAAATTAATACATAAAGAAATCCAAAATAATAAAATGCAATATAATAATGAGCGAATAATTTTTTTGCGTTTATATTGAAATGTAAAATAAAATTTGCGATGGATAATTTGCAAAATGATGAGTTTGCGAAACCATTACATAGTAAAATAAGAACTTGCTTAACTAAAATTTAAAAACAATTAAATGCGAACAAAAATTGCGAATTGAAAAATGGCTAAGAAATCTCTATAAAGTTAATCCACCCCTGTACTTTTGTGTACACACTGATTCTCAGGTTATGTTTTTAGCGTTCGTAGGTGCCACCACTACCGCCTTCGCCGCTGCATTTGCCAGGGCCACACCGCTATACAAACAAAACAACTATGTTTATTCCCTCGCGATGTTACCACTCTTGTTGATGCTTGTTGATGTAGTTTATGCAACAACAGCAGGACAACAAAACGAGAAGAAGGTTCAATACCTGGGCGCTGAGTTCACTCACTCATTCTCCTCCTCAAATAACCCATTACGTTATATAAAGAGAAGAGTGTTATGGGGGTGCTGTGCGATGGTCTAGTAGTGTACTCATTTTTCCAACCAAACCAGCATCAGCAGGGCCAATTGAATTTATCTGTGGAATTTGTAGCTTCCTTTTTTCTACTTTAGTACCTCGCAGAAACATTAGTAGGGGAAAAAGTAAGGCTATTTTTAGACACAAAGGAAAATAGACTTTAGCAGCAGTAAGCATATCATCAGCAACTAGCAGAATAGCGGCAGAAAGTCGAGAAGACTTAATGGGGACAAGCATCAGTTAGGTCACGATATAAATTGGGTAAAAAAGTTCAGAGTTGTAGAGGGTAGGTTTATGCAGATAGACTTACCTTAAAAAACTATTTTCCATTAATCCTACAGATACAATGTCGCCTGTTGGCGATGATCGAAATGATGAATGTATAATTTCTTTTTCGACTTCTCTTTGGATGGCCTCAAGTCCCAAACTAAATTCGATAGACTGCGCGGTCGCGACAAGCGTCGTGTCTTCTTTTCGGGTAATTTAGAATCGCCTGAAGTTCGTCCGCCACTGCGTGACGAATCTAAGGTACCTTCTCGAGCACCACCCGTACTACTTGCACTTTTTGATAATAGCTGATTATTATTATTGTTGTTGTTGGTTGAGTTATTTATATTGTTGTTGTTATTGTTGTTGCTACTTTTAATGACATCTTGTTGTAATGGCAATGGTAGCTGAGTTGTTGATGTGTTTGTCTGTAGTTGTTGTTGTTGGTTTCCTTTGGGAGTTGTTGAGATCGGAGTTGTAGAATTACTATCTGGAGTTAGTTGTAAACTGCTGAGACTTTTATATCTGAAAAAAAAATAGAAAGTTTTAAACAAAAATTAGCATTTTTTGAAAAATTTTTGAAAAAATATTTAAACAAATGAACTGGTGGTTTTCCTTAGGGTTTTGCCGGATTACTCGGGAGCCGAATATTTTTTACAAATCTTTTGTTAACAATTTTTTTTGAAGACTAACAACTAACTAACGGCAAAGCTTTAATTTTTCCACAAATTATTTGTTGACCAATTTTTATTCACGTTATTCAAAAAAATTTCAATTTTTGAGAAAAAAGGTATGGGTATGGTTTTAGAACATACAAATGATTGTTCTCAAAAATGGTCGAGATTTTTCGGAAATTATTAAAATTTTGTTAGGGGCCATTACATACGTAGAGCCTACTGAATTATTTGACTGTAAGCATTACTGCTTCACTGTAAACTCATTTTCGACAGCAATAGTGTCAGTTACACATAAATCAGTGACTTAAAGAGCAGAGTGATATGATAATTTGGCCTCACTCCGGAAAATATCAGAGTTTAACGCCGAAAAGTATGCTGAGAAAAACACTTCTCGTCTTCTATCTTTGTGAGGAAAGAAACTCTGTTTTAACATAATTTTGTTTGTTGCGTTAGGTTAGGTTAGGTTATTGGGCTGACAATTGATGTAGCTATCGTCACACTTAGATCAATGTAGATCCATTGTGTTACTCTTAAGTGTAATTACTCTTTTACTGATAAAAACCTATGTGTTCTATAGTCAATCAAGC
Organism: Syrphus vitripennis; assembly: GCA_958431115.1. Taxonomy (NCBI): domain Eukaryota; kingdom Metazoa; phylum Arthropoda; class Insecta; order Diptera; family Syrphidae; genus Syrphus; species Syrphus vitripennis. Next base: position 90,804,028 of record OY288109.1, read on the forward strand.
CATGATTATGCTCGTAAGAGAGCGAAAGGATTTCTTACTAAATTGCATAATTTTGTCCGTCTTTTGTTTATTGACACAGGGCCATATTTTCCTAGTAGTATCACAGGTGTCAAGTATACTCCACCTTTCATTGGATTTCTCTAGAATTAAATCTGAAATTTTCTTTTTAATGTCGCAGGGTGGGATATTGACTAGCTCTGCTTGACTAGCGTCAAGCGCTGATCCTTGCCTTGCTAACTCATCGGCTTTTTCATTACCCGGTATCTCGCTGTGCCCCGGGACCCAGCAGAGTCTAATATTATGCTGCGTGCCAAGAACCCTCAGTTCTTCGCGGCAACAAGTAACAAGCTTCGATTTAATAATATCGGCAGAAATCGCTTTTATTGCCGCTTGGCTATCAATGTAAAAGGTGATATCAGCCCGTGGTATCGCCATCATTGATACCTGTCTAGCAGCTGTTGTCACTGCCATGACCTCCGCTTGGAAGACACTACTATAATTTGGGAGCCTAAGTGAGTTGTTTAGCTCAAGAGATTCTGAGTAGAAACCTGCACCAACACCCGTGTCCATTTTGGAGCCATCTGTATATATTGCTATTGCAGATTCACTGGTGTATGGTTCAACATTGTTCAACCATTCTTCTCTGCCTGGAAAAGCAGTTTTGAATGGTTTATGAAAGTCAAATTCGGGTGTTTTATAGTCCGTGATGATACTATCACTCGAATATGTATTTGTGAAGAATCTGAGCATGTCCTTTTGTGCTGTTTTTCCAGGAATTAGTCTGGTTTAGCCGTAAGGCACTATATGCTGCGGATTCTTGTACGAAGAGGTCTAAGGGCTACAGGTTGATAATTTTTGGGCTCGGTCCCCAGGATATTCCAAAGATTCTGTTGCAAGAATAGAATGCAATCATTCCTTTTTTGGCTCGTTCCTTAGTGTTAAGACTCCAGTTTAGTTTCCTATCTAGAATCACACCAAGATATTTCGCTTTATCTGAAATCTTCAGAGGTGTGCCTTCGATTGAAGGAATTCTGAAGGTTGGTATTTTCGTTTTATTTGTGAAGAGGACTAGTTCTGTTTTTGGCGGGTTAACCATCAGTCCACATTTCTTAGTCCATCTGTTAACCTTAGAAAGGGCGTATTCAATCTGTTCGCTGATAGTGGGTAAGAATTTTCCTGTCGCTAATAACGCAAGGTCGTCAGCATAGGCTACTACCTTTACTCCACAGTATTTCAGATCGAGTAGGATTGAGTTCATAACTAGCACCCAAAGAAGCGGTGACAGGACTCCTCCTTGTGGGGTACCTCTAGATGTGTTTACTCTCATCTTTATACCTGTTACTAGTTCCGAGTTAATTTGTCTGTTTTTTAACATGCACATAACCCAATCTATTATACAATTATCGACTTTATTGTCTACCAGGGCTGTTTTTACTGCTTCATTCTTCACGTTATTAAAGGCACCTTCAATATCGAGAAACGCAGCAAGGGTATATTCTTTGTCGCTTAGAGTTTTTTCCACCGTGCTAACGACGCTATGAAGAGCGGTTTCTACACTCTTCCCCTTAGTGTAGGCGTGCTGAGCTGGGGATATTTCAACCAGTTTCAGAGTGCCTCGAATATGTAGGTCTATCAGTCTTTCAAACGTTTTAAGAATAAACGATGTCAGGCTGATTGGTCTGAAGTCTTTTGCTTCTGTGTGGCTGGGTTTGCCAGCTTTTGAAATAAAAACCACTTTGACTTCGCGCCATGATAAGGGAACATATCCCCATTTTATACTGTTAATAAATATATTTTTCAGGAGCGGTATTATAAGGGTTTCGCTTTTTTGTTTGTTGCGTTAGTTCAACCCTAGGTGTTTGGAAACTTAAATTACTGTAATTTAAATTACTGATCTTTGATTCTTTATTTATTCCCTTCGAATCGATATTTAAATGTTTAATACAAATGTGATAATAAATGTTTCTATTTTTGGTGATCTTTTTTTATTATTCAAAAAGTAAATCCCCCAAATGTATACTCCTTATCAAATAATTTGCGACTATAAAAAATGAAACAGCCTTCGTAAGTCTTATCAGAATATTTCAAAACGAGCTCTGGAAAGAATATTTTCCTGCTAAAAATAATAATAATCAAAATGAACAAACAAATAATTATTATTGTTATTTCACTTCTTTTCTTCTCTTTGAGTACTTTTGCTGCTTTTCAAAATCCACGTGATCAACAACAAATTGCTGAAACATTTAGAGGAGATTGAATGAAGATCTAAATAGGGTTATTTGTAAAACTTTGATTTTTTTCTTTTTTTGATGAAGAATTGTTTTTTTTTTTTTTGTAGCAACCGTACGATTTTTCGGGTATTTCTGTTACCAGAACAGAAGATGCTGGTTCCAATGATATGAAATATGGATTTAACACTTGGCGAAATAATAATGGATTTGGAGCAACATTTAGGCACAGATACTAGGTGCCATGAAATTGAATTTGTTTTATTTTGACAAAAACCCAAAAAAAAAATTTTGACAAATTTTTGTCCGCAAGTTTTTGTACTGAATTAATATTTTTCCGATTTTATTTTTTTCCTTTTTTTTTGTGGACAAATTGTGCTGCACAAAATGTATTTGAACAACATTTCTTTTTGCGGACGAATATTTTCGAGAGGTAAAAAATTAGGAATCTTACTTATTTTCCCACTTAAAATTTGTTGTTTTCAATATTTTCTGAGAAATCATATTAGCACGAGTTTTACACAAAATTTTAAAACAAAAAAAAAAATGCGTAGGATAACAACAAAAATTACAATTTTAGGCTCAATTGAAAATGTGGACCTTTTTTTTTGAAAAAAAAATGTTTGAATATAATTAAAAAGAAAATGAAACTAGATCTTTTCAAAGAAAATTTTGACAAAATAATGAAATTTTAAAATATTTTTTTATCCAAAAACTCAAATTTTGCACAAAATTGAGTCTTAACACTCCAAACATACTCTGAACGATCTCTGAACTGAACGTGCTTTGTTCTGATTGTTCCGATTTATTTAAGAAACAAACTTCACCAGCTGTCTCCTTTTCATTTGTCATTCAGAGTTGTCATTTTCGGTGTTCAGCTTTCTCTATTCTTTTATTTGGAGCTTATAGAGCGCGCTCTGAGCATTCTTTGAACATGTTCAGAGCGAAAAAAGAAACACAAAATTGAACCACTGAACGCTCTGAGCTAAAAAAGAAACACGATTTTTTTTTGATAGTTCTGGATCTGCTCTGAGCTAATAAAAAAAAATCCGCTGCCACAATGTATCACTGTCATTAGAACCTATATCAACCCGATTTTTTTCAAAATTGCATTTTGTTCGTCAGTGAGTTTTGCCTTTGAATACACGATATATCGCAATTATTTTGAACCCCCCCCCCCCCCTATAAATTTTTTTTCTTTTACGTATTGGCCCAAATGTTTTTGGTCGAAAATTCTGATTTGAGCAGTGCCGGCGGCGTTAGAGGGACTGATACACCTGGCAAGAATATTTTTGCACCCACTTAAGTTAATCAAAATCCATGCTTTCTTTATACAACTATTCAATAATATCTAACGACACTGTTTCACTATTCCAAGAGAGAAAATTTCAAAAGAAAATTATTTACGTAATATTTTTCGCAGCATTTAAAGTAATCAGAAATATGTATTATAGTTAATATCCTATAGCTAGTTACGGTATTTTCTAAAATATTTAGTACTGACTTTAGGCGTTAAATAGCAGTAAACTTGTCATTTATGATACATTTAAATTTTTGGCGCTTACGGTTGTTTGGGGGTTAAGGTTCGATAACACCTATTTTCAAAACTTTCGAATGCTTCATCTCAAAACTATTTAAAATATAGATGCTTTATTTTCCTTATGACGGCATCCTAGCCTGAATGTTCTCTAGAATCCTTTGTTGTATGATTTTTGTTTACAATTTATGGTTTAACCTTTGTGACATCATTATCATCCAACTTATTTAAACCAAATCTAACAATTTGATAATTTATTATTATATATATTCAAAAAGAAAATCCCCGAGTACAGCTACTTATCAATACACATTTCGCGACTATAAATACTGAAAAATACTTCGTAAGCGTTATCAGTTTGTTTCGAACTTTTAGCGAATAATTCTTTTTTTAATACGAATTATTTTTAAATTAAATTAAATTAAAAATGAAAAAAATATTTATATCCACATTTATTTTGTATTTTGGTATTATTGTTGTTGCTGTAGAAACACACCCTATGGTAAATATTTTTAAAAATTTTCATTTTAATTTCTACATATTTTGAAGTAATAATTTTTTGGATTGTCTAGCAACACCGAATGATCGATTATAGGGGCCAAGTTATACCAAGTTATGATGTTAACCATGAATTTCCAGAATGGCAAAGCCAAGATGGACGTTCTTCATTTCGTTCAAATGTTCAATATGCTCAGAGGATTGGTGGTGAAAGAAATGGCAATCCCAATTTTGGATTTGGAGCCACTTTTAGTCATAGGTTTTAAAAAAACATTGTTAAATATGTAAGAAAAAACAAATTAACAATTCCTAATAAGATAACAATCTAACGCCACTTTTGTTGACAAAGTTCTAAGATCGATTTTAGACTCGAGAGCGACATAACCCCCAAAACTAATTTAATTTCTAATAAAACCCCAACTTTTGGGGTCTCAAGAAATTCCTGGACAAAAAAGTTAAATCAAAAAAAAAAAAAATTCTTACCTTATATGAAATAGTGGACTCTGCGGCTCCAGACCGCAGTCCTTATTATTTCCATTAATGGCAGCGCTAATTGGTGAATTACCATTTACTAAATTTGGTGAATTACTTAAAACCTTAGAATGATGACTACTGCTCGACGAATTATTCTTCACATAGAGCTTTGGTAGTGTTGGCCGTTGTCGCTTCTCTGGCAGCTTTTTGCCAGGAATTGTCTCAATTGGCGGTGGCACAGGCTTAATGTCCTCCTGAATATGGCTGTGATTATAATGAGCTTGTAGGTGAATAATTTGCGGTTGCGGGTGTAATTGTTGTTGTGACTGGTTGTGGTTGTTATGGTTATTGTTGCTGTTACTATTACTACTGTTGCTATTATTGTGATTATTATGTTGCTGATGTTGCTGCGATGATGTTGAATGATGATGGTGATGGTGATTGTTGTTGATACTACTCGAATGGTGATTATGATGATGATTACTGCTACTGTGATGACTACTGTTGTGTTTATTCGATTCTAGACTGCTATAATTGTTGTTGTTGTTATTGTTGTTATTGTGGCTGTTGCTTGTGCTGCTGACACGTATTAGACTGCAATAATTGCCACTGTCAGTAGTTGCCTGAGATTTAAGCGTTGGTGATTCGCAGATTGGTTCGAATCTTGTTAGACCCTTCGATAGAGGGGTAAGTCCTCGAACGTAGTCATAGATGTGATCAATCTCGTTGTACTCATCAGCAATTTGTGTGGCTGACTGAAGCTGCTGCTTGCTGTATGAATCAAGACTGGCACTCTTCCGCAGCACATAGCCGTTTTCTAAAACTCCTGCCGATGATGCTGTCAAGACCGTTGGCAGCTTATTTCGACTGCTGAACTTGGAGTCTTTCTTCTCCTTTTCGGATAGCTTCATATCAACAATTTGTAAGCGATCACGGGCATCGGAGAGCAGCCGTTGTGCCTTGTCCAAGAAACGGGAGTATTCAATGAAGTGTTCAAGTTGCTCCATATTCTTCGAACGCTGAAGCTTGATTTTAGCATTCAGTGGTACTGGCACTAAGTCGGTGTCCTTTTGCAGAGGCAACGCAAAAACTCGATCGATTTCTACACAACCAAGCAGGCGCAGCTCAGGGACAAAGGGTTGCTTTAAGCCTTTCGGGGCACTACCATGGACTAATCTGTAATCATAGAAGATTGAGTTTTAAATTTCTTGCAATAGGAAATCAAGTATAGCAGAACTTACCTAACAATAACTGGCATACGTTTGAGTAAAAGATTTTTCACCGAATGCACCCCACTAATGCTATCCTCCTTGGCGATGGGTGAAAACTTAGCTTTGGTTTCGAGTGGTAGATTGACAATTTCATCCTTGATAGTTCGACACTGCAAATACTTCCCATGCTCGTTCATGGTGGTTAGCAATTCACCAGCATGGATTGTCTTATTCATCTGCGTGCAACGGAACGTCTCACGAACCAAAACACGCAAATTCCTACGTTTTGACAATTCCAATACCGAATCAATGCAACGCGTCGATCGGCCATCTTCACTAAGCAACTCAAAGAATCCCGGATAGGTTTCGGGTATTAGCACCTTAGCACCGACATTTGTAGGCTTTCGGCCTTCTTTGATTTTAATCGGTTGCGCTAAAATTTGGTACTTCTTGCCGGCACTCAAAAACAATGCGGTACTCTGCAGGGAGGGATTAGACAAAGTCGGAACACCAAGATTTTGATGTTGACCTTTGACAATTTTCGCTACAGCTGGGAGTTGTTGTTTGGAGAAGTCGCGCAGGTAAACTGGTATGGAATCCCCAAAACGGGATGCTGCCAATATTATTTGGCCATCTGTAGCGGCCATCGCTTCTTTCTGAAATAATGAAAACACTTTGATTCGCGCGAAGTTAACATTAATCAAATGTATTTTTCATTGGCTGACAGGTGGCGTTCGTGTTGCTGGTGGTGGGGTAGATGATGATGATGCAAGAGATGAGGAAGGGGATGGAGAGTAGCGAAGTAGTTGAAAATGTTGCTGTTGATGGTGGTGGTTGGTGCTATTGCTAGATGCAGCAGCGTTGGAGGAAGCGCCGGCAGTAACGGCGGCGGGACACGAGGAAATAGCTGATTGGGGAGAAGATTCACTCGTTGATGCGGCGTTTAATTGCATTCGATTGAGTTGTTTTGGTATCTGGAAAGATAAAAAAAAGTTAACTAAATTAGTGCATTGTTTTTGAAGTGTTTTGAAATTTTAAATAAATAATAAATTAATCATTTTTTAATCTAAGTACTGCGCCGAAACACAAAAATGTTATGAAAACGACCAAAGTTTTGAAAATCAATTTGTGATAATATTATTTTTACAAGAACGGTGATTCGTCAACTGCAGCGCGTAGAAGCTTCTGAAGCATTCGTAGTTTTTTGCCACCTAAATGATGCGCCAAGCATCTTCTTATTCGAAAACGGGTCAAAAACCAAAATCAGTGCGTCCAAGGTCATCAAAAAGCGGTAGAAAACTTAGAGAGTGTTAATCAATCTGTCCGTGACGAGTGAAAGTAGTTTTACTGTTCGATGAAATGAGTGCCGCGAATGAGTACACTGTTTCCTTTAATAACTAATAAACACTAATTCGATAATCGACTTACTTTTTTTTAATCGATCCACTTAATATGAACTTACTTTTGAGACACCTTGTATTCAGACAACTACTACAGTGCAGTGGTACATATTTCTGAAATCTGTCAAAATTATTGCGCTTTAATAGTTTTAGATCGCTGGCCACTCTATGTCTCTGCGAAGTGTCAGAAAAAGTTGGAGACATTGTTAACTTGAGCATATCAAAAAATCAATTTGATAAAACAAAGCAAGTTTGCATCATTTTGCAACTTTAACTTTTCAACTTCAACTTTAGAAGTACTTTTTTGGTCTTATCCCCTGAGTCACATAATATTGATTTTGAATAAAACCTCTCGTTTTTTATGGGGTTCTTTATTGGTAAATAAAGATTTCCTAATAAAAATTGATTTTTTTCATGACGAATGGAACACATTTAATAATTGTTTTTTTGTGTCACTGTGTTGGACGTGTTGGTGTTATTTCTTGTCGGCGAAAACACTGTCGGTGTAGCTGTCAAATCTGCATTCAAATTTGTTTTAATTTGAAAAGTGTTTAATAACAATTAAATATATTATATAAATTGTTTTAGTGTTAGTGCATGGAGGGTTAAATCTCTCGAAAAATTTAGATCTGCAAAATTGATTATAATCAAAAAAATAATCAATTATTTCTGCCCAATGAAACGCTATAGTTATCAAAATCAGCTTTTTTGACAGATTAAAATCAAAAACATAATTGATTATTTTTACCAATGAAAAATTCCATTAAACGAAACTTGACAAGTAGGGCTACTAAAAGGTATTAAAATGAATTTTCAAAAATAAAACAAATACAAAATTTCAGCCATTTAAAAATGTATAAAAATTATTCAATTCAATTTCAGCATTAAAAATCAAATAAGAGGGAAATAGAAGAAGAAGAAAAAGAAGAAGGCCAGAAACTCCATTAACTACAAGTCATTCAAAATTCTGACGTTTTTCAAAAAATTCGCTTAGAGCATAATTCATTATTTTCCTATAATGTAAACTTTAACCTGCAATATAAAAAATTTAAGTCTCACTGAAAAAAAATAACTCTTGAATAAAAATTTCGAGAGTCCTCTCCGATGGTGTTTGATGGGAAATAAAAATTCAAGTACGACGCACGGGTATTAGGTAGGTGGTCGTCGTCGTCGTCCAGAATAATTTATGCCCAGAGCTAACATACTCTTAATTTTCGTAGCTTCAATGTACTGTACATATATTTTCCTCAAGGCTTACATCGTCGTGACACTTTAATTGCTCGATGGTAAAAATTTTACGATTGTATTCTTCTTTAATTGACAAAAAAAAAAGGAAGACAATTTTATGCCATTTGCTAACATACTCGTAAGTCATACATACATCTCTCAACCTACTTGTGTGATTTGGTTTTAGCGAAAAAGAAGCTTTATGATTTGTATCTTTTTTGGTTAAGTGATTTTTTTTTATATTTACCATCATCTTGTTGGGAAAAGTTTTTATTCCCATTGGGGATATATCCTAGATATGAGAATGAGAAGGCATCAGTGATGGAGTTTATTGCCTACAACCGAACAACGACACTCTCTCTCCCTACGAACAAAAGGATCTTGGTTCAAGTTTATTACTAAAGTGGCAGAAACCAGCCTTCTTCGTGTTGTCTATAGTCCAACGCATCTTAACTGATATCTTTACCTAGGGTTTCGAGGTTGTTTTTTTTTTCTTGTATAACCTTCGGTTAAAGGTTTCCTCTTAAAATGTTTAGTCAGTCAGAGGATATTATAGGTATATCGATTGGATCAGCAATTTTTCTTTACAAAGATGTGCCGATGGATTGATTTCTAGCATGATGTTGATAAGTTTGCAGTGGACACAGGATATACAAGTCGTGTCAAAGTGTATAGTTTTACTATAGAGTGTATTATAGTGAGTGATCCTTTAGCAAAAAAAAAAAATGATTTATAGCCCAAGGTAGGAATCCGCCTTTTATGTTGGGTTCTGATGGAAACATATTAAAACGAAACCATACACCGACTGAAGAAGAAGAAGAAGACCTTTGCAAGTACGCGTTGTACCTACATATTTTTTTAATCTGATAGAAAGGTAGGTTTTTTTTTGAGCCAACATCCTTGAAGTTGCCTTTTACTATGGACGATACAAACAACAACGTCCGACGACGACGATGACTACGACCGACGACGACGACGACGGTAGAGAGAGGATAAAAATATTATTCATATCATAAGGTGTTGTTTATGGTGTGTGTAATAAAAAAAATCCACTCCTGACGGATGCAATTTGCATTGACGTTGTATGATGTTGATCTGGAAGTTTTTTTTTTTTTTTTTTTTTTCAATACTGTAGAAGGAGAGGGAGTTTAAAATGCAACGGATGCATGATGGGTAAAGATAGGATATTTACACATATGTGGTGATGAAGTGCATGAATGGATGAAGTGATGTGATGCCCTGAATACGGGATTTTGTTTCTTTACCCTGAAGACATTTTTTTTTTTTTAAGTGGGTACACATGTAGGTATGAAATTTTTTTTATTAAAATTTCAGCTCTTTTGATAAAAGAAAAATATAATAATGTCAGGGTGAGAACTATATATTTGAGGATAAAGGAAATTTGCTTTTATATCATTTTAGATTGAAAAATTTTTTGGCTGGTTGAACAAATTTTCAAGGAGAACTGTATATGCAAGGTGTATTGAGAAGAAATCACTTAAATAACCCTCAAAAAAATATATTAAAAGTTGTTTGAAAGAAAATGCATTAACTGAGAAATTTCTTTGTAACCTAAGTGCCATGAAGTTTTTTGTTCGTGTGTCTATAGATATTATTTTAAGATAAGTTCTGATAGATCAAGGATGTCTAGTATATTGGGGTCATGACAAAAAATGGATGACATATCTTACATTTTTTTTAAAAATAAATATTGTCATCGATTTTCGAAAATAATTTTTTTTTTAATTATTGCAAGTTAAAGAGTTTTGAATTTGTAAGACGGATCAATAAAATATCCAGTTTTTGACGACTTTTTATTCGACATTTATTCTGACAAAACTATTTTCAAGCAAATTTTATTTTTGTCAATTCTTGTTTTTTTGACAAATTTAAATTTTTAAACAAAATTTATTAAAAAAAAAAGTTTTGTAAATGAAATCTTTTGCCACAGAAATTTTCCAATTTTCTTTTGACAATTTTTAAAATTTTGTTTTGTTTCTAGATTAATTTGTTTTTGTTTTAATGCAAATTATTTCAAACTTGCATTGGAGAATTTTTTTTTTTTTACAAATTATTTTGAACTTGCACAATTTTTTTTTGATTCGATTTGAATCGGATAACGGTTGGATCGGTTTAACCAACACGTCCACATCTACTCAAAATTGTTGATTAGTGATGTTGATCAACAGGTTAAGATTTAAGAATAATTTGACAATTAACATAAGCTGATATAAGATGGCGCCTTTAACGGATTAAAAGTAAATTGTAATTATCATATCATAACAAATCAAAAATAAAAATTACATTATTTGTTTTAAAACAATTACCACGTCACTATATATAACGATATTTTCATTGAAAGAATGAAATAAAACATGCATAAGCAAAATGGAGAACATATTATTTCAGTTAACTATTTTTGGGTATGCGTGGTCGCCTGTCAACCTCACAGGTCACAAGTTCGATCCCTGCCGTAGTTCTATGTCATGTTTTTATTCCATTATCATTGATCATTGTTGGGCCGCTGGTTTACTTATTACATGTTGTTCAGGCATAACACTAACAACATGTGATTGAGTAAATACTAGTATGCCCAACAAATATGACAATGAAGAAAATAATGCGAATTATAAAGGGACAATAATATAAGACACGGCATTTCTCCGCTTTAGCCCAGCCGCCAATCTGAGACAACCACCACCTTCGGTCTCAGTACCTCGCGCCACATACCTTTCCATACACCTTTCCCTTCCCATCCCTATCCCTCACGCCCGCGCTGTTTTGAACAACATATAAAGGGTACACCATCCCGCACAAATTATTAAAAAAAAGTGCGTATACGCCCAAGTGGACTTGTTTTTATTAAGATTTAGAATACAAGATTTTTTTTAACAAGAGTTCAATGGCACTTTACAATATCTTATTTGAACAGGTTTTAATTTGACCGCACTAAATGAATTAATTTTTTGAATGAAAGTTTATCATAAGGTTTATCCCAACTTCAGAAGATGATTAATTTAAAAAACATTTCCTCTGCGTTGCGGTTTGAATTTTTTTGTGAATAAAATTCCATTTCATTTCTACTTTTATATGCTGCTATAAAAATGCAAATTCCCCGTGTCGTTTGTCACATCGCTGACATTATCATTTGAATTAACATGAAAATCATTTGTCGCATCAGTTGGTGAAAAAAAAGTTTACACACAAAAATGCCTATATTAAATAAAAAAAAGATATTTACATACCTGTATTCATATATGTATATATGTAACGAGTAGGTATTTAAATGCCTATAATTATTATTTTTAAATATTCCCTCATGAATCATTGAATTTGTGTTAAATCGTTTTATCAAATGGTCGATCATATCATTCCGAAGAATGTCATCAAAAAAAAAAAAATATTTCGAACCGTGTCCCGAGTCTCGTCGTCGTGTATAGGAATTCAATAAGGAATCGATTATTATAGTGATTTGAATAATAAAATACAAAAGCAACAATTCATTGATAGATACATATTATGCGAATTTATAATGAATCCGAAAACAAAAAAAAAATCGTCTAATCAAAAATGCTAGTCTTTTCGAATAACTCAAACTCCACCATTTTTCTTTTTTTTTTGTAGAAGAGTTTCACTTTTGATTTTTCTCTTTGTTGTTGTTTTAATTCATATGGAAGAAATTCCATAATCGGTTATTATTTTAATGAAACCTCTTAATATTCAGCGACCATGATATAAATTCCTTTATAGTTTCTTGAATACCAAAGCCATGAACAACATACTCCGTATATCTTTGAAAAATCTATCATCCATCCGCATCAAACAAAAATGAAGAGTTCAATGAATTTTAATTAATTCTAAAACACGTCATTCGCGACACAAAGAACATTTTTAAAAATTGCAATAACTGCATACATACATAAATGTGTCGACTCATTTTAACTATAAAACCAGACACATAGAATCTTCAGTTCAGGTCGCAGTAGACACATGTTCAATTTGTTTGGTACACTAAGGCGTCAATTTTATTATTATTTCAGTTACAAAATTTTGAATCGCAGATGAAACACTGACGATACACCATAGGCGGTTGAAAAAAAAAATTCCTGTTGGTTTTAACTTTTTTTTAATACAATTTTTTTTTTGAAGTTTTTGACAAAATTTTCTTAACTATTTTCATAAACTTTTGTTTGACAAATTTTTATTTTTGGTAATTCTATTTTTTTTTTGACAAAATTATTTTTTTGACAAATTTACTCTTTTTTCCAATTACCAAATAAATTTTATTGCAATATTTAAAAAAATATTTTTTGACTGAAAACAACTTTTTTAAAAAAAAAAAGAATTGTCAAATTGAAAAAAGTAAATTTGAAAAGAAATTTTGTCAAAAATAAAAAAAAATTGAGAAAAAAGTTTCATGAACAAAATTGAGAGAATTATGTCAAAAAATGCAGAAAAAAAATTATATAAAATAAATGTAAAAAAAAGTTCGTACGGCCCTGTCTTTCTGTATTGCAACTATAGCTGCACTATTCGCCTTTGGTCTTGTCTGGTTCTTAAAAATATGGGCATATCATGTCAAACAGGAACAAATGCATACAGTACTATTTCCATATGGTGAATAGACTTTCCTTTGCCTCTAAGAGTTTTTCTTCAAGATGACAAGACAAGACGGAGAGTGAGTTTGAATGTTGAGAGTTGGTATATAAATATTTCAAAAGATGAACAACTCTGTGATGTCAAAAGGTCATTGAGAATTTTTACTTTTTTTTTTTCGTTGGAAGTTTTTAATATTCCTCAGAGTTTCTTAGGTTTCGGGAAGTTTATTTTTTTTTTGCAATATAAAGGATTGAAATTCCACTAAAACTTCTTGTGTATGCAAGTTTTTGCTTTGGTGATGTTTTTTTTTATGCAAAAAAAAAATTCTTATGAATATGTATAGACTCCTTTCATTAATCATCCTTTTAGAGAATATTTCTTATGCAGAAAAAAAAAAACGAAGATAAAGGCAAAGATAAACATCCAATATTTCAATATTCTTTTACTTAGTTGTTTTGTGTGTGTCCTTTTTTTTTTGTTTTTTTTTTGATATAAAAAGAAGTTTGTTTTCTTTGATGGGGTTTCTTTTTGATGGTTGAAGTTTAATATTTTTATGTTTATCTTATGTGGTGTATACTTCCGTTTGCTCTGTGAAGTGGAACAATAATTTTGAACTCTTAAAAGTTGGGAATTTTGTTAGAAATTCGTTCTAAATTATTTATATTGAAATAAAACACAAGATTGAATCATATGAATTTGCTCTTGTGACCTTAAGGGTAGTTGATGAAAATAAAAATACGAGAGATTTTATAGAGAATCTCTATTGGACTTTAGTATATCCACGCCCACCTTTCTTACATCTTGGTTTCTAGGAAATGGCTTTACGATTTGATTTAGAAAATGGTCTTATTATGACTCATTCTCGGACACGCCCATTTTTCTTAATTCTTTGGTTTTAGAAAACGACGAAATGATTCTAATGAAATATTTAGAATTTTATGTTGAAGACGAAAGAAAGATTAAGAATTATCTTCTATTTAAATCTATTCTCAGCCACGCCTATTTCCACGCCCACATCGTATATAAAAATTCGTCGAATTTTCCTATTAGAAAAACAAAATATTAGATTGCAGTTCTATTACTATCCACTCATGTCCTTATAAAAAAAAGTGGGCGTGGCAGTGGATGGATTTTACCAAAACTATTAATTTGTTTAACATTTTTTCTTGCTAATTAAAACAAATCCTCAAAATGAAGTCTGGTTTTTTAAGACCATCAGATTCGGTCTCGTGGGCTTAAACCATTCAACTTTAAAATTTACAGGAATTTTTGCACATATTAACCCTTGACGTATTACCCTTAGACAGGCCATGGAAAAATGTCTTGAATTTAACATTCCAACATATGTACCATCTGTTTATAGACTTTAAGGCCGCCTATGATAGCATAGCCAGGGTAGAACTTTCCAAAGCCATGAGACAATTTGCCATCCCAAATAAATTGACACGACTTTGTAGGTTGACCATGACCAACTTAACAAGCCAAGTAAAAATAGGCGGATTGCTATCCAGACATCTTTAATGGACTCCGATAAGGGGATGGTTTGGCCTACCTCCTCTTCAAGGTCCAACCAGATACTGGCTTACGAAGACGACATTGACATCATCGGAAGAACCAAACAAGCTGTACACTATTCCTTCATCCAGATCGAGCAGGCGGCACAAAATCTGGGGTTGCAAATTAGTGAAGGTAAAGCAAAGTACATGGGTATCATCGAATGCGAAAAGAACAGTTGGTCAAACAATCAAGGTAGCAGAGCACGAATTTGACGTGGTGCAATCCTTCAAATACCTTGGGTCAATAGTAGCAGCCGATAATAATATAGAAGAAGAAATACGCGGGCGGCTGCTCAATTCCAACAGAGCCGACTATAGTCTGTCAAAACTCTTAAAATCCAGAAATCTCACCATAATTTCAAAACTGCTCCTGCATGGTCCTGCCAGTACTCACATATGGATCAGAGACTTGAGTGCTTAGCAAAAGACACTACGACCTCTTAGCCGCGTTCGAGAGAAAAGTCTTAAGGAGAATTGTTGGCCCCATACGTGAGGAAGGACGATTCCGGAGACGGTACAATCATAAATTGTACGCAATCTACCTTGAAGCAGACATAGTGACAAAAATTAAGCTCGGTAGACTCCGGTGGGCAGGGCACCTAGCACGCATGAGCGATGAGGAAACTGCTCCGAAAGTCCTTTGTGGTACATTCTATGGTAGAGAAATGGCGCAGACCAGGACGCCGGAAGCCTTGGGGTGTGCAACTGGATGGCGTCGGCTCCAGACCGGGATAGGTGGAGAGACTTGTTGAAGGAGGCCAGGACCGGCCGATGATGATGATTATGATTAATATATACATATATATTTTTCGATTTTTAATCTGAAACAATTAATTAAGTTATGACAGGTTTTCCAATCTTACCAAATGTTTCAATCAACAAAAATTTTCTCTTCTTCCAAAACGAGTTCAGAAATCGGCAACTCAATTGAAA
Source organism: Syrphus vitripennis (assembly GCA_958431115.1). NCBI lineage: Eukaryota > Metazoa > Arthropoda > Insecta > Diptera > Syrphidae > Syrphus > Syrphus vitripennis. The sequence goes on from OY288109.1 coordinate 90,819,691, forward strand.
AACACATCTTTTTATGATGTATGACGTATGATGCTTGTACTCTATTATTAACTTTTCGACCTTTTTTTTGAAGGCTAGTATCAACCCATTGATATTATGTCCACATCCATGTTCATGTCTATATGAAGAAACAAATTTCATTAATTGAAACGAGAAATCCTCTTGAACCTCTTATGAATATCCAAGCCAATTCATATAGCTCTTCAATTTTCCGACAAACTACACTCAATAAATGCCAATACCATCAATACCTCCATTAACCTTTTTCGCCATATATATTCGTACCTCTATAGTAGAAACCTTTTTTATGAAATTTCATTTCAACACAACCATTCTTCTTCAACTAAACTACCCCCAAGAGTTTTGATCAAATCAGTTTTTATATTCCACAATCCTCTGTATATGAATATAGCCAGTGCCACTGTTCGTAATGTTCATCCTATATCTCTCCTCAGGGAATCACAAATATACGAAATAGCATACATAGTATCAGAACAATAAAACAAAACAATAATGTTAAAAAAATAAAAAAAAAGGATTCTCCATGTATCTTTTGTCTACTACGACTATACTTACTAAATGTGTGCCTTGCTCCTGTTTTTTTTTTTTTAACATCATCAGAGACTTTTGTACTCTCATCTTTTTGATTAAGATAAACAACGCATTCGCCTCATCATGTAAGAAGCAACCACATTGTCATCGTCAGATAAAAAGATACACAAACAAAATTACCAAGCAGACTACGGATCGTATCCTAACCTAAGACTATGAGATAGTGGATCATCATGAAGCAGAAGCTGAGTTAAAATTCTTTTATATCCAAGTCAACTATCATCAAGCATAAACTCTCCGAGGACCAGGACCTCCCTATACAAAGACAAACACACATGATGCGCTGCCGCTGCGCCGCGCCGCGCCGTTCTCTGCAGAAAAAGTGTTGAAGGTAGTAAAAGCCTGTGCCCTTCTTCTCTGATGCTGGCCCGTTTTTTTTTATGATTCCATAAATTTAATAATAATGCGTCTGAAAAAGCAACCAAACGATGGCATCGTGCTCAATGGTCTACTCTTGGGCCTCCTCCGTTTTGGCGTAAAGGAAAAGTTCATAAAAATGTAAATTAGTCTTGAGCTCATCCTGAATTCTATATTCAAGATGCGAGAAAATGGCCAGCCCCCATAAACATCTTTTTCGACTGTGTAAGATACACATCGTTCTTTTGGTATTATTTTCAAGACCAATAGCTTTTGCAACGAATAAATTATATTAGAAAATAAAAAACTAAGATTTATAACTGATGAAGAATATGAAGAGAAGTCTTCGATCGACGGCGGCGGTGGCAGGGTCTAAGACTTGCATCTAGGATATGTAATTAAAAATCATTTAAAATTTCAATTTCATCAGAAACGATGATGTACTAAGGTACTGCCTGCTATACAAGATAGAAGTTTTTAATCTATAAATCTATCGAGATGAAAAGACTTAGTTTAATATATATAATAGCCAATTTGAACTTGAACTATGATGATTGATTTTAAGCCATCAATATGGCAACATAATTACTAAACCATAGGTTAGGTTTTACTCATAGTAAACAATTTTTAAGAATTTTCTTTATTTACATAAATTAAGTTTAAGAGGTAGACGTGCAAGTATTTTGAATTAAGTTTAAGATTTAAAAATAAGATACTTATTCGTTTAGACCAGTTTGTACCAACAGCTAATATAAACTAATATAAAAATTTTATTAATTATGTTTGTAGCTAATTTATAAGAGGAAAATAGATAAAGTCGCTTCAAAATAAATTGAATTGACTGTAAAAAAAAAGGTTTTGAAACTTGTGGTTAAAGCAAAAACTTTAACTAGCCCATTTCCGGCAGCAACTAGTTCCAGTTGGAAAAAAAATTGAGATTTCACATATTGCCTATTTTTTGAGTTATAAGGATAAACTCGTGGAAAAATTTAAATCTTCATTAAATTAATTAACACAATTTGATATATGTATCTAAGAAAAAATATTTTTTTTTTCCAAAAATTAAAAAAAGGTTTAATATTTTTTCGAAATCTTATTGTTTCATTTTTTTTTTTTTCAAAAATTAAGACCAAACCTATGCGATACATTTATTTGAAGCTTCTAAATCCAATCTTTAAAAAGGCTTTCGAAAATTGTATTTAGTTAAACAAAGAAAATTTTGAAAAAAAACCGTTTTCGTTTTTTCTTTATGTTTCAAATGCCACTGCTTTCATCTTAACTGTCAGACAGGAAATATATTAGATTGACCTATAGCTAATTGGCATTGTTTTGAAAAATCATGATTTTGATGACATTTTTCGTTAGTTGATAAATGTAACCTCAAATGTTCAAAATTCGCATTTTAAAACTATTAAAAGAACATGAAAAGCGTTTTTTTTTTTTAGAAAAATTGACTCTCAAATTCAATGTTTGGTTTATTTGAACTTTATGTTAGTTAAGTTCCAGGTATGAAGGAAATCATAAGGTTTATAGAGGTTTTGAAAGAAAATGTGTTTTTTAGATCCGTGATTAATTCAAATCCATTGTTAAAACAAAATCGACCAAAGCGGAATGACAAACCGTTGTTTTTGTAATTTTTGTCCATAAACCATTCTGTGAATGGATTTTCGGAAATATTTATGAAAATTTATAGAAAAAAGTTCAATATTTTTTTTTGAAGATAAACGACGATTAAATTGTAACTAAAATAATGATTTGATTTGTAAATGTTTAATTTATTTATTTCAGCAAAGCAGGTAATTTTGAAGATTTGCTTCTTCTTCGTTTAGCGACGATTGGCAAACTCTAACGATATTAAAAATATATTTACATACTTCACAACACTGATTGATGAACTGACTAGGTGGCTCAAAAAAAATTTTATTTGCATTAACAATTTTTTTTTTTTGAAATTCGGAAAAAAAGAATTCTCAAAAAAAAATTTTTTAAATTAATTTTTTTTTTCTAGGGACGAACATTTTTTGGATAAAACTTTTTTTTACAATTAATATTTTCGTCAATTTACTATCGCGGTTCAAAATCGTTTCCACTTGGTTAAAATTTTTGTCAATTTTTGTGTCCAATTTTATTTTGTGACTAAAATTTTATTTCTCAACCAATTGTTTTTGACAAATTTTACTTTACTAAAATTTTTTATGAAGACCAAAATTTGTGTGGACAAAAATTAGCAATCCTAACTTTTTTTAAAATTTTCATTTTGACGTTGTTTTTAGTATTGAAACACATTTAGTTGTTAGAGTGAGCATTGTTTAAAAAAGTCATTTAAAAGTCACAATGGCGTCTTTCCCTGAAATTTAGGAAATTTTGCTTAAATTTGAGAAAACATCATTACTTCAACAGTTTTGCATCTGATTAAGAAGTAAAACACTTTTTCAATAAAGTATTAAACGCAATCCAAACTAAACAAAAAAATATTCAAATTATTGGAATAAACGATTTTCAATTGTCAAAAAAATTCATATTACAAATTTCAGTAAAATTCTTAAAAATTACAATCTGTGCAAAAAAAAAATTAAAAATTGTTTAATATTTTTCTTTCAAAAATCCCAATGAGTTCCTTTCGTTTATGTTTTCTAATAACTTATTTTGGAATGAATAGTCATTTAGTTTGTAATTTTGTAATTAATTATTTTTTTTAATTAGTAATTAGTAATTTTGACCTCAATTTACAAAAATCCATATTTTTGTTGTAAGAACAAAAAAATTTAACTAAATTTCAGTGAAAAGCTAAATGAAGAGGAAAAATCCTGAACATTTTAAACACAAAACATTAAAGAAATCGGTTAAATAATTAACAAGAAAATAGCAATGCCCCTTATCCAAAATGATAAATAAAATATGTGCTTGTAAATAACAATTCGTAAGTTGGTGAAATAGGCCACAGATGTGTCGTGTCGATAGCAAATAATTATTCAACAACAGTCAGTCTACGCTGTTCTTGCCAGCTGCCTTCTTAAAACTATTGACACACTTCCAAGTTGTTTGATTTTAAACTGCACGTGCAAATATTACATAATTCCAACACCAATTAAAAACAATAAAAAAAAACTTTATATATTTAAATTGCCTTTTGACAAAAATACTTCTTTCAAAAATTAAAAAAAAAACAATAAATTGAATAATTTTGAGATCAAACATTAATACTGATGGATGACAAGAAAAAAAAATATTTCTGGTAATTTATTTAAATGAAATCACATTTAAAAAATAAACAAACAAACAAAAAAAAAACACTCAAAAGGTCTCTGACCTGACCTAAACACATATACTCGTATATGATGGCAAATAGACAAGATAAATTGTCTCACGTTAAAATATCATCATAAATAAATAATACAAAATTTGCCTTTTCGATTGAAATTAGTTTTCACTCTCACCAACAATATTCTCACCTCGAATCTATTTTGACGGTAACTGATATCCAAAAGTCACGCCAATATGTAAATAACGTCGTTCTCTTTACAGAAATAACTCTCACTTTACTTTATTTTGCAAATAAAAAGGAAAAATATTTAACTTTGTCAACATAAAACTTTTTTAACACTTCTTTTCCATTCAATTAACGTGTGTTTCACTTTTTAAATTATATTACACAACGATTTTCGAAATTTCAAAATTTTATTTAATTCTTTGGCAAACACTATTTGATTCTATTCAATTTTTTTTTCAAAAAATGCTTTGCTTTATATTTTTTAAAATTCACACTTTATTATCACAGCGCGTTATAAAAACTGGCACATCCAATTGAAAGTGTTCTTTACCGACAACTAAAACGTTTAATGAAGTGATTCTTCGCATTACATCCACCACAGAACCATTACTATATACTATCTTTTCCAATTCTCATTATAATCTCAGACTCAGACCAAGAGAGACGACTATAATACCAGGGGACAGCCAATGACGCGACGACAATGTGACGACCGACGCACGACGGACGACCGGTTCAGGTTCAAGTTGTTTCAAAAGTTTGGATTTTTCTTATAAAAAACAAAAACCCAACTGTATCTTTCGGTTGATTGGCATCTCGAGTATATAGTTGGTAAGCTAGCTGGGAAAGCCTCAACCACCCGCCGCTCCACGCCACCTCCACCTCCACCGACAGCCTGTTGTAGTATATCGTATCTCTTTGGATTCACGCTGAATCATCCAAAATGTTTAACTACAGGTAGTCAGAGATCGGTTATTCACTTTGGTATAATTGGAATGACAACGATTAGCCCAAGATTGTTGGATATCTCTCTTTGTGATGATGAATGGACAATGAGCTGGTCAGTTATTTATTTTTTTTTTCTGTTTTCGTCATGGAATGAAATTTGAATTTTTTGACGGTTGCATCTGACCGTTCTCATATTGGCTATCGGTAAGGTAAGTTGCGGTAATGGACATAGCCCACGTGAGGGGATTTTGTTTGATTAAAATATTTGTATAATATTTTTTTGTTTGATTGTCACCATGCCTCTCACTTAGGTGTCAGTTAGCTGAAACACGTCTGTCAATTAGTTGTAAGAGAGTTAGACAAAGATATTGACTTACGCACGTTTGGTTGTGCGGTGAGTAAATTTGCTTAAACTATTTCAAATTTACACGCTAGTAATACAAATTTATTGATGATAGGTAAAGTATTATATTTAGATCAATTGTCATCTTTTTTTTTTTGTTTAATATACTCGTGTGTGAGACTGGTAATTATTTTCCATGATTTTAAAAGTACGAACTGGGAAAGGATTGTTTAAAGATTTTTGCTCTTATTTATTAAATTTTTGTCAATTTAGACACTGCTAATTGGTGCTTTGTTTAATAAAAATAAATATCACTTAATTCACGGCAAAACAACTAACTTTTGTGTCTAATTGAGGCAGCTAAGCGCTGCTTTGTAGGTTTGCACGAGACTTTAGGGCTTTGTGTTTTTAAGATCGAAACTTTAATTTATCATAAATGGGCTTCTATTCAGTAGGTACCTATTTTTTTGTGAAAAAGATTTGATAATATTTTCCTTGGGAGGTTCTATGTGGTGATTTTTTATGTCACTTTCATCCATAAAAATGCTCAAAAAAGCAGAACAAGTTTCAGTTAATTTTGAGGATTTTTTAAATGGCTGCATCGGTGGTAAAATTCTTGCAAGTTTCATTAACATCGAAAATGTGGTTTAATTGGCACACTAGGCGTATACGCACTCTTTTATTTTACTTATCTCAAACGAATAAAAATATTTTCACAATTATTTTTCAGCTTGAAAGTAATTTTCGAAGCTATTTATTTTATTTTTTATTTTATTTTGGGAAAATATATTTAAATGTAGGGTGTTTCAGAATTATATGGTCAAAGTAGTAGCTCAAAATCGTAAAACAGGAAATGACGGTAATTTTAACTAAAGTTAACCAAATTCTTTGAATTTCTTGACAAGAACTTTAAAAATTCTTTAGCCTTTATATTTGAGTTTTATATATAAATATACGCAAAGTGAGTTAGTATCAAGACTTAATTGCAGCACAACCAACATAAATCAGAATTTACAATTTTAGTTATATGTAATTGGATATTTTCAAGTTCGCACATCAGCTCTTTTGTTTAACTAAGAAAACTTAAACATAAAATGAATTACTTGCTGTTAATAATTTGAAGTAAGCAATTTTTTTTAATAAGTTTGCAAATGATACAATTTTTTGATAATAAGAAACACATAATGCCTTAATTTTTGGATTTCTTTCATAAAATTATTTAGTGCTAAAGTAATTCTACTATCTATCTACTACTGGACAAAGTTAGTTCTGTACTTTGCTATACAACTTTTATATCTTAAGAAATATTATTTTTTTTAATGATTTTTGTATCAAATATTTTATATCAAGTTGATTTGTACAAGTTACTCATGCTGAATAGAAGAGCATTCAATTATAATAATATTTGCATCCTATGTTAGAAAAAAAAAATACGCAAATAATACATGTTAACATAGTAAATAAAATCACTATGGATGATTGCACAATGATTATATTGATACACTGTCATTATATTTTTAGGCTTGAAAAACCAGTTTGTGGGTTACTAAAATGCAGTAGAAATCCAAAGCATGACTCTTTATGGTAAATTACACAACTACGTCACTTGCTCAACTAGAAAAAAAAATATATAGATAGAAACTTGGCATGCTACTTTGAATAAATTTTTAATTTTACATCATATTTAAACGTTCTGTAAAACATATTAGAAAATTTTTAATTTGTAATGTTTTTCTCAAAGTAATAATATTTAATATTGAAGCCGATTTTGAAACATTCAAACATTAATAGCATTGTACCTACACTTTATGAAAATATTTTGAACCTTCTAGACCGAAAAGTAATATAAAATTTATTGTTACACGTGAATAGAATCTCACTTATGTATTTCTACTTTTAAAGCAAAAAAAAAAATCTAAAATAAAAAGTCCCGAACAAGCCAAGCAAATCACGCAATAGGATGTTGGCTCTGTATTTTTTTTTTCTAAGTTCAATTATTCTTTTTGTTAGAAAAAAAAAACTATAATCATCATCTCAAAAAAAAAAAACTACTATTAAAAGGGTGCGGCCGCATTTGCCCAAGTTCTATTCGATCATGATCAGAAAAAAAATTAAAATAGAAATAAAAATAATTTTACAAAGTGCTGACACATGTTCAGTATACAAAATATTGGACACAATAAAACATTTTCAACTTCAATTCGGCCACCAAAACAACCACTCAAACATACCCCATCAATCCACTACACAATAAGTCTCATCAAAATTTGCCAATCGATCCATCATCATTGGTAGTTTTTTGTTTGATAAAAAAAAATATACGATTGTGATGTTGCTTCCGCCAGCAGACGTTTTGGTGTCTTCTTAAGTATTTTCATCACATTATATTACATATTGGCCTTGAACTTGCTCGTTTAGGCCATTAAGAAAGTCACGGCTGCGCTGATGGTACATTCAAGATTTCAGTTGGATCTTAACTAAAATCAGTCATACTCTTGTGGTTTTTAATTATGTTTTCTTTAGACTCTTGAGTTTAGACGTTGGTGGCGGTGATGGGAGTTGGGGAAGAAAAACCATACATAGATTGCCAGTCCAACTTACAGGTGACTAACCACGTTCGCTACTTGGAATTCATGCAAATCAGACCCACTATACCACCCGCCTCCAACCGTCGGTCGTTCGACGCCACCTCTCGAATGTTCATTAAGTTTCCACCAATGTTCACAGCACTCGTCTTCGTTGTTAGCCGGCGTCTTCGTCTTCAATGTTATGTAGTTAACTTCAGATCTTCAAGAAAACCAAAAGAAGTTATGCCAAAGAGGTTTGGCTTTACGAGCAATGCGTTGTACATGCTGTCATCAGCTTCAGTTCTATTGTTGAACATCCAATGTGTGTGATCGTTATTTTAACAGCAGTATGCAAAGTGGCATTTGTCCAACCAAACCCTTCTTTATAGACCAATACCTCTCCTGCTATAAAAAAAAAATCCTATATGCGAATTGTGCAAATGGAATACTGATGACTCTCGGCTGTGCTATAGTTGTGCTGCCGACAATTGTTTATGCGGTCATCTCTAGGTTGACAGTCGACAACAACTCCTTTTGGGATGCAAATATAAAGGGACGGACACACAAAAGTCCCTATTTGTTGTGGTGCGCTCGTTTTTATTTTCGTTTATCTAGGATCATCCTTTGCAAACGAAAAACGTACGAAGTACGAACCTATAGACTAAATGCGGGTTTGCCTAAGGGTTGAGTCGCAAAATGCGAATTTATGCGGACGTTAACGGACAACATAGTGCATTGTAGTGAATCTCTATTACAAATCTATGGAGGCAATAAGAATTGATGACAGGCAAGGAAAACACTGACATCGGCGCTTTTTAACTAACTTTAAAATGTCCAAATGTGATGTAGCAGCGTGCGGTCAATTGGAGCAATGTTTTCTCTTTTTTTTGTTGTTGTTGTTTTTATTGTGGAAGGGATTTTCTGGATTTTAATTGAATAGAATAGAAGGTTCTATCTATAAAGACAATATTAATAGATTCAAAATGTTGGTTGTTGCATTTAAACATTTCTGGCATTCTAAAATTTTGAATTTAACTTATAATTTGTCTTTTTTAATTTGAGCCTAAAACTTTCGTACGGTGTTAAATTGAATTTTTTATCGAATTTCATTATACTTAGATTTAATAATTATATCAGGGTTGACTTCATTATGGATGCCTGAGAAATGTGTTATATCAGCATTCAATCCAATAATGGTAACCACTCTAATATTGATATTAGAGAAATTTGTTATATAAGCATTTACTCCAATAAAGCTATGTAAGGAATGACTGTATTGGCATTTACACTAAGAACATAAAAAAGTTGATATAATATTCTCTAGAGAATTGTTAAGGCAAAAATTATATCAGCATTTGCTCCATTAAAGATATCTGAGGAAATTGTTGTATCAGCATTCAATCCAATAATGATAGTTGATGAATGATTATATCACCTCTCTAATATTGACATTCGAGAAATGTGTTATATCAGCGTTTACTCCAGTAAATACATATCAAAAATAAATATATCAGCGTTTATTCCAATAAAGATGTTTTAGCACGGTGTTATATCAGTGTTTTGTTTTTATCAATAAAGACATTTGAGGAATCATAATGTGAGAATTTAAGTACGCCAATAATATTTTACGCTGATATATTATGCTGCAGATGATATGTAAAATTATTAATTATATCAGCATATTTGCTCCAATAACAATTTTAGTTCCATTCAAAAGCACTGATTAATTTTTAAATCGGAAGCAAAATTGTTAATTTGGTAATTTAGTAATTTAGACTTTAAGACATGAAGTTACTTTCTTTATACTGCAATTGTAATTTAATTTTACCATAAACATGACTGTATCATTTACTAACTTTTGTTATTTTAGACTGTAATTTAGTAGTGAAAAATAAATTAGGCTATAATTTAGTAGTGTTTCATATCTCCAGGCTATTATTTAGTACCAGTATCTATTTCGGGCCTTTCATACCTCGTCCATCTTTAGATTGTAATTCATTAAGTTACTTAACTTAGACCGTAATTTAAAAATGGCACTTATCTCAGAAAGCTATTCACAGTCATATAATGGACTACGTACTTAAGATTGTAATTAATAATCTTCTACTATAGAAGCCTTAGACTAACCTGCATTAGAATATAACAAATTCTGACATTTAATGAAATCTTCTGTTTTTCACAGAAATTGCTCACGTTTTCTCTTTCAGACTGCAACACCTGATACTGTGATATTAAGATTTTAAACCCAAATATATCCTCTTTTCAAAAAAAAAAAAAAATACTCCTGCAAAATTTAACTGACTGATTGCTCGCAATAAAAAAACAAACATCCCCAAACCAGAGATCAGAAAAAAATTTCAACCTTTTGAAGAGTTCTCTGACAACTATTATTCGATGTACCGTTAGTATAACCGTTGGTATTTTCTAAGCCATGATTAGGTTATAAGGCTTTTGATTTTTAGTCATTGATTTCAAAATTAAACACGTTCAGCGAAAAGTGTTAAAGGTTGACCTTTTTGAAAATAAAAAATAAGTGTCAACTGATAACCTAATTTTTTGTTTTAAATAAATCTCAAACCGTAACCAAATTCTTTTTCAAAGAAATGTAGTTACTCTCTGAGAAAAACTAATTGAAAATAAAAGATGACAATTATTTTTGATCTCTGCTTCAAACTAAAAATACATTCAAAGCGATTCAAAAGCAGCAATTCCAGAATGTCAAATTAAAACAAAATAAATTAACCCATCCATTTGTCATTTTAAACAAAATTAACTTCTATATCTACGCAATAATTTCCAATCGATTGGCCATGAAGAAAATCTTATTGAAAATAAAACTCCAAGCTTATTAAGAGCGAGATCAAAATTGAAAATCCCTTTCTGTCTTCAAGGCTAAGAACTGAACAACAAATAACACAAAAAAGGGTTAACATTAAGCATTTTGTCCCAACTCAGTTCTTACATGACAAATTTTTAAACACAATTTCAAGAGGTATTCGTCTGTCACACAAATTGATTGATCACGCCGACAAGTTTTCGTAACATTTGGTTTCTGTTTTATGGTTCCGTTCCAAAAAAAAACACAAGCCCTATGTCGGATGTGTTCATGTCTATATAGGTCCAGACTGTGTCTTAAGATAGATTTTTGTTTTGTTTCATTTAAAACGAATGAAAAAGGGAGATCTTTCTTAATTTATGATGATAGGTCTTTGGAAAAAAAAACAGATCCCTAATGTGATGCTTTGATCTTCAAGGTCAGAGAATCAAGAACATGATGTGAATCTGAAGTCATCAAACGGGCATGTATGTTATTGTACTTAAAAGACGCAGATGTGTTGCGGTTTTTTCTTCTCCCAAGTTGGTTTCGTGAGAAAAGAACAATTTTTTTTTTTAATTTATAAAAAGAATATTTTTTTATGGGAAAACATCTTCCTTGATGGCAAACAATATTCTTTACAAATTTGACCACTGTCAAATTTTGGTGGTGTTTTTTTAATGCATGCATCAATATAGCCCCATCAATCATTGAACCTCATTTATTTGACAGTTTATCTCTATCACCTCCATCTCCATCGACTTTAAGCTAATGGTTTGGTCTTCAAAATTTATACGCCATGCCATTCAAAAGAATCCTTTATTAGCTTTGGTGTTAAGACTCGCATGAGGAAATCCACAACGAATCTTTTTAAAAGTCAACTCAACCTTAACCAGCAGAGACAAATTCTTAAAAAAAAAATATACAGCATACTTACAATGAATGACTTAAATAAATAAAAATCACACCAAAAGTCGCGGTGTCTTGAATATTTTTTTAACGCTTCCGTTGGCTTGGAAAACAATTCATTCGCCAATCGCTTTTTTGGAACAATTCCAAAGAAATTCAGATGATTAACGGTGCTTTCACATCACATCACAAAACAAAAAAAAAAAACCCAAATGCATTTCTGATTGTTGCATAATTTACTTGTTCTTTTCGTATAATTAATTTAAGCAAACAGAACTTTGCATGACGATAATGATGATTACTTCTTCTTCTTCTTTTTTGTTGTTGTTGTTGGAGTTATTGGTGTTCGAAGATGTTTTAACAGAAGAGATTTGAACCTAAATGAACTTTAGTTTTTTTTTTGTTCGAAAATAAAACTTGTTTAACTTCGACGAACGTGATGCAGAGTGATCTTTTGAGTGGGTTAGGAAGCATACAAATAACGGGATGAGCTTAAAATGGAGAAGATTTAAGTTTAAGGATAAGAATATGTCAAATACATTAAAAAAAAAGAGGTCATATGTCCAATCACGTATAAATTGAGAGTTGAAAGAAGTCAATGAATTTGAAGAAGAAAGCCAGATAACGTTGCATTCACAATGAATTTTTTGTTCACTGTGATTAATGATTGGAGCACAAAGAAGGATCATGTTCAAAAATGCACTAAAATCATTTCTAAAAATTGATTACTAAATGGTACTGAATATATTTTAATTAATTTTCATCCGTTAGTGTTCTGATTTCGGGTTGAGCGATAGTCCCACAACGCCGTTTTTTACGGACGAGGAGACAAACAGATATTTCTGGACGAATCTGAGAAAAACAGAGAAAAACTGCAAGGAACTGCCAGAGGACTCTACCAACGCCATAAAGAAACATGGTAGTGGAATGATGAAGCCTTCAAAGATTGGCCAGTTTGTCAGCTCATACAGATGTATGCCAAAATTTTCCACAGTTGATAACATTATTTTAAAGGCCTATGAAATTAACAGTTCCCGAGCCTATACTTTCCAATGGCTGCACCTAACAATGAAGAAGTCGCCGATATCACAGACGAGATACCCTCTGATTTCTGAAAAAAGATGGATGGCATCGTGTTTAGATGGCTCATGATTCTAATTCCCAAATAGATCTGCGATGGCCAGATGCCAGATCAGGAGGGAAGTTACCTTCTTCCAATCTGAAAGCGGAAAGGTGATACACGAGATTACGACACTAAACCGTTCATCAAGTTCACGTTAAAGACATTTAAGATCGTTGAGCGGGCATAATAATGCCGTCAATTCTAGAGTATAAGAATCAGAATGGAAAAACATTGGGATTCCACAAGAGATTTGAATATTGTATTGGTTTAGCTCTGATATGGGTTGCACTAAGGCAATGGGGAGTTCCGGAAGCCTACATTGGGACGACCATATACATGTTACATGTAAGATGTTCCGCAGGAATCACCAAAGAGTTCCCAATTAATGCAGGTGTGCACCAAGGAAGCGTCTTAAGTCCTTTGCTTTTTACTACAGACCTTGACTTTCTGTTTTAGGATACGGTAATGGGCTTGAAAGTAAATCAGTTATTTTTTACTGACGAAAGATCAGTCATCTTACATCACCGAATTGCCTTGTTGCCAATTTGGCGAAGCTTATTTCAAACACCTTTTTGAGTGGAACATTGCTTCCCAAGAACCAAAAGTTTAAAGACAAGACTAAAGAACAAACGGCGCTTCATTACGTATTCATATGAAATTGTGTGAAGTTCATTTGTCGATTTCTGCGAGACAGTTAAAACAATTTCATACGAATAATACTTTGGCACGCATTTCCGATGAATTTCAATTGTCCCTAGAGCGGTTCCGTCCTAAAAATCTTGGATCTGTGACCGATAGTGAAGGATCTTGTGAGAACGACATCAAAAATCGCACAGCATGATGAGATTTCAGAAAAGCACTGCTATGAACTACGTATTCTACGACCAAAGAACTGCAAAACTATCAAACGTAATTTCACAGGCTCTACCACAAAATTTGATCAAATCGAATTTAAAATTTGAAACTTTAATTCTTGGCAAACGCTTACCATTGACATACAATTCGCAGTTTTTAATTCTCTTGCAAGTCCAAATTCATGTGTAAGTCCGGCAAATCCTTGCAAGGCTGCGCATTAATGGAGCATTGGTAGTTAGCAATTGAATTCTAACAACATTCGAAGGCAACGAATTTCTTCACTTTTCGTTTTTTACTGACAACTTTTAGGGCAAGTAAAATTCCTTCTTGTCTATTATTTCAAATGTTTCGAATTTCTGTGCTTGAAACTTATTTAAATTTAATTTTTGAAAAGAAAACCCAATGAAGCACAACAGAATAATTCTTTCGTGAAAAACCATATTGAGATTCATTGGCCTTCACAAAATCGTTTCATTTCTGAAATAATGTTAGGGGTTATGAATGTCAAATCATGCCGCAACCGCATAGTCGTGAATATGTCCCTATATGCACCAGCAAGCAGCATCAGTATAATCTAGTTTAGTAAAATTGATTCAATTTAGGTACATGGAAGGAAACGTGCTCGACATCAGACCTGCATTTGATTGTGTCAAAAAGGAACAAAAAAAGGAAAAAAAATATGAAATTTCCCTTTTAACCAAGTGCAACTGACCAAAACAAACAAATCGAATTCTTGGTGATTCCGTGCGCCACCATAAAGCCAACTGGCCAGCCGGACATAAATGACGACGACGATGCGACGCGACGACGACGGTAGCCTTTGTGGTAACTTCTATACTTCACAAGCTACGAGTAACACGACGACGACCATCATCATCACGGACGTTAACAGGGGACGTTTTGTTTATGACCAATGAAAAGGAAAAGGAACTTTTAATCAGATTTTTTTTTTGTGTCCGCTTCATCGTCTGCAATGAGATGTTCTTATATCCCAATGCCAATTCTGTGCCGCAAAGAAGTCACGGAGCATTGGTCTCTAGCTTAAAGTCTGTTTTTTTTTTTTTTAAATGCTCACATGTTGCCTTCGAGCTGGAGCATCAGCAAACGTGTATGTAGCTAGAAATTGTTCCAATTGACAAAAAACCCAAAGCCAAAGGAAATCTAGATGTTCAATCCGAGGAAGAAGAGGGTATTGTATGTCTATCGATTGAATTAATGCTGAATGCATGTGCACTTGAACAAAAACCAACCCGAACCCGAACCCGCCTTCGACTCTTCGATTTCTACATCGACTTCAGCGAAAGGGACAAGCAACAACATTCGATTGCAATATTGCAGAGCCAGCTTAAGGACAGAAGAGCCCCCATTTTAATGGGTTGGAACCGATACCCCTTTATGTTGGTTCAGCGGCGGTGGCTGTGGCGTGCTTCGGATGTGGATGTGGGGTTCCTCCCTACGTTTGCCAATCGATGTCATCGCTTGCTTTCATTTGAAGAGCCTCACTGAACTCAATGTTGCCTTATTTATTTATTTTTTTTTTTTCTTCTTCTTCAGCAACTTGTTCCTGTTTTGAGGTTGTTATAAGGCAGAATAAGCACTAAGCACAAGCAGCTAGCAAGAAGAGTGTGCTTTTTCTGAACTAAATTGCATGGAAGACTACTTAAGTCTCGATTGGGTTTTGATTTTTCCATAGATCGGGGTCAATTGTTTTGGGTAGTTTGCTAAAGAGTTTTGTTTTTTTTTTCTACTGCCTGCCGCAGTCCATGCACAAGTCATGCATTTGGGGCGGATGATGGCCATTGCCCATCATGTACATTGTACAATGCGGTCGGTCTCCATGAAAAGTAAATTCCATTATACACTTCTGTGTCTAGTTAGTGCACAGAGAAAGTATATTTTTTTTTTGCTGTTGGTTGCTGGTGGTTGGATTTTGTTGGTGGATGCTCCTCGAAAACGATTTGATAGTTTATTAAGACCGAGTTTATGAGCCCAAGACCATTCGTGCAATAAAGATTCGTTCGTTTTATTTTTTTTTTCCTTTTCCATTGGCTTACTTGCTGGCAAATGCTTTATGACCAAATTGTGGGGGAAGATTGTGATGCACATTGTTGTATGTAATTCGTCGTTATTTCTCGTGAATTCCATGCCAATAAAAAAAAAGTAAAGAAAAGAAAAGAAAATTGAATCGTATGATGGCTTAAAAGGCTTAAGCATTGGTTATGGTCTTTTAAGTTTTTATACGTGCTTGGTGATGGTTGTGAGAATTTTGCCCGCAAGTTGACCGAGAGAGCTAAAATTGAAAGTGGATTTTTTTTTTCATTTCTGCAAAAAAAAATCAGGTCGTTATAAGTGCCAATTAAAATCTTTTGAGAGTGCATCTTATTGTTCTAGACTAGACCATGACACGAATTGAAAAAAGCCAATCGAGCTGGTTGAGAGTTTTGAATGAATGTAATATTTTCTTGAAATTAAGTAGATATTATGATGGTACATTTCACTTTTATAAGTGATCCAGTTTTCTTTTTCGACATTGAAATAAACGAGTAAAATAGCTTGAATGATATAGAAGACATGCGACTGAATGGTCCTTTTGTACTTTAAATAATTTGATCAATGCCGAATCCGAAGTGCTAGGGTTAGAAACAGTCTATTTTTGACAAGTGATACTCTTGGAGAAATTGTCGATTTCTCGCAAGTAGCAGGAGCTCTTGAAATAAACATTTCTGTTTTTTTTTATGGACGAGGCTGGGAATCGAACTAACCATTATGCCACTAGTACATAAAATTAAGAAAAACGCCCAAAATTACAACTGATATCAAAAACTGAATCATCAATCAAAAATCTGCACGACATTTAATCAATGAAAATGAGCACTGAATTAAGAAATTAATCACAGGCTAAAGAAATTTTCAAGGCAGTGTCAGAAATATTCTTATTGTTTTTCTGTTTCCAATGTTTCTGACCTAAAAATTTGTTTATGTAAAATTTTCTTTGGCAAATATTTTTGGCCGTTTTTTGACAATTTTTTTTTTTATTTTTTTCTACAAAATTTTTTCCAATTGTTTTTTTTTTGTGGACGAACATTTTTTTCGACAGAACTTAGCTTTTCAAACTTTTTTTGACATTTTTGAACTACATATCTTTTTTTTAAATAAATATGTATTGGATAAAAAATTTTACATTTTTTTCTTAAAACTTATTTTTGGAACACTTTTTTGTAAACGAAAATTTCTTACAATTGCGACTATTAAGGGCAAGTTTTGGATTGTTGAAAAAATTCGAACTGGAGATCTTGATCAAACTTAACATTTCTATGATAGGGAAGTTGAAAAAGGTGGGTCCTGCTATTCTGCCTGCCTGTCAGTTGAGCTACAGCCTAAATGGGTAGGTGGATTTCCTTGAAACTTGGTGTATAGTGTTTTTTGGGCCATATCTCCACATATTTTTTATTTGTTTGTTAAGACCAAAAAGAACCTGCTATTTATTTTTTTTTTGACATTTCAGATAAGAGAGAGATAGTCAAAAATGTTCAAATTATATTATTTATTTTATATTATTTATTTTATTTTATTTTATTTTATTTTATTTTATTTTATTTTATTTTATTTTATTTTATTTTATTTTATTTTATTTTATTTTATTTTATTTTATTTTATTTTATTTTATTTTATTTTATTTTATTTTATTTTATTTTATTTTATTTTATTTTATTTTATTTTATTTTATTTTATTTTATTTTATTTTATTTTATTTTATTTATTTTATTTATTTTATTTTATTTTATTTTATTTTATTTTATTTTATTTTATTTTATTTTATTTTATTTTATTTTATTTATTTTATTTATTTTATTTTATTTTATTTTATTTTATTTTATTTTATTTTATTTTATTTTATTTTATTTTATTTTATTTTATTTTATTTTATTTTATTTTATTTTATTTTATTTTATTTTATTTTATTTTATTTTATTTTATTTTATTTTATTTTATTTTATTTTATTTTATTTTATTTTATTTTATTTTATTTTATTTTATTTTATTTTATTTTATTTTATTTTATTTTATTTTATTTTATTTTGTTTTATTTTATTTTATTTTATTTTATTTTATTTTATTTTATTTTATTTTATTTTATTTTATTTTATTTTATTTTATTTTATTTTATTTTATTTTATTTTATTTTATTTTATTTTATTTTATTTTATTTTATTTTATTTTATTTTATTTTATTTTATTTTATTTTATTTTATTTTATTTTATTTTATTTTATTTTATTTTATTTTATTTTATTTTATTTTATTTTATTTTATTTTATTTTATTTTATTTTATTTTATTTTATTTTATTTTATTTTATTTTATTTTATTTTATTTTATTTTATTTTATTTTATTTTATTTTATTTTATTTTATTTTATTTTATTTTATTTTATTTTATTTTATTTTATTTTATTTTATTTTATTTTATAGTTGACCATTTAAAAATATTGAAAAAATACGTACCAAAGGTTGATTTTTAAATAATTTTTCCAAAGAGAAAAAAAGCTCCATACAACGTACCTGAAAGTAAAAAAAAGGTATATTAAAAAAAGTTAACAATAAAATTTACAGTAAAGAATTAAAAATCTTTGCTTGTGAAAACATCTTGACATATCGACAAAATTTCCCTTAGTACCATAGAGCTAATATTTAAAATCATTTTAATTAAGATATATTTTGAACTAAAACGTGTTTAAATTTATTCAAAATACAGTACATTGAGTAATTAGATAATTAACTTTAAACCATTGTACATTCCAATTCATTATTACAAAAACAGTAAACGTCTATATTAATAAACTTTCAACCACCTGCATTATTATTTGTTTTTGTTTAAAAATTCATTTCACATAGATTTATGTATTCCAAATGAGTGTAGGTATGTTCAATTTGTTTTGTTGAATATTTGAAAATGAAAAAAAAAAAATAAAATATTTCTAATTTCTCCAAAGCTAAACAATTTATTCAAATTATAAATTTATTATTGTATTGCGGATCGTGGAATAATCTGCATATAATCATACAAAATTTATTAAACTGTCTATAATTGGTTTCGAATTCTATTGCGCAAATGTGCATATTTGGTAAAACTACTTTGTATATGAAAAATATACCTCACAATTAATTGGAAAGAGAAATCAGTTTAAATATGAAATTAAAGCGGTTTTTTTTTGTATTGTGAATTAGATTCGATAAATTATCTAAAAAAGAATTTCTCAAATTCGTAATTCAATGAAGTCACTCTTCAGAAATAAATAATATACCAAAGTACTTACTGATTTTACTGATTTTTGGTTTTGTATTCTCCCCAGACCCTTCAGCTATTAGCAGTTACATATTAAATTTCAATACTTTTTTTTAATTAAATTTATTAGGCCCTTCAAAATAAGATATCATAGTAATTCGTAGTAATAAGATTCCTCGCAATTCGGTCTGTCTGTCTGTCCATTGAGCTACAGCCAGTGTGGTGTTTCTGCGCGTTTTTTAATTTTTCTTTAGACCAAAAATATGTTAATTTTTTTTTCCTTTTTAAAAAATCACATTTTTGTCAAAAATGGCTCCGATCGTTTAATAAATGCAAAAAATTCAAATTCAATCAAATAGATATTGGCTCCTTTTTAATTAAAAAAACTCCGAAATGTGGGAGGTATCTATCGTTACCTTCCATAGAATAATTTTTTTTTAATTTCGCCTCATTTTGATTAAAATTAAATATTTCAAAAATTGGACTACATATACATATTTTTGAAATTCGGAGAAAAACTGTTTCTTAAAACTATATCTTTAATAATTTGAAAAAAAAAACAATTTTATTTTTAAGATAACATTACCTCCCATATAATTTTTTTTTTTTTTTTTTAAATTAAGCGCGCACTTAAGGGGATATGACTACCCTTAAAATGTTTTAACACAGTACGAGCGTTTAGGGAAATGGGATAGGAGTTAAAAGGAGATACCGATGCACATTGGTTTTGAATGTGTGAGCATCGAAATGGGTAGGAAAAATCGAGCCGGGTAAAGCATTCCACATTCGAGTGGTGCGGCTAAAGAAAGATTCTCTTTACTTAACAGTGCGCCCGAAGTTGGGCTCAAGGGTGAAATGATGGGCATTCCTTGCGGTGCGAGTATTACGGTGGAATTGCTTAAGGGGAGGAATGCAACTGGCTATTTCGCTAGAACAATGCTTATGGAAGAAGCGGTAAAAAAGTGAAAGACCAGAAATGTTTTGACGATGTTCCAAGGAAGGGAACGTTTCTGTTATGCTTCTTTTACCTATCATTTTCATCGCTCTATTTTGTATTCTGTACGCCGTACTCAAGCTTTGGGCGAATGAAGGCTTTATAGATAATAGCCAGATCAGAAGGGGAGAAATATTTCTTACATCGACGAAGGAATCCTAAACACTTAGCAGCGTTTTTGGCAACATCGAATATGTGATCATTCCACGAAAGATGGTCTGTAATGCACATACCGAGAACTGAAAGGTGTTCAGTTTCCTCGATGCAAGTGCCACTCATGGATAGCGGGAGGTGGGTTTCGCTTTAACGACAGTAAGCAGCATTGAGTTTTGGAGGCATTAAATTCTACTAAATTCTAATGTAAAAAAAACAGTTTTCAAGAATTGCAAATTTCTCGAAAATGACACCGACAGTTTTTTAAAAGTACATATTAGTATGTCCAATTGTAAAGCAATCAGAAATTCCAATCAAGACAGTAATATGATCGCACAAAGGAGCAAGTTTGTTTCTTGTTAATCTATTATGCTTAAATATTTTTATAGATTTATTTTTTTTTTTGATAAAAATCTGCAAAAAAGTCTTTTAAGTTAAATTCTAAAATTCGGCTTAGTTTTCGAGTTATATCGAAAATGTTAAAGTCCAGTGTTACCATTCTCTTGGAAACCTTATCTTTGAAATCAGTAGTCCCACAAAAACTAAAAAAAATCATAAAAACGTATGCAATTGGTTTTTTTCTTAAAGTTAATCCGAGAGCCTATTATGAGAAGAATAAAAAAGCAGACGCTGTCTTTCCTACAGTTTTCATGAAAAATCTAAATTAAATTTTTCTTTTCTAAATTTTCCTACAATAAATGGCTAAAACCATCACCATGACTGGCACAATAGGGAGCTGAATAAATTATACATATAAATTTCATTAAGTCATTTTACTTTACTTACAAGTTTAATGCTAACACGCAAAACTAATTTATTGTAATTATGTTGTATGATAGCTAAATTGCAAAAACACATATATACACACTTTGACAGAAATTAAAATACTCAACTAGCCAGGCTAAGATATAAAAATAATAATCAGCAATGACGACAGCAACAGCTACAGCGACGACGACGACAAAACTGCCTTCAGGGTGAATGGCTCCCGCATCGCTTCAATCCCGCTGCTGATATTTTTGCAGTAAAACCTACCACAAATGTAGCTATAGATATCTATGCAGCTTAATATTATACCAAGTTTGTGGTGGATGCAGTTTTGTATCTCGATAACCCATGCATGCGTGATGCATGTGTATTTGTGTAATGCATACGAAATGAAGGTCTAATGCAATTTTAAAATTCATTACCAATGTCGTTGGCGTATTATAGAACCAACAAACGAACGTATCAACCAGAATCAACCAACATTCGCCCCCACTATAGCCTGATCATGCGGGGGGAACTGCGAATTTGCTCTTAGATAAAAAGAATCTCGCAAGTGCAATGCACTCATAGTGAAGATACACACCGCACCGCAATCCGCAATCCGCAATACCGCGAGCGGAGCGGATTACGTGCACTACACCCGTTCTAATGTCCAATTGTGGTAACAACCTTTGTACATTATATATGGTGCGGACGGAGGTGCGAGCAGAAGACGACAGTGAGTAAGTATCTTGTACATATATCTTCTAGAGCTGGAGGTACCTTTGGCAAAAGTTCATCGCTCACATAATAAGCCACACTGATATGGGCAATACAGCACATGGGAGCCTCATAGTTGCGGTGGTGGAGTATAGTATAACATTGATATAATCAAACTCTTTATAGCAGAGCTCTGAAAACCGGCCGGCCGGTCGGCCGGGCACCACCACTAGAGATGATGGCTTCTCTCCGGATCAAGCGAGTGGCGTGGCGGCTACACAAGCATCATCAGAATCAAAATTGGAATTCAATTTGCTGTGGCGGAAAAGACAATACACGCTGTTTCTTGCTCCACTTCCAAGTTACATATATACGATATTACGACTCTGGCATTGCTGATGATGGCTTCTGTGATTCAAGGAACGTCTCTCGTCTCTGGGGCACACCGACCCAAGATCCATGGCATCGGTCGGGTGCAATCGATAGTTATACTACAGGTAGCAACATTGTTGTGGCATTATTGTACTAATTTCAATAATTTCCCATAATCACACTTAATGCAGCCTTATGATAGTTTTTTTTTTTTCATCCTCCTGTGTCGTATCTGCAATGCATTCGCATTGGCACAAAGACATCATTTCATCAGGAAGGAGAAGAAGGCGGTGGCGGTGGTGGTGGTGGTGATGTGTGGTGTATTACACAGAGAGTCAGAGTTGCATCTTAAGTGATTGTCAGGGCCATATTTGAAGAGTTCCATTCCGCTGCACTTATCCCACGTCTTGTCGCTTCTCGTCTATGGTATATGGCAGCAGCATCAGTTTTGTGCGCAACTTCTCGTTCTCCCTGTGGTGCGGCACATTTTGAATTTGTAATTTGAAAACAAAGTTATGGACATTGGAACGTTTATTTTGTTGTAAATGTTGATGTGAACATCACCCTTGGGAAGATTTTTCTTCCCGGTGCGACATGTTCCAGCGAATGGGTGTATAATTTTTATTTTTAAAAATTAAAAGAGGGAAACAAAAATAGTTGTTGCTCTAAGCAGGAATGATACAAATTATGAAACTTTGTGTTTTTATACTGATTTTGAAATCAGTTACTGATTTATTAAATTCTTTTTTTTTAAAGGAACTTCCACTTTATTTTTTCTTTCTTCTTTAAACGAACGGTTTTCATGATCCAACGGATCTTTACTGCTAAAGCTTCATCCTGAGGCTGTACTAGTAGAATTCGCTGGGTGGACCTCAAAAAACGTCAACAGGACCCAGAAGTTTTAACGCCAGCCGTTCTTCCGTTATAGTTTTTGAACGTCCTATAATATTGCATTTTAAACTACAGTGTCTCAGATCACCTTCTTTGCATGTACGTGGTATTACCGACCAAGTTTTTCGTGCTGTAGATCCAAGATATTCAACATCTTCCATTTGGTAATTACTGTTCCATTTAAATA
Organism: Syrphus vitripennis; assembly: GCA_958431115.1. Taxonomy (NCBI): domain Eukaryota; kingdom Metazoa; phylum Arthropoda; class Insecta; order Diptera; family Syrphidae; genus Syrphus; species Syrphus vitripennis. Next base: position 90,842,839 of record OY288109.1, read on the forward strand.
GAAATAGATCCCTGGACTAGGCCCTTGTGGATCAGCAGATATGGATCATAGGTATCCGGTCTTTTTCATGCTAAGGCTAAGAATGCTATCTTCAAGCTTTGCTAAGAACTCAGTTCCAATCGCTTTATTTTTTTTAAAGTTTTTTTCTTACAGCAGAACTAACCCCTTTCAGTGTGATGCCGGTGACTTCGTTTTTAGTTAAAGTTTTTTAAAAGTAGGGCCTGGGAAAGTGTTAATTTAAAAGTCGTTCACAATGAATTTGCCATCTGTGAAGAATTCTGTCCTTTTAATGAATTTTCATAAACGAATCTCCTGACCATTTTTTTCTTCTTGCTGCAACTTTAAAAAACCTACATTTTTCTTTATCCGGATTGTACAACTTGATTCGCATAGAAACCACTGTTTGTGTGCTTGTATTCTATATCTCCTTAAAAAAATTCTGTCAGCAGAAACGGCCTTGCGGAACGGTCACTTCACCCAAAATCACTTATTATTCATGGAATTGGCTAACAGATGCTGAAGATCCTGTTCGACAAACACAGTTTATTTTCATCAGAAGGATTTCTAGTTCAGCAGAAGTGTTCCTAGATTTCCCAACATGTCCGTCAAAACTCATTCTTCGGAATATTCTCTGAGTAGTCTATCTATAAGCTCCAAAGCTTATCTTTTTCCGGTTGTCTACATCAAATTTGGGGAGCATAAGCGCTGACAGTATTCCAGACATTTCTTTGCATCACCAATTTGAGAGGCCTCAAACGGGCCTCACAAGACTTTTCAAAACACTCACAAGACGTTACCAAGAAATTCTTCCGAAAGAATGAAACTAATTTCGTTTTTGGTATTTTCTTCTCCGAAGTAGAGCTTCGCTATTTTGTTTCTTCTTTGCACACGTTCTTTTGATCACCGGTCAAATATCCAGCTTGCCACTCTTTAATTACGTCTTTTGATTATTGTTACTTCGATAGGCCCCTTAATGTGTTTAGCTGTGACCCAATCGTTTCTGATCGGTGAAGATTTGATCTTCTTCGCTTTTACAATGCGAGTGACAAAGGGGTTGCATGCACGCTCACTAGAAGGTTTTAAGGTTTCTACCGTGATGTGATTTATCCCTTGGTCATCTCTTACAACAAGCGGGATTTACTGCTGAGACAATCCTTATTCGTCCCAGTACGTATTGGCAAAGGGATACTGAACTAGTCTTTTAAAAAACATTTCATACGATAAAATCATCGATGGTTCCCATTTGGCAACTTTTCGGTTTTTTTAACTGAAAGTACAGCTACAGCAACTCTTAATTTTGTGTCATTAATAATACCTAGTTACTAGAAGCTTACGACTCCCTTTAAAAATCTTATATCAAAATTTCTTACAATATTTCCTTAACTGCCTCGCGTTGTTAGTTGCCCATTTCTAATGGTTAATGTTGTATGAAAAGATAAGGAGAAAAGAAAATAATATCCCATAAAAAAAAACAAGTCCTATAGCAAGAATTTAATTATTCTAACCCACTCTCCACGATTCTAATCACTGACTGCATATCACATTCCCAGAATAATGATTATACACATATCACACGGTTGTTGTTACTGTTGTGTCTTCAGAGTACTTCTTCTTGTTGTTGTTGCAGATTGCACCAATGCTGCTATTTCTGCTGCTGTTTAATATCTATCTCAGCCATTTTGCTGATGCACAACGTGAGATAACGTCAGCTGACCTCTGTCGTAGTTATAATAATAAATTATTCTTCTCAGAACTACTTCGTACATTATAACTTGATGAAGTTACAACATAAAAACAATAACAACAAGAACTTTCTACTCCATCAACAGTTGACTGTCATCTTTATCATCTAATCACAAGCTGGTCATCTAACACTTTTAACCAACCAACTAGCAGCAATAGTTGTTTTTGTTTTTGTATTTCTAACAGTAGAGAGAGAGGTAGCACGTTTCAATTATGAATCCATAAAAACTCTGTAATTATTCGCTACTTCAGACTTAACTGTGTGTGCGGTGGATAGTTAGATAGATTATAAACGGTCCGGGACACGGGAAAGACCATGCACTTGGCAGCTCTCGGGCGATGTGAAATAAGTAAGTTCTAAATTTATAGCATGTACGTGTTGTGTGCATAGAAATGCTTGGTGCATTTGGGTGTTGAAGCAAATTCTGAGTTTTTTCCCTATGTGTCTCTGGGTTTTTAAGTTGAATGAAAAATTGAAATTCAAGACATTAGAATTATTTTTTGTTTAAATAAAGTGATTCAAAAGATTTTTTTTTTGGAAAATTGGTGATGCTATATGCATGGAAGAAATTTGTGGAATATTGTAAGCGCTTATGTTTCCCAAATTGGATATTTGAACAACCGAAAGAAAGAAACTTGCAGAAAGCAAAACCACTGCAGGGACACTATCAGCGGCGGTAGAAAGAATCAGCGTGGTTTAATGATGAATTTTATCCAATGAAGTCTATTGTGGCTATCTAATATTTACAATTTTACATTGAAATATTCAAGGTTCAAACACACCATGAAGATCGTAGTTGATAACTCAGTGCAGATTTGTTTGGGGTAAATCAACCACAGATGGAATCAAGCGTTCCGGAAGTCAACGTAAAGATGAAACATATTCCCCGCAGGAACCACTGAATAGTTTCCAATTAGAGTAATTGTGCACCAGAGAAGTGTCTTAAGTCCTCCTTATTACATTTAGTCCTTGACCGACTTCAAGGCGAATCAGTTATTGCTTGTTGATGACGGTACAGTGTTTTGGAACTGTGATCAATTTTGCAGAATCTCGCAATAACGCATCAAACTTCGTGTGAGCGTAGAATGGACGAAGTGACAGGAAAACCCTGCCATCTTCTGCGATCAAAAAATGTCCCCAAAAGTTAAAAAAAAGGCTCTACACAGCAGTTGTTTGTCCAGCGTGCAGTTGACGGCAGCTGATGATGAAGCTGATTTACATGAGAGCAGGAGTGTGTGATCGAATAAGTAGCAACAAAACCCGAAACAGCATGCCTTACGATGGCTTGAACATTCTTAAGTTTTTCTTAACAACCCGACCACGAAATTTGGAACTTTTCCAAACACAAACGAACGGGCACATACACCAACCACTAACATATCAAACCCATCTATCAGACGTTGCAAGGAGCCACTGCTCCTACGGGCCTAATGGAAGGATGATTCCTCAAGTGGGGTAAAGGAAGGATCACAGCCCCAAAGGGCGTTATCCTCTCCCCAACCAATGTATTGTGTAGCGACTCCGACCATAAGAACTGATTAACACACCAAACACTGACCTATCAATCTCATCCATCAGTCGTTGCATGGTGCCACTGCTCCTACGGGCCTGATGGAAGGATGATTCCTCAAGTGGGGTAAACAAAGGATCACACCTTCAAATGACGTCGTCCTCTCCCCAACCAAATGATTGTGCAGCGATTCTGACCAAACGAACATACAAACACACCAACTACTGACCTATCAAACTCATTCACTAGACTTTGCATGGAGCCACTGATCCTACGGGCCTGATGAAGGGATGATTTCTCAAGTGGGGTCAAGGAAGGATCACAGCCCCAAAGGGCGTTATCCTCTCCCCAACCAATGTATTGTGTAGCGACTCCGACCATAAGAACTGATTAACACACCAAACACTGACCTATCAATCTCATCCATCAGTCGTTGCATGGTGCCACTGCTCCTACGGGCCTGATGGAAGGATGATTCCTCAAGTGGGGTAAACAAAGGATCACACCTTCAAATGACGTCGTCCTCTCCCCAACCAAATGATTGTGCAGCGATCCTGACCAAACGAACATACAAACACACCAACTACTGACCCATCAAACTCATTCACCAGACTTTGCATGGAGCCACTGATCCTACGGGCCTGATGAAGGGATGATTTCTCAAGTGGGGTCAAGGAAGGATCACAGCCCCAAAGGGCGTTGTCCTCTCCCCAACTAATGGATTGTGTAGCGACTCCGACCATAAGAACTGATTAACACACCAAACACTGACCTATCAATCTCATCCATCAGTCGTTGCATGGTGCCACTGCTCCTACGGGCCTGATGGAAGGATGATTCCTCAAGTGGGGTAAACAAAGGATCACACCTTCAAATGACGTCGTCCTCTCCCCAACCAAATGATTGTGCAGCGATCCTGACCAAACGAACATACAAACACACCAACTACTGACCCATCAAACTCATTCACCAGACTTTGCATGGAGCCACTGATCCTACGGGCCTGATGAAGGGATGATTTCTCAAGTGGGGTCAAGGAAGGATCACAGCCCCAAAGGGCGTTGTCCTCTCCCCAACTAATGGATTGTGTAGCGACTCCGACCATAAGAACTGATTAACACACCAAACACTGACCTATCAATCTCATCCATCAGTCGTTGCATGGTGCCACTGCTCCTACGGGCCTGATGGAAGGATGATTCCTCAAGTGGGGTAAACAAAGGATCACACCTTCAAATGACGTCGTCCTCTCCCCAACCAAATGATTGTGCAGCGATCCTGACCAAACGAACATACAAACACACCAACTACTGACCCATCAAACTCATTTACCAGACGTTGCATGGAGCCACTGCTCCTACGGGCCTGGTGGAGTCATGATAATTCTAGTGGGGCAAGGGAAGGCCCACATTCTTAAAAAAAGGTGATTGTATAACGATTGACATTTCTTCAATAACAAAGAAATGCCCTACGACACTTTGGGCAATAGCCTGCTGAAACTCACTAACATCCGTTACGTGCATGACTGTCTTGGGAATTATCATAGGTTTTCTCTTCATGGGGGTCTCAAATCTCAATCCCCAGGGTATCACAATGGATCTTTATTGATATATTGAAGTGTGACGATAACAAGATCAACTTTCAGCCCATTACCCTAACCTAACCTATGCCTTACAAACCTGGTACTGTCATTGAAATCGAAAATGAACTGAGAACCTATTTCCAAAAATATCGCTGAAGTAAAAAGTTCTAGATCAAATCAATTTAACTACATCTGCAAACATGGAGCATGACAATCGTGCGTCGGTTATAAAAGAAAAAAAAGTGGAAGAAGTTAACGTGCAGTAGTAACTCGGACTACTTTTGCATTGCATAACTGCAAACTGATTAAATTTTGTTGATTTCGGTGATTTTTCAGTTGACAACATTTTGTTTTTCAAACGATTTCATCAATAAAACTTAACTCAAACACCATCACTAAATTTAAATTAATATCTTCTTAAAAATTATTATTTATCTATTACTTTTTCATTAATTTCAAATAATCCTACACCACAGAGTTTGGATTACAAAATCCACAGAAGCTTGCATAATCATTAATTAAATATCAATGATAGTTATACGAGTAGGTACTTAAGTTGGAAACTTTTATTATTATCTTCTATGCAATGCGCCGCTGCCGTATAGAGCTGCCGCTTCGTGGCTCTAAAAAAAAAACCTAAACCCCTATTAAACTTCCATTTAAAACTCATTTTAACCCATCAATTATATATTTTGTTCGTCTGCTATAACTTCTGCTAAATACTTCTCATCACGTAACATCTCTTTTATACTCGGTCATCCAAGCAGCCTGCTCTTTGGCATTAATTGAATAAATGGTTGTAAAAAGCCCAGCGACCATCGCATCATCATCATCATCTAAGAGACTCCTTTTTGAATTCAATCAGTCTAATCGATCAAAAGCAAGCAACCTAACAACAAAACGGTACACACAAATCCAAATCTCCTATAAACCTAAACATGAATCCGCACTTCGTATCGAATAAATACTTATAATGGGGAGCGGCAGCTACGGAAAAGGAAGGAAGGTTTGTTTTTTGAGATGTGGGATAGGCGATAGGAGGAAGTTTAGGGGAACTTTTGTTTTTCTTCTTATTAAACACCTCGCGTCTTTCTGTTCGATTTGAGGCGGTCAGGAACTCGGACTTAAACTATAAATCTCTTAACGACGCCCAGGAGCGATTTCCGATTGCAGTAATAATTCAATAGCCGAAGCAACAAAACGTTCGAATGACCTATTCGTTGTTTTATCGGAGTAATAACTACGTTTGCTGAATGTTCTTTTTTTTTTCTTTTTTGAGCACACAAGCGGGATAGTTAATTTCGCTTTCGAATGAAAGACACACACTGTTTAGTGCTCCCAGAAGTCCAAAAATAAAGGCTACTTTCCTATATAACATTACAAATTATTGATGCTTTCACTTTTTTCTTAGGAAGCTGGATGAGGTTGAACTTTTGTGTTGGCACGGGTTTCCATGTAAAAGTTTTTAATGTTGCAACATTAAAAATAAAATCAAAACAATACTTTCGATTTAATGTTATGTATGTTGCTGTGACTTTTAAGTAATTTTAACATTTTGTTGGACTGAATGTACTAATAATAATTATGGGTGCACCTGAAGATAAGAGGGAATGAAAAGTTGAAACAGCAAACAATCATTGCTCAATAAGAAGACTGATTTGCTTAAAGTTTGGTTCAAAGCTTTTTTATTGTAAATCATTAATTTCGAAGGAGTTACTTTCAAACAAACCCATACATTTTTGAAAGAAAAAAAAATATTGAAAAAAACAATTTTTTTTCTTCAGTTTTAAAATTTTTGATTTATATGAATTTAAGGTTTAATTTTCGAAACTTTAAATTAATACAGCACATAGGTAATTTCGACAAGGGGATGGTTTGGCATGTCTCCTCTTCAACCTGGCATATTGGAGAAAGCAATACGTGACTCTGGCAAAGTAACAAGAGGGACCATCGTCAACAGGTCCAGCCAGATACTGGCTTACGTAGACGACATTGACATCAGTAGTATAAATATCGGACTTGAGGAATAAAATGCTCCTCCCTAGTGTAAAAAATGTGCTCCGAGCATCAAAATTGCTCCTAAAGGAGGACAGCTATGACACTGGCTCGTTGGTGTAGTATCATGGGCAGTATGCATTGAGTGTCATGTGTGTGCTTGTGTGTGGAAAAAAAAGGTGGATGAAATTTGTGGGGATTGAAAATGTGATAGGAAATTTCGAATTGATAATGAATGAAAATGTAAGGAAAATGTAAGGAAAAAAAAGTGTTGGTAGAAAACTATTGTTGGGACTGTAAGAATATACTTTTTGGGCATGGGAATAGGGATGGGAAAATTTCATGCATGTTAATTACAACAACTATACAGTAGTATAAATATCGGACTTGAGGAATAGAGCATTTGGGTAAAATGTATTTTGTTGTTGTAAATTGTGAATTTTGGTGTGAATTTAGTTTTCGTGACTGTGAATTGCGGTTAGTGATGTACCTACAAAATTTTTTTATGTTTTTAGCTTGAATATTGACGTGGAGGATGCGGTGTATGTACACTGTACAGTAGGATGCTAGAAAAAAGGGATTCTTGTATGGTTTGTAGGTAGATTTCATTAGAGTATGGGTATATGAGTTTTGTATGGTAATGAGATCATATTACATCAGTGGGAGTTCATTGACTTTAAGATGCATTGGTTGTTTGAAGGTTGATAGTAATTTATGAAAAACAATTTAAGAAATAATAGAAAGGAAACAAATATTTTATGTCGTTTATAATAATTGTGATTTATTAATCCATGAATTGTTAGTCGGTGGGAAGCCGAGCCATTTAACATATACATTGTCTCCATTACTTTTAAGTACTTTTTCCACGAGATAAATATGAGGGTATTTAGTCTTTTGTAATTCTTTTTCGTAAAAACATCCACTAATAGGTTGACCATTAAAATCTTCAAGGAGATATGTTGGCGGGTTGGTTAGGTTTACTTTTCTTATCATAAAAATTTCCGTTGTCCAATTTGGTGTGTAGCCTTTCTCGAAAACGTGTTTGAACTTGCTTATTCTAACATTGTCGCCAACTCTATATTTACCCTGTGGAGCGATTTTAATTCTATTATAAGCTGTAGATAAGAGTTTTTTAGAGTTTTCCTGATTCACATCGATTGGGCGCATTTTTATAGTTCTATGCATAGAGTGATTGTATTCTTTCAACAAATCATTAATAATGCACGTCCATTTGTAATTACCATTAAAACTAAATTCCTTCCACATTTTTTTTTTTTATGTATATAGGATCCATAGCTCATAAATTTAGTATTTTATGATTTTCTAACGAATCTCTGACATCGAACGAATAATAATACAAATTTTGATAAGGAACTGAATTTTAATAAAACTTTAAAGGAGGATTTATTAGGTTTTACTTTTCTTATATTGAAATTTCCATTGTCCAATTACATAGGTGTGTAGCCTTTTGTTCGAACTTAAATTTAAGTTTCTTATTGCTTCAAAATGATAGCCTTCAATTTTACATCACTGAATCTTTTCTTAAACATGATCGTTCATGCTTATTCAAAGTAAAGTTAGATGCAAATACATATGCCTACATATTGTTAAATGCAGCCAGAAATTTCTGTATAAATAGCTGTTTCAGTTTAGGATGTATCTCATACCGTCGACGATGAATCTCAGAGAAGAACTTTTACAAGTTGAAGAGGAAGTTTTGTTCAAGCCTTGTAAAAAGGTTATTGAATTAAAACAAAATGAAAAATATCGTATTGGTAAACTGAAACGTTGTGTTACGAAATTTGGAGAACGAATTGTTGCTGATTTGGACGAATTTCAGGTAATTTTCCATTTTTATTTCTTAAAACGTTTAAAAACGTAAATACTAAAGACTTTTTTCTTTCAGACTTTCTTCCCAATGCGATACAACAAATTGTCAGACGCTGCAATAACCGAAATCAATCGAGGTTCATTCAACTTTACCTATTTATGTCCGTTAGGACGAACTGCTAGTATTAAAATTGAAGAAGAACTGTAAATTATTAAATAAACCTTACATGTTCTGAGCATACATATTTTGTTTTTAATTGCCTCTTTTCATTTCATTTGCGTAAAAGTGTTTACTTTATGAGGGGAAGAGTTTGACAGGTTTCAACATGTTTACCTCTGGTTAATCAGCGAAAATAAATTAAACTGAATTCATACAAAATCAATAGTATTTAAATATACTTTTAAGGTTTTTATATTGGGCATGTAACAAGTTATTAAGGCGAGAAAAGCATATTACAGTTTCAAAATCTGTTTGCTAGCTAGAAAACCATAAAATACAAACTTAATAGCATTTTTTCTTAAAAAATCATAGATACTAAATTTATTGGGTCAAAGGATGGTCAGTAAATTTAAAAAGAATAAATTATAAACTATCTTCACGTATACCATCATCATGTAAACTTACTTTTTAAGTTATGAGGCCACTAGAAAATCAGAAATATAAATATTTTACCAAAACTAATATGTGTCAATTTTTAAAGCATGATGAACATCAGAAAATCCTAGATGAATAAATTATGATGTATACTTATCTACAGTACATAGTCAGAGATTCATTAGAAAATAATAAAATACTAAATTTATGAGGTGTAGATTACTTACTAAAGGGAGTCTGATTATCTACTAACTCGGTTTTGATATTCAAGATGTTTGAGCTATATACAAACCTAGCTGATATATTCAAAATATTCTTATTCTTAAAGAATACCTCGCCCCGGTACGACCAAGTGTTCAATTTTGTTTACTTTTTTAAAAAAAACCCAAAAATCAATTCAATCATGAAGTCGTTTTTATGTGAAGTTTGCGGAAAATCGTTTTCCAAAAATTTTAATTTGAAAAGACATATGAAAATTCATACGTCTTTAAGGGAATCGGTTAACGGTGAAAATAAAAACTTTTGCTACGTGTGTGAAAAAAGTGTTAAAAAGGGGCAGTGGATTGATCATGCTAAAACCAATACTCATTCGGAATTGGTTAAGCAATTATTTGAGAAAATGGATGGCTCGAAAGAAGCTGCCCCTGCAAAAAGATTATGTGTGGTGTGTGATAAAAATGTGATCCCATGTCAATGGAATAACCATTTGAAGAGCAAGGCACATTTAAAAATGCAACAAGAACTTTTATTTGAAGACAGTTCTTTGGATCATGAAATCTTCCAAAACGGTGATTGCTCGACTCAAGCTGGACCAGCGAAAACGCGTTGCGAAATCTGCGAAAAAGATGTTATATTTTGTCAGTGGGATAATCACTTAAAAAGTATTGAACACATCAGTTTGATAGAGGCCATGTTTTCGAACGCAGAAGAAACTCAGAAGTCTGCAATAAAATATTGTGATGTGTGTGAGCTGAACATCAATGCAAGAGATTGGACAAACCATGTACGGCGAAATGTCCATAAGCGACTTGTTGCAGAACTCCTTTCTGATGACTTCCTGGTGCTGAAAAGTTGTTTCAATGGGAGAGTAGAAACTCTCATTTATAAAAACAAGAGTGAAGAAAACCTAAGTCCCCCTGAGTTTCTCAATGAAGCAGAGTCAGCAATTCTAGGAAAATTGAAAGATCACCTGGAAAAGTTGCAAAGTGTTAAGTTCAACTTAGAATTGTTTGCTGAGTATATTAAATTTACGTCGGAGGATGAAATGGAGCTAAGTCTTAAAAGTTTCAACACAAAAATGGAAATTGCACTTGAAGGCAGTGATATAATTTCTTCATATAGGAATATGATAGATGAAATTGACACGAAAATGCAAGAATTTCAAGAAAAAGACAGTGGATGGGCCTTGCTGCGGATATGTCACGTGGAAATAAACATAAATCAATACACACCAATCAAAGGTTCAAGACATATACCGTTGCCTAGTTTTCTTTCTAGAAAAAGAGCCTGTATAAACGTTCACAACACTGATGAGTATTGTTTCAAATGGGCCATCATCTCAGCACTTTTTAGCAAAGGAAAGAACAATACCCATAAACCTGAAACATACAAGATACGAGATATCAGTTCACGAACGATTTATAAAAATAACATCAGAATTGATTTCGCTGATCTGCAATTTCCTTTAAGACTTAGCGATATTTCTAAGTTTGAAACACTAAACCCTACTTTAAGCATCAATGTGTTTGGATTTGACGATGAGAAGAAGATAGTAGTAGGACCCTATTACATTACACCACAGGAGAAGAGAAATCACATCAATCTAATTCTCTTGCAAAACGAGGGAATTTCGCACTTTGTCTGGATTAAAAGCATATCAAGGTAAGCTTTATTGCAATTATAGATCTGATTATTACCTATTATTAAAACATATACATTTTTCTAATTTCTTTAAAATTTTTTATTTTTAGACTTGTTTCAACGCAGGCGAAAAACTACAGAGGAAAATCTTGGTTTTGCAACACGTGCTTGCTAAGATTTATATCTGAAGAAAAACTGATGGCGCACAAGGACAACTGCTGTAAAATGGTGACAAAAATGCCCAACGACGATAAAAAGACTGTATCGTTTGAACATTTTGAGCGGAAGATGGACGTGCCTTTCACAATATATGCAGATTTCGAATGCATCCTCGAGGAAGTAGGATCCCCAGGTAATGCTAGTAGTAGTAGTAGTATTAGTAGTAGTTTAAATATTCAAAAACATATCCCATGCGCAGGTGCTTACTTTATAAAATCTTGTGATAGTTCTCTCAATAGATTTAAAATGTTTAAAGGCAGCAATTGTGTAAAAGATTTTGTTAGTTCTCTGATAAAAGATTGCTATGAATTACATAAAAGAAATTCTAAACCCATGCTACTTTTATCAGAAATTGATTTAGAATATCAAAGAAATTGTCCATTATGTCATATCTGCAACAAAGAGTTAGGAACAGATCGAGTTGCAGATCATTGTCATTATACAGGCAAATATAATGGCCCAGCGCATAATAAATGTAATTTGATTTACCAAAAACCTAAATTTTTCCCAATATTGTTCCATAATTTCACCGGGTATGATTCGCATTTACTTATCAAAGAACTTGCTTCATACAACGGAAATATTTCTTGCATTCCTCTTAATAAGGAGCGCTATATTTCTGTTTCAAAGACATTACATACGTTTGATAACAGAACTATAGAACTGAGATTTTTGGATTCTCTACGTTTTATGCCTTCTAGCATTGATTCCCTTACAAAAGACTTAACACCAAGTGATTTTAAATTAATAAGATCTAATTTTCCAATTGAAGAAGAGTTTAAGCTTCTGACAAGGAAAGGTGTATTTCCCTATGATCATGTAAAAACATGGGAGAGTTTAGAGGAAAAAACCCTTCCTCCTCAAGAGTGTTTTAAAAATAAATTGACTGGTGAAGCTTGCTCCGATAGCGAATACAATCATGCTAAAAAAGTATGGACAGTTTTTAAATGTCAGACTCTTTCAGATTATATGGAGTTATATTTAAAAACTGACGTTCTTCTACTAGCTGACATATTTGAAAATTTTAAAATTATTTGTAAAAGTATTTACGAACTTGATCCCTGTCATTATTACACAGCACCAGGGTTATCTTGGGATGCAATGCTTAGAAAAACCCATATAAAGCTGGATCTTATTCAAGACATTGAAATATATAATTTCATAAAGAAGGGTATTAGAGGAGGCATCTCTCAATGTTCACATCGCCACTCAGTTGCCAACAATAAATATATGCAAAACTATGATGAAACAAAAGATTCACAGTATTTGATGTATGTTGATGCCAACAATTTATATGGGTGGGCAATGTCTTGTCCTCTACCTTATTCATCTATTAAATGGGTTAATAATATTCAAAACATTGATTTAATGAATATTTCAGATGACTCGGAAGTCGGGTATATATATGAAGTAGACTTAGAATACCCAGATTCCTTGCATGAATGTCATAATGATTTACCATTTTGTGTGCAAAACAAAAAAGTAAATCAATCAAAGTTTTCGAAATTAATAGCAGATTTAACTCCAAAACAAAATTATGTTATACATTATAAAAATCTACAACAATGTATTAAAAATGGGTTAAAACTCATTCGTATACATAGAGTTTTACAGTTTAAACAATCTAGGTGGCTTCAAAAATATATTGATTTGAATAATCAACATCGCACCTTAGCTACGAGCGATTTTGAGAAAAATTTCTTTAAGTTAATGAACAATAGTGTTTTTGGGAAAACTATGGAAAACGTAGATAAAAGAAAAGATGTTAAGATTGTAACCTCTTGGGGGAGTCACAAAAAACGTCTAGGAGCTAGAGCTTTAATAGCAAAACCGAATTTCCATAGTTTAACTAAATTCACTGATGAAATGACGGCAATTCAAATGAAAAGAGTTAATACTTATTACGATAAGCCGTTGTACTTGGGATTTTGTGTGTTAGAGTTTTCTAAATGGAAAATGTATGACTTCCATTATAGCTATATGCAACCCAAATATGGTAATTGTTTAAAATTAAACTATATGGATACAGATTCATTTATATATACAATAAAAACTCACGATTTTTATAATGATATTCAACATGATATTGATTCATATTTCGATACTTCTGCATACTCAGTTGATAATCCCTATAATATTCCAATAAAAAATAAAAAAGTCTTGGGTATGATGAAAGATGAAAATTCTGGGAAGATAATGAAGGAATTTATTGGGTTAAGATCGAAAATGTATTCTTATTCTGTTGAAGAAACGGAAGTAAAAAAAGCTAAAGGCGTCAAGAAAATAGCATTGAATGATATAAATTTAGCCAGCTATAAGGATTGTTTGTATAACAAACGAATTTTTCATGGTGAAATGTTTGTTTTTCGATCTTTTGCTCACCAAATCTATACACAACAGCTAAATAAGATTGTTTTAAGTCATCTTGATGATAAGAGATATATAAGGGAAGATGGAGTAAGCACCTACGCATGGGGTCATTATCAAATGAATACACATTAAAAACAAAAAAGAAATATTGTTAATTTTAAGTAAATTATTTTTATTTATTAACCTATTTATATAAGAAAAAACAAAACAAAAAAATGTTAAGCTTAAGGAATTTTTAAAATAAAGAACATTAAAAAAAAAAAAAAAAATTGTTGCTTTTTATTTCACATTACATTTTTAGGAAAACTTTAGATTCTGGCTGCATACAAAATTATTAATTAAAAATACATTTTGGAGTGCACAACACTTGTTATGTGATAAACATCTTCTCTCGTTTGTAAAAAGAAGTTTCAAGTCTTCAAAACTAGGACAATTGTAATCTTCGATATTTATAACGTCTACGTTTTCATTTAACATCTCTTTTATCAATTGAAATTTTTCGTTGCCCTTAACACAAACGACACGATTTATAATTTTTTCTTTAAGAAATTTCTTTACTTCATTATATTTTGTGAAGCCGCCATTCCAATACAATCCATGATGGTTTTGATATAGCCATTTTGCTTGTCTTTGCAATGATGTTGGTAAGTGCTTAAAATCAAAAGGGGGCGTCGTTATAAAGTGATGATGATTGCCGTCATGAAGAATAGCTATTTCCTTAACAATTAACTTGTTATGAGGTCCTCTAAACCCTTGAATATCAATTATGAATACCATTGTTGATTTTGATGTGTTCTTGTTTAAAAGTTGTATTGAACTAAATCAGCTAAATATTACGGGATACTATTTGACTAAGAGGATTGTAATTTATAATTCGATCATGCAGCATCAAACAATATGCTGAAGTATTAGGAGGTAATACTTTGGTTGTTTTAATTTCTAAACGAATGTCAACAGGGCCAGTTTTAATTATTTCACTCTGATGTCTGCAATCAATCACAAAAATAGGAGCTTGCAACTTAAAGAGCTCTCTTGTTAGCAGTGGTTCAGATACTAAGCTGTTATAATATTTTCTTTTAAACTCACTGTACATTTGGTAAGGAATGCTTAAGTTGTTTTTCTCAAATGATATATTTTGATCTTCATAAGGGTAAACGTCAGAATTTAAATATGCCTTTACGTTGGTAACGTTACAATGATCAAAATAGGTAGGATTCTCTTTCAGTTGATTTCTCTTGTTAGTTTGTAACGCAACAATAATGTATCTAGGTTTTTCAACTTGTGAAGTGGTCTTAACATTCCAGATATGATGGTCACTTGTAGGTAGGGCAGGATATTCATATAAATCCCAATTACGAAATGCAATTTTCATAGTGTCATTATCATTTATAGACTTGAATAGGTTCAATTTCAAAGAATCAGTAAGGTGAACATGCGGAACTTTCCATTGAACTTTGAGTAACGTTATCCTCGCTTGTTCATCTGCATCAGCTATTAGTGAATTTTCATCAGTACGAGAACGGGTTAGAATTAAGTCATGTCGAGCATTAGGTATTATTTTTTTGAAATCCTCTGCAAAACCCAAAAGTTTGTTTAGCGGCAAACAAAAATTAAAATATAATCCATCTAAGTTTAATGAAGAATTTGGACACCAACCTGCATTATACAACATAACACTTTCATTTTGATTCAAAGAAATATAATTTTTTATAGAAGTTGTGATTCCAACATTACGATTACTATCTATTTCAATACCATTCAGTTCATATCGGATCTCATCAAATAGAAATGCTATACAATTGTTTACAAGTTGTGTCTTTTTGACTTCCGATCCATCATTTTTCGATACAGTCCCCTCAACATAAATGTAACTTTCCGAAGGTAATATATTGAGATTTTGATGTTGCACGCAGATGTGGATGATGTCATTTTTGCCGAAGTTGTTTAAATACGGGGAATAGGAATGATATTCGTATTTTGAAATACTATCATCAAATGTTGGTTCTTGAAAAATATTCAGCATATCTTACTTTGTTGAATTGAATTTATTATTTTCTTTTCTTCAATGTGAATCCTAATGATACTAAGAATGATTTGTTTTCTTTTGATAGTGATTGTACTTTCTCTTTAGGAGTTATCGAAGTATTGATTATAGATCTCGGTAAACCTGGTCTTTTATAGAAATTACTGGAATCTGGGGCAGTATTATAAACTATCATTTTTGATGATTAAGGTGTAATCGAATGGTTACTAATTCACCTCGGAAATTAATAAGGTTTCCTTCTTGATCTAATAAATTTATTGTAATTGAACTTATCTTCTTCACGTTCACTGGTAAATAAATAACATTTTTAGGCACCTCAATTATTTTATACCCCGGACTGACTTTGATTGAAAATTGATGAAGTATATGCGCAGGTTGACTATTTATGAATGTCCCATCAATTAAGTTGCATTCAATTCTCACTGTATTGACACGATTGATATCAACGTATAGATCTGATTCATGCATTTGTTTTGCCAACAGTTTTCTTTTACTGAACCCTAAAAGTGAGCCAATCGAATAAGAATGTGAAAAATCTATATCTTCATTGCAGTATATTTCACATTTCAAAGTGTTGTTATTTGCTCTGATTTTTACAATAGTTGTTTTATTTTTCTCTTTAAGACCTTCTTGAATATAATTATTTATATCTTCAATTTCGTAAGAGCCAATTGGAAGAACTATTACATCAGTACCAATATGAAATAAATTATTCATTACATCTACGTTAGGTATAGAGTTGTATGTCTGGAAATCCACTAATCCACACACATAATTTGAGTCTAATATTATCGGGGGGAAATACTCTGTTGTCAGAGAAGACTTGTTTCCGCTCAACGTAAGTGTTATCGACATTATCGGTGTAATAGAAATGAAACAAATAATGTATTGTAAAGCTTATTTATTTTGATTTAACAGAAACTCTAAGCATAAGTGACCGCAATTAAAAGTATTAAAACTCTGTAAACATTTATGATTGTAGTAAATATTACATTCATGCAAGTATCTTACTAATTCCTGGGGAGGTCTTAGATTACCGAAGCTATCAAAATATTTTACATTATTTTTGTTTTTGTTATATGCTACCCAATGTGTACCACTTCCGTTATTATTATCTAAATTTATGATTCCATTTTCTATTCTAAATGGTTTATTCGGCAATGTATCCCTCATAAAAACACCTCTGAAATTCGGAATATAAGTTTTACCAAAATTAAGTATATCTACGTTAGTAAGTGGACGGTTGGGTAGCATTTTTAATAGTTTTTTGATTCTAGTGAACTTAAAAATAACCCCAAACCAGTTTTATATGGCTTAAGATAAAGACCCTTTCCTTGCTTAAGTTTTATAGTTTCCATAACTTTATTGTGACGTTTATTTTCCTCCAATTGTTTTCTTCCAATCTTTGAATCGTTTATAGCTTTCGCCATTCCTGCAACGCCACCAGTTAGAGAACCTACAGCAGATAATCCTGCTAAGATAGGAAGCAATGGTAAAAATCCTCCAACTTTTGGAATCGGTATTACTCTAGGTAATGTTATATTCCTCCGTTTGTTCTTAATAACTTGTCTAGCTGCAGTTAAAGCAGTCGATGCTAATTTATTTATGTTTTCAGTTTTCGAATTTTTGATTGCCACTTTAGCTTCTTTGACTGCATTTTTGAAGAAATTAATTTTCTTTTTCCTGGGGCATTGACGACGGTCTTTCTTTGTCTTAGTTTTTGATGATATACCCATTCCAAGAGTAGATTTAGCCTTCATCATGTTAGTAACTAAAAGACTATTTAGTTTCTCTGATAATGTTGAATCCTTAGCTTTGAACCTCTGCCAGGATTTCTCAGATAAAATTTTATCGGCTGAATGTCTGTAATTTAAATTATTACTTTTACTATATGCTATATCGTGTTCACGACAAGCTTCATCTAATTGATTGATCCCCCGATCTCCTCTAGCAAGACGCTTTTCAAGTTTGGTTCCGGGTCCACAAAAATTATAAGATGGGAGATGTAATTCAAATGGAAGTTTGTTTATTAATGAGTTAATCAATCCGTTTCCCTGAACTGAGTTAGTAGAACTAAAAGTTGATGTTCTAAAATCAATCATTATATAACTAATGCTTAAGACGTGGGGAGTGATTATGAAACAATGATCATAAAACACGAAGACTTATATGAAAAGCTTCATTCAATAAAATGAAGTTCGTAAGGCAGCAAGAATCCATTAGCATTCAAAATTTTGACGGAAATATAAAACAAAAAAAGAAGCATGGAAAATTATTTCCTAATAGTATTCGAGGAATAATTGTAGGTCCATCTAATTGTGGAAAAACTAATGTTATGCTAAGCATTCTTTTAGATGTCAATGGTTTAAAGTTTGAAAATATATACCTTTATTCAAAATCATTGCATCAACCAAAATATGCATATCTAAAAAAGGTTATAAAATCAATAAAAGAAATGCAGTATTATGAATTTTCAAATAATTGTGAAGTTATGTTGCCTTCTAAGGCTAAACCCAATTCAGTTTTCATATTTGACGATGTAGCTTGTGAAAAACAAAATACCATAAGAGACTACTTTTGTATGGGTCGACATAGCGGTGTAGATAGCTTCTACTTATGCCAATCATATACACACATTCCAAAACATTTGATTCGAGATAACGCTAACTATATAATTCTTTTCAAGCAAGATGATCTTAATTTGAAACATATTTTTAATGATCATATTAATTCAGATATGACGTTCAAACAGTTTAAAGAGTTGTGTTCAGAATGCTGGAAAGAATTGTATGGGTTTTTAATTATTGATAAAGATAGTTGCGTTAAAAATGGACGGTATAAAAAATCTTTTAAAGAAACAGTTATTTTATAAATTGATACAGTCATGAAACTGCTTTTCATATTAATACACCTATCTTAATATTACCTGTATTATACTGCCTTGTATTGAACAGCCCCTGTATTGAACAGCCCTGTATTATACTGCCTTGTATTGAACAGCCCCTGTATTGAACAGCCCTGTATTGAACAGCCCTGTATTGAACAGCCCTGTATTGAATAGCCCTGTATTGAACAGACCTGTATTGAACCGCCCTGTATTGGACTACCCATTCTTCAGATCCTATTAGAAGTAATCTAACACTCTAAATAGCTATGGATATGAATATAAAAACACTGAAAAATCTTATAAAAACAAAGGAGGCTTTGAAGAAAAAGTATATGCTTCTCAAAACTGGAAAATACATAAAGGACTTAGAAACTGAAAACACGTATAAACCAATTGTTGAACCCTTACGTAAAATCGTTAAAAATTTTGAAAATAGTGAAACCAAGAATCGCGAGTTAAAAGAAATAAAATCATCCGCTGTTAAGCGTCGTCTTCAATTTAAAAGTCCCCCAACAGAAGAAGCTGAAGCAATTGAATATGAAAATAATTCTTCAGAAGGAGATTTGAATTTACCTTTATCGAATTCGATGACAGTTGATGAAGACACATCATTTAAAACACCTTCAAATAGCTTTAATGAAAGTACTCCGATCAACAGATCGTTGATTTCAAATTCACTTCATGATAAAATCTATGGTCCGTACTTTGATGCTGAATCGAATTCAAACAAATTGGGAAGATCAAACTTTAAAATAAACGATGAAAACAATATTATAATTGATGAAGAAATTTTCTATGGAACTGAGGGTCTTCTTGAACTAGTATTGAGCAAAAATCCCCGAAAGAGTATTTATAATACTGAAGATTTAAAGCAGTATCAAAAAATATTACAAAAAACATGCGCTCATTTGAGAAATCATGATATAAATTCACAGGTTAAAGGTAATAGAGGACAAAAATATAAAAAAATTATTAAACCTTTGATTCAGAGTATAACAAAAAGTAAACAAACAAAAGTTGGAAATGCATACATGGATATGGATAGTTCTCCTACAATGATCTATTCAGCTAATCCTATTGATTATGTATATTGGGATAACCCAAATGAGCTTGTAGATAGGTTGAGACTTTTAATCGCATCTGAAACTTCGGGGCATAACAATCATAAAAATGAAATAAATTCAATCGTGGAAGAGTTGCGAGAACAAAATATAATTTATTAGCAAAATGAGTGTTGACAAGTTCGGAAGAAGCTCCAGCAAATTTCAAAGAACAATCGTTGGTCCTCAAGGTCCTCCTGGTGATGGATTTAAGCAAACTGAGAATGGTGATTTTGATATTGAAGGAAAATGTCTGCATAATATCGGAAGTCCAACAATGCCTCATCAAGCAGCAAACAAAGCATACATAGATGATGAAATAAAAAATAAGGAACAAATATTAAAAGAGTACATTGATCTACATATTTTCAATACAATCCGTCTGTTGAATGATCTTCGAGAGTATTTTCTACTTGAGATAGGAAAAATTAAAGGGAATCAAGAAGCGGAATCAAATTATTATTCATATAAGACAGAATAACTAACAAATTATACATTCAGTTTTTATTTGTAAACCAAAGCGATACCATAATCATGTCTAATATCAATATATCATTAATTTTAGATGAAATTTTGACTTTTTTAAGGCTTCATAAACAATATTTGCTTGAAGAACATCATGAAGAGTTTCTGAGAAATATTTCATTTTTTAGTAATTATAAAAATGTTGATCGAGTAAAATCTAAGTTTGGGTGTCACTTTACAAACTGTTCGTGGTCTTCAAATACATGTAAGGTGGGACCAGATACTTGTGGATGTTGTTTGATTGAAACCCGTTTAATAAGATTAAGAAAACTAATGTTACTGTACCATAGATTAAAATAAATGTTATTAAGCCCACATATAAGTGCGCATATAAAACCATAAAAATTGAGTTTTCTTTCATTCTTTTGAAAAATGAGTAAACGACAAGTTGTTGAAGAGCTTCATAGGTCAGCAAGAAAGAATTTCAACCGACGAAGAGTTATTATCAAGGGGTTTGATGACCTTTGGCAAGCTGATTTGGTTGAAATGATACCCTATCACAAAGAAAATAATGGCTACAAATATTTAATTACGGTCATTGACACTTTCTCGAAGTATGCATGGGCAATTGCTTTAAAAAATAAGACAGCTTCATCCGTTGCAGAAGCAATGAAGTTAATTTTCAATAAATCATCGCGACAGCCTAAAAACCTACAAACGGATGATGGAAAGGAATTTTTTAATAAGATATTTCATGATTTAATGAAATTACATAAAATTAATCATTATTCTACGTTCAGCTCACTTAAGGCATCAATTGTTGAACGCTTTAATCGCACAATCAAGGAAAAAATGTGGAAGGAATTTAGTTTTAATGGTAATTACAAATGGACGTGCATTATTAATGATTTGTTGAAAGAATACAATCACTCTATGCATAGAACTATAAAAATGCGCCCAATCGATGTGAATCAGGAAAACTCTAAAAAACTCTTATCTACGGCTTATAATAGAATTAAAATCGCTCCACAGGGTAAATATAGAGTTGGCGACAATGTTAGAATAAGCAAGTTCAAACACGTTTTTGAGAAAGGCTACACACCAAATTGGACAACGGAAATTTTTATGATAAGAAAAGTAAACCTAACCAACCCGCCAACATATCTCCTTGAAGATTTTAATGGTCAACCTATCAGTGGATGTTTTTACGAAAAAGAATTACAAAAGACTAAATACCCTCATATTTATCTCGTGGAAAAAGTACTTAAAAGTAATGGAGACAATGTATATGTTAAATGGCTCGGCTTCCCATCGGCTAACAATTCATGGATTAATAAATCACAATTATTATAAACGACATAAAATATTTGTTTCCTTTCTATTATTTCTTAAATTGTTTTTCATAAATTACTATCAACCTTCAAACAACCAATGCATCTTAAAGTCAATGAACTCCCACTGATGTAATATGATCTCATTACCATACAAAACTCATATACCCATACTCTAATGAAATCTACCTACAAACCATACAAGAATCCCTTTTTTCTAGCATCCTACTGTACAGTGTACATACACCGCATCCTCCACGTCAATATTCAAGCTAAAAACATAAAAAAAATTTGTAGGTACATCACTAACCGCAATTCACAGTCACGAAAACTAAATTCACACCAAAATTCACAATTTACAACAACAAAATACATTTTACCCAAATGCTCTATTCCTCAAGTCCGATATTTATACTACTGTATAGTTGTTGTAATTAACATACATGAAATTTTCCCATCCCTATTCCCATGCCCAAAAAGTATATTCTTACAGTCCCAACAATAGTTTTCTACCAACACTTTTTTTTCCTTACATTTTCCTTACATTTTCCTTACATTTTCATTCATTATCAATTCGAAATTTCCTATCACATTTTCAATCCCCACAAATTTCATCCACCTTTTTTTTCCACACACAAGCACACACATGACACTCAATGCATACTGCCCATGATACTACACCAACGAGCCAGTGTCATAGCTGTCCTCCTTTAGGAGCAATTTTGATGCTCGGAGCACATTTTTTACACTAGGGAGGAGCATTTTATTCCTCAAGTCCGATATTTATACTACTGACATCATCGGAAGGACCGAACAAGCTGTACACCATTCCTTCATCCAGATCGAACAGGCGGCACAAAATCTGGGGCTGCACATTAGTGAAGTTAAAACAAAGTACATGGTGGCATCGAATGCTAGAAGAACAGTTGGTCAAACAATCAAGGTAGGGGAGCACGAATTTGAAGTGGTGCAATCCTTTAAATACCTTGGGTCAATAGTAGCAGCGGATAATAATTTAGAAGAAGAAATACGCGGGGGGCTAATCAATTCCAACATAGCCTACTATAGTCTGTCAAAGCTCTTCAAATCCAGAAATCTCACTATAAGTTCAAAACTGCAGGACCATGGTCTCGCGCAGTACTCACTTATGGACTTGGGTGCTTAACAAAAGACACTCCGACCTCTTAGCCGCATTCGAGAGAAAATTGAGGAAGGACGATTCCAGAGATGGTACAATCATGAATTGTACGCAATCGACCTTGAAGCAGACATAGTGACAAAAATTAAGCTCGGTAGACTCCGTTGGGCAGGGCATGAGTGAAAAGGAACTTGCTCGGAAAGTCCTTTGTGGTACATTTTATGGTAGACGGCAGCGTGGTGGACCATGCTTGCGCTGGAGAGATGGCGTAGACCAGGACGCCCGAAGCCTTGGGGTGCGCAACTGGATGGCGTCGGCTCGGGACCGGGATAGGTGGAGAGACTTGTTGAAGGAGGCCAGGACCGGACTCCGGTTGTCGAGCCGATGATGATGATGAAAATAATCTTATATTCTTATTTCAAAATTTATGAGTACATTTTTTGGATTTTTGAGAGTGCAAGTTAAAAAAACCTAAAAGATCAATGACAAATAAAAAACAAAATTTGTCGCCCAACATTTCGGTTTTCAAGTTATTTTGTTGTTTCTTGGCAAAATGTCAAGAGACTCTAAATCATGGCAATCTGCGTCAGTCAGAGAAGAAGGAGAAGACATGGTAAACTTTGAGCTGCCCTAAAAGGCTAACAAAAGGTGAAATTTATATTTTTCTATTACTACGCAGGTTTTTGAGTTGCTCAATTTTAAACCGAAAAAAAGAGGCTGGGTGCGACCCACACTGATAACTTCCCATTTGTGATCTTGAAAACTTTATATTTAGTTTTTTTTCAAGTAACCAAATTTTCTGCGAAACAAATTTTAGCTGTTAAATTCAAACAATCATTTTTTTAAGATTGAAAAGCATGGATTTTGAATATGGGGGACTTGTATACATATATTCTTCTTAATACAAAGTTTATAATTAAATTATGATATTATAAAAATAAGTTTATAATTAAATAACATTATAAAAATTATTTATTATTTCGGTTCCAGACATTTTAATTGAAAAATTTGAAGAATTAAATATTCACATACATAAATGATATGGTTTGGTTATTGAATCAAGGGTACTTCAATAATATATCCGCTCTAAAACTAGATATCATTATATTGTGCCTGTTTGTTTTT
The DNA here is from genome assembly GCA_958431115.1 of Syrphus vitripennis. Classification (NCBI taxonomy): domain Eukaryota; kingdom Metazoa; phylum Arthropoda; class Insecta; order Diptera; family Syrphidae; genus Syrphus; species Syrphus vitripennis. The sequence goes on from OY288109.1 coordinate 90,866,634, forward strand.
TTCCTTAAAAAGGTTTTCATTCCATTTTCATAATGTACAACACATCCTAAAACAATTTTAATTTATTATTTATGTATGAGGCTGGTATTTGTTTGGGTGTAGATTTAAACTTCGAAAAACAATATTTTCCAGTTATTAGTGGAATTTTCTTAGTTCTGTTTAAATTTTTGTTTTAAATGTCAGTTAAGTGAATGTCAAATATATACCCGCTATAAAAAATTTTATTGTGTATAAAATTAAATACCTAATGGCAAAGTCAATATCATTGCTCGTTCTCAAGATATTCGAGTCGAAAAACCAATTTTACCACTTTTTAGTTTATTTTTTTTTTTTTATATTTTTTATCAAAAACTGTCAATTAGATATTTGTCAAAATTTAACCATTCATAAAAAATTGTACTATGTATAAAATAAAATATTTTAGAAGGCACAATCGTTGTTCGTTCTCAGGATATTCGAGCTGAAATATAATTGTAACTACTTTTCTTTAGAATTTTGATTTTTTGTTAAAAAACTGCCCATTCAATATTTGTCGAAATTTTATCAGTTGCTAACAATTATGTTATGTAGAAAATAAAACAAACAAGAAGTCAATATCGTTACCAGTTTTTGAGAAATTTGAGTCGAAAGACAATTTATACCAATTTTTGGTAAAATTTTTTGTAGTTTTTAATTTTTTGTAAGAAAACTGTCCATTGAATTTTTTTGAAATTTTCACCAGTAGTCAAAAACAACATTTTTCGTAAAATAAAATTATTTTAAAGTTAATATCGTTTTTCCATCTAAGGATATTCGAGTTATAAAATTTTTTTTTTAGTTTTTTTGATTATAAAAAATAACGGTATATTGATTTCTTTCCAATTTCATATCAAATTTGTATGACGTCATAATGTGTCGACTAAAATTTATTTCAAATCAATAGCATTATTTGTTCGTGAGATATTTGAGCCCAACAAAAATTTTCACTTCTTTTTTAAACTGCTATAGTAAAAAAACAACTGATTGAATATTAATAAACGCCCTTTCAGCTTCTTTCGAAGTTATCATCTGTAAAACAAAATTTATTTCAAGTCGATATCTTTAGTCGTTCTTGAGACATCGACGACGAAAAATGGTACCAGAACGTACGAACGTACGTACACACGCACACACAGACATCTCTCTAAAAATGATTGATATAGGCTCTAGGGACCTTGAAACGTCGAGAAATGTCAAAAATTTCAATTTGACAAATCGGACCGATTACAATAACTCCCTATGGGAAGTTGAAAATATTAATAGATGATGTTAAAAAGTGAAGAATAATAAAAATCCAAAGATATTTGGAAATTGTCATGTAAGTATATAATTTTCAATCCAACGCGCTAGCGGATAACAACGATCGACGTTGTCATGTACTACGTACGTTTATATTTCTATTTGCAATTTGGAATTTAAAAAATAATTTATGCAAAAATTTCAATTAAAGGCATTTCCTTCCTACGAACTTTTAGCATCTAACTTAGGTGTACCATACAACGGGCGATGTGCTATTGCATCGAACAGAGAAGATACTTTTCGTTGTAAGATGTTTCAATGAACCCTGGGGTTCGATGCCTTTACGATGCCACCATCAGAACATCCACCATCACTTCTTCTTCTACCATAATATCTACCTCTCTCGTCCTCTAGCACCATCTCCACCTTCCACCACCTTCCACCACAGCCCACTCTGACTCCTTGTTTGTGTCTTCCTTGTTTGACGCCCGCATAAAAATAAATGGAATGGCAGTAACCCGACAGTTTCCATTCAATTGTCTTGCATTTTCCTTTCGCTTTTCCGTTTTTTTTTTTTTTTTTTTTTTGCTGCCAAGAAGAAGTTGTTGTTCTTTTGTGTTGTGGATGTTTCTTAGTTTTTTTTTCTTCTTAACCTGGCTTATAGCTGGTTTTTTTTTCTATTCTAAAAGGTAAATAACCGCGAAATGATTCTCCTCTTGATCGCAACAGCGCGCGGTAACAAGGCACGCAGACAAAACAAAGCAACAAAAAGAATGGTCTTCCTGTTCCGATGTGTTCGCGCAGATAGCACGGACGACCAATCGTTCGTCCGTCCTACCGTTTGTCCGCTACCACGCCGCACCGCACCGCACCGTTCATGTCCACATGGAATGGATTCTTCTCTTTTCTATATAACGAACGAACACCTATAGAAGTTTTAGAAAAGACCTAACCTAAGGTTGGCTGGTGGACTTGAGGTTGAAATTGAGAGTGGCATCCAACTCAGAGTTAAATAAGAAGAAAAAGAAGTGAGTGTGGCGCGTGATTCCCGGTCCGGGCCTTGGCCGATACCAGTGACGAGAGTGACGATGTCGCTCGAGGAGTGGGGGTATGGTGGGAGGTTATGCGAAGGCAAATCGTGGATAATTTGTTGCACTCCTACACGAATTTTGTGTACGGACATTAGGCATTAAAAACAACATACCACTCTTATTCCACTTCTTCTTCTTCTTCTTTTTGTTGTTGGAGGATTGTAACGATACGAAGTAGAACTTTAGAAGTACCTATCTAAGTGGAATTGCGCCTTGACCTGACTTTGACTTGTGGTGCTATTGATAAATCAGCGATAGTCTAGTAGAAGATGGAAACGAACGAAGAAGAAACATTGTGTCGAGAGATCTCAACGCAGAATCTTATATATGCATCTTTTTCAAAATGAGTTCTAGGAAGTAAAGAACAAGCACACTAAAAATTCAAAAACAAGTCGTTTATTACCAAACAAGAGATAACTATGGTTGAGTGAAATCTAGAGGGAAAAAAAAACATAACAAACACTGAAAAACAACATTGTCTGCAAATGGCTGAGTAATCAAAAAAAAAAAAATTAACTACACTGAGGTCATGTCTATGGTTGTTGGGCTGAAAATTCGCACTGTATTATGGTGGTTGGGAATGGCAATGACTTCGAGAATTTTTATTTTATTTTAATTGCTCAAGTAAGGGTAGTCACCTCATTTTATTACAGTTCGTCTTTTTTTCTTACCAAATTGAAAAATAAAGAAAAAAGGAAAATTAATCTGAGATAACTCCGAAATAAAAATGTTAAATGCTCATAAGATTCTCTCAGATCAAATTTTGCCCACGAGCAAGCACCAAGGGTTTTAACGTTCGCTAGCTTGAGTTCACGCAAAAAAAAAATCACAAGCGAAACAACTTATGGGCTTTACAGTGAGGCGGCCTCTTGTGGGCAAGAGCGTAATATGGTACATGGCTATGGCTCACGCCCAAGCGCAATGAGCCCTAATACGGAATCACCATAGCAATGTAGCAGAAGGTGTCAAAAGTTCGGAACAACATCTGTTAAACTAGAGTAACGGAGCTGAATGAGAACCAGCTCAAAAGGTGGATGGAGCACTTTTCAGCTATTTTAAACAGCATGTTTGCTAATAAAGTGAACCCAAAAGTCAATGGCCCCAACCCCGCCATGGTGGAATCTTAACCGTCAGATGAAGTACACTAATTCCCGCAGAGGACTCCCACAGCATCGGGTGAACTAATGCATCTAACCATTCAGGCAGCTTGGGATGCAGAGAGATTTCATGAAGAGTGGAAAAGAAATGTCACGTTCGGCAAAATGGAAGGTTCTAAAAAAAAACCCCAGGGTGCAGCACTTGGAAATTCACATCCCCTCTTACTAGCTGTAAGCGTCTAAGTAAAAGCGGATAGTATACTAGATATACTAAACGTCTGTGAAACAGCTTGTGGTGGAAAGTGGCAGTACATCGGTCGCAGTGGAGAACCCAGAACCCTCTCACGCAGGCAGGCAGCCGAGCGGGAAGACTTAGAACTACTTGGCGAAGAACGTTTGAAGAGGAATCAGCACAACTAAAGTGTAGTAATGTGCCGAAGTTCTTTAAATTAATTAAAACTTAAGGCTAATTCCTGTTTTCCAATATTTGTTTTAAATATTGAAATTCACCAACAAAATTAGTATTTGGAATGTAAACAATGTATATTAGAATTATTCAAAAATAACCAAAACTATGGCTGTTTTTTTTGTAAATTGGTGAAATTGGTTGGATATTCACCAGTAAATTTTTTTTTCCGAAACCAAAAACGGGTGATATTTTTAAATGATCACAACTCTTACTTTAACTTATATCAATTTTCATTTCTTTTCACTGAAATTCACCAATGAAATTTCTAGAACATTCATTTAAATATTGAAAAACAAAAACAAAACAATAACTTTTATTGTATTTATGAGACCGTAGCTACTTTAACTGTTTACATATTGATTTTAATCGTTATGTTGCAGTTCATCAACAAATTCTTTTAATGGGTTCTCTGTGATTCCTTAAAAAAATCTTTTAAAAATAGTTGGTGGTTAAAAACCTTTAACTTCAGGACAGTTTAATTTCTTTCTTTCTTAACATCGTGAACAAAGTAATCATCATCACCAATCATTCACCAGTAAAATTGTTGAAAAATAAAAAAACTTAAAAAATTTAACACAAGGAACAAAATAAAGACGCTAAAATATTTTAACATCTATAAAGCAATTATCATTTGACTCATAGACATAATATATTGATTTAAAACAAAAACTCCTTCACACAATCATTAATCTCTACTCGTCATTCATTCAAACCAAAACAATAAATCACAAATAAATCTACAGTTTTAATCGAATCCTACACCAAGAGGAAGGGTGCAGTCTTTTTTTTATGCTATGTACAACAATAAGTATTCAAGCGAGCAAAATAGCTCTTGTGCCTGTCAATCAAAGAAGTGATTTACTTTAAAATTATGTATACGCGTCGCGCCACCTTTGCCCCCCACCACCGACCGTACCGCCACCATTCGCTATTTACCGCTGCTGTTTTAACGGCATCAATCAAGGAGGAGAGGTTGAGTTTAGAGGTAAATATAATTTTTGTGAAATTAGGGCGTAACTGCAAGGCAGGGTATCTCGTGCCTCGTACCTCTGCCTCAACCTAACCTAACCTATCTGTTTCAAATGAGATGGATTGGATTAATATATTATATGAAATTACACAACAACGCAACGGTGTAGACAGGAATAAGTCAAAACACTTTTGTACGTTTGCCCTTTTCGAAATGCGAGATTGTCTCTTTTTTGTCATCCAGAGCCAACTGCAAAACCACCTCCACCTCCATCATATATGAATAACAACTGAAAATGAGTCAGCCGAAGCCGATAAACCGTGAAGAAGTAGGTTCATGTGGTAGGTATAATAACTCTTTTTTTTTGTCAGAATGCGATTTCGAAATTCATCTTGATTTTGTAGAGAAATTAAATTGCATCCAGTTAAAGGAAGGGTCTTCCCACGCGCATGTTGTCGTCGTCATCGTCATTTTATCTTTTCTTTTTTTTTTTTTGGCTGTCAGACCCAGTAGGGAGTACATAAATTGTTCCTTTGTGCGTTTTCTTAGCGAAATTAAAAAGCAAAACATTTAAAGAGTGTGTGTTGTTGAGAATATGAAATTAACGTAAAATATCTGCTTTTCCAGGAACTATCGTATCATCAGCTTCAGTGTCAGAGGCAATTTTTCTTTGTTTGCAGTCAAAATTTTGACAAAGAAGTTTGCAATATAACTGCAAACCATCAGAAGAAAGAAATAACCTCTTTTTTTTTAATAAATGCAGATCAAGTATTGGAATATAACAAAGGATTGGGTGCTCAAGCTTAAAAACACAACAGGAAGTGTCTTGTTCGTTTTTTTTCCGCTGATAGTTTCAATGTTTTTAAGATTTTCTGCAAATTATGGAAAAGCTTAAAATTTCAGGCCCTTGGACCTATTATGTCTGTGAGTTCCTCTGCAGACAAAAGGCCTACAGTTACAGTACTCCTACTCACCATCGCGTCGTCGTGTACGGTTCCCGAAGATGTATTTCAGCTCTTTCCAACTCTTGCCCTGTTGTGTTGATTCTTCTTCGACGATTCTTCGTCAAGTACTTCTAGGCGAGGAATTGATCAGTCGTAGTTTGCTCTTTAAACTTATAGTTCCTTTCCATATTTTGGGTAGCATTCTAAACCCAGCCTTTACTTTCCCGATTTTGCTGTTAATACCTAGTACAGTTCCACCGTCAGTATTGACCAATACTTCCAAGATATTAAAAATTTTGTTCCATCTCTACTAGTTGTCCAGGAATATCTACTCGAACAGATGAGGAGTTTTAAGGCTGATCCTTTTTTTGCCGCATTGATGTTCAGTTCAACTTATCTCTCCACACTTGTTGTCATTGAGGTATTTGAGGTGTTATTACAGAGTTCACTGAATTATTCCATTTTTAGTCGACAAAGTTTATGAAGATTTGATAATAGCAGTCAATTTATCACGGATGCCCTTCTTCCGTTAGGGATCTCTTCTCTATTGAAATTGTCGAACTTCTTTTCGAACGAAGCACTGACGCAGTCTTGTTAATGTAGTCTACACAGAGGATTGACTCAGTGCGGAATAGTGTCTGTTCGGCTTCTAATGTGTCTTCGAAATTGTGTTTCATTGGCTCCAGGTGGATTCTTGCAAATTTTTCTCCAGTTTTCGCACTGTATCAGATGTCCTTATTCTGTGGGCTTTTCATTCCTTACTTTAGCTCTTCAGGAAAGCTCCCCGTTTCCTTGGCTCTTTCGATGAGTGGGTGCAGTTGCTCGGTAGCTCAGTAGCTCTTTTATTACTGAAATTGTTTCTTCGGACAGGTAATTTTGCTGGAGTAGCTGCGAGTTGGTTCATTTCTTTGATCCTTGCACAAGTTTCTTCGGATAGCCAAGAAGCCTTCTTGGCAACCGACCTAATTGCAGCTGTATGTTATCTTACGATAACTGGTTGGTTCCGGCTCTTCTTTTAGCTTTTTTAATTTGTTGCTGTTCCTGTTTTCAGATTTTATTGCAGTGGTTAAAGCTTCTAATAAATTATTTTATTTTCTAGTTGAAGCTTGCAAAAAATCATCTTCAGCATGTTCAAAAACCATTCACCTAAAGAAACAAATTTGTAACAAAAAGCGTTACCAAAGCTACAGGCTCTTTTGAAGAAATAACCTCAACGACTATACAATGATTGTCGTCATCGTTGGTCTTATTAAGGTCAGGAACAACAAACAGACATCAGACAATAATAATTGTAATTGCTTTTCAAAATATGTATATCTTCATCTGCCATCAATTGAAAACGAAACTAAATAAAAGTTTTATGCAACCAAAAAAAAAAAAGCAGACCAACATCCAACAAAAGAAACTAAATAAATAGAGGGAGTTTTTTTTTTGCTTCAGGTGGGTACTCCGGCTTCCACCGGCGGCGGCGGCGGCGGGCCGGGCGGTTATCGCAAAAAAAGTTTCCGTGATGATGTTGTTGGAGATTATATGATGGTAAATCGAGGTGGGTGCAATCATCGAAAGTAAAAGACTTTAATTAAAATGAGATTAGTTTTTGGAGATATTTTTTTTTTGTAGGTACCTACAATCCTACATATCTGATTTGACATAAGAAAAAAAAAATGGAGGAAGCAGGATAAACGATAAACAGCTAGTCAAGTTGTGAGACACAACAGTTGGGTTTTTATGTTTTTTGTCTTCTGGGCAAAATGAAAACGAGTTTACAAGTTGTTGAGGTCATTGAAATTATAAATACAAAATATCTGATGAATGTGAAGTAGGTACTTTACTTATGGTGTTTTTTTTTTTGTTGGGCGGGGGAGAAGTTTTGATTGGAACGGGGAAACAAATTATGTAAACAAAATAAATTGGATAATAACATATTTTGTGGGTTCAAAAGGGATCTTAATTGCTTTATTAGTTTTAAACTAATTAAGGTTTATTCATAAAATTATTTAAGAAACAATAGTTAAAATTTTAGCTTTTGGTAACCAATTTCATGAAGCAATACCGTCTCCTGTTGAAAGATTTTTTTTTTTTTTTGCAACAAACAAATTTGTTGATGAAGAGATGAAGTCAAAGCAGTAATTTCCGATTAAAATTGATGTGCACCAGGAAAGCGTCGTTAGTCCTTTGCTCTTTATTACATTCTTAAATTCTTTGACTTCCAGTTTGAGGATGATGTGACGGACCCTAAAGTGAATCAGTTATTTAATGTTGACGATGGAGCAATCATGAGTGAAGATCTGTCATCCTTGCAACGAGCACTTGATGTACGGGTGGATGTTTTGGAGGGAAATGGATAGGGCAGAGCGAAGGATCTTGTGATGACGTCATTCGAAAGCGCATAAGCGTACTAGGATAGGCGAAGTGGCGAGAAACTCTGAAAAGCGCTGATTTCTTTGTAGAGCTTTCGAAATGTTTTTTGTGAAAAAATGTTAGATTGCTTTTTTTTACAGTCCCTTTAAAAATTACATTTTTTCACGTGAATAGTCAGAATTTAATTAAATTTAATGTGGCTGCAGTTTGAAATAAATAATTGAAGGAATAAATATTTTCAATGAAGGTGGGGTGGTGAAATTCGTGTTTTCTTATTGGAAGGAAAAATTGTATTTTCACTTTTGGAAGAAAGGATTTTTTCTAATAATTCTTTCTTTACGTATTTTGCTTCTTAATATGTCAAATCATGGACTGGGACTGTCAAATTCCATTTGAGGATGACTACGATCTACTACAATAAAGCACATATTTTTCCTCTGACAAGATTCTATTTTTTAAAAGTCGATTTCAGGGTCTTTAAGTGACGTTTGGAAGGAAATATAGAATTTATTTAAAAAAAATATGTTTTTCCATAATCTGTCAGATTCCATTGACTACCGATAACGATGCATAAAAAACATTCAGAAAAAATTAAGTTTTTCCTCTGACAAGATTCTATTTTATGAAAGTCCCTTGAAGGGTCGTTTGGTGACATTCGAAACGAAATATGGTACTTCCGTCAAAATACAGCATGTTGTGTGTATGTCAAGCCATAAACTGTCAAATTTTTTGAGCAGATGGCTGAGATCTTAATCGATGAGTAGCCTCTGAAAAATTGACAAAATTTTCAATCTATATTTTTTCCTTCAAAAAAGGGGAAATTTTGGGCTGATTTTTGAAAAGAATTCAGTCCAAATGTTTACTTTGTCCCCAATCTGACAAATGTCAAATTTCAATGGTAGATCAATTTTGATAAAATACAATACCCTAGAAGAGAATGTTTATCCTCCGACAAGATTCTGTGATTTTAAAGTTGACTTAAGGATATTTGGGTGAATTCGGAATTAAATATTACTCTTGCGTCAAAAAAATGGCATGTTGGCTACCTGTCAAGCCACTAACTGTCAATTTCTCTGTCAGATGGCTAAGATTCCAATGGATTGAAAAGCGTCAATACATATAATTTTCATTCTAATTTACAATGTTCTTAGCTGTTTTGCTACCTCTATATTTTTTTCCAGAGTTAATAGAAAATAATAAACCGATTCATGAATATAATAATTCGTGTAAACACCTGATCTACATGTTGTTATATTTAAAATGATTGATGTACCCTATAATCTTATTTATCTGCGCATTAAATTTTTTAATTGATTTCAACGATCCTATCAGCAATTTAAAATCTATTACAACCGCATAAATAATTACATATGGAAATAATCCTCAACAACCATCTTGACATAAATATTGCGCAGTAAATTCCTATGCAAATTTTACGTTCATAGTCGAGTACCTATTACATACACTCCATCTTCAAACTCCATGAAAATGAATAAAATCTTTAACGATAATGTAAGTCACCAGTGGCAGTGGCAGTGGTTGCTGTTTAGGAGTATAGAATTCTCTATGATTAGGAGGTCTTCTTGTACACACTGATTATACTTGATTTGTGGTCATAACTGGATATTTAGAACTCCATATAGAAGCTTGAGCCACCAACCAACGAACCAAACCATCATCCTTGGCCAATGGCCACATATTGTGGGTCAAAAAGGAAAAGGGCACTTAACCAAATGGATATTGCCTCATTACTGTCACTATTCCCAGTAACACTCTACCATCACCATCATCAGCATCACCTGGCGATGGCGCTGGCACTGGCACTCTTCTGCGTGGCTAATTTAATTTTAGATATTTCAACCTGTTGATGGCTGGACATTACCCATCATTACCGCTATACAGCACAAGACGATGCCCGGTCTTTGGCCAGGAATAGAAAATAGTTCGGATCTAACCTAAGAGGCGCCATATTAAGCAAACATAACTGTCAGAAGTGCAAACTGAGCTAGTGTGTGTGTGTATTTCACCGCCCGATCGGTCATCGCGATTTACTCACTTTGATATTTGCCATCAATTCGAACACTTTTAACGGATCACTGATTGTGAGTCTTGAAAATTATAAACCGGGAAAGATGATCATTGGTCGGTCAAATAGATACGTAGATAAAGAGGGAGATAGATGGAATGAGGCATTTGCGAAATTGGAGCTGAACTACAACAAGAGATTGGCGCAGATGCTTCGCATATTGTAGATGAGATGAAGATATCCAAGTTTGCGTGTTAATCGATTGAAATGATTTAATAGCCAAGTCACAGTTAAATCGATCAGTGAAGTGCAGTTTAAGATGAACTTGTTATTGCGCTGCAGAATCGCATAAAAGAGAGAAATAGCTAAACGGCTATTAGTGACGTATATACCCACTTATCTATATACAAAAAGTGTTAGGGTATAGGCTTTTTGTATTGAATAATGAGCTCATTAAAACGCTTAGCTATAAGACAGGAAAGGTCTTATTATAAAAAAAAAATGTTTATGTTTTTAACGAACGAATATATTTAAAAATGGTGATTGGCTGTTAAATTAAATGAAATAATGCTCGAGGAGGTGATGTCTGTAATAGGTATAGTGAATTAAAAACATCTCAATTTAAGCAAAAAAAAAAAAACTTAAAGAATTTAATTATTATAACAGCAATAAGAGTACACTCTCTGCGATAGTATTAAACGTTACTAGCCCAGTTAATTTTAGATTCCTATAATTTAAAATTTAGTATCTACTTTTTTAGCTAAGAGTGGTTAAATGCTTAACATTGAATTAAATATGTTACGCTTTAGAGCTTTCTACTGTGTGTAAAACTACCTAGAATTTGGAAATTTATTTTTAAAATAAAACGATTATGCCTAGTTTCATCACAGCAGAGATAGTTTAAACTCTGATCTGAGTTGCGTTTTCAAATTGAATTCAAAAAAATTATATTTTTTTAATGGACAATGTAAAAACCAGAAGGATGCATTTTTTTAACTCTTTTAAATTTTATTTATTTATTTTTAGATTTTTGGAAAAAAAAACAAATTTTAAAGAAATGAATTTCTTCACTGAATTTTTGGAAAAATTTGTATTTATTTAAAAAACTTGTGTCCGTTTTTGGAAAAGTATTTGAAAAAATATTTGTTTAAATATTTTTGCAATTTTTAAATTTTTTCTTTCTTAGGACCAAGCTATACCTAATTATTATAGTCAACATTTTTGGAAAACAATTTAAATTTTGCAAAATTATTTCGATTTGTTTTTGAAGAATTTTTGAAAAAAATAAGTTTAATTTTTATTTCTGATTTTTCATAATTTCTAACAGACTTTTCACCACGCAGTGTATGCTTTACACATTAAACTAATTGGATGATTGAATGATTGCAACTAGTACAAATTCAAAAAAAAATCCACTTAGTTGTGCTCTGAATTTTTTTTACAGAAATTTCGACAATTTTATTTTCCGACTAAATTTTTTTTCGACATTTTTTCTAACGATTTTTTTTCAAACAAATTTTATTTTGTCAGTGTTTCAAACTTTTCTGCCTGACTATAATTTTTAACAATTTTTGTCATTTTTTTTTTTCTTAAACTACATAATTATTTTGTTCCTCGTTTTATTTTGAGGGATACATTTTTTTCCAAATTTTTTATCTATTTTTTTACGAATTTTGTTTTGCCAATATTTTTACAGTTTTATTTTGACAAAATTTTATTTTATATTAAATTTTTTTTTGGGATTTTGTTTTTGACAAAATTTATTTTTAGAGACAGTTGTTTTTCGGATAAAAATAAATTTAAACCGAAATTTGTTTCTTCCCAATTTTTACTTGGGACTACAAGTAATATGGAGAAAGTTTTGGATTCGTAAAAAAATCTGACTAGAGATACCTTACATTAAGATGATACAGGTTACGAAATTCTATCTGTTTGTTTGTCTCAACCTGCAGCCTAAGGCACTCAAGTGATTTTTAGAAACTTGGGATTCGAAGTTTTTTGGTGATTCCCTATATAAAACTTATTTATCTCCAAAACCGCTCCAACGAATTTGATGAAGTTTTGTCTGTGGATGTATGAACCATTACTAACCGTGAATGCTATTGATTCAGATTTTGTTTTACGATTTTCACATACTGTTTGGTGGATTGAAAACGAAATTTTTATGAAGAATGTTCTATAGTAGGTCTTGAAAATGGGCGGATATTTTTTTATTTTGGTTTTAAGTGTATAACAAACTATAATTCTTGTAATGCTTTTTAAAAAGTTTTATTTATTTTTTTTTAAGTCTGAACCAATCGTAAATAATATACCGTCTTGTTTAGATCTACAATATCTGGTGTTCCACAAGAGAGTCACCTGGGACCTATTATTTTCATCCGGACAATCAATGACCTTGAATATGTAATTGAACGTTTTGAATAGTTTTGAATGAAACTCATAAGTCTTCATATTGCTTGAAAATGAAATACAATTTTGTTTCAATCAATCAAGTACAGTAAACGGAGAATTTTTGTGTAAAGAAATATTGGATAACTGATTTATTTTCTGACAACTTACCTCCTGAATGAGGCTAAAATTAAAAAGTTTTTGGGATGCAAAATGACTCTGTCGAAATTCACAATATATTGTATAACGAAAATTGAAAGTTATTTCAAATCAAAACGAAGGTGTTTCCTCAATTCAATTCAAGGCACTTTCATAAAATTGGCAAATTTTAAATACCCACCAACAAAAATAAGAAGAAGACGCTAATAACTATCAATCAGCTATTTTTTTTTTCTTCAATTTCAAACAATCACCAACAATTAAAACCAAATCAAATCATAAATTGAATGAATCGTGTTTCATAGCTATAATTTATTATTTCACAGAAGAAAAAATAAAAAAATAAAATAAATTACCAAACCAAAAATCCTAACCCCATTAATGATAAATCAATTCGACATTGATCATGAAGATTATAATGATAGTTAAATATGGATGTGTATATGGGCATTGTCAAGGGAATTTTTTAAATCAATTTTGCTAAATCAATGATACACAATGCAATCATTGACATAAGGGTGGTTAAATTATTTATTTATTATTGTTTTATGGTTTATGTTTCAAATAACCAATATTATTGTAGGTACCTTACATGTATAGTGAATCTTATATTTAATTATTGTTTCGTGTTCGTAAGAAAACTTTAAAATTTCATCAATTGGTATGACTGAGTGACTGATGAAATAATTTTATAGATGAATAACTTTGTAAACATACATGTTAGTTATTAAAGTATCTCATTATTACTAGGTAGTGAAGGTTAAAAAAAATAGGAGGAAGTAATTTTTAAGAAAATAAGTAGATTTTTAATTATATCTTTACATATAGGTATAAAAACGATTATTTAAGAATTCTCTAAAAATAAGGTAGGTACAAATCTCATAATACTCATTCGGTCTTTGATAGATTTTTCTCCTGGCACTTTACTGTGCAATAAAAGTAACAAACCAATTAACTTAATAACTAACTATCCTAAATGATTTTTGCAATTAATTTACTTGAATGAAGTCTGATGGTTACCCGAATACCTTACAAGTATTTAAATAATTCTTCTAATGCTTTTTAAAAAATACATAACTAATTTATTTTCAAATTTTTTTAAGTCGTACCTTTTCAGAAGACAATTTTGAACGAAACCAATCATAAATAATATTCGGTCTTGTTAAGATCTCCAATATCTGGTGTTCCACAAGAGAGTCACCTGGGACCTATTATTTTCATCCTGACAATCAATTACTTCGAATATTTGATTGACCATTTTCAACTATCTACTTACGAGTATTCTGATAATACTATGAATAATTTTAAAGTTATTTTTCCACCTAATTAATGATGCTTCATGAATTCCGAACAATCAGCCGATCGAACCAAACGTATAAAAAGGAAAAAGAACGCGTACATCACTGAAAGCAACTTCGTCTGATGATGTCCGTTAAAAGCGATCAAACGGCATAACCCAACATGTTTGGATTTTTCGTCAGTTGTCCCGTTGTCCGGTTGACTCGTGATAAAGTTCATGCAAATAAAAAATCACAGTCACACTCCAGACCAGCACCATCCGAGATCGGAAGGAGTTTATGCAGACGAACGTCCGAGACAGTCGTCCGAATAGTTTCGACCCGATAGCGGCCGATGATTCGGTTTCAGTTTAAGCGAACCGTAAGGGTGACAACTTCATCCATATCACGGCCAGTTAATTAACGTACAATCTCTCGGATACCGTAAGGACTGCCCCGTTTAGGCAACTCCTGCTCCGCTTCGGGGAAATGGGGAAACAAAAAAGAATTTTGTCTAGAAATAATTTTGGTCAAAACTTGGTCAAAAATATAAAAAAAGTGGTTACAAAATTGTCAAACGAAAAATTCTTCTCAAAAAATGTATGTTTCATAATTTGTAATTTAAAGAATAAAAGTTCTGAATAAAAAGGTTTGGTGGAAAAAAAATATTCGTGTCTATTTTTTCTCGGTTAAAATTTGTCAAAACAAAAAAAAATTCAAAAAAAGGTGCCGGAAAAATTTTGAAAGAATAAATTCTCGCCAACAACCAAGTAGAAAACCAAAACGTAAATTTTGAAAAAAATATTCGAAATTAAAAAAAATTCAAAACCTAAATAAAAATTGTCAAGGAAGAACTTAGAAGACATTTTTTTTGGACCGCTACCAGAGTCAGTCAGCTAGTCCATCAGCCAGTCAGTGGTGTGGGTAGTAATTTTGAATACGATATTATGATGTACTACATAAATTTTGATCTAAATCGGTAGAGTCATTATCGATACTATCCATCCACTTTCCCGTTTCTGCTTGCATCTATGAGCCTGTTATTTCTCAACGTTTATGTATATCGACAGCAATAATCTTAAAATTAAAATAAATTCACAATAATCTTACTCATAACATACTCACTATCACTATAAAGGTACTTCCTTTATTATTTAGTCATGATTAATAAAATTACCTGGAAGAAAAAGGAGAAAGAAAGGGATATTAATAAAAATTTCACTTTTAAGAAAAAAACGTGCAATAACGTACTAAAAATTTTACTTTTACATCTGCCAAATAAAAATAATCAAAAATTCCCATATAATTAAGTGCTAATGTTGTGTCACTGTGACCCACTTTCGATTCTTAAAGGCCAACAAATAAACAAACAACAAAAATTGGTTAAGTATTTTTTTTTGGCTGTGATGTTTGGCTTTATACAAGCTTATAAACAGAGTCAAGTTCGTCGTTTTGTGGTAATTTGTTTTTCTGGCTTGGATATGGAACTTTTTGAAGTCAGCGCCACCAACGCATAAAACAGACTCAAAGATATTTTCAAGCCATCAGATTAACATTATAATATTTTTCCATTTAATTGTTTGTCTGCCTGCAGTTAATGTTGTTAAATTGTTTGCTGTGCTCGTTGATGATGATGATGATACATACCTACCCCCCGCAGAAGAATGGCCATGATTTGTGACGTCATAAGATCAGAATTCAATTAAAAAGCAGCATGAATGTTTTACGTTTGCTGTTCAAAAGAAATGAAATAAGCCTATACCTGACCTGATGCGTCAGAGTTGAAAAACTCAAAACTTCTTTGGCAATTAAAAATAAATTTTTCAAGAACTGCACTTTCGATTTGTCAATCATTGGAATTGGCAGCAAACAATAGAATGGAACAATATCTGCAAATCAAAAAGTCCGCTTCGAAAATGCAATGACTAACCAGTTTGACTTGCTCCCGCATGCATGCAGCATGTCGCATGGAGAAACTCTGACACAGAATACTCTGAGTCGACAAAGCGGTTCCACAGGAGGTTTATAGCACTGCAATGCTGTTATGGGACAAGATTTACCGTGAGGTTGACACAAATTCGGGACCTGGTGTTCCACTGACAAATTTTTGTTGACCGTTTGAACCAAGGGACATACTTATTTTTTTTTTGTTTTGGTTTCGGTTTCGGAACTTGGAAGTGTGTTACAGGATCCGCCGCACCGCTGCGCTGCGCTGGATGGCTGGCTGCCGCCAAAAGTTGTCCTTGACTGTATAGAAACTTTACCAGAAACCAGAGTGGCACAGAGGCCCATTTGTTTGAAGTAATTAATCACAAATTAAATATTTCGATCTAGAGGCACCGAAAATTGGTTGAGCTACAAAAAGGTGTATCCAACCAGAGTGTTGTGGTTTGCTGCGGCTGAGCAGAGGTGAGCGGCATATTTAAACGTGCATATATTTATAATGTATCTATATAGATACAGCGGATGCTGTTGTTTGAAAGCAGACACGCGCTCTGTTGGTGCTGTGCTGCTGTGAGATATGGAACATAAGATTTCTGATTTAATTTCTTGGTCTTTATTTTTTTTTTTCTTTATTTGCTGAGGACTGAGGAGACGGCGGAGACTAAGGAAAGAAGGAAGGCAAAATGTAGCGAAGTAAAACACGATAAATGACAACAGATGTGTGTTTTGAAAGCATTTTCGTTGGATGACTGGATACTGGAATTAATTCGATATGGTTGCAGTGTTGCAGTAGAGTTGCGTGTTGCAGCAAAATATTCTGATGGCGTATATGTATGTAGTATGTGCAATGGACAGAAAGATGAAATCCGAAGCGAAATGGCGACATTGAAGTCTTATTATTATTATTATTATTATGATTATTTTTTTTTAATCTGACAAGTATATGTTGCATTAAAGGGAAGATATAGGTTTATTGGAAAATAAATGGGCATCATCTTCTGTGAAGTGTGTTGTCTCAATGTGAGTTACATCATGTAACTTAAGAATTTAATCATTAAATTTTGAGATTTTTTTTTAAATTTTGTTTTGTGGAGAAAGTGCATACCTAGTTGTATTGTATTTCTCGTGTTCAGGAACAATAGACATACACTTCTTTAAAATTCAAGAACTTTTTGTACAGGATTTTACTATGAATCAGCTTTGTTTTAGTGTTGTGACTTAGCTGAAAATTTTATGTCAAAGTTCACGAAACAAGGTAATTTGCTGATTATCTATGTTTCTCCAATATTACCAAAAATATAGAGAAAAGGATGTGGGTTTTTGTTAAAACCAAGATGAATTCAAATATTAGATATTACGTTCTTCCTAAGAGAAGATTTTCAGAAAAGTTTGAGATCGAAAGTGGGGTAAGGCAAGGGTGTATACTGTCACCAATACTTTTCATGTGGGTGATTACTTGTGGACAAAGGACACCACCAAAACAGAAAAGATCAACTTTTGAACTATTTCATTTGCTGACGAAGACATTTTTAGTCAACCAATAGAGATGGTCTGGAACCGAACTAGATGTCAACAGGCTGAATCAGGAAAGCAAATGCTACGTTCAGAATGCTGTTCAATAATATGGAAAAACAACTCTATAAGCTTAAGTTACAAGCCGCGATTGTTTCACCTTATTGTTGAATCCATGCTTCTTTGTTGATGAAGTACTTGCAAAGTCACAAAAAAGCAATAGTTCGTAAATAGATGTCTGCTAAAACATTCAACTTCAATGCGAGAACAGCTGAGAAAGCCATTGATTATGACTTTGAGATAGACTAGATTGGCCATACGCGAGTATGGTAACGAGTGCGTTGCGAATTAAGCGATTGAACCCTCTCACGCTGGTAGGCAGACAAGCGGGCTGACCTAGAAGTACTTCGTGAAAAGTTGGAGATAGCTGGAATCTACAGAAACCGTAAACGATGGCGCTAGTCGGTGAGCAAGGCAAGTCATCTCTATATTCACTTGCCAAAACTGCTGGATCTTGAGACTTATTTGATAGTCACGAGACTCCGAAAATACTGCCCGAATTGGATGATATGGACTTGAACAATATTTGGTTTCAACAGGACGGCGCGACAAGCCACACAGTGAATGTCACAATCGATTTATTAAAAACCAAGTTTGGTGAGGGTGTTATCTCACGAAATGACCCAGTCAATTGGAAGCCTAAGACGTGCGATTTGACCCCGTTTGACTATTTCCTGTGGGGCTACGTCAAGTCTATGCCAACAAGCTAGTGACGATTGATGAATTTCGTACGAATATCGAACGTGAAATTGCAGCAATATCGGCTGATTTGTGCTTGAAAACCGTCGAAAATTGGGTTCAGCGTCTGGACTTCTGCATGCGTACCCGTAGTGGCCATGCGAAAGAAAACGAGTTTTATTATTTATTTCATTAATAAATCCAAACGTTTTTGATTTATTTTAAAAAAAACTTTTGTAGCGCTCTTATTGAAAAACCCGAACTGAATATAGAGCTATAAATTTACAGTCTACGTCGAAACTGCTGTTCCTCATATTTCCCACTAAAATGTACGAGACCAAAAAGATTGTAAATCTGCACCGCGTCAAGTTCGGAACGAGACTTAGTATTGTTAGAACGAGGCCGAGACGAGAATTTCAAAAAAAGTTATACAAATCAGTTTAAAAAAAAAATGGCAATTTAATATTCTTATCAATTTAGTGTCAAAAATTGAAAACCGGATGATCCTAGGACTAACTTATCTAACACCACACACAATTCAGTAACTTGTACCTAAGATCAACTTCAAATAAACATATATTTCTTGTAATTCCAAAATTCAATCCATGTCAATGAAAATGATAAACACTGTTCCCTCGAAAAATAATGTGAAATGAAAAATACAAAAATATTTCAAAAATTAATTTTCCACAGTAACTTTTGCATACCTAATCCATCTATTTTTTTGTTTTGCCAATGATAACAATCACCATAAAATGTTTGTTTTTAAAACCAATCTCGATAATAAATCCATTTTGTTATTAAATTTGATGGTTATCCATTTTATCAGTTTACATAATTTCTCAAGTAGATATTATTATCAGCAAATATGAATTTGAGTAAATAGGTAATATAATCCATTTTAATAAAATCCTGATCAATTTCACTTAAAATATCACTTCACTTCACTTTTATTCAAACACAATTTATAATATTGCAACACAAAACTTTTTGAAGTCCCTTTTAGTAGCAGGTCCTATACCATTCCCGTCAAGACCAAAACAAACACTAACTAAAACTTTATCCTTTTTCAAACAGAAAACACAACAATATTCCATCGGGTTCGGGGTGCTTCGTCGGTGGCGACACACCGACACGGTTGGTCGTAGTTATAAGTGGAGTGCCTTTCCTTGCCATCGTCGCCGCCGTCGTCGTCATCGTCGTCATCATCATCAACAGTGAGAAACTTAAAACCCTTTTAGCTTAATCACACAAATAAATTTTGCTTTTCGGTTCACTCCTTGATTTTGGGTTTTATTTTTTTTTTAAACATGATTTTGTTGTTGCTGTAAATTAAATTCACTCCCACTTATGTTTATATCCTTTTTCGGTTGATAGGATAGGGCACTCGTCCACCTGAACGCTGAACCTGAAAAATTACCAGCTGCTGTTTCAATCTTATCCCAACACACACCACACACTTCTTTTGTTTATTTTTTGTTTGTTATTTATCTTCGTTTATTTTTTGTGGTAGGTTACAAGTTACAACATTTTCGTGTCAAGTCCAATGAAAGTGGCGGCATCCAATCGGGGAAACAGCTTTTAAAGGAACAACTTAGAACGGAAATACAAAAATAAACCGCACCCTAACCATGTCCAAGTTAGCGTTTAATTGCATACAAAGTACGCGCGACACGCCGCGCCGCACCGTGCGTACCGCGGCCTGCGTCACCAACCACCCCTGTTGAATAAATTGTCATGTGGAGCCGAGGGGCGAATATATTCAAATGTTTTAACCAGTGATGCCACTTTATGGTAGTTCTAGTTTGTCTCGCTGCTGTTCTTCAAAACAAAAACGACTTACTACCTGTGTATAAGGCAAAACATTTTGTAACCAGCGGAAACTAAAACGTTTTTACAGAAAATGGAGTAAACGCTTAGAGTTGTTGAGCACCAGTATGTTTATGTATATCAGCCTCACGGGCGCGTTCACTAGGATTTTCTAGTGCAGTTTCGGTGTCATTTCGGTACCGACTCAACATTTTTTCATTCTTGTTGTAAAAATTTGGAACAACATTGAAATATACAAAGTTATTGTATAATTTTCATTACTGGACAGAACACAAATGCTTTCGGCAAATCTCGGTCTTAAAAATATGTTTTCGTAACGATCCCGTTTAGGATGACATTGTTTTTTACCTCTATCTCGATGCTGTAGACTGGTCTGGGTTTCTTGGCCAGCCCTAACGTTTTCAATATGCATGTGCATTGTGATGTGAAGTACAAAATGGTATGTTTATTTTGACAGCAGAGCTAGTGGAAGAGACACGCACTTGGGGTTGGGGTAATGGTTAGTTCAAAAGACTGCCAATCCGGAGGGTTCTTCCATATTAACGAAAAAGAATATTTCTTTGCACGACCTTGTGCCTCTTGTGAGAAATTGATAAATTCTTCAAGAGTACCGGTTTTTAAGAGTGCCCCTCACCTTAACCATTTTTTCAAAATTTGACAATAAAATATTAATTGATTTTTTTAAAGTACTTATCTGTATTTTAAATTTAAACTAAATTCTTAAGCATTGACGAGATAAATGCATTTACGAAATGTCTATTTTTCCAAAACGCCGTCATGTAAATTTTTCTACAATTTTCAAAAAAAAAATTATATTCAGAACTTCAAGAAAACAAAAAGTGGCATCACTTAAAGTTTCACACTAGGGTGGGATAAAATAAAAAAAACTAAAAGAGCGAGAGTGGAAATACCACAAAAAAACAAAAAAGAACATATAACATGATGACATTTTTTTCTTCTTTTATTTATTTAATTAAATCCCTGCACGCAGAGGTAGAGATATCTTTAGAAAAGCTTATAGCCCACACAAAAAAAAAAAAAAAATTACACAACCTAGAAAAACGGAGCAGGGCAAGTAGCCAGTCAAAAATAAAAAAAAACAAGACAAGAAGAAAATTGGCAGTAAAATTGCGTGCCACCTTGTCGTGTATGCTCAACTATGCGCTGGTAGGTATATTACCAACAAACGTAAATGAAAGGTAGTTAGCAATGAGTATACTCTCCTTCGTCCCTGTGGCCTTATTGCTGATGATGTGTCCTGGCCCAAAGCGCTATGTCTACCTATAAGCATCTTTCAATGTCAAGTTTGTGTGCGGTTTAAATTCAACGCTAATTGGATTTATAGTAGTGCAATCGGAATTCAATTGCAACTGGCTGATGTGCGACAGCGGCGCGGCAGTGAACAAGCAGCATGCCAACTAAATCCTCCCCTGCGAACACTTCTCTCTATATAAAAGAAAAACCTACATACCTACATAGAGCCAGAGCCTATAGGAATCCTAGATTCAGAACCATATTCAGAGCAAGATTTGGAAAATTTTAATTGGCAACTTGTGTATATGCATGAAATTCGTGACTCCTCTATTTGGTTATCACACGCAACAGAATTATACGCGCGCGCATGCGCGCTCCGCAAATAGCTACATCTGGACATCAGGGCAAAGCTGAATATACATATATCGGTTGGGCTGTTAAATCGGAGATTTTCCTCCTAAAGGGTGCACTAAATGGACTGACTTATTTTTTGGGACGTGAAAGAAGTCCGTCGCCATTTTATAATGGAGGGACAACATAAAATGCCGCCACCACATCCTGTATGGTATGTGATTGTTGGAGTGTGGTTCAAAGGGACCTCAATAGGCACGATTTCTTATACATACATCAATATGAAGTCATATTTAAAGCAGTAATACCAACATTGGCGGACATTAATCCTGTATATTACCATTTTTATATCACTTGCGTCTCGATTACTCTCGGCACTTGTAAAAACAATATGCGCATAAATTTATGCTATAGAGTATAGAATGAGGGAGAGGCCTGGTGCGGAAGGAAATAGCTAGCTCTGCCAGCTAACAACAACTGCCATGCCGCAAATCAAATACACCTCTTAAGGTATCCTGATACCTTAAGAGGTGTATTTGTAGGTCCCAGCAGCAGGAGCAGCAGAAAGAAAAACAAAAATTAAAGAAACCAATGACACAACTGAAATGGAAACTTGAACAAGTCGTGAGACCATCTGCGCTTGTTTTTTTTTTGTGTTTCTAGAAAAGATATCTCAGCTTGGTTTGTGTTATTCTTGGTTGAGCTTCTTCTCAAAACTCGGATTGCGCCCAAGCTAGATAAAAGAGATTTTCTATATAAAATCGGTTAAAAGGTGCAAACAACCACAACAACAAAAATACATACCTACATTACATATATCGGGGAGACAACTTGGCATTATCGTTGACAGGATTCAAGAATCTCAATGGAAGTTATGAGGATCGTGTTCGAATTAAAATCAGGTAAATAAATATCCATGAGGTTGCTTTTGCTTTAGCTTACAGATTCGGTCCTGCGCTGCCGCAAGCTGATGGGTACATCCACCACATTGGTGTTTTATATTTATTTTTTTTTTTTTAAAGGAATATATCTACGTAGTGCGGTTTTAGTGTGCGTTTTATGTTTGCGGTCCTATCTATGGTCTGGATGAACTATGAATTCGATATTTTCTTATAAAGAGCAGGTGGTATAAAGCTTGTTCTTTCTTTCTTCTTTCAATGAAGAGAAACATTGTATTACAATGAATGTTTTATGACACATCTACCTACAACTACTTGTATGTCATTTTATGGTTTTTTGTTGGAATTCTTTGATAAAGGTGCAGTGTGTGTTCGTATGATTTAGAGAATAATATTTTTAAAGAATCATCAGATCGAAGTTAAAAAAAATAACCTCACAATAATCAAATATTCTAGTGTAGTGCTTTGTGAATTAAAAAACTCCAGAATTTTTTTACGAAATTTTGACAAAAAATTTTTCGGACTAAATTTTTTGTAAATGTTTTTTTTTTTGACCGAGAAATTTTTTTTTTTGTTGAAAAATTAGACAAAATTTGTTTTTTGTGGAAAACACTTTTTTTATCTGAACGTTTCTTTCAATAAATTCTTGGACTTCTTCCACATTATTTTTTTTCTGAAAATCGGTGTAAAAAAAATGGTGCAGAAAAATTCCCAAAAATTGTCAAAAAGTTGTAAAAAAAAAAATTCGTAAAAATTTTTATAAAAAACAAGACAACAAATAAGTGAATAGTCTTTTGAACCACGAAAAAAAAAATTGTTCAAATAATAGTGAAAAAAAGTTTTGTAAAAAAAATGTTGGTCCTCAAAAAAATATTTGTCAAAAATTTTTAAAAAACGTTAAAAAAAATTCGTCAAAAAAAAACTATCAAAACTTCTGACAAAAAAGTTCAAAAATAAAATTTGTTAGAGAACATTGAAGTGTGAGTCCATCATCCAATCAGTATTGTGCTTAAATTTATATTAATAATTTCGAATTACTATGATTTAGATAACCTCAAAGATAGCTTAAGAAAAATAGTTTTTGCACTTTTCAATGCGAATATCTCAAAAATCTGACCTAAAGACCAATGCGAAAGTTGGGTTTAGATGCAGCGCTTTAATAGCGCGTTGGTGAACATTTGACAGAATGTCGGTAATGTAGTTTAAAAACTAAAGATAGCCAAAAAAAAAACAAATATCTCAAAAACCCCAAAAATGATTTTCAAAGTATTTTACTCCCTCACTGAGATCAACATCACGCTTTCAATTAAGGGGTGTTTTTGTAGAGGTCACCTAGCAAGGCGTAAAAGCAATGGATGGACCCAAAACAAGATTGCTGTTCATTCCGAAAATTTAGTTTAGAGTTACAAAGTCATGATTACTGACTTTTGCGTTCCTCAATTCAACAACCATGGTGTGCAGAAGCTGTGGATTCATCAAGACGGCGCAAAATGTCAGATAGTTCCTTCCACAATTGATTTATTGAAGGTAATGTTTGGAAACTGCATAGTTTTTCGTTTCGGACCCGTTAATCAACCTCCAAGATCGTGCAATTCAACGTCGCTTGACTATTTTCTGTATTATATGTGAAATCGCTAGTCTACGCCGATATGTTCCAAACGCTCGGCCAATTGGAGGAAAAAGTGATCGAGAATTTTACCTCCAGATTTAATTGCGTCCGTATGATGACCCAAAATGACCCAAAGACAATTCATTATTTCATGCAATATTATAGATAAATTACACAGAACCCAAATTTGTCAACAAGTTTTGTTGTCTAGACTTAAGGTCAGAAAAAAAAATAATTTTTAAAAATATCTAGAAAAGTTTCAAGTTACAACTTCCGTCAACTTTCATTACATTCATTTACATTTTATGTTAAATATATTATCAACTTGAATAATTTTTTTTTTTTGCTGACGTAGAAGTTTGATTGGTAAGTAAGTAAGTATTTTGCTTTCATCAACCGGTTAATCATTTAGCAAACCTGAGATCATATTTCACATTATTGACATACCACAAAGTAAATAATATTCAATCTTGATGTATTGTGGTTAAAAAAAAAATGTAACAGAAAAACCAGTGTACCTTATGACATTTTTTTTTTATTTTCATTTCATTAGCAATTTTTATTTATAGTGAAAGTCATAATGACAAGGAAGTGATTGGGACCACCATCACCGCCAATGGCAATTAATATTGAAAACCAAATATAGCCTTTTAGTGCCTCCAAACATCCAAACCCTTTTGTTCCTTCTTCCTTATGCAAGTTGAAAGTATTCTCCATTGTTTTTGACAGATCAATCAATGTTGTTGCCAACAATTTAATTGCAACACCTTCGACATGCTATTGTATCCATTAATTTCTTTTGTATCTACAATTAACTTATCTTTCTCAATCAATTTTATTGATCAACTCATTTAGAGTTTTTCGCTTCCTCCCTCGGTCTGTAATATACAAAAATAACGGTAATAATACAATAACCTACCAAAAACAGGAATTTAGGTTAACTCCCGCCATACTTTTCAGCAAAAAGAAATTACTTCAATTTGAGTAAATTACTTTTGGACATTTTGGACAGAGATGAAGACATCAAAAATAAAATCACAGACAATTTGAAAGGAGACGACCAACCAACCAACAAAAAGTTCTGTTTCTTTTTGTGGTTTCGGCGGCGGCGCGGCGGTGATGATGCGACCTCCAATAACAATTCTTTAGGTCAGCCTCTTATAGAGAAGCTATAAGAAGTGAATAAGAGAGAGGCAAAACTATTGAACGAATGTGCGCGCTGTCAGCCTTAACTAATTTGTCAAAAAAATTTTCAACAATTGAAGTCTCTTACAACAACAACACAATTCTGTCTCTCACATGACATGTAATTGCCATCAGGCGAAATCGAAAGGTTCACTGACTGAATTTTCGTCGAGAGTGGACCGTACCCGGTTTTAAGTGACTTAACTGTCAAATGAAGTCTTACATTAACTGAAAGTTTTTTTCTTCCCTCTTTTTTTTCATATAAAATTATTTATTGTAAACTTCTTTTGAACTATTTTTTGAGTGGGATGCGCCTGAGTAGGAAGGCTTGTTTTTTTTCGAATGTCCAGCTTTATATCTCTCTGGCATACTCAGCTCTTATAAATGGTATATAGGTAATATTATAGGAAAATAACCACACTTGTAACACTTTTTTGATTTTGTGAAATTATTTTGTGTTGTTGTTGGTGTTTTTGATTGAGAAACATTCTTTAAGAAGGCGTTTTAGGTAGAATGGTTTTACTTTTTTTTTTTTTTTTTCTTCTGCGGAAGGTTGCATGTTGTGTGTTGTAGGTTTTGAGGAATGTACCTGAGCTTGTGACATAGTTTACAACGATTTATGACTTGTTGCCTTAATTTATGTCTTTGGGTCAGAATTTGTGTTCTATGTATGTGGGGGTTGTCTGAATGGAATGGACCTAGGATAGGTTAATTTTTCGTTGACATGATGGTTAGGTACTATTTTTGTTTTGATGCTTTAGGTTCTGTAGAAGAACAGGTTGTGGAGTTTGACAAAGTACAAATATTAATTAATTTTTAAAGAGGCATCACACAATATATTATACCATGGAAAACTGTTGTGGAACCATGTAGAACTGTCTTGGACTTCAATTGCTGAAGTCAAGGCAAAAATTGTCGTATTCCCCCTCACAGCGTTTCCATATTTTGCAACCTTTTTTTTACTCTTCGCAAGTTAATGATTTTTCAAAAATCACTAAGACTTAAATTTTTGGCTGCAATATTATAATTTACATTTATCATCTCAAGTTATTTTATTCTTTCGGAGTGAAGAATTACACTTGCAACAACGTTTACGTTTTGAAGCTCAGTACATGCTAAACTCGAATCCAAGCCCAAAACTCAGCCCAATAAAATTTTCTTATCTTGGGGATCTGCTTTTTGAATATTTCAAAACGTTTTTCAAAAATGAATTAAATTTGTAAAGATAGTGAAGTAGAATGTTCGGAATTATCAAAAAATTAAAATTGATCTTAGAAACAATTTATCTTATTTCTAACACAAAAAAATTTTCTTAATTTAAATTTCTCCACAAAACTTCTTGGACCAACTTTACTTACACATGGTACAAATCTGAAGTTTAGAAGACCAAAATTTAAAATCAAGAATTGAAAGAGAGGAAAACAAATTAACCTACAAATTTTGTTTTTCAAAAATTAAAAAATTACTTTTTATGCAGGGTGATTTGCATACGATGCACCAACAGCTTAAGACGGAGATATTAAGACAAGATAAGAAAATATCGTATGGGAAGGGGGGGTCTATCTCCCCCGTCTTGCCGAGCAATTTTCTGAAAAATTAATTTTAAAATGGATCAATGACACCACGTAGACTAATGTAGGATAGCTTTTTGGATTTTTTTTGGAATTTGTAATTTAAATTGTTTCAACAAATTAATGATTTTTTAGAAATTTAATTTTGAAGTTGAAATTTTGAAGAAAAAAAAAAACAATAATTAATGCTGTGTTAAATTTTAGTCGAGTACTGAAAAAGATTTTTAGAAATTAAGGAAAAATCAAAGATACGTTTTTCCCAGAAAAACCCTTTTCTCCGTTTTTGTTTGGTTAATTAATTTGAAAATTAAAAAGACCTAAAAAAATGTATTTTTCAAAATTTTTAATGTCCATCCAAAAATGTAAAGTTTCTTATACTAACCATTAAAATCAAAATCTATGAAAAAAATATTGGAAAAAATTATTGATTTTTCAAATAACATAAAAAACTCATTTTTTCAAAACTGTTCGTTCCGGAAACAAAAATCACCCATACACTGTATAGATTTGAAATTTTTCAAGCCTGGCCTTGTGAACGAAAGTAAATCCCCAATGAATTATAATCTTACAAAATCTTATAAGGCTCTTTGAAATGTTTTTTTTTACAGTCGATTGATTATTATTTTTCAACACTTTCCATCTTAAGTAAATATTCATTATGCAAAGGAAATCTTGTCGTTGACATGTAATCATTACTCCTAAGCCAACCATATACAGCCCAAACCCTCCACAATATAATCTCTATACTCGACACCCTATAGGTAAAGTCAAAAAATAAGTCCAGGCAAGCAAACAAAACATTTTTGACTTCATATACTTTGCCTACCTATATCTGACACACAGAAAAGTCCAGAGCCACAGCAATCTATTGTTCATTATATTGTTGTGCAATATTATGCGTGGAGGTGTCTTATACTGCTCCTAGACACATTTTAGATATGACTTTAGGTACTGCTGGTTTATTGTACAAAGCAAGATACAATTTTTGTGAAATACTGTCTTGATCTTAAAGTTGAGTAACAACAAAGATCAAAAAGGTTACTAGCTCAAATAATGCATCGCATATATGTTGCAGAGTTTGCCAGATTTCTATCTAAAAGTTATGCAAAAAAAAAAACCAACAACTGGATTTGTGCTAATATCTCATGGCAGCCGAGACAAAATACAAAAATAAGAAAAAAAAATTTATATAAAGCTTAAGTTGCATATTATATGCATGCATTGTTTACTTTATCTCATATTTGGGGATATTGTGTGAGATTGCGCGCAGGCTGCTGCATGCAGACTTTTGTGTAAATTGAACGTCATTAATTTAACGTGAGACTTCCGTCACTAAATAACAGCTAATTGAACGTGCGCTTAGCGTCGTCGTCGGTCGTCATACATGAATAACGGCAATAATCAACCAGCCATATAGTCAGCCAACACACTATAATATACAGTACCTATTACCTTACAGCGGAAGTATGGGGAAGTGAATTTTGTATCTTTTTCCATACAAAAATAAACAAAAAAAAAACACGCACCAAACTATAAACCTTTTGAGAATGGTGGGTGGAATGAGCAAAAAATAGAAACGAAACACCACTCACAAAAAAAAAGTATCTGCAGAACAATAAAATAAAATTTATTACGGTAGAACAGAGTTACATTGACACAACAAAAACGCACCTGGGAAGTTCGTTGGCCGTTGGACTTTTACACGTACGATACCTGCTATTTTTGTATTTTGTATTGCTGTGGGACCAATATTGAAATTATGGTACACCTTTGACATCGTCCATAACAGTAAGTCCACCTGAGAGTATAAATTGTTCCAAGCTCTATACTATACAAATGGTGTTCTACAAGAAGTAAATATGGGTATTAAAATTTACACGTAGATGGAAAACCAATGTGCAGACACACTTTGTTTTCTAAACAGGGGTTCTTTGTTAAAAATAATTACAAAGAAACTACTTAATGGTTTTCGATGGACATCGTCAAATTGAATAGAAACTTTAATAAAGGCTATCTATTTTCTGTAAGGATTCTGCATTAGAAACTATTTATTAAACCCTTTTGAAGGTGAATTAGAGTGATTTTATTCACTATTGCTCAACTTGCTGATAAATCCAGAGTTGGTCAACTAAAGAGTTGCTTTCAAATAAGACATTGAACGGAAAGTTGAAAAATGCTTTTATTCACTACATTAAATCTTAACTCAAAAGCCGAAATTCTAAAGTTGACCAACTTCCAGTTTCCGAAAAATCCTTGGGATATTTGTGACAGATATGTCCGTTTCAACTTTTGATTTAAGTAAATAAATACAAAATAAAAGACAACACAAAATTAAAAGAACTTAAAAACTCTAAGAAATTATAAATATGAGAAATGATTTTTTAGGTAAGACACAATTAAAAGAAAAGAAGTTGTACATTTTATAACGTTATGTAAATTTATGTTTTTATATTGTGTATTCTTATGAATTGCTCAGATTTGAACATTTACGTTTTGCGCATACATCTGTCGAGCGCACATATAAATATATAAGTGAACATAATAAAATTTGTTATTTGTTAAACTTAAAGGCTGAATTAGCTAATTAAAAATAGAATTTTGTTTACCTTAAATTCTGTGTGGTAGCTTAAATGCTGGAAGCTTAAGTGCTGCATTATTAAAAAAAAAAATAAAGAGTGTGTTTCTATTGAATTTGGTTTTGATATTATTCGACCATTGGGTCTTCAAATTCGAGAATTGGATTAATCTGTGCATATAGAAACTGTTGGAATTGAATGGCAGTAATGGTTATGTTCTTTAGAAACTATTATTCGAGCAAGTCGTATCTGTGACGAAAATTAGGTATAGTCTATCTTCTACTGACAAGGTCTCCATATCCCTCTTATATTTTTAAGCTTCAGCTTCAACCCCTAATACATTAGTTCGGTGGTCTCTTCAACGACACGTCGTTGTTGGATTCATTAATTGGAGCTCCAAAATATCTTCATTATAATTATGTTGTTTTGGTTTCAGTCTGAACCAGCAGTGGTATTTTCTTCACATGGTTTAAACTTCGCCTAAAAGTTTTGCCGTCATCTCCACCAATGCTAATTCAAGGACCATACTTGTGGTCGGCTTTGAAAGACGGAAACGATAAATGAAGTCATGGTCGTCCCATTTATCTATTCCAATACGTGGAAGCATTTTGAACTCCCGTTTAAGAAATAAAATTTCCTACTCTGCACCCTCTTCGCTACTCAAAGGAAAAAGCCAATTTTCCCACAAATAATTAGCACGGAACTTGTTTGTTTGAATTTTATTATTTAAAGCACTTTACTTGTATTTGTTATGTGATTATTTTATTTAATTCTTAACAATTATTATTTTCCAAACTACCAAACATAGCGGTTTTCTATAGAAAATTTAACGTTCTACAAAAATGGTTTTGACATTTTTTACCCAAAACTTACCCGTTTCAAAGTTTCAGCTACTGAAAGTTATCGAATTAAATTTCACACAAAAATAATTTAACCAAGAAGTTAACCAAAAAATTGAGTTCAAATGCTGTTGTCAAAACTATTAAATTTTCATCAGATTCACTTGGATTGGTTATAAAAAAAATTCCAATAAAAAACTCAAAAAAAAAAAAAATAACTTGGGAAAGATTAGCGACATTTGGGACTAAAATTATGAAACATAATTTTAACTTCAATACTACTGTTGACAATGGAACCTACATATTTGGAATTATTAAATTTCGATTAGTACGTACACAAAATTCTGCAAATGTTGAATTGTATAATTTAAAACTTTGCTGCAAGTGAAACATTTTTTAAATAAAAAAAATGAAATCTTCTGTTTTTAAAAATTGAATTAGGAATTATAGATTTCTGCAGAAATCACAAACTAAAATAATATTTAAGCGTAACATTTATTTAAAATATTTTAAATTGTGAAATAAAAATTATTATTCAAATGATACATTTATATCTGAAGCATAAAATTTTTCATCAGACACAAAGAATAATTTATGGAAATATTTTACTTTAATTCGACTTTACTTTAATTCAAGATTCAACTTTGTACCCTCCACGGTTTCATAAAGAGCTGTTATTTTTTAATGATTTTTTTTTCACTTTTAGTTCTTTTTTCATAAAATTGCCCCTCCCGCCCAAACGGGGCAAGATAGACCCCCCCTCCCATAGTAAAAAATGCTTGTTTTGGACCCCTCTACAAAAAACCCTTATCAATTTTCGGCGAACAAGTTATCGTACTCGTGCCATCATGTGGCATTTTAAATATTGTACGCCTGTGGCCAATTAAAAAATTGATATTTTTACCTCGTTAGCTATTTCAAGCTCTGAAGTAGGCCCTGCAAAATTCAAAATGCTTTTATTTGTTTTTTCTTTTCATTGTTCCCGAAGTTGTAGCATTTTAAAGATTACCTAGATTACCTATAAGAACACAAAAGTTGTTGATTATCAAATTTTTTGAGTGATTAGTTGTGAATGTATTTAATGCTGACTTTATCTTTCAACCATTATTATTTACCTTAGAAGTATTGAAAAAAAAGACCTTATTAACTGTTTGGATGCTTTCATTCACCATACTTTTCCATTTCACTACACAAAGCTCCCATCCAATTGTTTCTCGTGTCAAATCCCCTTAACAGCTTAATTCCCATGAAATCCTTTTTCATATTATACCATGAACATCCTATATAAATGCACAAAAAACGGTACATTCTTACCTTTAAAGGGAAAAACCCAAACTCTTTGTGTCTGGAGCTCTATGTCACTATACAAAACCTATAGAAGTAAATTCAATTTATTCACCGCTTGCATATCTTCCACCAGAAAACCATCAAGCAGGCAGGGGTGGTGCTTGTGGCTCTTCGAGTCTCTCGAGGATTCTTTGTGTGTCATTGGGCGAATCATAAAGTATAAAACCATATACCAAACCTAACCTATACTTCACTTATAATCCCGTTTTGAATATAAAATCAACCATTTTTATTCTTGTTAAGACACTTGTTATTTTCAAAACGGTGTTTTTTTCCACTCATTCTTTTTGTTCCTTCACAAAACCAAAAAAAAATCCACATACTGCACAAAACCACGGAAGTAGGAATAGTGTAAGAGTAAGTTACCTTACCTACCAGCTACCAAAGCCAAGGCAAAAGAAAATCAATATGGCACCCATAAGTCTCTAGCTTCAAAAAAACAAAAAGGCACAAAGAGAAGCGACTATACCACCAGCATTGTTAAGAATAATACATAATTTTAATAAAAATGTTTGGTTAGAGCTATAGAAGAAGCAAAGAAAACAAAGAGTCTTTGCTTTTTTTTTAACAATTCCCAAATAGGAACAACCACAAACAGAAATGTTACAATACCATAAATGTGATGGACGAGTCCTCCGTGATGTCCATATATCTTGGTTCTTTATTTTTTTTTTGTTGTTGTGTGGTACAACGGCTTTAAAACGTGTCCGATCTGTCCAAGTCCAAGAAGACACACCATCGTGAATTTTTATAGAAACGTATACATAACGTCAAGTCCATGGGGAGACAAGTAATTTTTCATAAAAATGGTTGTAAATTCTAATCTGACCATAAATAGATAAACAATTCCCTTTGAGTTATAGATACCTATACTTCACCTTATACCTTCCTTTCTACCCCACTATCTATCTGATGATGCATTTGGATTTGGTATCTACTATCTGTATCTGTACAATATTCAAGGTGGAGTGCAATAATGTTGACAATAACACTATGACTATGAAGAATGAGGATTTAGTCACATTTATGTTTTTTTGGGGTGACCATTCCTAAATGATGGTATGAAATGATTTTTGTACAAAAGTAAATAGGAATTTTAATCTTGTACATTATAAATATTGAATCTCTTGTTTTTGGTAGTCATTCAGCTAAAGATTGAATATTTAGATTTCCGCTATCTGGGTGTAATTTTGCTGAGTTTTGTAATCATTACATGTTGTTCGGACTACATTTTTAACAATAAAATAGCCAAAAGAACGATTTCATGGATTCATTACTCATTAATTTATCTGCAATGAATTCAGTATAATTGTATTGAGTACAAATCATTAGTATTCAATGAAAGTTATTATGGACTAACTCCACGTTCCTTGTAATCGGTACATACTAATCTGTCGACACGGTTGTAACTTTTTAATAGATAATGCACTGGCTACATTTAGTTTGTATGCAATATAGGTCAATAAAGATAACGCGCTGGCTGTACTAGGCACAAAAGAAGAACAACATACTACATGTATTGACAACATATTGTCTTCTTAAAAAGAAAAAAAATAAAGAATAATTGCAAGGTACGTATAAAGAGTTTGTTACTTGATTTAATGACTGCATTGATAAAGCATGTGTGGTTAGAAAAATATGTATTAACTACAGCTGAATATATTTGTAAACATAATTATGATAACTAAGGACTCAGGGCAAGATAATTGTACTCAGTACATAATTTTTGTAATGACTGCTGAGATTTATTTTTGACATCATGCAGGTTTAGAATCGAAAATGCATTCACTACACATCGCCTTTATTGATTAATAGTTCATAAGGACTTTAGAGCACGTGGCTTGTACTCAGCACATAAAATTTTTGCATAATGACTGCAATAATACACTGGGATAACTTTCTGGTTTAAAATAGATCACGTATTTAATACAAATACACACTAAAAATCTTTAGTTTTCAAAAAAAAAATGTAAGGACTCAATTCTCGTTTCTTGTGCTCAGTCCAAAAGTGCCTACGATGACCGAAGTTTTCCTTCGTATGGCTTGTAGATGTCAAAGAGATCATGTCTTGACCAAATGTCGTTCTTATTCAAATAAAAACAATTCTGATTCAGTGCTGCTTCCAAAACATAACTTCTTCTCATAACTTTTTAAGTTTTTATGTTTTTGTAATTATTACTTATTCCACTATGAATGGTTAATGGTATTGTATTGAGAGCATTTTATGCTTGTTTTAAATGCAGATGCTAACGTATGACTGTATACACAATTATTTGATCACTCAGTACTAGTTGATATGAGAGAAGCTGAGAGCATTTGCTCTCATAAGAAAATCGTTATTTGAGGAAGTGCTGATAGCTGTGAAGCTACTTTGAATAAATATGAGGGCAAAATTATTGTTTTTATTGACATTCAAAATATGCACTTACACCTTCCATGGAAATATTTTTTAACAATCTTAGAAACCACCTTGAAATTCTGTACTTTTATCAAAAGTAGGTACCTAATTGTTTTTTTTTTTCAAAATTTCCATAGCTTATGGTCACCCTAAATTCATAACACCACTTGCATGCAACATGTAACATTGCTTTGCCCAAAAATAGAGACTACTAAGTCAAAAAACGGTTTTTTTGTTTTGCTGTCATTTATGTACCGATCGCCCTTTTCTGGTTTTCATCGTTTTCATTTTGTACTGTGCGCGCTCTATGTCATCAAAGATACAGATAAAATATATAAATCCCTCTGATACTTTATTCGTGACAGAGAAATGGAATTGCACATTTCCGCTGAATAAATAATCCGTCACCCAGAATGGATACGGAAAACATACCATCATGCGATAGCCATGATCCTACCAAGGCACATAATACTATCGTGTACAAAAGTATACATACGTTTTACGTATATCAACTCGAACTTAAGCACAGTTTTACACTATCAAGGGTGTACTATATAAACCAAACGTGGGTTATCAAAGGTTTGATTTTTTTTTCATCTATTAGCATAGGAAAATGGAGCACAAGGGTAAATCCTGATGATGATGATGATATACAAGGAAGGTGATGATGATGCTTGGGTTGACTTATCATGATGTGAAATATCACCAAGATGATGTGTCGTCCTCTCTAAGAGTTTCCTTCACACAAATGGGGGAGACAATAGATTTAGATTCTTTTTTTTTTTTGAAATTCTATTTCATTGACATTTTTGTGTCAATGGGTGAAAGGTTGATTTTAGCTGGTTAGAAGCACGAAATCACGAACTCACTTCACATGGATACATGAATTCAGCCATCCATCTAAATTCTACATACACATTACACATTGATGGTTGACCTTAATAAGACAGAGAAAAAAAATCATGCTTAATGGTTTTTTTTTTTTTTTTTAGTAATTAGGATATGCAATTGAAGGCTGTTTAGGATTTAAGTGATGCTTATCCTTGTAAGGGATTTATTTTTGTATGTACCACCTAGAACCAATTTAGATTTTTTTGTTTTGTTTTTAAGGCCAGTCGTGAGTTAATAAAAGATTAGAATTTCCTATTATGTGGCATGTAGTTACACTTATTGAGGTTTCAAGTGGCATGAGAAATTTAGCATTGAGAGTTAAGATTGGTTTATTGGAATAAAAAAAAATTACTTAATGTCCTCGATTGATTTTGTGTCAACAGAAGCTTGTAGCAATTTAAAATTTATTGAATGTTTAATGAGTATGTGATTATTTGCAGTTAATTTGTTTGTTTGGAGTACAGTTTATAATTTGTTAGGTTGTATTTGGACACACAAAATTTTCATTAAATATGTGGAAGCCGTTTTCGAATTTTACCGGTTTACGTTATTTTTGGATTTGGACATATTCGATTGGTGATAAGGCAATTCTATTGGTGATAATCTCATAGCCTAGTCGGAATAGAAACAATTCATAAGGAATTTTGTTTTAGATATTTTAAAAGTAAGGAGCTATTACAGAAGTTTTAGACTTATTTGCCCTTTGGTTTTGGCCACAAAACCCTTAAATCCCTTCTAAAAAGCTAGATTTTTGACATTTGTAAAAATTAAAGCTCCAGCTTACGAAATTTGTGTGTTTTTGGAAAATATTCTATTCAGTTACATATATGCGAATTATCGAAATTCTCATCATTTTATAATTTTTTTTTTAAATGGTGATGTATTGTAAACAACCAGTGATCCGAAAATAAGGTAATTTTTTGTACCCCTTACATGTCAGAGACACAGTGCGAGCTTTAGGTAAGTAGGATGGGATTTGAAACGAGATGTCGGTTAACATTAGTCTTGAATTTCAGTATATCACACACATTCGTGTAGTACGGCTATAGAACGAATCCCTGTATTTGACAGTACGACCAAAATTAGGTTCAAGAGTAAACTGATGAGCATTCCTCGAAGCGCGAGAACTACGGTTGAATTGTTTAAGGGGAGGAATGCAACTGGCTATTTCGGTGTTCGAGTGACGTAAAAGTATCGATGATGTTCCTGTCTCCGCCGATCATTTTGAAGGCTTGTCTTTATATACTGTCCAAGAGGCTTAAGTACGTTGCTGGAGCACCAGCCCAGAGATGGGAGGAGATCAGAAGGGGAAAAGAATTTCTTGCTTCTCCAAAGGAAACCTAAACATCTTGCGGCATTTTTGGCAACGTTAAGTATGTGATCATTCCACAAAAGATGGTTTGTGACACACATACCTAGAATCGCAAGCTGATTAGTTTTTTCGATGCAAGTGACACTCATAGATAATGGCAGGGGGGTACGTCTCGCTTTCACGACAGAAGGCAGCATTGAGTTTTCGAAGCATAAAATTCTACACGATTTTTTAATACCCATTGTACAATGCTTTCTAAGTCAGAATTTAATGTACTTGTTCAGTTCCACGTCCGAAGAACAGGGATGTGAATCTGGAAAAGAATATGAAAAGCTAAGGGTGCTATCGTCAGCGAAACAATTTAATGGATTAGTAGTTGCAGACAGGAGATCATTAATAAAAATGAGAAAGAGGGTCGGAGACAATTCAGAGCCCTGTGGCACACCAGCATTTATGTTGTGGGTTTCAAACTTTAATCCATCTAGTACTACTTGTATTGAGCGATTCGAAAGAATGTTACTAATCCAACGAAGAAGAGTTTCATCGATACCAAAAGCACGCATTTTCGATAAAAGAGCAGGATGCCAAACTTTATCAAATGCTTTATAATAAACATAATTCTAACTGTGCCTGAACTTTACATTTGTACGGATTTAACAGTTATTCTTAAAGTTTTTTTTTCTCTGGGCAATCTCACAATTTTACCCAATAGCTATGAATTCCAAAAAAAAAAAAAAAAACGTTAGTACTTACTATGTATTTCGAAATCAAAAGCTTAACAAATAAAAAATCTGGATTACTTTGTGTCGCATCAATTTAACAGTTTAACACTCTAATTTTATTATTATTTTTAAAGTTCACTAACATTTAACCATAACACACGATTACTTTTTATTTTTATTATGAATGATGATGCTCTTGATTATAGCATTTTGTACCTACTTCAGAATTTCAATAGAAAAAAAAAAATAATACTTTTAACGAGCTTAACAAAAGAGTTGATCTAACAAACGGGAACAAATTTAATGAAGGTATTCATTTCCAAATCAGATAAATCTAACAACAACAACAAAAAATTAGCAAAAATGTTGTCATGTTGATAATGCTCACGGGGCAAACTAAACTTATACCTGCCTACTGATGAAAGCACAAAAAAAAAAATGTACGTGCGCTCCATATCCATCTTGATTTTTTGATTCTTCTCTTTCGATTGCGATGATGTTGTTAGTTTAGTTTTTTTTTTTTTGAGAAATTTCCACATTTTTGAATTCCATTAAACTCATTGTTTAACCTTATTTTTTTAAAGACTTGGCCGAATAATTTCGTAATTTCTGCAAGTACATCTTTGGCATGCTAAACAGGCAGATAGGGGTAAGTACATTGAGAAAAATTAAACAGCGACATTTTACAGATTTAAGATATCTTGGCCTTTTAGGACAATGAATTCTAAAAACACAGTTTCCAATCTTAACTTTCAATTTCTTCTTTTAAATTTGCTGAAACTCAAAAGAACTTTATTTGCATTTTTGACTTTTGGTTCGTTAAACCAATTTCTTTTTTCATTTTGAAATCACCAGTTTTAAAATCAAAATCACTTATTTCAAAAAAACCGATAGAAAATTTCAAATTCTGGCAGAATTACGGTAAATTTTTGAAATATTATTTTTCAAATGAAAGTTTTATAAAAATAGCAAAAAAACTCAGATTTTCTTCCACTGTATATTGGATCAGAACATAGCGTGTGGCGCATGTGTCAGTTCATCTGTCATCAGTCGATTCTATAGTGTCTGACACAAAATGATTGTTTGAAATTATAAACAGACAGAACAACAGAACAAAAAAAAAATTGAAAACATACTGAACTCTTTGTATAAATAGAGTTTCGAATTAAATTGAAGTTGGAGTTCTTGAAGGGAAATATTCATTTAAATTTGAATTACCTTGAATGGTATATTAGGCCACATTGCGCGTATAATGCTAAAGAAACAACATGTGTATCTACTTATCTTGTCCAAATGGTAAATGGTAAGTGATAGTCAATCAGGTGGTAAATTAAGTTTTTTTTTTGTTTTAATCTTACCATGAAATGGTTATTTCTTACTTTTAAGAGCAATCCGGTTTAATAGAGACTAGAGACAGCCTGTATGTACTTTATGTACCTACAGCAATCCAAGCACGCACCTAAAACGCAATGTTATTATCGCTTCAGTGGAGGCAATTATTGAAAGTGCGTAGATTGCGTATCTTAAGTATTTTTTTTTTTGCTGTTTGATAGCCTCACGTAAATGATGTTTGGCTGCTTAATGCACTTTGGATGCAATAGAGCCTTAGGAAATGTTTTCTTTTAAAGACAACATCTTTTGAACTCTTCGTGTTTGACAAAATTTTACCAAAAAAAAAAAAACAGTTCACCTTTAAACATTTTTAATATCCCTCTACTTAAATTTAATTGATATCAATCAAAACAAAACAGAATTTTTGTAAATAAAAAATAATATGCGCTGAAAAGAAAAAGGCTAGTCATAATCTATTAAAATAAAAATTGAAGGTCTTTTTAAAGCCTAGCTATTAGACCTTGACTTTCTAACCTATTCGCGGCTAATAGCAAGAAATTAATGTATGTAGGTGAATTTTGGGCTTGTGGCCAATTAATATTTTATAGGCTCAGTTTTTTTTTTTATTTGAAATTGAAAGTAATGTTATCAATCAGATGAACAAAAAAAATGGTTACGCCTTTTTTTTATTGAATACAGAAACTTAAATACTTATTTAAGAGGTACAATTGGTTGCTTATTGAAATTAGAGGTTTAATTGTTTGAACTATTAAATTGATACACAATGAAAAAATGAGGAATATATTAACAGAAAAATCATTAAAAAAAACAATAAAACATGTATTAAATAAAAGGTTGTCGAAAAAATTAATAAAAAAGAAGAAGATTTTCTAACATTTAACATTGCACATTTGGCCTACTCATAACATTATTCTGAGCATCGTAAGAAATTTGACATATATCCACATACCAATATATACATATACCAATGTTGCACATTTTGCAACTGCTCAGAATGATATTATATGTAGGCCAAATTTTATTTTGTTTTATTTTATTTTATTTTATTTTATTTTATTTTATTTTATTTTATTTTATTTTATTTTATTTTATTTTATTTTATTTTATTTTATTTTATTTTATTTTATTTTATTTTATTTTATTTTATTTTATTTTATTTTATTTTATTTTATTTTATTTTATTTTATTTTATTTTATTTTATTTTATTTTTATGACTTAAGTATTTTTGAAAATGTTCAAGGTGCAAAAAAAAGCAATTTTTAATAAATTTTTCGATAATAAAATAAAATTTTTCGATCAGGATTTTATAAAAATTATCGTTAAAATTGAAACAGCACTAAAAACCGTTTTGACAGTTTTTTCTTGTTAAATAATACAATAATTCGAAAAAATATTTTACATGCTAATATTGTTGTTACAATATTTTTCTTAAACTTACATACACCCTGGATATTATATTTGAATTTTGAGCTTACCTGAAAATAAAAGAAAAAAACATTTGAAAACGGGATTCAATTCAAAGTTAAAAAAAAAAAAAACAAGTAAATGTAGGTTATATAACTTGAAATTGATTTTCTAAATATGTAGTTGAAATACGAAAAATTATTTAACTCTCGTAATCTTTTCACGCTCGCTTTTCGAGAACATAAAAAAAAGGATAGACTGGATTGCTTGATCATATGATATTGAGAATGTTAAAAAATGTTGAACAGAAACAAAAATGGGATTATAGAAAAATTGCAAAAATCAAAAATTCATTCTTTGAGTTTCTAAAAAAAGTATTAAAAAGAAATTTTAGCTGAACTAAAATATTTTCAAAAGTGTTATCAAACCTATTTTTGGAAATAGATATTTTTAAATGTATAAAATCATATTTTTAGAAAAAAAAATTATGTGTATGACCGTTTTCAAAGTATGTATGTATAAGATTTTGAAAAATAAAAACATATTCTAATATTTTACCGATAACGATTACAAAATAAAAATTCAGGGCTCAAGATTTAGGGCTGAGCACGAGACCGTCGAGTCGGTCGAGAAATTTTTCTTGTCAAAATAGAAAAAATTTCAGTTTCGTTCTCGTCTGACTAAGTCTCGTCTCGGTCTCGGCTCTCGAATTGTTTTTACTGTGTACATAGACTACCGAGTTAGTCTCGTTTCAAAAACTAAAATTTTAAAATTTATGTTTCGCTCTACCTCTTAATTCCTAACAACAATTATTTTTACTGCAGACTTTCCTAAAAACGGTTTTACTGATTTTGATAAATTCTTTTAATTCAAAAAGATGTTTAGTAACATGCACAGTTCGTTATTTTTAGATTTAGTTCTAAATATTTTTGAAAAATTTTCTAATTCTAAAGATTTTTATTTTAACGCTAGATGACAGTTAAAAAAATTTGAGAACAAAATTAGAGAGTTTTCTAAAATAATCTTCAAATATTTTGTTAACCCTAATGTAATTTACATTGCATACCGAAATAGCTACTTAAAAAAAATATTTTTAGATAAACATAAAAGGATATATTTTTTTTTTTTTGAAAATACGATTTTTTTTAACTAAAGATTTACATAAATATTTAATTTTAGATTTTGGATAGATGATACGATTATCGAAATGTATACATATTTTGTTTGAGCTCTACTAAAAGCCAAATATATTTTTTTCCAAAAAAAGGCTTAGTTGGCTAGTTGAAAATAGTAATATTGATTATAATTGAAAAATGAAAACAAACCAAAATATTATATATTTTCTCTAACACCTTGAGACCTCTTACGCCGATCTGCACGTTTTTATTTTTCTATTGTATACATCTTTATCTGCCCGCAAATTTATTTCATTTTGACCTTTCTTCCCTCTGGCATCATCAGACTATAAAGCTTATGTTTGTTTAAGTAGGAAACAATAATCTATCAAGCTAAAAATAAATACATACACATTATTTGTCAAAATCATTACCTTTTGACCTCAATCCGTGGCCTTTTAGGCTTTTAAAGATAAATGACTCTAAAAGGCGTTGTTGGATCACAATTTGTCCATCCCATTTTTTCACGATATCAGTCCATCGAATCACACTCCCACATCTCACAAAATCCGTTAACCCTGAGGCTTTTTCAAATATTGATTTTTTTTTTGTAATCTTCGTGAATTCAAAATATCTGTCAAAAATTTTGAGATTCTCCCCTTATATTGTTATGCAAATGAGAAATCTGTATAAATCATATTTGTGATCTTTTATGAGATGCTACAGAAGCACAAACTATGAATAAATTTGATAAATCAAAATAAAAAAAAAATAACAAGTTTTCATGAATAAATTAATATTATTATTATTTTTAACTAAACAGATCACGTGTATACGCGTAAGTTCATTAACCCACTCATAAACTAAGTTTAAAACAAAAGACTAACCTCCCACAGTGATATAGAGAGAGAGAGAGGGGCACTGACAACAAGATTGACAATGGCTACCAATCAAACATCAATGAACCACAAACAACGAGCATTGTTAGTATATCGTTCTGGATCTTGCTAGAATCTCTTTAAATCAGACCACGTATATGGACAAATCTTTGACCGGTTCACTGACAATTGTCATTATTTATTCAATTCTTTTAGTCGTGAGAACCTTTGGGCAGTGATGATGGTTTAAAAATACAGAGAAGGCGTTGAGACCTAGTTTTTGTGTGTGTAGACTTCTGTTTTTTTAATTTATTCCCGGATAGGCATGAATTTTATTCCAGAATTGCAGAAATGCCGTTTCTGAGTAGTTTTAATTTTATTGATTCGTTCCCCTTTTTGG
This sequence comes from Syrphus vitripennis, assembly GCA_958431115.1. Taxonomy (NCBI): domain Eukaryota; kingdom Metazoa; phylum Arthropoda; class Insecta; order Diptera; family Syrphidae; genus Syrphus; species Syrphus vitripennis. The sequence goes on from OY288109.1 coordinate 90,908,802, forward strand.
AGCCAATTATTGCTGCCAATTGCACTGCACCGCTGCTACTAAAACTGACGACCACATAGTTCAATTCAAAACTGCAGCAAAGCAATAAATTTCGCTAATAAAATTCTTAAGTGTCATGTTCCGTGTCAGTCACACCCAGCTGAACGATGGCAATGGCGATGGCGGCGGTTGCAGCGCTCGGATTCCACTGACCATACCACCATCTTGCGCGAGCTTGAATTATTACCTTTTACCTGAGCGGAGTTTTATTTTTTTATTCCAAAAAAGCACAACAACTCACTGCTGCTCTAGATTTTTGAGCAAAGCACACCAGCTTCACACCGTACCGTACTATCCACCGCGCGCTCTCTAAAATCACCTGAAATATTATGAATTGCACCAAAGTTGCATGATCAATCTGTCTGGCTGTCTACCGGTCTATGATAGTTGTTGAATTCGTATTGTGCCTACTTCATTAAAAAAAAATAGCACTTGGTTTGCTAGATTCACTGATTTGGTTTTGATTTTTTCTCTTTTTTTCAATTTCAATGAATTAATTCGGACGGTGGTGTGGATGAAGAAAAAAAAAACTTGCGTTTTTCTATCTTTTGAGTTCAACCAGCTGGTTTATTTTTTTGTATTTGTTGTTGTTGTTGGGTGTTGGAACGTGCTATAAAACCTGCAGCAATTGTAAATTATTTAACGAGGGACATGCCTAACGGTATTTACAAAAAAAAACGAAGACGAAAAAAAAAATAAACTCTTAATAATAAACCTGTTGGCTGTTGCTACTTTATTGGTTGGTACATACTAGATGCAGTATAGTTCACAATCTTGTTTATTTGATTTTTATGAATTTTTTTTTTGGTTAAATGATATACCTGAAACATTTAAACGAATGATTAGCAGTTGTGTTGCATTTGAATTTGCATTTTTTCATGGTTTTGCAAGGAAAAAGTGGTTCAAACGAAAGAGCTGACCGACGAACTTGTATTTGTTTTTTTTTCTTCTTCTATATTTGATCTTGAAAATTTTTGTTATGTTATAACGAAGAGGTGGATTTGTTAGTCCAATTTGATATAATGGAAACTAAGGTATCTCAATAATTGCAACACTTTTTAGATTGTTTTTTATGATTGATACGAATTTTAAGTGGGTGGTATTTTTTTGTTTCTTTTTTTTTTGTAAACAAAGAGGGCTACCTCCTGCTAACCAAATTGTAAGAATGCTATGTGAAATACATATATTCCTTCTTGATTTATTAAAATGAATTTCAATCATAGGGGTTTATTATTTTATTTTTTTGTAGTATCTATGATGCATAGAAAATCTGTCAAACGAAAGAGCTGAGTTTCGAACTTTTTGTTTTGTATTTGGATCTCATTTAATATAGAAGCAATTTTTAACTTAATCAATAGCAGATTTAAAATTTCGGTAGTAAAAATTTAAATTTAAATATGGTACTAATTTTTTTTCAAATATAATATCACCGTTATTTATATATTATTTTGCATATTTCGTATTTTGGACATAAAGTTTCTTAACCAGATAATATTAAAATCGAAGATTATATTTGTAGCTATAGTAATAAAATTGGTAATTAATTTTGACGACTGTCTTCAAATTAAAAAGACGCCGCGATGTCGCCGCTGTCGATGAAAAAGTAATAATAAGAACCGTCGTCGTTTATAATTAATTGCTTTATTTTTAAAAATGGTCAAATATGAAGCAAAAGTATCTTTCATTTCATGATTTTTTTATTTGCTCTTAGTAATTTTTGTCTGTCATGTACCTACATACTTTCAAATTAGTTTAATTTAGTTTTATATTTTGTTTTTTCTTTCATTCGAGACAGCCTTGAAAGTTAATCTCAATCCATACCAATAGGTTGATATTTTTGCACAGATTTGTTTATTTTTTTTATTTTTTTCTTAAAGTTGTTTTGTGCCGTGTGCCGATTGGCAATGCAAATTAAAAAAAAAAATATAAAATATAATGAAGCCATGAAGCAAGGTAATTATTTTTTATCAAATTTTAGTTGAATATAATTGGCAATAAATTGGTGATTTTTAATTGATATTCTGTTTGGCTCGTGTACAGCAAAATTTAAAATGCCATGAAGTTTACTTAATCATCATTTTACAAGAAGTTATGGTACACTGATATGCATAGGTATACATTGACATTTGGCTATCATGCTAAATTCGAATTAACTTCAACAAGTTTGTGTAGTCTAATGAAGTTATATTTTTGCGATTGAAGGAATAATATAATATGCTTGATCGGTATTATTTATGACCTTGAATTAGTCAATGTATTGGAAATATTCCAATTGAGAGAGTCATTCAAGTAAAAAAAATCTGTTTGTCCAATTAAATTGAGTGCAATATAAATACAGTGCACCACTTATAGGTCAAACGTTACACGTACGCTTACTGTACTTTATATTAAAATATACTTGTACTTGCTTATGTCACTCTAGAAGCTTAAAACGAATTAAATTTTGATGTATGCATATAACATAAAAATTTTGGCAAACAAATTTTTCTGTACGGAATCTGAATTTTGAAGCTATAATAATGGATGAACAAAAAGTATGAATTTTTTAAAAATATTATTAGGAAAGTTAATTGGTGATTTCCAATTCGATTACTGTCTCATAAGTCTTTATTTTTACTGAAGATGAGGATGCCACAAAAGTCGTGTCTTAAAAATTGTCATTGACAAAAATTGCATTTAAATTTTGAAATACTTACTTGATTTATAAAAATAACCAGCTAGATTTTAAAAATCGATTGAAATTAAAAATTAAACTGAAAATGGAATAAATTTGTTCTTCTTAAAAGAAAATTTGAAATCTGTTGGGGAATCTTTTGTAATAAAAAAATGTTTTGATAATTTTTTTTTTGACAGTTTTTTTTTGTAGAACAGTTTTTTGAATTTTTTTCAAAATTTAATTTTTTGACCAACTTTTTTCAAATTTAAAATTTTAAAGTTTGAATACTAGTTTTGCGAAACCGATTCACTTAAACAACTTAGTTTTTAGAATGTAGGTAGGTCCGATCTTCCAAAAATCTTGAACATAATATATTTAGTACAGTCATTGTTTTTTTTTATTTTTTTTTCTATATTTGGTTATTTTTTTGCGACATTGGGCAAGTTTTAGATTCGTAAAAATCGAACTCTAGATTACAGACCTTTACGTTGATAGAGAACTCGAAAAAAATGTGTCCTGCAATTTTGGATACTGGAGAGATTTTCTTTAAATCTTAAGATCTTAAGATTTCTACGATAGAACTTAATTTTCGGTTTTCCATTTTTTCATAAACGGTTTGACAGATTGCGATACAATTTTGTGTGAAAGAATAAAATGGCTCTAACGATATTTGAAATAAGTTGGCATCTTCAGTTATAAGCTTGAACTTCTTTTTTTCGATAATTTATCAATTCAAAAATAAATTTGATTTCCAGTCAAATCTCCTTGCGTACTAAGTTGATTTTCTTTGACTCCAATGTCAAATCTGTGTTATTGTACGCTTGCGAAACCTGGAAGATCTCGGCTAGCATCTCGAGAAAATTGCAAGTTTTTGAAAATCAATGCCCATGCCACATTCTAAAGATTCACTGGCCACAAAGTACATATATCCAGTCCAGAATGTGGTGCATCGTGCATGACAAATACAGAGCTCCTGGATGTCGAAATTAGAAAGCGTAAATAGCGATGGATTAGTCACACACCGAGGAAACCAAACGATGACATTGCGAAGCAGGCCCTCGAATGGAATCCCCAGGGTTCCCGGCGAGTTGGAAGACCAAGAACAACGTGGAAATCAACGGTACTGGCTGAAATATCTGCTGCAGATCTTGAAGGATGGAGAAGATTTGTTGACACCCTATGGGACGCCCCGTCCTTTTCATAGGAAACACTGGCTATCTCCTCAATCCTTTTTTGTCACATATTTTTTTTTCTTTCCTTTCATACTTTTTTCGATACACTAAAAAAAATCGAAATTTGCAACTCAAAAAAAAAAAAAAAAAAATTAAATGAACCGTACAGCACCAATGTTCGTTTTCGATCGATTTGAAATTTCAAGTAAAAGTGAAATGTATGTACAAATTTTGAAATCATTCTGAACACTGGCTTGGATATGATGCGAGAATTATTTTCATGTAGCATATTTGCTCATGAATCATTTATGATTCATGTACGCTTATGAATCATTTATAATACTCAAGGGATTCTCTATGGAAGTCCTTTTTTCTAACAAAAATAATGAACGTGGAGATGTTTTGAAGGCGTTTCAATGGAGTCAGCTAAGCTTATTTTACAAAAATATGACTATGAATCATAAATGATTCGTGGGAGGCAATGGACTAAGAATTTTATGAATCATAATTGATTCATTGGACTAAGGAATTGTTAACATATGATGGAAGTATTATGTTGAAATTTTATTGTTATGATATTTACTGATATAATTGAATTTGTCCTTAAAAATGAAAAAAATCAATTAAGTTCAAGTTCAAGTTGATGAAACCATTTTTTTTAATTTCATTGGTTTCCGATTTACAAAAAGTTTTGACTTCTTTTTAATCTGTTATTGCAATTAGTGATTCAAACCACTATTATTCAAGTTTGGAGCATAAAAACAAGCTTGACTAAATGGCTTGATTCCCATTTGCAGGCGAGAAATGTCATTGCCAATTTCAACCACGACACATTATTACCAGTTAGTCCACCTCCAAAGACATTGTAACATATTTCAAGTCCATATTATATCCTGTTCAATGAAAATTGGCATAAATAGATAAAACTTTATTAATTACGTTTTAATTTAAAAAGAAAACCATTACAAATGTTTATATTTTATTTTTTCCCACCTCATGGTCTCTCTATATCTATCTCTTTCACTAATTATCTGCACACATTGATTGCCTCGTAAATATTTCCTGCTCTAAAATACCTTCCTTCAAAGAGTGCTCGCAACTTAACTTGTTTCCCATATCGTGAAAACTTGTCTTTATAATCTTCTCTTCATGATGATGATGACGAGAAGAGGAAAATCGCAAGTTTTTCACCAAACCAATTGGTGAAACAATTGCAAGTGTCTCTATTTACTGCACGTTTCTCTGCGTTCTAAGAAGTTCCCATCGCATTGCATGCACACAACATAACAAAAGCCTCTAACAATGACAACGATGTGCGAACGGACGGACGGATGGATAAACAAACAAACGGATATAACCTCTTCATTTGGAAGAGCTATATTGTGGCGGTACCAAATGACCGATGTGGGGCTCTTCAACCAATTGTCACTCTATCCAACAACCAGAAACCGCCATTTCCTTGAATATTATGTATTTTTCGTGAAAAAAAGAGAGCCTTGCACACAGAGTATCTAACGGCAAAACCGCCTCTAGACTGTAATTGAAATTTTGAAATTAAGCATCTTGGCTCATTCGTTCGATTTATATGGAAAAGAACGTTTTCACGATTCTTTTATCCGCAGCAATAGCTCCTTATGGCCAAGAAGGCGTCTAATGAATTGACTTTCAGCAATTTCACATCCACTAGCGTTTATGCAAATTGCTCTCTTCGTTCTATGGTCGTTGCTGTCTTCCATCCTCTCAATGTCTTCGTCGTCAATTCAAACACGGCGCGGCGAGAAGAAGACCAAGCAGCATGCTGCAAGCACCCAACAAACCAAGAAGAATCAACAACCAATATATACGAGTATATAAGACCGGCCTGAGACTATGGGACTGGGACTGGGGACCTGGGATATAAGTTGATATATAATTTGTAAAATTCCCAGACATCACTTAGAGGAAAACTCTGTAATTGAAGTAAAGTATCTAAATAAAGGTAACAACCCACCACTCTCTATAGCGCGCTATAGCACCAATTCCTCACCGCACAGTGGAGCCATCATCATCATGGTCGGCTGGCGAAGAAAATCTTTCTTTCTTTCGTTAGAGTGTGCGACATACCTGGCTTAAGGGGGAAGCAAAAATTAAATTTTTCAAAAAAAAAAAAAATTACTGCACAACCAAGTTGCTGCTGCTTCTGCTGCAACTGTTGCAGCACAAAATCCATGAGAGCAAAAGTACTGTATTCTTGAACAATAATTCTTTGCGTCGTCCTCAACGTCCGTCGTTAGTTCTATTGTGAGAGAGTGGCTTAAAGTATATCTTATAGTTGAGAAAATGAATTTGATAAAAAAGAAAAAATATATGCTGACTGCCCGCGCGCTGCATCTACATTGTTCATCATCAAGAAATCGCACAGGCACGGCTTGTTAGGTTTTGTGCAACGTGACAGTTAGAATGTTTCTGTTCTTTTTTTTTGTTGTGGTGCTTTCTGCTTGGTCTATTCTACAAATTGAACAAATTCACTTCAAATCGTTCGTCGTGCGATCCCAGAGAGAAAGAAATGTTGATTGCATAATACGCGAGAATACGACATTTTTAATACAAAAAAAAAAGGAACGACAACAACAAAGATAAAATTATTATTATTTTTTTAACTGTTACAACCTCAGTGTCAGTGAAATCAAATAGAATTTTATTTTTTACTTTTTTAATTTTCTTTTTGTATTAAAAAAAAATAAAATTGCGTGCAGATAAAAACTTTTAGTTTCGTAAAAAATATGCAAACTTCCGGGGAAGTCACCACATCTTATACTTATATTGCATTAAATCAATTTTATTCAGAAATTCTTGAGAAAGACTTTAAAAGTCTATTTGACTTTTTAATTTTGACATTTGAATTTTAAGATTCGTGTGAAAGGTTTTGAGTTATTGTTTAGATGCGCATGCACAAGTATGTTGTTTTAATCAACAAACAAAAAGCTCGTGTTTAGGATAAAATTCTCAGGCTAATTATAATTATTAGTTAAACTTATTTTATGGTTGTGCATATATGTAAGTAACTTGGAGTTAAAATAATGGAACTAGTTTTGAAAAAGTTTTTTTTTTTTATTTAATTAAGAATTTGATAAGTTAAAATTTGTACAAAATTTATATCATTTTTTCTACTTTAACAGAAAAATTTTAATTTATTGGTCAAAACAAAGAACAGACAAAATTACTTTCTGTAATGAAGTCAAAGAGTATTTTGATCCAAAAATGCAACCACCAGTTTAAATGACTAAATGCTGGGTATAAGAACAGGAACAATTTTTTCTCTGAAGTTTAAATTTGCTTCTAAAAAATCGTCCAAGAACACATAATATATTCGAATCGCTATTTACTTCCGAATATTCGAAGGTCAAGTTTTGGATAAGAAAACAAATCGAACACGAAATACTAATTTGACTTGACATTATGTACATACATAAAATTTGAATTTGAAAATTCGATATTTTGAAAACGACTGGTTATATTTTTTGAAATTTGTGTTTTATGTGTTTTTTTCCTCTATATTTACGTAAATATAAATGCTTATTAATAAAATTTTTTTTTGAAAAACTTCATAACTATAAAAAATTCCAAAAATTAGTAAAGCGGTTTATAAAAAAATAATATTTTTCAAAAATTTATATTTGCTTTAATTATATATTTATTTTTGAATTGGTTAGGTTCAGCACGGGTTTTACGAATAAATAAAAGCGAAAGTGGCTCGACAACCGGGGTCCGGTCCTGGCCTCCTTCAACAAGTCTCTCCACATATCCCGGTCGCGAGCCGACGCCATCCAGTTGCGCACCCCAAGGCTTCGGGCGTCCTGGTCTACGCCATCTCTCCAGCGCAAGCATGGTCTACCACGCTGCCGTGTACCATAGAATGTATCACAAAGGACTTTCCGAGCCGGTTCCTCTTCACTCATGCAAGCTAGGTGCCCTGCCCACCGGAGTCTACCGAGCTTAATTCTTGTCACTATGTCTGCTTCAAGGTAGATTGCGTACAATTCATGATTGTACGGTCTCCGGAATCGTCCTTCCTCACATATGGGGCCAACAATTCTCCTTAAGACTTTTCTCTCGAACGCGGCTAAGAGGTCGGAGTGTCTTTTGCTAAGCTCCCAAGTCTCGGATCCATATGTGAGTACTGGCAGGCCCATGGTCCTGTACAGCAGCAGTTTTGAAGTTATGGTGAGATTTCTGGATTTGAAGAGCTTTGACAGACTATAGTAGGCTTTGTTGGAATTGAGCAGCCGCCCTCGTATTTCTTCTCCTAAATATATTATTATCGGCTGCTACTATTGACCCAATGTATTTAAAGGATTGCACCACTTCAAATTCGTGCTCCGCTACCTTGATTGTTTGACCAACTGTTCTTCTCGCATTCGACGTCACCATGTACTTTGTTTTAACTTCACTAATGTGCAGCCCCAGACTCGATCTGAATGAAGGAATCGTGTACAGCTTGTTCGGTCCTTCCGATGATGTCAATGTCGTCTGCGTAAGCCAGTATCTGGCTGGACCTGTTGACGATGGTCCCTCTTGTTGCCGTGCCAGAGTCACGAATTGCTTTCTCCAATGCCAGGTTGAAGAGGAGGCAGGCCAAATCATCCCCTTGTCGGAGTCCATTAAAGATCTTGATTGGTCTGGATAGCAATCCGTCTATTTTTACTTGGCTTGTTACATTTGTTACATTTAAAGTTCTACCTTAAAGTCTTTAATCAACAATGCCCAGGAAAAAAAGCCCATATCAATCAAATATCGCCTTAAAAAATCTGAACTTTCTGAAAAGCCCATATTGTCATGATTGGGCTCATTTATAAACATTTTGAAAATCATAATACGAAATTTTTTAATATGAGTTTTTGAAAATTTTGTAATTTAAATTACATATGTATAGTTTCCAATATTTAAATTTTTTTTTAAATATCTAATAAAATATTCGTTCAAAAACACTGGATTTTTTTGTACGATTATCAGTTTTTTAAATGTTCAAAATTTTTCCAAAATAATTTAATTTGGGGAACATGTGAGATTGGGTGATATTTCTCTTGGGTGCTCCTTAGCGTTATTGACTCCTCCTCAGCGTTATTGACTAACACATGCTGAGTATTTTGGACCCATTTTCAACGTTTTTTAAAAGGTGGCAAAACTTAATTCATCATGGACTGTATTTTATTTCATTGAATGGCAGACCGAGAACACAAACATGAGCTATAATTTGAGATTTTGAGGTTCAATGAATTTCTTAAAGTAGTGAAACATCAAAGTTCAATTTTGTAGCACAGTGTAATTATTTGTCAATCACTTACAGCTCAGAATTTTTTAGCGAATTCCTGTGCCTAAAAGAATTCCAGTTTCCTAGTATCCCAGACATGAAGTGATACTCTGTGATGTTTGACATTTCCTTTTCGTCTTCGAGGTACAGATGATTCACAAATACATAGTTAGAAGTCCTAGAGTTTAATGAAATAGGGTCCTGGTGTATTGAAGATTAAAGAAGTTTGCGATTCGCACTCTTGAAAAACCCTTCAATACCGAATACAAGATCTTTTTTTTTGCCTCGTTTTCAGATCATTTGGTAATCATAGTAATTCAAATGACACCAATCCCCCCTATAAATATTGAAGTTAATAAAATCTTAAAACATAAAACTGACACCCATTAGTTTTAGTAACAAAACCGTCGTGCGTTGTTATAATGTCTTCTATATTTGAATCTTAAATTCGTAAGAAATTATACCTAAGCACATCTGTTAGCTATCAACAAGCAGATCGTAATTTAATCTTCTTGTTTAAAAAAAAAGACTAGAAGAATCATCAAAGATGAAAGGCTATCCGTGGTTATATTTTAAGAATTTAATTTTTACCCATGACACTTTATGTCAATGTCCAACCTAATGTTGTCCAATTAAGTTGAAAATACATAGTTCAAAAAGTGATGAGTTAAGATCCCCACGGTGATCATTATGGTGAACAAATTAAATTCTGTGTTTTTTGTTTGTTTTTTGGTGCTTAAGATTAAGAATCAAAACGGGATTAAATCTTTGGGTGGTCCAATATAATCATCCACAAGATGAGATGTCTCCCTCCAAATCTTTTCACATTAAGCTTTTCGGGAAGTTATGATGACCAGTTTTATTTTCATTTGTTTCTTTTAAATCTTTCCGCTAAATAAAAATTAGATCTTGTAATGGCAGATCAAGATTCTGGGAATCGTTTTCAACCATTTTTCATGATGATCATTTTGTGGGTCATCTTCATCAAAGTAATAAATGTATCGTTAAGTAGATTTTTGTTATTTAAGGTTATGACTATAAAAATTAAGAGAAGATAAGTTTAAAAGATTATTCGGGCATTTAGACCCTACGAAGTTAGTTTTATAATTTTAGAATGTGGTAGTTTTTGTCTCGTAAAAGTCAAATAAATAATGCCTTTGAGAATAAAATGTTGCATTTTCAACTTGAAATTTCTAATTTTAGGCTCAAGCAAAGAAATAGTTTCAAAATATTTCTATTTAAAAATAGTGTGCATAGTTATAATAACATACTTTTTTTTGTATGAAACAAATTATTACAACTCACCTTTTGTTAAATTAAAAACAACAGCACTTGGTGACGGGACAGCCTAAAATAAAAAAAAAATATAATAATTTGAATATTATATGAACATGTTACAATGGAAATAAATCAATTTTAGAAATATTCAATATTTTAAAGAACACATTATTTTTGTAAGTCGTGTTTTTTTTAAGAGGTATAGAACTTGAAGTTGGCAACACTTTTTTGACTGGCGGCCATTTTAATAGCTGTTAAGTGATTTGTGTTTAATTTGGTTTGGCATTTCAACATGATCACTGATCAGCTTGAACAACGTTTTCAAATGGTGAACATTTTTCTCGATCCCGATTTTTCGATAAGAGAATTTTGGTTGAATGGCTACCAAAACAAAATGACCGTATTTGAAGTGAAGATAATCCTCAAGTTTATTTTGAGGCATCTTTATGGGATAATGGAATCAAGATGTTGGTCAGAACGTTATAGAGCCATGATTACTGACTCAATAGAACACCCAAAAGACGGATCAACATGTCACACAGCCACAATTATTTTATACATTTTTCTTAAAATTTCAACAATGAACTAATTTTAGTTCACTACAAAAAAAATCCAATCTACAATAATTCATTAGTCAAATGCATTTGATTTGCTGTAGAAAAATATTGACATTGATAAAATAAAAAAACATGTGGAATTTAACACCTGAAAGCCAGAAGCTAAAAAATTAATAAAATAAAAAAAACTGAAAAAAAAATATCATCACACAAAAGACATATAAGCAAATATTTGCACAAACCATAAAATGCAAATGTGAGATACGCCACACTGGCAGCTCTAGAACTGCTTTTTGTGGTTATTTGCCAAACGACCGTCCGTCGACTATACGACAATAATGACGCGACGAACCAAGTCGTTGTTCCTCCACAATATTCTGTCTACACTAAACCAACCCCCACTCCCACTGGTATTATAGCTTAACTTAGTGCACAGATCGATAACCCCTAAGAGGCTTTCAAAGAATCACACAAAAAAAAAAAACGAAAATATATAAACTTGGTTAGCAAAACCATATCTCTATGTACTGACACCAGAATTGGCACCTAGAGCACACTCTCTGGTCGTACATACAGTATGCCTTTAACAAAGTGTCTTAGCCATGACCAAGAGTGAAAATCAGTAGCCAAAGAGTGCCAGTGCATATATTTATTGATGGCCCTCCTTCATGCAACCACCATCACTACACTACCCAGAAGAAGAATAACCCGCAGGACGGACAGACAAACGAATGAAGAAGCGATCGAAAGTATAAGACTTCCATAAGACATCCAAGAGAGTTACCTATCTGTATGATGTGCCATTGTAAACACAATGCCATGTAGAACCCGAAGGGACGGAAATGTCCTTTATAGACGCTTTAGCATGCATGCCAATGAGCTAGTTGCCGCTGCTGCTGTTACTGCTGCTGTTGCGCTGCTGGTTGGTACTTACTACGTGTATCTTTCATAGATGAGAGTGTGAGCTGCAAACCAAATAGGTGGCCATTAACATACGAATATGGTGTAAATGAAAGGAATTTGTGGACACACGAAGCAACTTACTGCAAAAAAAAAAAAACACTACAGCAACAACAAAAAAAAAGTATAATACTCAAGAAGTCTTTAAGTTGAGAAACTAAAAGAATAAAAAAAAAAACTAACTTAACCAAGTTGGAAGTCTTAAGAAATGGAATAAAGCAATTACTAGTATACCATGACTGTGATGGGTCTTCTCTAGCAGCACTGCACATGAGGTTCGGTTTTTTTTTGTGTTGTGAGTGAAGGAAATTAAAGAAGCATTCGAGTAGTTCATGTTGCAACATAAATAAGTTGCTTTAAGTTGATCAAATATTGACACTCCTTTTGCCATATAGCTACATACGAGTACACGAGAATAGGGTATATAGTGAATTTAAATAGAAGAAAAGAGAATGTTTGTATGGTAAATATCTTGTCATCATCATCATCATCGTCGAAGTCGAAGTCGTAGTCGGTTTGGTGCATGACAGGTGTTTTAATGTCTTTTAAGTGATGGTTGGCAATTAGGTATCTAAGTAGAATAATAATCAACATGTTTTCTTCATTTCGTTTCAATGGAATTTTTCTTTCTTTAAAAAAAAAATTAAAAAAGAAGAAAATACTTTAATACACATGACATAACTAATATATTGATTTGCTTTGCAATGTGGTAGCTATTCCTTTACTCGAAAACTTGTTATTCACTCTTTATTATCGTCTTACCGAATATTGTCTATTCTTTAACCTTACGTTTTACAACAATAAAGAAAAACTTCATATAATTTTTCATCAATATATACGAGTACAAACTTCAATGTAGAAAATACATCTGTGTCAGACAAAAAAAAATAATTGAAAAAGTAATCATAAACAAAAGAGCTGAGTAGCGAACTTATTTTACACAACTTAATAAAAATGAATATTTTGGAGCTAATTTTCTATAATTTTTATTCAATATTTTATTTATTATTTTCTGTTAAAAGTTTTGTAATATTGCAGTGATTTATGTTAATAATTTGTATGGCTCTGACTAAAAACTTTTTTGTATGTTTTTTACAATTTTTTTTTTTTTGACAATTTTTTTTTATTTGACAACATTTTTTCTTGGGCATTTTCTTCAATTTTTTTTTGACAAAATATGTTACTAACTAAATTAAATTAATTAATTAAAATTTTTAAATTCTGGGAATATTTTTTGACTTTTTTTTAGGTTTTAGGCCATATTGAATTTTTTTTACAAAAATTATTTGTGGGAAAAAAAATTCCCGATTTTCATTTGACAAGTTTTTTTTTTTAATTTGTATGTCAAAATTTAGCACTCTACATTTTTAAGCACGATAAGGGCGAAGATCGAAAGCATAAAAATTATTGCTTAAATGTCACCGTTATTTAGTCTTAAAACAGCACTTTTCCAAATGCTTCTTAAAAGATATTTGAAAAAAAAAGACTTTAAATATGAAGATTTATTTAAATCGACTATTAAACTTAGTTGTCCGGATGCAGTTAGACAACATTTCGAAAGCTTCTTAACGGTTTGAAAGCTTAATTTTTGATAGAAATATTGACTTCGAATGATTTCGATTACAGAATCTGCACAAATCGGTCCGCAGAGTGTGGAGCTTACTTTTAGATAAAAATCAAAACAATCAATGGATCACTGCGGATATAGTTTTGCTGATTTTTGCAAACATTTTCCAGTCACTTTTTTTTTATCATCATTTGAATATCTCCCAGAACCTTGTTCGTTCATAACATTTCTAAAACTCGATTCAAAAATTCATAAAAGTTCTTAATTTATAACATAATATTAGAAAGTAATAATTCGGCCTAATCTTTATCAATCCTTAAGTTTTATGAAGTGAAATGGGCCCTTAGAGTAAACAAATCAAAACCTTAAATCTTCAATGCTTAGCCATCTTTGTCTAAAATTTAAGAAGAAGGAAGTTCATTTCAAATAAGATTCAATCGGTGATATTCAAAATGACCCACATATCTTTGTTTTTTTTCAAAATTCCATTGTTCTATCTTTCCCTATTCGTTATAAAGAAAATACCCAAAACAATAATTCAATTTTCAATAGAATTTCAAATTTCGACCGATATCCCATAAACCAAAAAACAAAAACCGGAAAAATAAAACCCAATAAAAATTGACAGTGATATTTTTGCTGGCAAGCCGCGCAGTTTAATTTACTGCCCATGAGTATTCTTTTTATTTTTCTTCTTTTTTTCGACCATTCTTCAATTCACATTCATTCTACAAGTTTTGATCTTAACTAGGTTTTGATCTATACTGACAGAAAATTTTGTTTTACTTCGATTTTTTCTCAAGAAATTTTAATATTATATTTAAATTCAAAAAAGATACATACATCACTCAGAAATATATTACCCTTCAATATGTCATCTTACAGGTACACGCTGTATACACAGCGCAAGTCCTTTGTTAGGCAGTTTTATACCACTCTGGGAACAGCACACACGCAAGACAAAGGGGCTTGAACCAATATAAAGCACTCTATATAAGATCATAATGCAGTATATCGACTTAATCTCGATTGCATTCCTCAGCTGTCGCAAGTAACACGTGTTTGATCTTCCGCACAATCGCCACCCACCCGCTGTTTTGCAGGAGGAGGAGGACTATATAAAAAAAAGACATCATAAATCCCCTGATCAATCCCCACTATAGTCATAGTCACCTTTGTGTAAGTTGAAATTGTTTAAACATGCAGAGTACGTGAGAGAGAGAGACAGAACGAAATTGTAATGTCGAAGATCGTAAATTTATTACACCTTCGCCTACCTCAAGCTCTCAGTGCTGACCAATGTTTTTCTTTATTTTATTTTGTCAAAAATAATGCCCGCGACATGGTTTAGTGCTTGTGCCACAGATAATATTTTTTTTATTTCTTTTTTGGAATCTCGACACACATTATCCAGTTTTTGGTTCGAATTTCAAATAAACTGTATTTTTATGTAAAATATTTTTATTTTCTTGTTTATTAAACTTTGTTTCTTCTTTTTCATGTAGGTACCGGTAAATATCGCGTGTGCTGTTGTGGTTGAACTTACAACAAAAGAACCATATACCGCCAACACACCTTAAAAAAGCATAATGCAAACGTTTATTGTATAATTAGTCTTTCAAATGCACTAAAAAAATAAATTCGATATCTTGGATGTATGTTTCGTGGCAAATTTTGTTTAAAATTTTGAAAATTAAGAAAGCTAATTCAGCACAAAACTAAACAAAAGCCACGCGGATAAAATCATTAGGTGCAATTAATAAAAGTTTTATATCAATGGTGTTTGTCTTGCTTTTCATAAATCTCTTGTTCTCGCATATTTTTGTTTTGAAACAAATAAAACAAAACCTATTATGTTTACATATATTAAATATTCCATTTTATTATTTGTTAGAGAATTAAATTTTATTTTTAACTAAAAATTGTATATAAATAGATAATTAATTTTAAGATCAAATACACAATAATTAAAATCGATATTCATTGTATTTGGAAAAGTTCTTACGTCAGCTCTTTTGTTTGGTTGCCATAATATTTATAGTCTAGCTTTGGATTTATAGCTAACGTTAATAGACCATCCAGAACTCAATCAAAAGAGATCTAATTAAACTCAGATTATATTTTACAAGCATCTTCATACTTATGAAAACAAAAAAATGTATCTTGAGGCAGTCCGATAAGTGAAAAGCTTTAAAAAAAAAGAGATTTCATTTTATTTTTCCAATTTTTCTTACGGTGTACCATTAGTTTTATATAGTGTGGCTAATACAATTTGCATTTTGCTTTACTTTTATTAGCTTTTCTTTTTGCATATTTCGTTTTTTTTTTTTTTGGTCTAAGCCAGCTACCGATGCGGATCGATGTGGTGGCAAAGGCGTTTCATTTGGTCTCGAAATACAAAATCTATCTTACTTCTGGTATAGCTTTAGATTGAATTTTATTCCTTTTTGCTTGGGTACTGTAAGTCTTTTTTGTTTTTTTTTCTTTCTATGAGTTCCTCTTATTTAAAGTCGATTTTGTGGAATTGAAATTCTACTACATTCTGCCTACAACCCAAACACTAACCGGCCGTAGACACTCTCATATTCAAAAGTTGGGGCTCGTGCTCTGCCAGATATTTATCTATAAAGTTTTTTTTTTGATGGTAATATTTTTTGTTTTGTTCATTTGGTGATTGAGGTGGATGGATATAAGCGCGATTTAATTGAACCACCAGTGTACTCTGAAAGATACAGTTTCTTTGTCTGAAAACACTTTAGGTAGACAACATGCGGGGAGACTATTATTATTGTCAATATTTTGTATGTGTATCTATAGATAAATAGGAGATGATGATGGCGGCGGCGGAGACAGACGGTGGTGGTGGTGGAATTGTGGAAGAATGAATAAATATTACAATCGACTTTGTATATTGAGAGTATCTGAAGTGAATAAAAATTGTATCTATGCGTCATTGAATTGTAAATAATTTATCAACCACACCAGAGACCAGCTCACCACCCGGCGATATGTTTTTTTTCTTTAGAGAAACTAAAGAATTTTTTTAGAAACCTCTGAGAGTGGGTGTAGGTGTGTGCTGTTGTTTAACATGGGCTGGACTAACATACAAATTTTTAATTTTATTTTTTTTTCTCTGCTACAACATGTAACAATGGTTTCAAAAAAATGTTGATGTTGTTTTCAAGTTTGTTGAAAAGGTACATTGGAAATTTCTTTTTGTTTGTTTATTACATCGAATGGGTTGTTATGTTTATTTTTGGGCAATGGTCTAGGCCTAGTCTATATGGCATTAGACATTTATATAAGTTACGGTGACTAAGTGCAAAAGGTAGACTGTTCTAAATATTCAGTTTTTGGGATAGCGTCCTTAATTTCGTATGCTGAGTGAACGCTTAAAATTTTCTATCAACAATTGATTGTCTGTCAATCATAAAGTGAAACAATTTTTCTGATTATTTGATTTAAACAAAACGACAGTGGCCATCCTTGCATGATAATATTTTTTTAAATTATTAAATTTTGTTCTCGCATACATTTTCTGTTCTGTTTTATTTTTTTCCTGGACTGAAATTAATCACTTCCTTGAATTTCTGTAAGCTTTGTATTTACTTTGGCGCTAAGTACGTGGTACAGTAAACATACATTAACATTTACGTGGGTACACAATATACACATCGCAGATACATACGTCAATAAAGCCGAGAGCCGAGGAAGTCTCTCTTGTTATATACCGTTGTTGAATGGGTAATAAACTTGATTTAATGGTCCAAGGTAAACGTTATACCAATTTGCATAAACCAACCAAAATGTTTGTATAATTTTGTATCCATCTATGTAAGTACATATATATACGAGTGACACATTAAATTAATTCATACATAGCATTGCAATTAACTGTTAAATGCTTTTCCAATCGGCTCTGGTTCTGTCATTTAAATCAGTTGTCAGAAATGTTGATGTCAATATAAGTTGATTGCTATTTTTGTAGTTTTACGTGACTTTTTGTGTTCGTTCATTTTTTGTCAATCAGAATTTTTTGTTGCTACATACTCGTATATTGTATAAAAATATTTAATAGTTTTTGTTGTTGAATCGTATAACCTACCTGCCAAATAAGTCAACAGTAGAATATAGAGTTTAACATAAACAAAATGACGAATTAATTTTGACATGTATGCAACTTGATATGTGAATCATTAAAAATTTTTATTGCTAAGATTTTATTACTTTTTTTTTTGATAGATTTATGGATTTGAATTACAACTTTAAGGATAGGTTTATTAATAACCGTAGCTTGCGATAAAAATAGTCGTTAATCAAAGTACCGTTAGGTTCTAAATCTTTTGCAGGGACAGTTAAAAAAAATCGGGTGAAATTTAATTGCATTTCTTATTTATTAAGTTAATCTTTATTAATATAACTTATGTAAGATTTAATTAAAATGAAGTTAGGTTAAGATTTTTTTTCGTGTACAAATTTTCAGCTAATATCATTATTCATTTAGGACAACAACTTTCAATATTTGATCAAAATTGTGTTGTCAATTAAAAACTTACAAATTTGTAAATAATGAATGATTCTATAAGAATATTGTCAATACACATTTTCTAGAAAATTTCTCAAAATCCTCGGAAATCTCTGACAATTTTCAGATATTTTGCGACAATTCTACAAAATATTCAAAATATTTAGGTCCTATGAACATTGTCCTGCGATAGGTGATGACAATTCGTAGATTTACAACTTAACAATTGTCAAAATCAATCGCATAAATATTTTGACAATTTTATAAAATTGTGGGAAAATGTCAAAAATTAGTCATGATTTTATGAAATTTATTCAAAACAAGAAAATGGTTGATTTACTTTAAAATTTGTAGGAATATTGTGTGTTGAAATAATAATAATCAATATTCACTCAGCCACGAAAGTAAGTATACACTAGACCTAACAGAGTAGATTTATGGTAGGACCGCATTCAGAAAAACGCCGTCTCTTTTGTTAAAAACATACTTGAAACTCTGTAGCTTGTTTTCCCTAAAGAAAAAAAGAAAAACCTTTTTACTGAATTCGGTCTTACCATAAATCTGCTTTCTATTAGGTCTAGTGTGAACTTACATATGCAAATCTACAAAAGATTTACTAAAAGACCCCAAAAACTCGTAACAATAAACAGACTAGCTGACGTAAATATTAGAAATCTCGACTCTTCAAATTTTTATTTTTGGAGTTATTGGACAGTACCTAACTAAAAAAATCAACTTCTGAAAATTAATTCAAAATAATAAATATGAATCTATACAATGCCTTTTTTCGTGTTAACTACAATTTTTACAAAAATACAGCACTTTAGAAAACACATTTTTTTTCTAAATTGCTAACATAAATTATTGACGACTGCGAAATTAGCAGCACCTTTTCTCAGCAGCCGATGAAGCTAGAAATTTGAAATTAACCAATAATTTCTAACTAACCCCTAAATTGATTTTGAGGTTAGAAGTACAATACTCTTCTTCTTAGCAACCGATTGAGAAATTAAAATATGGCTCCAAATTTTCAGTTTTTACATATGGCTCCATTTACTTTTTGAAAAACTTCGATTAAAATGCTAAAAATCGTCCTTAAAACAAATCATAGCAAAAGAATTTTCTGAGCAACTCTTTAAGCTGGGAACTTCAAAACTTCAAAGAACTAATTTGCAGTATCTTTCCGGTTAAAGAAAATAAGAATTCCAAATTTTGACCTTTCATTATATATAAAAAAAAAGCTTTTGTTCAAGATGATCTCAAAATTTTGACTTGATGTTTTTTTGAACAGAAAACAAACTAGAAATTTGAATTAGTATTTGGTGTTCCTATCTTAAATAGTTGCTGACAAATTTTATGGTAAAAATATAGATTTTTTTAAAATCATAACTTCCGTAAATTTGAAGCTTTATTTCAAGTTCCTAGTTCAATCAGTTAATAGTATCATGAATTCACTGTCAGTGAAGGTAGTACATTTAATTGTTGATGAACTGCAAAATTGGGAAAAAATATGCAAAAAAAAAAAATGTAAATTTCTGTTACTGGTTACTGAAATCTTTCGTCAAACCAATACTCATTGCAATAATTTCAAAAGTATTTTTTTCTGTTTTAAAAGATTGGTTCTTGACAACTTTACTAAGCACTTTTTTCTTCTAACTTTGAATAACAACGATCATTAATAATATTATGAACTACTAGGTGGCGCTATATAATAATATATAGGCCCTCATTATGAATAGCGAATCGACAATTCGCTAAGTTGCGAATGATCTAGCGAACTTTTATTATCACTGTATTATTAATAGCGAACTTCATCGTTCGCTAAGAAATAAATGCTGCCAATAAATCATCATACTGAAATGGCATAACTCAAATGTCAAATGAATATTTTAGAAGTGAAGAATTTGATGTTCTTTCTTTGTGTGAATTTTAAATTGAAAAATAATAAAATGATAAGTACAATTGATTTGATAATTTATCACATATACATTTAGGTAGGAACTGTTCAAACTTAAATAATAAAAAAAAATAAATAAAATAGATATATGTATTTTATTTATGGTTCCTTTTCGATGAACGGAATACACCTATGCCCTTTGCTATATCGGGATTTGTTTTCATCAATTGCACAAGCCTAGCAAATTGATTTGCATTTGTCCTTGAAAATATGATTTTTTATTTACTTTTTTTGTTATAATATACAAATTATTTTCAAATACCTTTTCTTTTTGTCACTCATGTTAGCACACAGACACCAGACTCTACATTCGCTAGGTTTATCACTGTATATTTTGATTCGATAGAATTCGACGTTTTGAGAGGTTAAATTAGCGAACATTCGCTAATTGTAATTGGTCGATAACCAATTTCGATAATGTTTTGACATAAGAAGCGAATTTAATTTAAGCGAATCGATACTCATAATACAGAGTTATCGAATTCGCAAGTTTTTAAGCTCGCTTCGCTATTCATAATGAGGGCCATAATTTTTCCAAATTTCGTCGACAAATGTGTAATAACACTGGCAGCATCCACTTGACGGATATCCACTTAACAGAAAAAAATCTAAAGGTCTTTAGTGCAAATTTCAAAACTTCATTTTTTCTTTATACATACATATTTGTTTAACTAATTTTACATTTAACGGGACACATTCATAGTCAAACTTTAGACCCGAGTTCACCTGGCCTCGGGTCTGAAGTTAACACATATGTTAGCAACAGCTGCTATTCATAAAGAATTTGGCAGCTCTGTTAAGTAAAAAACAGAATTCTACTACAATTTTAGTACTATTGCCTGTCAATCCATTGAAATCCAATCTATTTTTGACAGACAGAAAAAAACAACTTAGTCAGAGTCAGCCGTTTTTAAAGTTTGAGCTCCAGTTTATCTTTAGGACCCGGGTCTACATTGACTATGAATAACATAAGCTCCAGGTAAGCTTAGAAGAGACAAAGAAACAACTTGTCAGACGACTATGAATATGCCCCAAAGAGTTTAAACAACGGCATCCAGACGCGTCTACGATATCTTTTTGAATAATAATTCAACAGTTGGGAAGTGAGACAGGCACACTTCTTATCTCCCTTCAATAATTGAGTATCAGTGTCTCTCGCAGGAGAGGTGAGTACGACACCTATCTACGAAAACCTGAAGCTCAATTTATGGTATAATTACACTTCACATACTACATACAAGTCCAAATATTCAAAATCAATTGAATGATTAATTTTGCGCCACCTTGCATAAAACTTTCCAAAACAAGGAAGTCATCTGCGTGTATCACATCGGCGTCGTCGTTGTCGTCGTGCCGATTGTCATCTATTATCCTCCATATCAGACAAAGTTATCAATGAAATCTTCTCCATTAAGTGTGGGTCGAATTATTGTAGTTACGCTTAATTTAATTCATATCACAACATCGAGATCACTTGCAGTGATATTCGTATTGATCATTACGTGCACATGAAGAGAAAGCCAAAACCAAAACCAGTAGTGACAACATTGGAAATACAGTGAAAACTCATTATTCCACCCACGTATGGAAATTATTTCATTGTTGATATTGTTTTGATTGTGGTTATGTTTGATTCATCTAAATAAATGTGCTTCACCATTATTCCAATCCAGCAACGCAGGTAGTTGCTCTCCATTACAAACAATGAAAAAAAAAACCGAAACAAGCATTCATTTTTTATTTTTTTTTAAATAAATTCATTATTTATCTCACATTCGAGTGCGGACAAATACCGCTATCGAAAAATAATTGCACTTAATTATTATGAAAGAGACTTTTCATTTTGGTCAACAAAACCGAGAGATAAAAAAAACATTAATAAAATTTACACAAAATTGAAAGTTTAAACGAATGCATTTTTTTTCAAATTTCA
This sequence comes from Syrphus vitripennis, assembly GCA_958431115.1. NCBI lineage: Eukaryota > Metazoa > Arthropoda > Insecta > Diptera > Syrphidae > Syrphus > Syrphus vitripennis. The sequence continues at coordinate 90,930,736 of OY288109.1, forward strand.
GTAGGAGCACGTCCGCTTTGGAAATTATAATGAGATGCTAATGCTGACAGCTATGGGTTCAGAAATTCACATTCTGACATGTAGCAAGGAACATCGTTTGTTGAGTTTAGAAGCATTAAGGAATAACTTAGTAACTTGATTAAGATGTTAAGACGTGCTTAGTTACGTTGTTTTTGAATACTTTAAATATTGAGGCATTATAAATCTCATTGTTTGCTAGTTTCTAGTTGAAAGCAAGTTTACTTTGTTTTTTTTTTATTGATATTTTGATCTAGGTAATTGTTATTGTGAGAGTTAAGTAATTTTGGTTAAACCACATTATTTTGACAACCGAAATGGAAAGTCTCACCTCAAGGTGCTTTGGAAGTATTATTTTAATTCAAGGCAATTAAATGTCAAAATAGACATGCAAGTTGTTTTATTTTTTTTTTAACAACTTTGTATGGTTATTTAACACTAAACTGGTATCCATATAATATACCGTTTATTTCCGTCACTTAGGAGGGGGAATGTTTATTGCATCGAAAGTGTAATCATCATAGTGCGTGTAGTCTACACATGTTTTTTGTTATAAAAATACACGAAACTACACAAAAATAATAGTTAACACCAAATCATAAAGCTTTTTTAACAAGCTTGTATATTATAAATAAGTCACACGTGGTTAGTTGACATTAGTCTGTTGCTGTTGGGGTAGGTAAGGTTAAGTTAAGGTTAAGTAGCTTCATTTCAAAAGGTCTTTTTAAAACGCAACAGATTAATAGGTAATATAGGAAGAAGAAAAATTTGTTGGAATGGTATTTTGTTATTGAGCTTATAAGCTTGTTTTTGGGCTATGACCTATGGAAGATTAAAACCATAAATACTACAAAATTCAGACTTGGGTTTCTAAGGAAATGGTCACACTGGTCACTTTTCAATATTTTTCGTATAACCCGATAACTAAGTTAAACAAGAAAATATGACTTAAAGGATTTTTTGAGGAAATTAAATATTCTGAAAAAAAAACATTAGAAAAATTTATAAAAATATTTAAATATAATTAATTATCAAAAACAAGTTTAAAAAACGAAACAATCGGTGAATTTTGTAATAACTACTAGTAGCTGTACTACACTTTTAGGGCCTGTTTCACAATCTAAGACGTCGATTCTAATTATTTACTCAACTTAAATAATTTGGCACAGTCACATTTATTCTAGTAGCTTAAAACATGAATTAGTGATTAAATTGCTCTTTCAGGAGAACTTTCGAACTGTCAACAGTGATGGTTTAAATGACTAATTTTGAATAACTTTGTTAACAGAACGAAAATTAAATTTCTTTGAAGGCAACGATGTTGGTGGATTAAAAAACCTCTAAAAATTTCAAAATCAATTTTTTCGAAGTTTTTTAATTTTTTTCTCTGGAATGGAAAAAGGAAGATCTTACAGCTGAGATTTGAAAAGAAATATTTCAAAAATCTCTATTTAAGTAAAATGCACAACTAGATCACACGAACTTGCTACCATGTTAAAGTATTTAAGAATAAACAAACAAGTTAGAATGATGTTAAGATTATGTGGGACTTCTCAAAAAAAAAATTGATCGAAATCTGTCTATTTATTAAAATATCGAAAACAAAATTTCCGGTTCTTTTGGCTATTATCCTTAATAACGGTTATTTGGTAAAAATAGTTCTAACCAGGAAAGCAGATATGCAGACGGGCCTAAGCAATTGGCGAAGAACTAGCAAACCTGGGGTAAAAGTTGAATAGAACTGAAATACATCTCCAGAAATCGTACTGCAAGCCCTATGCCTCATAAGGGGAAATTCAGGAACATATAGTCCGAGGAACTAAGTGAATAATAAAAATTATTAGCAAGAAACCACAGAAATAAATTAATCAAATTGTAAGAGACCGTTATTTTTAGGGTAAAAAATATTCACTTTTGAGAAATTATTTAATCGTTTCCAAATTTTTTTTGAAAATTGATTCAGTGAACTGTAGATCGAGGTTAAGATAGACAAACCGAGAGGAACAGAATTGTGCGATCCACTTTTCTCACATTCTCTATCACCGTACCCTCCTGCCATTATCTATGATTGGCACTTGCATCGAAGAAACTAATCAGCTTGCGATTCTAGGTATGTGTATCACAAACCATCTTTTGTGGAATGATCACATAATTAACATCGCCAAAAATGCCGCAAGATGTTTAGGTTTCCTTTGGAGATACTAGAAATTCTTTTCCCCTTCTGAACTGGCTATTATCTATAAAAGTTATATACGTCCAAAGCTTGAGTATAACTTCCATCTCTGGGCTGGTGCTCCAGCAACTTACTTAAGCCTCTTGGACAGTATACAAAGACGAGCCTTCAAAATGTTCGGCGGAGACAGGAACATCATCGATACTTTTAAGCCACTTGAACACGTAACGTTTCCTGTCTCTCACTCTTTTATCGTTACTTTTACGGTGAGTGCTCTAATGAAATAGCCAGTTGCATTCCTCCCCTTAAACAATTCAACCGTAATACTCGCACTTCCAGGAATGCTCATCAGTTTACTCTTGAACCCAATTTCGGCCGTACTGTCAAGTACAGGGATTCGTTTTTTAGCCGAACTACGCGAATGTGGAATACCCTTCCACGCTCTGTCTTTCCCTCTCATTGTGGTGAACTGAAATTCAAGACTAATGTTCACCGACATCTCCTTTTAAATCCTCTCCTACTTACCTAAAGCTCACAGTGTGTCTGTGACATATAAAGGGTACATAAAATCCCCTTGTGTGCGTGCTGATTATAAAAAAAAAGAGTATATCTGCTTAAGATTTCACGAACGATATCAACTGATTATCAGATACATTTTTTTAAGAGAATCTGAAACTTGTTCAATAGGTTTCGATTGCTGAGTTACAACCTCCTAATTAAAATTAATTTCAGAATTTGTGTTTGGAAAAATGCAATAAAGTCCAAAACTTGGTTTTCCTAAAAAAAAAAATACAATAGCAAATATCTTGTGCAATGAGCAGTTCTCGAAATATTGATGGCTTTTCAAAATAGCGACTGATCCTCAAAAATTCGATTTGTATATTTTTGCACTATTTTTCTAAACATAAGGTATGTTGTCAAATGTCTGATATAAAATGTAAATACTTTATTTCTCCTTTAAAATTTAATTGATAAATCGAAATTTGTTGAAAAATTTGCAATTTTCGACTCAGATTTATTAAATTTGTATGATATACCTACTTAACATACTACTCGTATTCTAATGTTCTTTTAAAAATCGAACAAACATGACTTTTATTGATTTCACCAAAATGAAAAAAAAAAAAATAAGAACAAAAGCTTATTCAGAATTGATTTTACATGAAATCCGAATCAAATTCAACCTATCAATTACACAAAATACAAAAAAACACAAAAAACACAAAACCAACCCACAAATTAACATAGATTCCCCATCAATGATGTGGTTATGATCTTCTATTTTTATTTCCACACATCAACTCTTATTTTATTCATTTTTGAAAACGACAAAGAAAGCAACTCGCGCGCGGCATTTCATCGAGATATCCAGCACCCAATCCTCCTTATCAATAAAAAAAATCTTTGTTTTCTAACATAAGATGAATAATAAGCCCTACAACCACAATTTTATCAACGCCCCCTTTCCACCCAAATAAAATAAGTATCATTATAGCAAACTCATCACATTACCATATCGTCATTGATGATGATGCGGGGACCCAACACTATAGGTTTATAGGCTGACTGGCTGGCTGGCTGCTGCTAGGCTACTAAGCCATCAAAGCTGCTCTAGGCCATTATATTATTATTCGACGACTTGAGGTATAATCTCTATCTCTGGGCTGTTTAAGATTTAGTTACACCTCCAGCTAGCGTCTCGTGTTTGCGACCTAATTTTTTTCGACACGGCAGCCCAGGCATCAAAGCCATTCAAGCCATTCAAGCCATCCTAACCATCTCAGCTGTTTTATGTTTTCCACATGCTTAAGCTAAACTATACATATCTTTCGAATGAACGATTAAATGCAACTTTGTAGATAGATGCTAATACAGGAGTGGATTAAATAATGCAAAAAAGGGCCTGGGGGCAAGTATATTTTAGGGCCATATGTAAGAGTGAATATATCATGTCTTCAGCTAGATTTCACTTTATCATTGACTTGGAATCCAGATTGGTGAGTTTTAGTGTTAAAAGGGGCCCGTATGGTTTTATTGCTCTAGTTAAATTTTGCTACTTTCACGAAGTTTACTATTTTCAAGCTATGTTTGTCGTTAAATACTACGTCGTAGTCCGAGATTTCAGAACAAAGCCAGGGCTGGATTCAAAGTTCAAAAGCTTAAAACATTTTTTTTATCTGTTATTCAATTGAAACTCACCAATCTCAGAACATCGCTTTAACCTTGTAAGAATAACAATATTTTCATATGGGCCCCTTTGTAAAAGAAAGATACTTCCTTAAAGGGCCTTATTATAAAATAGTGTCTTCTAACAAATCCAGCACTGGATGTAACCACGAAACCGCGCACTATTCAGGCTTACAATACTAGATTTGTTGTGGTCGCCATGTTGATTATTTGTTTCACCATAGATATGTATTATATACAAAAGGAGGATGGATTTCCTGGGTTAGTCGGTATCTCTCTAGGTATAGGACGAGACTATACCTACCTACCTCCATGTGGTCCACATTTGAGAACCGAACCAAAAGCAATGTGCAATGCGCCTCAACCTCTATCTTTAGCTCCTATTTGTAGAGTATAGAGTATAGGACATAGAGAAACCGACAGAGTTATGATGAATCTAACGTGGGCTACGGTAAATAAGTCACTAAATTGGACTCACGTCCAAGAGATTTGTGAGGCTTCGTGTTGCATGCAACTGAAAACACAGTGGCTGGCAGCAGCAGCTTCATCGGCAGCATACAAAACTGCTGGAATCTCCATCTTCTTCCGGTGCGGCGGTATAAGCTTAAGAATATGCCGACGCGACGCTGCTGCTGCTGCTGCGCTGCGCGGCACTCTCTCACGTTAGATATTTATATGTTAAAATACACTCCACAGTCACACTGAGGCATGGAAATGCAGTAAATGCAACTGCAACTGTATATCTAATGCAGTATATTGGCCATCGTCATCGTAGCGGCAGGCCAAGCTATATAGACGAGCACCTAGCAATCTATAAGTGGCATGTTGCCAGTCATTGGGAAGCTGGCTACTGTCGTTGTTTGGAGCACGTCGCGTCGTATAGTCATCGTCATCGAGTATTGCAATCGTTGGAACGTCCGTCGTCGCGGTAAAATCGCGTCGTCGTCGCTTGGTCTTTCAAATCCAACTTCACCTCCGACTGCTCAGCGCCGCTTCTGCTGCTGTTGCTGTTGCTGCTGCTTCAACTGAACTCGTGTAATTACAAGTTAAACTAACGGTTAAGTAATTAGATTCCATTTGTAATGGAGTGGATGGATGCTGGTGGCTGCTGCTGCTCTTTACAGTTTTTTTCTTTCTTTATTTTTTTTAGTTGTTGTTTTGATTGTTTTTTGTTAGTCTTGGATTGAAGTTGGATTTATTGGTTGCAATTCGTTTGGGTGGCGATTTATTTGCATAGAAATTTTCTATGGAGACCCAAGAGAGGGGCACAAAGAGAATTTGGTAGCAATTTGAATATATTTACTCTTGGTGAGATGGATTTTATTTTTAGAGGTTTGTTGTTGTTGAAGAATCTAACCATCACGAACGATGATCTTTGACTGCGCGTGGTTTGACATATTGTCAGTGGGTCATGGGGGCTGTTTTTTTTTTGTTTGTAACATTTTCAGAGAAAATTTATGTTGAAGTCAGCAGTTTTGTGTTTGTTTGTTTGTTTGTGATAAAGATTTCTGATAGCAACTCGAAATTTAAATGCGCTTGCTTTTTGAATGAAGAAGACCAGAATCGGTAAGTTTTGTATGCGAATTATTTGATTGTGGTTATGTAGTTATAGATTTTTAAGTAAAGCATAGTCTTTTTTGCGTAGTAACTGATTATCACTGCTTCCCAATAACTGCACCTACAAATTTCCAAAAAGTGTTAAGCGATTTGGCTAGCAAAGATTTCCTCTGAATTCTAGAAAAAAAATTGGGAAATATTGGGTTGGGATGGCTCATGATTTGTATCTTCAAACTTATCTCACCTTCTCCTTATTCACAAGGGAAGCGGTTGTACACGAAATTGCGGACATGGTACCGTTCATTCAACACAACGGAAAGATCGTTGAGAGGGTACAGGATGGCCTACTACGACTAGTGCGGACTAGTGTTTCGGGTAATTCAGCCACAAATCCAAGCCAGAATCCTCAAGAGATTTGAATATTGTATTGGTTGATTTTGAAAAAGCATTTAACAGATCTGATATGGTTGCAACGTGGAATTCTGAAAATGTAGTTTTGAATGATCACGGAAATCGAGCAAATTTAAGCAGAGGTGAGATGAACCGCAGAAATCACCGAAGAGTTCCCAAAGCTTCGTGAATCCTTTGATCTTTGTCACATTCCTTAAACCGAAATTGACTAACCTGTGCTGCCAATTTTCTGATCGACACACGCCTACTTCGGATATCTATTTGAATCGAACTGTACTTTCCAAGCGAAATTTGATTAAATTTCTTGGATCTGTGATCAACAGTGAATCATCGTCGAAGGAGCAATGAAATTGAACACCGCTTAATGTAAAGCGGATGAAGTGGCGAGTGGCACCTTCTGTGATCAAAGGCTCGAAGGAAAGATCTACACGGCTGTTGTGCTTACATACGGTTCAAATTCTTCAAGTCAAAAACACCATATTGGAAAAAATGCACTATGAACAATTTAGGTGTTACAAAGTCCGTAAGGCCCGTAATCAAAGGTGTCCCGAAAACAAAATTCTACAGGCAATAGCAAACAGCGGGAGTTCCAGCACTATCGCGGAAGAGGGCATAGAAAAACATGGAATAATTGAAAACCGGAAGGCCTGTCAAACCCACAAGTGGAGCTTTAGAGTGAAGCATTGTATTATTACAGTTCAAGATTCCGAATTATGAATAAAGTCGCATTAAAATGAAGAACTCGAAAACCCAACTCAATACAGCCATATTCTAAGTTCGGAATCTAGTTAAGTACTATTTGGTTTGTGTTTAAAAAAACCTTTCTAGCCAGTGTTATATTCAAAGTTTTTATTTTTAATTAAGAAATTCATTTATGTATTTATCTAACTTAATAAAACTTACATTTGACGTTATATCAAAACGGTTATTCAAATCATCATCTTACCTAAAAATATAAAAAAATAACAAATTAAAATTATGTTCGTTCGTTCATACTTAAACATTATTATAAAAAAAAATTAAATATGATAGACATACAATTTCAACATTTTAATAGACAATGTATGAATAAAAATAAACTCACTCGAGCATGACCTTTTGCTACTAAAGCTTAAAAGATCTTTGACTTTTATAATCCACGACGCGACGACGGACGCCAGCTACCATTCATAAAAAAATAATTGAACAAATGAAGCTAAACAAATAAAAATATAAACATACACAAGTACTCAAAGCAACTATAACTGAACGCAGAAAGGTTAAAATTATTATTTTATTATTTTTTTTTTGTGGATGGAAATTAAAAACAGCTTTTGGTACATAAAACCATATTGCACCACACAAGATAGGAGATTTTTTTTTGAAGATGTCCCGCATGACGATGAAGTAAGAAAAGTACTGTTGGTTAGTGTTTGAGTCAATGGACTCGACAAATCATTGACATAAGTAAGTAAATTCTATGAGCTTGGACCATGTGGAATTGGATTTCCAGTTGACCATATATGGCAGTGACTAATAAAACATTTCAAGTTTAATTTAAAAGGATTTGAGTCTGATCTAAAAGTAAAAGGGGTGATTTACCTTTCGCCATTTACACCTGATTCGGCTCAGAATGAAAATAATCATCTCCAGTCACCAATCGATCCACAAATGCAGTTCTGCTACCGATACTGATCTCTGATCTTAGACATGACAAGGTGATCAACAAGTTTCTGGACTTGTTCGACGATTTCTAAGGAAGTCACCTCAATCGGCTAGCCCATGTGGGGATCATCTTCGATTTACTCTTAAACAGATGACATCTCTTCCAAATAATATGTGGCATTTTTACTTGCTTGGTCAACAAGTTATTACTGCACGAAACTCCATTGGCTGCAAAATAAAACTTATTCGCTGCCCGTCGCCTTATCCTCAAGTAGAAAGTGAAGGTCTGTAATAAAGAGTAAAGGACTCAAGACGCTTCCCTGGTGGACACTTACTTCCATTGAGAACTCTTGGGTAATTTTTGTCAGACATCTCATTTTTGACACGCTGATATGGTCATTATCATCCGCACGACCTAGACTTCCAGAATTCCTCTTTCCCTAAGAGCAACTTAGATCAGATTTTAACTGTTTGTAGAAGGCCTTTTGAAACCGACTAAAAAAAGAAATCTCTTGAGGAATCCCGATATTTTTCTATCTCTGGTTGATTTATCTGAAACAAAATGGCACTAGTTGTCAGGAAGCCGTATTATTTCTTGTAGACGCTATCTAACTGAATAGTCTTCATAATCTGTGACATCCGCTTGATTGATCGGTAGCTGTCGCAATTCGGTGTACCACCCTTTCTCTTGAAGACTGGAAGAAGGTAAGTTTTCCTCCACTGATAAGACATCTGGTCACCATAGAGGGAACCATAAGTCACCTAAGCCCAATGTATCCCATCTTTTTCAAGAACTCATAGGGTATCCCTTCTAGCCCAATGGCTTCTCCCTTTTTGGATATTTTCACCACAGCACTAACTTCTTCAACTGTGATGTCAGAAACGTCTTCATTGTTAGATGCTGCAACCTCGGAAACTGCTCATTTTAAAGTCCTTCCTAATTTTGATGGAAACTTCTAATTTTACCATTGGATTCCAGAATTCAAATGATTCGGTCTTAAGTCATAGACTAAATGTTTTTCGGTCTTACATAAAATTAAACATAATGTAGTAAAGACAGATCTAGTTTACTGTGAAACGAACAAAAAAAAAACGATTTTTATTTCTTAAGTCTTATCAATGAATCTACATACGAGTATCAAATAAAAGATTTGCTTAATTCATTATTAATTAAATTGGTAGCATGTCTGTGTATATAGCTTATCTTAATTGATAAATTAAGCATTTATATTTTATGACCAACGTGAGGCAGCTCATTTCCTCCGAAAGCCCCATAAAACATAACTTTCTTTTTTTTTTTTAATTTTTACAGACTAAATTAATCAAACTTACATGCATGATGCATAAATACGCTAAGACTTAAAGAAGCCACAAATTACCTTACCTGCTTTATAATATTCTACTAAGTATCTAAAATAAAAGTGAAATTTACCTTTTTGATGTTGTGTTGAAGATATGGCATTCAAAATATATAAAAAAAAAAACTGAACACAATCTAGGTTTGATAAACTAGATCGAGAGTGTTGCTTTCGCTTCTTATATTCATAAGGCACTTATAAGACTGCTCTATGGCTGATGGCGATAGGATAGGTTGTACATATATTTATGGAAGACTCGCGCACTTGTAAGCAGAAGAAACATAGAGCCTCTTTAAGCGACCTTGTTACTAATGACCTGAATTTTACACTCGCTGCAGTCGCAAAAGTACATCCAAGCTCATAATGCTCGACAAATTCTCTTGAATTTCGTTTCGTTTTTTTTGTTGTGGTTGTTTTCTTTTTAATTTGTGTTATCTTGTTAAGATGTTTGTTTTTTTTTTCTTGAGAATTATATAGAGGAGTGTTTGTATGATGTTCTGTCCGTCCATGCATCAGTGCATATAGAAATTAATGACAAAAGCAGAATATTAAGAAACAAAAGAAGATGTTCAAAATGAAATTTTTCTTCTTTGAAATAAAGGTAAAAGTTAAAAATACAAATAATAATAAAAATATACCAAAAGAAACAATACGTTAAGAACCTAAAAAATAAACATGGAACACACATGTAGGTATAGCAGACTTATTGGCAGAGTTCCGCTTGGAAAATTAGCCACCAAGCTGTCGGCATTGTCTTTTTCTTCTTCTTTATTTTTTTAAATAAATGGTATGTAGTGTTCAAATTAATGGATTTTTTATTTTAATTTTAATTGAGTGCAAAGTTGTTTGGTTTTTTGGACATATGTGAAGATACATCTTAGAGATACAAGAACTTTTGGTATTAAAGATATTCGAATGAGCCATATTTTATTAAAGAACATTGTTTTACGGTTTTACGAAATGACAAGTGTAAATCGTTGAAAATGGTGCCAAAGCAGTTCGAATAAGATTTAACTGGGAGTTCGGTCCATTAGATTGTCAAAGACGGTTTTGAACTGTGTTAAATTTTGTATCTTAAGTAAGGAGTTTTAAGCATTATTTAATTGCTTCACAAACATACAAAATAGAATGTAAACTACAGTTCTTAGTGACTTACTTATTTATTTAGGTCTTAAGACTACTCCTACGCGCTATCTTGTACGTTCCTGGATATGCATTTCAGCTCTCTCCAACTCTTCCCCAGTTATTTTAATTTCTCTTCAATCGGTCTGCGGCAAGTACTTCTAGGTGTGCCCGTGCCCGCTTGTCTGCTGCCTGCATTGCTTTGCTTGCATTGAACTTGCACTCGTTCCCCTTTCGAAGCTTATGCCCGATCCACTACAACTTAGATCTTATTTTGAAGAAGAACCAATGAATTCCTTGACCTGTTCTCGTGTAAAGTCCATCATTGGATATACGGTTGGTCCGAAAATCTTCGCAGAATTCTATTTACGAACGCTTAAAATTTTTTGCTGATAGCGGATGGGACTCTCGAAGTGTTACATCCATAGAGAAGCATGCAGAAGAGTCGTAGCTTGGTCTTTGAGATTATGGAGTTGTTTCTCCATGATTTCCCGATTCGGCTTTCACTACCATGTTTGGTTCTGCCATCTGTTCAAGATTTTGAAAATATTTTACTCGTTGTGCAAAAATGTTTACTTTAGCAGATGAGGGAATTCCGAGGCTGATCTTATTTTTTCTTGCCAAGTTCATCTTTGACCCAACGGTTTCAAGTTCTCTTTCCACTTTTGTTGTTCAAGTGTTTGAGGTTTGATTACAGAGTCCACTGAATTCTTCCATTTCCAAGCTTGATAGCTATCTTGTAAAGCAAGGTGTTGACAATGTCGAAAGACTTTTCGAAGTTGACAAACAGAAGATGGAATTGTAATTAATATTAAATGCTCTGTTTGATGATGATCCGCAGGGTGTCTATGTGATCCACAAAGGAAGATCCATTGCAGAATTCTGCTTGCAATGCATCGAGTATGTCTTCTCTAAACTAGTTTTTCCGCTGCGAAAGATTTACTTTCTTTGGAAGCCTGTCAATCTTTCATTCTTCCACTTTTCAGGAGAGATCTCTGTTTCCCAAACTCTCCCAATAATTGGTTGCAGCAGCTCGATGTTATTGGTACTGCTCGGAAGAGCTCTGCGAGAACACCATCACATCTAGCCACTTTTTTGTTTCTGTCGTTCAGTTGTGGTAAAGCTTTCTAGTCTTCTGCGGTTACAGCACGTATTTGGGATATCAACTTCCTCAACTTCCGAAATCGCAGAAAAGTGTTCCTTCCACGAATCCCCTGTGTCTTTTACCAGGTGTTGCTTACACCTGTGAATTACTGTAACACCTACTTCCGGCCACTTCTACGTCTGTATAGTCAATGCGTTGGTATGGTTACAGCTGTCATGCTTCACGAAGCGGTTAGCTTTCCCTCATTTTCATGCGATACGCAGATTCTAGTTCGTTTTTTCGCTGCTGCTGGAGTATGTATCAGCGGTGCGAGCTTTGAGGTGTTTCTTTTCTTCGATCCTTCCTAAGTTTCTTCGGAAAGCCATAGAGTATGGCTTCCTTGTGAACGACCGATTGAAATGTTTGAACAATCAAAGACTTTTTTGTTCAATATACCAGGCGGTTAAATTGTCTTCTTTTTTGTCGGCAATTTTCTAAACTAAAAATTAAATAAACTCGTGTTTCATAAACAAATTAGCAACCAGATCGACAATAAATTGAAACTTCATTATTTAAGTTGTTAACACACAAATAATTTGTATTTAAAAATTCAAGGGTCATTCTGAAACCATTTATTTTGTGTAGGACGGAACACGAGTATATTATTTGTAAATTTAGAACTTCTAATTATTTGTTTGCCCGTTGAAATATTTTGTACGTGGGTTTAATATTATTTTTTTTTTTTATTAAACAAAACCACACTTCAAGTGACCCACATTCAACTAAAAAATTAGTTTGGAATAAATTTACTCGTGCAGAACGGCAGCCTATACTAATCTAATAAACACTAAAACTATAAACACGAATGTGTGGGCTACTATAATAGTTCTAACCAAATTGCAGACCATAATCGTCTTAAAGAAAAGAAATTGTAACACAACAAAAGTATATGCCTTCTTGGACTAATAGATAGGTTAGAGGTATGTATTTTATAAAAAAAAGATACTTTATCTCATTGTTTGTTATTTCAGGTTTAAGTACCTACCTATCAACTTTGTACCGCAATTCTTGTCATATGTTTTTTTTTTTTTGTATTTTATTATTGCAGATTTGTATTGTTAAATGTTCAACATCGAGATGAAAGTTCTAAGTAAAGTTAAACTGAAGACCAACAACTTTTTGTTTGCTAAAAAAAAAAACACAAAAAAAATTGTATCTTTTTGTAATATTTGTGTATCTTTTGTCATTTGCTTTGATTTCTGACCCAAATTTATAAGCTATATACATAAACACACTCAAAACAAACAAATTTCTATAACACTATGCGTGAAGACGACCTCTAACAAGAAAACATCTTAACGAGGAAAACAACAAGAATTAATAACTTCAGCTCGTTAGAAGTCGAGAGTATCTCTATTATTGGCTTTTCTCTTTGGCTTTGTTATTTTTCTATCTATCGGATGGATATGCGTTGAATTGCAATTGATGAAGAAGAAAGAAAATTGCAATTTGCGTTTAACAAATATCCCATCAGGAGCTCTAAATATACAATCTTATAAAAATTTAACTTAAACATTATTTTACTAGCGAGCTGAAGATGTTCTACTTCACAGATTGATGATGAAGATTATGATTATTATTATGATGCGATGATAGAAAGCATCCATATGTGGATAACCCATTCGGTTAACCTCATCGAGTTTGTTCGCTGCTGCTGATGACATATTGAAAACTTGAATTATTACATACTCGTAGCTTATTTGCTGCATGCAAGATAATCGAAACGTTCTTCATCTTGGTGTATATAAGGAGAGCAGATCTTATAGGAGATCATCTCTTTAGTTGAGAGATTTCTATACGCCATCTTGAACGTCGAGAAAAATGATGATTTTGTTATTCCCAGAAGAAGAAGTGTGATTCAAAGTTAGTTTTAGTGATTTGTATGGACTATAATATCGATAACCTGATTCCCATGGGAAAATATCTATCGATATCTCATAGTTTAACATTTTTTTTTTTCATTTTATATATATAGCTCAAGGTATAGTAAGTAGAGAACGTTGAATGTTGAAGAGTTTGTTCGTTTAAATATATTTATGGTAAAAGTAGAGCACTTCTTCCTGAGCGCGTTTTAAATTGGATGATGTTTTAGAGATATTTTTTTTTTTTTGGTTTTGTTTTCATGTGTATCTCTTTGGTGCGCTGCGCTGTAAGTGCGGTTTTTTCATCTTCATAGCAGTAGATGAAAGTGCAGAAGGATCAATATAGCAATCTTAGAGTATAGATAAATATTCTGTGAGAACTGGGTCTAAAGGTTTTAAAAATGGGAGCAATTGAAATGAGGATCGATAATAAGTGGGGCAGTTTAATTAAGTTATAGAGTGAAGTGAAAACAGTAACAAAATATACCACGTGTCACGTCAAACTAGTTGCAGGGCAACTTTTTAATGTTAACTCGCTTTTTGGGGGCTCAGCCTCGCATACAAAACTCGGTTGCTGCTGCAAGGATATGTTCGGTGTATTTTAATACATTATAAGAATCAAAAACAAAAAATTGTCAAAAAAATGGGCAAACCAAAGATTTGTTAAAAAAAATTTGTCAAAAAATAAATTTTGAAAAAAAGGTTTTTTCCAAAAGAAAACATTTTGAAAAAAAAAATTTAAGGAACAACCAAGTGGTATTTTTTTGGAACGGCTTACAATCGGTGTTGTGAGTAAATTTTGAAAAAACTTTTTTGATTTTTGGAAAAATAGTTTTTGAGTGTTATATTTTCAAATTTTGTTTGCAGCAAGTACTTATTAATTGATTTAGCAAGAATTTCGTTACAGAAAACAAAGAAGCTTGAGCTCATAACTGAAGGTGCCAACTGATGTATCGAATAGTAAGAATTTTCCAAAAAAATATGCAAAAATCGTTCATCTTTTTTTTTCAAAATGTAATTTTGCATACCTATTTTATTTCTTCTTTTTTAGAAAAAAAAATTTAGGGCGCATTTTAATTATTTAAGTTTTCATAAACAAAATTGATTTTTTTACCAAAAATTCAAAAACTATTTGCATTCAATATTATTAAGATTATAAAGATCTCATTCATAAAATTTTTTGATCATAATATAAACAACGAAAATCCGGTGATTTGGCAGGTATTGTAAATAACAATTTTTTGGAAAATATTTTTGACTAAATAATTTTGACTGCTAACAAAATCCCACGGAAAAAAAGTTTCTTCAAAATCGTTAGGCCAGTTTCGAGACAAAAATTTTTCTTTTTAAAAATAGTATAATAGGTACTGTTTTCGAGCTAAAAAAATTAGTTTTGTATCTAATAATAAAATAAGTGTTGCCAGTCATTTTGTAGGACTGGCCATGAGACGAGACCAAGACCAGACTTTTGAAGTCTCTTCTCGGTCTTGTCAAAATCGAATATTTTCTGTCTTGTCTCAGTCTTGTCTCTGTCTACTGGCTTAGCGTCTTTACGATACAGCCAAGAACTCGAATCTAGAGGTTACCTAATTTACCTTAAAAAAATTCAACACTATTTTCAATTGATTTTCTTTCATAAAAATCTCTGTCCAAAAAATACGTTCTTGTTTTGGCTTTTTAACAATTAGAGAAACGGAAGTCTCATGGACAAGTTTTTTTTTGGAAATCTCGCTCTGCAATTATCCGAATATATTTAAAACGACTCGCAATAGCTTTTTTGGGTCATTTTAGTTTTCGCAAAATCTACTTTTTGTTTCATTCAATAATATATTCCTAAAATATGTTGTGCAATATAATAAAATGCGAAGCAATAAAAAGCGAATCACAAAATACCATATTGCAAACCAATGAAATGCGAAATCATGAAAAAATTAGTGAAACAATGTTATGCGATTTAAAAAAATGGAATGCCATATAAAATTTCAAAGTGAAATTTACAATACGATAATTTTCCAAAACCATAACAAAAATGAACTAGCAAAACAAAAACTCCAAAAAATTTAATGCAAAGTGGTTGAATTGCGAAATAAGTATTGCAAATTAAAAAACATAAAAAAAAGAACTCTTTTTGAAACAAAATTATGTTGGAACGAATATTTGAAAAAAATGTCTTAACTCTTCAACTTTGCCCATATCAATGCACACTGTATTTCTTGTAACAAAAGCATTTAACTAAATAAACAACAATAAATTATAAATTTTAAATAACAGCCATATCTCTCTTCTCAAAAAATTAATTTTAAATTGCTAGAGATATAATTTTCTTCAAGAATGAAACAAATCCCTAGCACTTGATGGCGAAGCAGTTATCAGATACTAAAAACCCACAACACAAATGTCTAGCCAACGCATATATAATTTGACAGAATTCACCATTAAAGCCAACAAATCAACAAACAAAATAAACAAACAAATATTTATACAGGCAACAATAATCCTCGCAAATCGAAAGCTATTTCTCATTTTCATCTTCTCTTCCCTGCGAGATGTAGGTACTGAAAAAAAAACTGATGCTTCTTGATCCTCGTCGGGGTTGTGTCTCGGTCTTCAAGATCAACTACCTATAGCTCATAATAGCAAAAGCGGTCAAAGACAGTATTTAACATCAAGCCTGATGCGAAATGTATGTCTCTGAGCTATTTATAGCTCCTCCGCTCTGCTCCGCTTCGGACCGAAACCAAAAGCAAAAGATATGCCTTCAATTATCATCAGCGCCATTTATTAATAGAAGTTTGAACAATTTTTGCAAAAAAAAAAAAAAATTTATAAATATGGAGGATTAAGAAGAGAAGACGAGCGACGTCTCTTGATTGAATTCACCACAAGTCCAAGACTGGAAATCTCTTTAATGAGATTTTTTTCTTCTCCGCATGCAGCTGTGTCTTGTCGAGGGAAAGAAAACTTTATTCCAGGGGAAAACAGAAAACACAGAAAAACCACATTTGAAAACGATTCCAATTTATTTCGGGGGAGTTTTTTTTTTTTTTGCTTATGGAAAAGTAAATGAGAATAATCCCTAAGGATGTAATTATACAAACTTCACTGACGGAGGGCACCACCCATTGCATTCTCAATTTTGTTGTTAAAAAAAAAAGATCTGAAAAAAAATAATAATTATAATCAAAGAGGCGGGGGAGCAGGCGGGGGAACATCCCCATCATATCAAAAGTCAAAAGGAGACTTACAACCTCTTGAGGGATTTTTCAATTTGTTCAAGAGCCACAAAGAACAACCAAAACCACTTACCATTTTATAGGCCCCTGGCCCTGCCAGACTATATGAAATTTCCTTATAACATCCAACTATCACACAGCCATGAATGCAATTGCATACCACAAAAGTCATTTTGCAAAACTGCCAGAGTATAACTACCCCCTTGGGGTTTTATGTATTTTTTTTTGAGGACTGCTGAGATTTTTGTGCATAGTTTTTTTTTTTTTTTTTTTGAAGGAAACGAGAGGTTATATTGAAGAACCTAAATCTGTTTATTTTTTGTTTTTTTTTTGTTTGTACCTTATTTTCTTCCTGTGGGAGCGGATATGGTCCACAGCAGAGATCCTTGTGGAGTCTTATATTTCTTTTGAAGTTTTTTGTGATGTTTTTATTTAGTTTCAGGGAAATTGAACTCCTCTCGTGGGTTGTTTCTTTGGTGTTTTATTTTATTTTTTTTTATTATTTTGATAAAATAAAAAACAAAAAACATTAATCATCACAAGAGGGAATATGCAATTTGTTTTGAAGAAAAATAAACTGACAGGACGATGAGCTCTCAAAAATAATTTATCTTGAGGATTTTATAATTTCCCATATTTTTTGAAAAAGTTTTTAATATGTACAAGAAGGTATTATGGATGTACATATGTTGGAGAACTAAAGGACTTTAATTGGGAATGAAGATAGATATATGTATATGTAGGTACAACATTCGTGTTGAAGCCTTGCTGGGATTTTTATAAAAACTGGCATTTTCCAAGTAAAGGGTTTACAAAGAAAAAACAAACACAAAACTTAAAGGAATCACTTTAAGATTTTGTATGATTTTCATGCAAAAAGAAGATCTATTAAAGCAATGGAGAAAAACTTTTTCATCGAATAAAAATGGCTGTTGGGAAAAAAAATTATCTTTATCATTTGACATTTAAATTTAATATTTTTTCCAATTTTCAAATATTTTTTTTTCTCTCAGAATTGAACTTGACACCTTCTGATTCTCAGCCAATTCGCGATAGGAAATTTCAAAATTAAAAAATTTAACTATGTATGTTAAGACAGAAGAAAAATTTGTCTGCGGGTGTCTGAATTTTGCATTTGAATATGTAAGATTGAATTTCAATAAATAAATTGTTTTAAGACAAATCAATAGAAGGTTTTATTGATGTACATTTAAATGGCATTCTTCTTAAAATAATAACAAAAATCTTTTAATAAGTTTTTCTTCATTAGATTAATGCTATTCTTATATAGAAATATTTGGAATAACTATTGGTTTTGTTGCTAGTGTATGATTTCATTAAAGTAGATCATAGATCAATATATGAATGTTATTGTTTAATAGTTTTTTTTCCCTGTGCAGTAGATAACTTTTAATTTGTCACTTCTGATTTTTTAAATAGAGGAATAGAGTCGCATATTGATTAGTGATTAAAATCTTGCATTAATTTCTTTCTTAGCAGAATTTTCGTACCATTTTTTAAACTGAAACTACTGATAAAAAGTGTATGAGAATTTTCTTTGTTTCAAAATAAGGTTTAAAGGAAAAAAATCTTATATGTAAATATTTAGCAACAGTTTTGAAAATCGTCTAGAGAAAAATTGCAGTTTTAGGTGTTTACATTAATAATAAAAGTTTCTTTTACTTAAAAAGAGGAAACACAAGATTGTTTTATAAAAAAAATATATTTTCAATTTTTAACAATAACAATCTAAATCCATTTTAAAATCTTACAAAAGCTCTTCTCGTAGTTAAAGGCATAGAAGATTCCATAAGTAATTTTTCTTAAATAAAAAAAAAGAAAATTGCAATCCAAGATAAATAAAAGGAATAGCAGTTTTGCCTTAATAACTATTTCCAATTTAAAAATTAATAACAATTTATTTTTCCTAGTTACTCTTAGAATTCTATTCCTTATTTTTTGTCTTTGCTTACATTATATTTACCTTTTGTTTGCACATTTTTATTTATTTTTCATTTAAAAAAAATTGCGGTTTTAATGTCTTAAGGCCCTAACAAGTAGAACCCATTGGCTACGGGCGCGCTAAGGCAAAAATATTGACAGGCCATTTTTCAGATGTTATCAATGAAGAAAATATTAATGCAGGGTTTCATTTTATTTCGTTTTTATTTCTCATAAATGAAATAACTCAAAAATCCAGCCTCGGTAAAATAAAAATAAAGGTTTTTCTTAGAAAAAGGTGGTTTTGGTTTTTTTTTTAATTTCTTGAAAACGACATAATATTATTGCATTCGGTTTTTTATTTTCACTTAATATTAATAGCAGCATTGAATTTTAAAATTAAAATTAGCACTTAATTACGTAAAATTTTGAATGAATTAGTTCGATTTTTTTTTTCATTTTTCTATTCAAAATTATAACTTTGAAAATTTATTTTTCAAAAACTGTGCCTTAGAACAGATTTATTTAAAAACAAAATGAAGAAAATTTTCAGGCTTTGATTTAAAACAATTTTTTTTTTCTATTTTAAGTCATTTTTATTCCAAAATTGCCCTTCCCGGCTAAATGGGGAGAATAGACACCCCTCCGATACGATTTTTCTTGTTTCAACCCAACATACATGTCCTAGCATTTTGGCGCACCGCTTATCAATCACCCTGTATACAATACATATGCTACATATGCTGTCTGTGTGAGTGCTAGTGAAATAAAAAAATAAATTAATTAAAATGGGAAATGTGCGATTTTTTGCGATTCTTCAAAATTTACAAAATTTCATATTCCATTTTAAATTATTTCAAAAATCTGAAAACTATAGGCGACAATATTGGTCTTTAAGCATTTTGAAAAATCTGATAATATACGAGTAATAGAAAACAAATTTTAATATTAAGATATTTTAAATTTATTTATTAATGAGTTTAATATGAAAATATTGGATTTTTGAAAAAAAAAAAACAAATTTTCTAAATCCCATAATGAAGCAATAATATCTTTTTGGTTAAAAACTGAGTTTCTTGAGTAAAACCCTTGACAAGATTTTAATTTGGCCGTTTTTTTCCTAAGATTTGAGTTTTATTTCCGTATATTGGGGCAATAATTCCAATTTTGAGTGCTAAATAAATTTATATGGTTTTTTATTTGCGCGTTCTTTCCTTATACAAAAATGGTAATAAAGCCCAAAATTAAATAGAATTTTTAAGCCATATGTCCAAATAGATTTAGTTGTTTTTTCTTGTTGCCTAACGTCCCGAGGTAATAATGATGTTCGTCGAGAAGTTCCACTAAATTTTTACTTTTCAAATATCACCCAAATTTTTGGAAAACTGAACATTTTTTGTTGGGAATAATCGCCCAAAGTTGAGGAACTAATTTTGAAAAACTTAGTTTTTTTTGGCAGTGAAAAAATTGTATTTAAAATTTGAATTGGTACAAAAAATAAAAAAGAACTTTAGTTAAAAATTGAAATTTATGAGAAAAAAATATTTATAATAGATAATTTATTTATATACAAAATTCTTATCATCAGGCTAATTTAAAATGTTTATCACCCGAAATCCCATAAAAACTTATTTTGGTATTTTAAGAAGAAACTTCAAAAAATCAAATCTATTTCAGTTCGATAAATGTTTTCCTCGAAATCGATATTTCTTTTTTGGATTTAAAGTTTTTTTTTCAATTAAACTATTTTTTTTAAATCCAAATTCACCTTATATAGACCCGAAAATTTGTTGTCTACATTCAAAGCAGGCCAGTCATTATTCGATGGCGCTTATTAGTGCACAACGGACTATTTGCATAGAAATTTCTTTTTATCTTTTTTTTTTTTAAACAAACACCATACTCACTTAATTTTTATCGTATTCGATTAATCAGTGAGAAATTTCACGCCAAATAATTTTTCTTTATTTTTATTAAGCTTTAATATCTGACATACTCGCCGCGCTGCGCTGTGCTGTGCAGACATTTATTTCAGAGATACATATTTTCTAAAAAAAAAAACCCATCACAATTCCATTTTTCATCCACATACCTCCTCAGTGTACTACTGGTGTAATTATGTTCACCATGGCCATCATCATCATCACCGTAAGCCGCAGTGATATTGTGCTACTAGTGAGAGACTGACGATAATGATTGTTGTTCAATTAGAACACTTATAAGGTTGGTTCTGTGACCTAAATGATTCTAGGAGTGGAACTCACTTTTTCATATAACATCGATTAAATAAACACTTTCAGGGGGTTGTTATCGATGTTCATGGCGCTTATATTATAGCCAACATTAGGGATTTCGCTTCATGTGATGGCAATAATTGGTGTTCTGCATTTCAGTGTTTTTTTTTACTTTTTTTATTTGTTTTATGTTTGCTATAGAAAAAAAAATTAAGTCAGCAGAGTTTGGTTAAAGGGGAGTGTATGAAAAAAGGTGTAACTTTTGTTTTTGTTGTTGTTAGGGATGGGAGACTTAAGGGCTTGGATAAATTAATCCATGTCATCGTGAGTTTCGTTATGTCAAAAATTATTATTATATGGCTTATGAAATGTGGAATGTGGAATGTTAGAGTGTGAGGGGGGTGTAACCTGATTAGCTTTGATTTACAGCCAGAAGACGATAAGACATTAATCGAATAAGAAGAATATAAGTTTGTTTTTTGGGGGAAAAACGTTTTGTTAGCACGAAAATTAGCAATTTCGGGGTGAAAAGTAGACAGACATTTAAAATAAAGAGGTTCGAAATAAAGTTTGTTAATTTACTTTCGTAGATAATAAATACCTACTGGAAATATACCAGACACGAAGCACATGACACTTAATGTTTTAGAAGTTGTAGAAAGCTACCTCCTTTTTTCTAATTTAAAATCCACAAATTTTCTTAACTTTAAAATCATAGCTTCTAGCAAAATATTTGACCAAATAAAAAGAACTCAAAATCACACATACAAAATTGTTTTCTAGATAAAAACTGTTGAACATTCATTTTTGATATTAATTCAAGGAACAAGAAAAAATTAACAACAATATTGAACTTTTTTTGTGACAAAAAGCAAAACATATTTTCCAAATCTGAGCAAAAAAAACACAACTAGCACATTGAGGTATTCTCGAAAGTTGAAAAAAAACATTTTTTCGATATACAGGGTTTTCCAATAAGAGGTGTTATTTTGATATTCAAAGAAAAATGCCATTTTTTGAGATAAAAGATCGGGTTTATTTCAAATAATAATGAAAAACAATATTTGCCAAATGGCGAAATGGTGAAATTTTCCATCACCAAATCGCAAAATGACTGCTGTATGCCCTCAATAGCTTCATGAATTCCATGAGGTCTTGAATCTACGCTGGGCTATTGGCGACGTTGTTGATGATTGGCCGGCTTAAGTTCTTGTATTAACTGAACTTTATAATCCTTAGTACCTAACTCTTCAACACTTTGGGCTACATCTGCAATATTCGCTGTTGTTTATAAACGACGTGCATGGGTTTTATTCTTCACATCGCTAACCTACTTGTCTCGACAGCTCAAATTTTCCCACCATTTTCTGAATGGCGGTCCGGCAAGGTGCTTCACGACGACCCAAAAATGTTTTACTTTTACGAAACGTCTCTACCAAATTTTCACCATTTTTATAGTGAATTTAATAATAACTTCAATGCGTTGTCGGAGCGTGTATCATTCCATTTTTATTAATGGCGTAGTTTCTACTTGTCAAATATGAAAAAGATTACAGCTTCAAAAGTGACAACTACCGAAATAGCGGGCTATTCAAAATAACACCTCTTATTGGAAAACCCTTTATTTGAGATCATGTAACAGCGACAGGCCATTTCAAAGCTCTATGGCTGTTTAGGAGATCTACAAATTTTCAAATAAAGATTTCTCTGAAACTAAAAGAGCTTTTGGAAAGATGATAATTTTGAAAGAATAATTCTTGTACCTACTTTAAAAAATTATTAATTATCATTAAGTTTTCTAATGGGAATAAACTCGAAAACCTAACAATATGTTTTGGAATCATTCTGAGTTCGTATGTATTCGAATTCAGCACCAAAAAGCTTTGGAAAATTATATTTCTGTAACAAAAACATTGTTGACCATCGTAATGAATAAATTTAAAAGTAATGCACAAGCTAGTCAATGAAATATCAGTGAAAAGTCAAAATAAAGGCGATCATCCGAATGGTGTATGTTTTTGACGATCTATTATTTTTGTAACTCACTAATCTGCGCTTTACATAAAACTCTTTCACTTTAACCGTCTTTATCATTTTTAATATTTTTAAACAGTTCTAAGGCCCTTTGATGTCTTTTAAAATTAGAATGCTTTATAGAACCCTCCATCATCTAAATCATCTAAATTGGTCCAGCAATGTCGCGATGAGCTTTCGAGCCGGAACATTAACCTCGTTGTCACCATCTTTTCTATCTATCAAACAGAATCAAATCGAAGGTGGAGCAATTTACCCAACTGCATTAGGTATATCAAGGAAGATATGGCCCACTTATAATAAAACCCGTACAAACGATCTTCGATACAGGCCCAGGCAAGACATAGCCAGGGTTGTTGCGGTATGTACCGGACACTGGTCTAAAGGATTTCATGCAGAGAAGTTGGGCATTCCTCACAACATACGTTTTGCCGTAGTTGTATTGACCAACGCGAAAGGGAAACGGTAATCCATTTCCTCTGCAAATGTCCTGCTTTGGCAAACATTAGAATGCGATCCTTTGGAAAAGCATCGCATTCTAAAACACAAGGAGCTATCTGAGATCTGATCTTTTTTCTCAATGCTCCAACATACTCCGCTGTGAAGCTTCTCTGTATATCTTTCCCTTTCTATCATAAGTAAAATGAGTTATGGTAGGTTGCCTTGAGATCGCCATTTCTACCTACCTACCTACCTAACCTATAGAACCCTCCAAATCCAAAACTCACAATATTTTGTATTTGCTAAACTTTCTTGATATTACCGTTAAGCAAACTTAGCTTTAATTTAAAACTGAGGTTTCTCACTATTCAGTGAGTGGATTTTTTTTTTAAATCGATTTATTTCGAGCTACTTGAATTTTGGCCAAAGTCAATATTTTTGTTGACATCTAAATAACAGATTTTGAATTGTTTTTGTTTAATTTTTTTTTTTTTGTATTTTGTATTCAATCATAAAACCTTTGAGTCAAGGTCCCATTTAAGCTTCAACTTAACTTTTACATCACTCACTTTATACAAAGTGCTCTTGGTGCTATGCATGACACTTTTTTCTGCCGCATGCACAGAAGTTATTTCACCCTCTTCTCTCTCTATTGCTGCTGCTGCTGTTGGCATTTCCACTTTAATTTACTTAACTCAACCATCATCATCATCATCATCACCAACAGTTGTGTATATTTTATTATGAAATAAAAATGATCATCATCCACGAAAGTGCACACTTAAAGATACATGTATAGTAGATACTTTTTTTTTATATCTATTGTCTTAAAATGAGGCTACTCAGGTGACGGTCGGGTCTTAAATTTAATGTGTCATTAACACGGGTAGGGTTTATATTTATATTTTTTCTATTATTATTCAAAAGAATGCAACTCAAAACTGTTGCATGGCAAAAGAACTATTTCAAAATGTTGAGGTGGAGAGTGAGTAAGTAGGAGCTACATATCTCTATACTCTACCATGAGTACCTACCTAAACGTTCAACACAATGTTCGTGCTTTTGAATTTATATGTTGTTGTTTTTTTTTGCCCCCCATAGCAATATGCATTCTCGGGGATTTTATATCACAAATTATGTCACACAAAAGTTAGTTGCTTCTGCTTATGCTTTGTTGCCTCGGCGCGGCGCGGCAGTGTTGAAGGCGAAGAGTCCGCAAGCATAAATATGCATGAAGTTTGCAAAAATTGTTCATGTTTTGTAGATTTTTTATGTGTTTTTTTTTTTTGTATCTTTCTAAAAGTATCTAAAAGTGCATTGTCTGCGGTTTTGCACTTCACGAGTGGTGCACCACCACCATACATCAGTACGGCAAACATATATTCGTACATATATGTGCAAAAGTATGTATATAGATGCCCCTACCCATCAGAAAGAAGTGGCATTCATAATTTTTATGTGAAATGATTTTGGATAATGCAAAGTATCATTTTTTTTTTTGCTTACAGTAGTTTGTTGCTGCTGAAGTTGCTTTTTGCTGCTAAGCTTGCTGCTAAGGGGCCCAAAGTGGTGTGGTGGGTTATAAAAGAGTCTTTGGTGGTTATATCTGGAAGAGGGTAGGTTAGGTTTTTAAATAAAATATCCATACTACCATCGTCTGCTTCATCATCATGGGAAGATGAAAATTTTGTTTAAATTCTGTTCACGAGTGAGTGTGTTGTTTGGGGATTTTTGTTGGTGTTATAAATTGTTATGTGGATAGAATGGAATGGATGGGAAAACAACAATGGCTTCTTTTTTTTTTTGTTAAGTCGAGGAGCAAGGGTACAAGGCCAACCAAAAGGTTTATGACATTCAGCAACAATTCTTCTTTTGATTAAATGCAACTGGGGATATTTTTTTTTTTTGTATTTTATTTGTTTTCTATGGGGTTATGTACAAAAATGCTTTGTTCTCACAAACACAAAAAAAGGTATTTAGGAAGGTAAGTATGGTTTTAACGATTCTAGGTCGAGTTCATATGATAGTTTTATATTTGCAGAGCTTAGATGGAAATATCATTTTGAAACTGTACTTTTTTTGTTTACATTCCAGTAAATACTTTGGTATGCATTTAAGACAAAATGTTTGTTTTTAGTTACTACGAAAATAAAAGGTCATACAAAAATATTTATGAGTACGGAGAGGAACTGACCTCAAATGCTTATAAGATTAAAGGTTCTCGAAGTTAAGTTGGTTTCAGTTTTTCAGAACTAAAAATGCAGTTGAAAGGACTTAGCCAGGTAGTAAATTCATTGAATTTCACAGTAGTAGAAAAAAGAGAAATGCAATTAGTTTCGAAGTGGCCTAATAAAGATCCTGGGTATGACTGAGTACATCGTATTATAGTATGTACTTTGAAACAAAAATACACTCCAAATTCCAATTAATTTCTCAAAGCACCTTCTTTAATTTTTCCAGACTCCATAAAATATATAGATATTCACGTTCACCCTACGAAATTTTATCTAAGTTTATAAAGTATACATAAAATACACATTTTATAACTTTGAGGCAAAATTTGGGATTTTTTTTTAATTTTTTTTATATTGAATTGACTTATTTTTCTTTTATATTTTACAGTATGAATGTTAAAATTTATATTTTCTAAAAGGACCAGCAATTTTACATACAAGAAAAGAATAAACTAAAAACATTGCATAGAATTTTATATTTTCAGTTTCAAGTTCGTACCTCAGCTCTTTCGTTTATGAGAAAAAAATGCACTTTTGCGTCAGTTAACTAGATTTTTGCATCAAACACATTTACAACAGTCTTGACTGCATTTGCAACGTTTCAAAAAATCATGATTTTGTATTTTTTGAAATAAGTTCTTAAGAAGTATCTTATTATTACCAAAAATTTCAAATAAACACTATTTTTTAATCATCTGATCTTTTGCAAAGTTTTAATTTTTTTTTTAAATGCAAAATCTTGTATATCCTTGTATCCACCATTGCAGACTTGATACATTTGGTCGGAAATTTCAATTTAATTTATAAAGTCCTCCATGAATCTTCTAATTTTTTTCAATACAATTTCTTTTTAAAAAATTAATGCTTTAAATTTATAATTTCTGAAAGTTTTCCAGTTCATAAATTTTATTTTTTAATTTTTCCAGTGTATCCAAACTCTCACTTTTGTCATAGAGAGATGCTATAGAATATTTTGAAAAAAAAAATGTAAAATTGACCAACAACAACTTAAAACTTGACTAATTCAAGAACTTCGTGACGGTGATGGACACAATAAAATATGGTGTTCTTCATACACACTCATAAATATCTTTAAGAGAGATGAAAACTACGAAAAGACCTTATGTTTAGACTATATCATGTGGAGCTTAAATTGTTCCACTTCACGCAATGAATTTCAAAAAGGCACACGCTCTTCACTTCACCACAACAAACCGGAGCCGCTTTAGTTTGCCGCACCGAGCCGCTGCGCTGCCGCCGTGCGCCGCCGTCACGCATTTAAGTTTTCATTCAAACATGACATCTGCAAGAGTTTGCGGCTGAATGTCCCATTACCATCCCGCCATCAGGACCTTTAAGCTGCACTTCGCATAGAAGAAAAAAAAGAAGAAGAGTATAACATTGCATTGGGCATTGCACATAGATATTTTATATTCTGCAACTGTTGGCGCAGCATGCCATCACAAAGAGCCCTTATACCATTCGACATGATCATCACTTTCTGTCTCTGCCCTTTTATCCTTATAAATCGCCCATATGTTGTGTGCTTAGCGCGCATGCGTGCCCCCAGACACGGGATCCCATTGTCGGATGCGTCGCCTTGTCTTCGTTTTTTTTTTTCTTTCTTTTTGCCAACCTAAGACACATTATTTTTTTATTTATTACCATTTTATGTATTTTTTTTCTTGCTGCAATCCATACACTTTTCTGCCAGACATAATTATGCAGAATAGCGAGGATTATTACGAAGCAAGTACTTGTAATGGATAAGAGTTGCAAACTATAAAGACAACAACAATACAAAAAAAAAAGGCTAGAAGAAAAGACGACTTTAAGCCACGCTAGCTCACACATGGCTTGCTATAGAGACAGAGAGATGGTTCGTAACCACGATAATGATGATGGCAGAAGGTGAAGAGCAGGGAAGCAATATGTGTGCCCAACTTTTTCTTATATAGATATATGTATGAAGAAGATTCTGCATCACTACTACCTGCGTTTTTCATGAGCAGCATAATTATTATGAGCATTGACAGCTGATGTCGTCTTGTCCAAGGTTATGGCAAGCTTATGTTGAAAGTTGGTTTGTTTTTTTTTTTCTTTCTCTTTTTTATTTTATTTATTTTTTTTTTGTTGCAAGCTATTCTAAGCGTAGATATATCATTTTTTTTTTGTTCGCAGTTGTGTTGTACTATTCCCCTAGCGAGTCTTTGTCATGAGTGTATCACAGCGAGAGGGTCCAATAACTTGGACTTAAGGTGCTCTAAGAAGTTCTTGCTATGCCAAGCGTATGTAATATTATGTGCTGTAATATTAAATTACACCACAAACTCTTCTTGAGAGAATTAAGTTCGTCTAGATGGGGGTAAAAAAAAAGAAGAAAAACCGAACAGAACAGAAAAAAAAACTGCTTAATAAAGTGACCTGGGTATAAAAGAAGATAATGCGGTGCGTGGATGTCTTATTTTTTTTTTCTTTGACTATATTGAGTTTCCATTATTATCATCATCGAGTTTTGTGTAAATTATGAAGGAAAAAAAAAAGTTGGAGAAGCAAAACAAAACAAAAAAAATGAAACACTGCTGCATTATGCATTTTTAAATGTGGGCTGAGATTACATCTTTTAGCCAAAGCTGTGAATAATTTATGATGTAGTTTTGCAGATTAAGAACAAGATATTTGTTTTTTTTTTGCTCTTGCTGAAATTTAATACGAAGTTAAGTTAAAAAAAGGTGGTGGCGGTAAATGATTAAAAAACCACAAATTAAAGTGCTAGAGAATGTGTATTTTATTACAGGGTTCTTTAGTACAATTTAACACTCAGGAACGAATGTAAGTATACGCTAGACTTAATAGAAAGCCAAGTTTATGGTAAAATTTAATTCTTCTTTTTTTAAAACAAACTTCATTTTTTAGAATATGTTGTTACAAAATAGACAACTTTTTTTTTATTTCGGTTTTATCTTGAACTTGCATTCTATTAGGTCTAGAGTATACTTATTTTCGTTGCTGAGTGTATCTTGATTTGTTCCTGGTTAAATTGTATATTCTCAACAAAATAATCAATTTGTGTGAAAAAAAAACTCGATTTATAATCGTAATCATTATGTCTTCCTGTGCATTTTTGTGCCACTTTGTGTTCACTGATATTTCAGTAGAAAAAATATCATTAATGCCCTTAACTGCTTCTAAAGTAGAAGCTTTATTGCGGCTTAAAAAAATATAATAACACAAAAATAGTTTTCCAAAAATCGCTTTTACCAAAAATAAGTTATTATGAAAGAATTTCGATGACTAAATAAAAAACATATTTTTGACACATTTATATATCAAGCTAATTATTACAATCAGTCAACATCTATAATCCTGAATAATTATTTTGATTTTAGATAATTTTTGTAAAATGTTGTCATAAACATGTCGTCGAAGATAAGGAAAGAGAAATATCAGCATTTGCTCCAAAACCGATTTTCGTATTTGAGCAAATACTAGCTGCTTCTTAAATATTAGAAAAAAAAACACAAAAATATATGTAAAAAGATTATTAAAAAATTCTATCAAATAATTCACTGAACCAAAATCTAATCATTTCTAATTCTAAACGAAAGAGCTGAGGTGCGAACTTAAATTTAAATCAAAAATACTAATACTACTAAATGGCACTTAAGGAATGATAATTATAAGCGCAAACTTGTAAACACGATCCTTTTAATCTTGAACTAATCATTATTATCTATTTTTAAATGTTCAAACTTTATCGATCTAAAAAAAATCATCTAGAAGTTTTAGCTAGAAATCAAATTAGCTGAAAGTACATCTTCCAAAATACTGATTTATTTAGGAGTTCCAAAGCCATCTTAGTTTTTTGTCTTTGTCTTAAAACAATATAATTTTTGTTCAAAAACAGAATTCAAATTTTTGTTACGCTGATGGCTTGGGTCTTCTTCAATATTCAAGTATTCCCGTTTCACAAAAAAATCGATAATTTAACCATTTTGAATTCCTGTAGCCGGATGTTTCATGCTTTTCAATTGAATTTTAACACCTGTGGATGACTCGAATGTCTATAAGCTCTTACATCAACCCTTTTTACCTGACATCACATCTCATCTCCTGTTTGAAATAGAATGTTTCAACCTTTCAAAACTGAGACATCATAATGATGTAAGCTGTTTACTATTGTTTTTACCTATATGGCCTTCTTCTTTCTTCTTCTTTTTTTTTGTAAACTTTTTGTCTTCAAAACTAATTATAAAAAAAAAATACTAAAATGATATTGAGTAGCGTTCTGATTGATAGCTCCTTTACAAGCCATAAAAACAAAAATTTAATACGATTTCGCTTTGGTTCTGACAGCAAATCACACACAAAAGAATATTGCACACACAACATTCCATAAACTTTACCCATTCTCAAATAACACCTCGGCACATAAAGAACCTTCAAATGTTTAATTACCTACAAAGTGGCAATTATACTATCATAATTATCATCATCATTATCATCATCATCGACATCACCGTGGTCTGATGTCATCATCAACATCACACCATCAATAATTGGGAAATTCAATAAAAATCAAAAGACTCAAATGAATGGTTGTCAATATCGATGGTTGTTAAATGAATAAATGGCATGAGGATAGGGGAAGGTATGGATTTTTCATGCCCAGGTGTCCATGTCCAGCACTTTTGACTCATTTCACGATATCATCTCTTCATATGATAGTGTAGTCAGCTAGAGGTTCATTATAAGACAATCTAAAGAAAAACACAATAAAAATTCTTTCCGTCAACATCAATAGACAATAGAAAACTTCTATAGTTTTGAGTGAGGCAACAACATCAGTGTCAATTAATTTTCTCTATCTTATATTATAGGTCTCTGGCTTATAATTGCATAGTAAATTCAAAAGATTAACAGTCTTGTGCTGTAGTTGCAAATGCCACATAATTACTCCAAGCCACTTGAACAGACAGTAAATAGACAATCAGAAGAAAAAAAAAAAAAAACTACAGACAGCCAGACAAATGTGCAGCAATCAAAATTGGTCATGAAAATTTGCAATTTTATTGAAAGAACTATAAATAAATTATTTTCTAATCGAAATTCAGTTGCACTTTGCCACATCGAAGTCCCTGACGAGAATCGATGACTGAAATCCACAAATAAACCGTCGGTCAATTATAAATTAAAAAAAAAAAAAACGTCAGGGCAGTTAATATGCGATGACAGCTTGGTGGACCTTCCGCACGCATCCTACTTAGAGTGAGGCCACCATACCAAAGCCACACATAGCCGAGAGACTACCGCGCAGTCATGCCAAATAGCCTTTATTTATATCAAAAGGAACCGCCTTTTTTTATTTGACTTTGCATCATGCAATTTGATTTCGAAAGAAAATCAATTAAAATACGCGATTGTGAATTAAAGTTTTTTTTTGTTTTTTTAATGCGTTCTTCCCTTCATCATCTCAATCTCAAGGGAATCTAATGAGAAGACCAACTTTCCGACGACGACGGCGACTGGACAAACAGACAGACGGGACGTCCTGCATTGTAGATTGTCGTGACTAAGTATTATTATTTTTTTTTTTTTTCAATTTAATTAAAAGGTTTGCCTTTTCATCATTGAATACATAAAATTGTTATAAAGTAGTTGTAATTGGATATATTTGCATTCTAATCAAGAATTGATGGAAGAAAGGGTTTTAATGGCTTGTTTGTTGTCCTCTTCCTTTTTTTTTCTCATCTTCATCTTCTTTTTTTTTTTTGGATTTGAAAAGTGTTTAGTGTACATAAGATAGATTTTATGGAGGTATTTTAAGCATCTTACATCAATTCAATTAAAATTTTAAAATGTTGCAAATTGTTGCTGTAGAGATTAATTAATGTTATAAGCTATTTGTGCGTCTCTAACTGGTATAAAACCAAACAATGTTAAGTCCATTAAATAGAAAGAATTTACTCTGCAAGAAATGAAGAGGTCTGAGTTTTTGATATTATTTTTTTTTTTTAATGGTCAAAAACACAAATTTACATTACCACGCTCCCTTTAGCATCTATTAGAAATCACGCAAAATCTTAAATTAATTCTTCAAATATTGGTAGCTAAAGTTGTGGGCCTCCTGCACCCCCCTTTCGGATCCTCGAAAATCTATACAAGTTCAAAAATTTTGTAAAAAATGCTCACTGGAAGTACAAATATGATTTGGCAGCAAAAAAAGCTAAAATGAAATTTAGGGAAACGCGGTCAGTTGCCCCCTTATCTCCACATCAATTTTAGTTTTTCTTACAAGGGTCTCGAAAAATACCGAACAGACAAATACTTCTTCACACACAAAAGTGTTAGATAAAATGATTGGTATAAACAAGTGTGACACACCTAGTTAGTTTTCTTCTTTTTTTTAAACCACCTATTTATTGGTATAATTTTTAGACCAGTTCTTAAAATTACTTGTTTATACCAATTAACAAAATTAACAAAAACGATTTATCTTTAGAATCACCTTTAAGTTCTATAACAATCGTTAAATTAATTTATACCATTTGTTTATACCAGTTATATTATACCAAATTTTATATTTACTGTTAACTTGATTCAACTAATATACATACATACATATATATTATTTGCAACTATTATTTTTAACACTATATGCAAAGAAATCAGGTTTGAATTATACCAGTCAGTAACTCATTAAAATAATATTGTATATAGTATTCAAACAAGTGCAACAATTTGTTTGAAACGGTTTATATCCGCTGCTACATCAGCATCAGTATCAGATGTATTTCATTTATAATATTTGAACTGTAACAGAAACTGAAACAAATCTCAGTTCAATTCTTCAAAATATTAACAGAATTTTTAAAAACAGAGTCATAAAACCATTTCAAAATTCAGTTTTAAATATTTTTTATTTCAAAATTTTGTAAATCTGAAAATCTCTGATGTGAAATTCTGAAAAAAACACATTTCTCTGGATTTCAAAATTATGCATTCCGAGATTTTCTAAATTATTATAATTAGTTGTTTCGATATTTCTCTTTGTAAAATTTGTATTCCAAAACTGAAAACCAAAACGTTTAATTTTAGCTACCTATAGTTTTTTCACAAAATTAAAGACAGCTACATCAACTTTCATCTTTAAACCGCAATAAATTAAAATAAAGAAAAAAGAAAGAAGAAAAAAAAATCTATATTTCTGA
This sequence comes from Syrphus vitripennis, assembly GCA_958431115.1. Classification (NCBI taxonomy): domain Eukaryota; kingdom Metazoa; phylum Arthropoda; class Insecta; order Diptera; family Syrphidae; genus Syrphus; species Syrphus vitripennis. Next base: position 90,963,540 of record OY288109.1, read on the forward strand.
GTTATGAGAATTTCTAAACGAAAATATTGGGGCCTAATTTGGCGTAAATACATTTACATGTAGCCAAAAATTCCCATCCAAAATCCTCACTTTTATCGCATCAAACTCAAACAGTTTATCTGATTTGGAACCATTTTTTTAAAAATTTCCATTTTTCCATCTATGGAAAAATAAATTTATTTTAAAAATAAATATGCACAAAAAAACACCAAACAACTTTCTTTTGTTCATCAAACATAATATTCACGCGCAGTCAATATCTCTACTTGTTTACACAAAAATGGGTGTTAGAATATTAAACAAAATAAAATATTAATATTAATAAAAATTAAAAAACCATAAATTTACAATTAGCTACAATAACTAAAATGGAATTAAACAAGAATTTGGAGAAACCGCATCTAACCAAAAATTGTGCAAAATCCTTAAAAGGAAGCACAGTTAATTTTATTTTTGTCTAAATAAATTTAATCCAAAAAAAAAACAACAATCAAGATAGAAAATAAAATCTTAGACAAATTTTATATATTTAACAAAATTTGCATTGAGAATTAAGATATCTACCTACTTTTTCAAAAATAAATAAAAACAAAAAAACATTTTAAAATATTCACACACATGCAGACAGACAGTCAACAAACTCGTTTATGGAGCGTTAATGTCTTTGAAAAGATACAATGACACCAGTTTTTTTTTGGTGACGTTAGTTTTCTAGAATTAAATTAGAACTTTGCGTTTTTTTTTTTTTTTAGTTTTGTATGTTAATAAATTTACGACATCGTGAATCGGAGTAATGTGGTTCTTGTGTTGTGTCCTCTGGGTAATAAAATTGATTTGGCTGATATGCTAATTTTTTGTACTTATTTGTTTATTATTATGGGAATTAGATATTTTTAGATAACATTGGTATGTTAGTTATGCTCCTTTGTATATACTACATGTGTATGAGGTAATCACTTTTGAATTTATTACGTAAGTTTAATAAAACTAAAATGTCTCATTTTTTATCAATACAGATTGAAATAGTCCATAAAATACTTGATTTGAAGTTTAAGTTCAAGTAAAAATCAGCTTGCTGGAAATGCGTCACATACCTGAAAGGAGATAAAATAAGATAATGAATTAGTTCAGGAATTTTTTTAAATTTATATCAGAAATATCAAATTTTGTTTAAATTTATTTGAATTCAAAAAGGAAAAATAACGTGAAATTTGATTGCACTATAGATTTTCAAAAAAAAATAAATTCTTCAGATGACCTGTTTTGTCCTCTGATTCCTCTGAATTTGCATAATTTGAGATCAGTTTGTTTTCGTTTTGTTCCTATTAAAAAAGGTTTATATCAAAACTCATCCCCATAAGAATTTGAAAATTTAATATAGCATTCACAAATTTAAAAAAAAAAAAAAATTAAATATGGTTTGTTTTCAAAACATTAATTATGAAATAAAAGTATGTACATTTTTTAAAAATGGAAAATGGCGATTATAACTTAACGCAAGCTTGTTATGAGTTACATCAAATTTTAGATTATTTGAAAATTAGACCTTCAAAAAAAATTCGTTGAAAGATTTTCAACACATGAAAGCATTTCTTGGGTACATCAACCACACCAAGACCTTTTTTTTAGAAAATAGAAAATGACTCTGCCAGAACCTAAATATCAAATTGCTTCCAATTTTCGAAAATCAAACGCTTCGTAAGAATTGTTTCAAATCGGCACGTGCCAGTACAAATTGGACACAGGCAGAATATTTACGATTTTTGAAAAATTGAAAATTTCAAGAAAATGTGAAGATCTCTTAAAATATTTGCGACATATGATGGCATAAGTGGTCCACATTTCCTTGCAAATGAAAAATGGCTACGTTATCTTCACGTTGCGAAAAATTTATTCTATCCAAACACTTTTAACAGCACAAATAACTACACAGAGGTAGCACCCCAAAGCATAATGTTAAATATTTTGAAAAATTAAGAATTTTGAAAACCTAAAAACCATCCCTAAATTTTGCAAAGTTTCTAACATTTAAAAAAATATTTAGCAAAAGTTAAATATACATATAACATTTTTTTTTTGGATAAATTCACGCCTCGCAAAATTTATTTTACTCTTCGAATATCGAAGAGCCTAGAAAATTCTTCTTTTTAAATAAAAAAATCGAGCAACATCTTTTTTTTTGTTGAAAACCAAAAATGGTGATGTTAAATTCACACTTTGTATATATTTTTTTCAAATCCAACAGAGTCTACTACAGTCTTTCAAAGCTCTTCAAATTCAAAAACCTCACCAAAGCTTCAGAACTGCTGCTGTACAGGAACATGGTCCTGAAAGTACTCACGTATGGATCCAAGACCTGGGCGCTTAGCAAAAGACACTCCGACCTCTTAGCCGGGTTCGAGGGAAACGTCTTAAGGAGAATTCTTGGTCCCATATGTGAGGAAGGACGATTCCGGAGACGGTACAATCATGAATTGTACGAAGCAGACAGTGACAAAAATTAAGCTCGGTAGACTCCGGTGGGCAGGGCACCAAGCTCGCATGAGCGAAGAGGAACCCGCTCGGAAAGCCTTTTGGTCCATTCTATGGTATGATGGTGAGATGGCGATGACCACGATGCTCGAAGGCTTGGAGTTCGCAACTGGATGGCATCTGCTCGAGACCGGGATAGGTGGAGAGACTTGTTGAAAGAGGCCAGGACAAATTTGAGTGTCCCTTTCGCAGATCGTAATGCACAATACAGTATTTATTTGTCTGTGCCAGATTTTTTAAATCATTTTTCTTTCATCAGAAAAATTGCAAAGTTGCGAGGCATTAATATTTAAGCACTTTGTTTTAAGTTAATTCGAATAATTCAGTACTTCGTTTTACACTTTGCAAAGTTGTTTCTACACTTAATTCTACACATGGGAAACTCGCACTGTAAACATACAGAATTACATTGAATAATTTTTAAATTTCAATAAACTTTCATTTGCAAAGTTGCGAAGATTGTTAAAACTTGTAAATCGCAGAAAAATTCTTGTAAATCGAAAACAGCGAAGCTATCTTCGTTTCCTTTTTTAGATTTTATTCTATCTTTGTGCTTATGAATGGGTGTAAATTTTTCTACAATTCAAATATCTCAGAAAAACAAAACAAAACTTGAAGATCTTATCAATTCAATTGTGTTTGTTTCCTTTGCTTACATTAATTTATTACATTACATAACATTTCAATTAAGTATTTACTTTTTTCTTACACAAATGACAAATTACCTTTGGATTCTCACATTGAACTTGTTTTTTTTTTGTCTGCGAAATTACCTAGCTGACCTTCATTGCAATTTTTTTTTTTCAAATAATTATGTTAATTATTTACAGCTTTATTTATTGTTTTCAGTATATTTCCATATTCAAAAATATTCCGTGAATATTTTTCTGATTCAAGGATCAATTTTGAATTTGTAAATGTTTTTGAATACGTTCTGCCATTATCCTTTGTACTTATTACTTCAAATTTGAAAAAAAATGCCAAAGAATTTATCTATGTATCTTTATTTTTTCTATGCACCTTTTATTCATCAGCCTCACCCTCTTATCGTAATCGTGCCTCATCATTATTTAACCAACTTTATCATTATATTTGTCTTTCTCGTTTTTTTTTTTTTTGTTTAAGCCAAGAGCTTCAGCCTTTGTCAACTTCTATGCCGGTGATGATTATAATCTTTCTGTTCAGCGGCCTTGAAAAGGTAGCACATAGCAGGTACGAGTATAACTTACGTATCTGCGCAAAAACAAAAGACCCTATCTCTCGCTATCTCTGCAACTATGTTTTCAGGTCTTTTCTCTCTTGATGTTGATGATGATGATGGTATATAAATATTTCCGTGACCTTAAACTTGGTCTTGTGATTGTAAGACTGTTGTGCGAGTTGAAACTCAGCACTTGAAAACATTTACGTGTGATGATAATGATGATGGTATGGTATGGTATGGTATGGTTTGGTATATCGTATCACCATATTATTTATCATCATCACCCAGTGCCGCAATTAAATTCATTAAATTAATTTTGCATTTTTAATTTGCATGGTTTGATGTATAGCTGTTATATTGTTTACCTGGAATAATACCTTCGTATATGGAAGGTTTGTAAAAAAAAATTAAAGCCTTCCAGGTTTGTTACGCCCATAAGTCTGGCAGAATTGACTCAGTTTGAAAAATAAGAAAAACGGGGCCGATGACGTTTTTGATGAATTTGGTTCACCATGGCTGACTTGAATTTAATGAGGATAGTTACATATCTTTTCTTTTCGGAGATCACCAGATGTCGTTGATGGATGGAATTATATTGTGTTCCTTTATGCCTTCATACATTTATGCAGATGGTCATTAAAATTTTAACTACGTTTTATTTTTGTTGTGTGATTTGAAGTTTTTTTTTTAAACAAGAGGAAATAGGTTTTTGGATGAAATGAATGGAAAATATTCAAAGAAATCATCCTCGTGTATTCTATTTTTAAATAAAATTAATTGATTGAGGAACTATTGCTCTATATAATTAATTCGTATTACTTTTTTTTCTGGGAGATTATTAATTAGTTCCGTTTCGTGAATATCGTCGGGATTATTTTTTTTTTGTGCAAATTAATTCAAGCAGTAGTAACATTTACTTCTTTTGTCTTCGATTTGACGAGAAAGTTAATTCAACAGGAACTTGTATAAAAAAATATCTAAATATATAATACATACCTAATCTAAAAATATCATGTAAATTTTTAATTGCTCAGAAAAAATTGGATGAATCCAAATAAAATTTGAGCAGTTTTTTAAGTTTTATAAAAAAAAAAATAAGTGAAAATATTGAAACATTAAATTAACCTGAGTTTGCTAAAACAAAAAATAAATCCGAAAAACTAATATTCAAACTTCTACTTTGGAGGATATGTCATTTTTGAATGATGGTCCTATGAATTTCTTTACAGACGGATCAAAAACGGAGAATGGCGTTGGTGGAGGCGTATACTCTGACAGACTTAACTTAAGTCTCTCATTTCGTCTACCTGATCATTGTAGCGTGTTCCAAGCTGAAATCCTGGCTATTAAAGAAGTCCTCTCCTGGCTTAAAGAAAACGTTATATCAACAACCGATATACGTATTTTCTCAGATAGCCAGGCCGCGTTAAAATCTCTAGACTCTGTCTCTACAAATTCGTTAACAGCCCTAAACTGTCGATCGTCTCTTACGGAGATGGCCACACAGTTCAATATTCACCTTTGCTGGGTGCCGGGCCATAGAGACATTCCAGGAAACTGCAAAGCAGACGATCTTGCAAAAGAAGGAACAACTTTACCTTTGCTGGCCCATAAAGCAAATGCAAATGATTTTTGCAGGAGTTGTAGGGATGAAGAGGAAGAAGAGACAGTCTCTCATCTTCTTTGCACCTGTCCCGCCCTATCACAAATACGAAAACTCCACCTTGGGGACTTCTTCTTCAATGATCCCAGCAATCTAGCAAACTGTGACATCATTTGTCTCCTACACTTAATTCGAATCTCTAACTGGTTCAACGAGGGAGGTTGATCAACTGATCCATGTGGTATCACAACGGACCTAATTCTGGTCTAAGTGTGTTGGATTTCCAAACCAACAGCCACATTAACCTAACCTAACCTAATATTCAAACTCAAAATTTTGAAAAACAAAAAAAAACCCAAATTCAAACTGATGTTTTTCAAAATTTTACGTTAGTATTGTTTTCAATATTCAATGTATAAAACGAAATGAAATGAACAATTTTGAACAAGAGTACAGCAGGAGTGCCCAATTAGGCCAATATTGTTCAACTTGTTAATGTCAGATTTCGAAGAAAGAAGATGAACTGGACGAAGGGACCCGAGGAGGGGTACAGGTGAGAGGAAGAAGAATTTGCTCGCTAACATAAGCAGATGATGTGATGGTAATAGCCAAAAATGAAGAAGAGATGCAAAGAATGATAAGAAGATTATAGAAGTATTTAAAGAGAAAAAGATTGGAAGTTAATGTTGGAAAGATGAAAGTGATGAGATTCAGGAAAGGGAGGAGAAAGGAACACAACAGTTGACTGGAAATGAATGCGACAGAATAAAAGAAGAAGGAAATATCGAAAAGGTATGGGAGAAGAAGATGTGGCTTTTTGACACCCTGATGTGAACGGTGGTGAGATATGAGGTAAAGTTGGAAGGAGAGACAAGAAATCAAAAGGATGGAAAAAAGTGAGATATTTTAAATGGATGAATATGTTAATTCTATAACCCTCAGAGGAAAAAATACAATAATAGGTTCATTTTCAAAACGAAACAAAAATCCGAATGATTTTTCAAAAATTAAAAAATAACAATTTCTAGTTTTCTAAAATTATATATAAATTTTAAATAAGAGTTGAATTTTCAAAAAAGAAATTTATAAAATTTTTTCTCCAAGGTTTTAAGATTTTAAAGGTATATTACTAAAAAAAATATATTTTACTAGTTCCATATGGGTTTTCAAAAGAAGTGAACTTTTAAAAAATTGAAGTAATGTTCACAATTTCAATTAAATTTTCACAAATTTTAACAACCATAAAAAAATTTACCTTTTCAAAAATATGTGCGTCAGTTCTAAAATATATTGCAATTTGAAAACAAATATTTGTAAACAAAGATAGATTTTTTTTTTATTTTAAAGTAAAATAAAATAAAATAAAATAAAATAAAATAAAATAAAATAAAATAAAATAAAATAAAATAAAATAAAATAAAATAAAATAAAATAAAATAAAATAAAATAAAATAAAATAAAATAAAATAAAATAAAATAAAATAAAATAAAATAAAATAAAATAAAATAAAATAAAATAAAATAAAATAAAATAAAATAAAATAAAATAAAATAAAATAAAATAAAATAAAATAAAATAAAATAAAATAAAATAAAATAAAATAAAATAAAATAAAATAAAATAAAATAAATAGAATTAAATGATCATAAATAATGATTTTTTGAAAACCTTTTAAAGTATTGCAAAAGGAAAAGTTATTTATTTTGCATTTTACGGTGTTCTGAAATGAATATTCCTAAACACTTGTACCTTATTTAAATCTTCTTAGCAATAAAAAACAACCCAAAAATAATTCCGTTTTTGTTCATACATACATACATATGTATGTGTATATTTTAACAGGTAAACTTTTTGTCTAAACTTAATTAACTTAAAAAAATATTTAACTAAACATCGAATCTAGAACTGATTCTGAGCCTGAGTTGAGCCTGACTGATTGAGCCTGAAGACATTTTAAAGAATTAAAGCTCTGCGCCAAGGATATTTTTATTTACAGCATTGCCATCTAGAATGTGACTTCTATAAATAAATTTTTTTTCAACAAATAAACGTACCTAACAAAAAAATGTTAAAAAGCAATTAATTAATTAAAAAAAAATATATGCAAATGCAACAAATATCGGATAACCAATACGTAGTTAAAGATAAAAAAACATAAAAATATTTATTACTTTTTTCCAAAAAGTTCTACCTTACCATCAATCTGAGACTTTTCACCATGAAAAGTTCACACGTTGTTTTCTATAAAAAAAAAAAAACACGAAAGGGTATTGTGTTTCACTTTGACATTCACGCTGCATCAAAAAAAAAAAAAAAACAAATTATAAAAAATATTCCTATTCAATCGGGCATTTGCATCTTTTCTTGACGTACGTATACATAAAAAGTATAAAAGACAAAAATCCCCCCAGGAAAAATGACAAAACATTATTTTTATTACCAAAATTATAGACCACGCCGCCATGCCATTTCATTCATCCCACCATCTGGTTTTGGTATGTTGGCTGTGCTGAGGCACTTAACTTATTCTAGTGATACATTGTTGCCATCATCTGTGGTCGCACCGCGATCAACAAAACCATCAAAGCGAAATCCACGACGGACGACGACGACGACGCGACGGAATGGGGGACGATAACGATTCTTTGATAGGATACCTGAAGACAAACGATGGGTCCCAATATTTTTTTATTGTTCTCCATGATATCTATCCATTGGATAACTATTTTGTGCTACGAAAAGGAATCATGCTTTGGTTAATGATGATCAGAAAAGACTGGAAAACATACAGAAACATATCGCGTCCCGTGGGAGATGGGGCACGTGATCCATTGAAACCTAGAATTTTTTGATTTTCTTTTGTATACTTAACACAATATTGTGTGTTATTATTGAAAATTTTTCCCCGTGGAAAATTATGACTGCAGTAAGGGGGAATGAGAAAAAAAAATACATAAACACAAGTGAACAATCGATTAAACTTATCAAAAAGTGAGTTTTTTTTTAAGAAGAAGCTTCTGATCACGATTTTCAAATTCGATTATGAAATTAAAATTGAAAATGTTATGCTATCAAAAATTCAGTCAGACGTTTCTTTAAATTTAGTTTCTTTATAATGAGAGACACAGGAAAATAAAGTCTACGATTAGGTCGTATATGTAAGCTGGTTCTTTTAGAAAAATAGTTGTATGGTGAATTTGGGGTTTTCATAGCCTTATATGCTTCAGGCAATAGTATGGGGTGCATTCAACAAAAAAAATTGCTACACGGGTTAAAGTTGAGACCCAAAATGTCAAAATTCAAAGAATCTAGAATCTACAAAACAAAGTATTCCGAACCCCCCCCCCCCCCCAAAATAAAATCTTGAAAACCCAATTTGATATTTGGAATTAGGGCCTTAGAGATTTTGGGAACTGGATTTTTAAAGTCTAAGGCTTGAAAAGCAGAAAGTTGAAATTCTCAGAACCAAAATACTGCAGAAAAAAAATATATCGAAAACCCCAGAAACCTAAATTTTCGCAAACCAAAGTTGAACACATTTCTCATATTATAGAACTCTTAGGGCTTTTGAAATTTAGGGTATTCAAGATCTTGGACTTTCGAGTTCTTAGGCTTTCTGGATTTTGTACTTCTCGAACTGCCGTTAACAACATTTTGGGTTTTTTGGATTTCAAGTTTGCTGCACTAAGGGTTTTTAGGGATTTAAGATTTATACTGTATTTATTTAGGGCAGCATGAAAAAAGATAGGCATTTAGAAGTGAAGAACTAAAAACTCACATGGTTTTGGTTTGAAACCCAGAAAATTAAAATCAAAACCTCAAAACCCCGAAACTCCGAAACCCCAAAATTCTCGCCAACCCAAATTGAACACATTTTTCAGTTTATAGAATTTTAAGGGTTTTTGAAATTTTGTGTTTAAGGGATGTATGGGCTTTTCGAGATCTTAAGCTTTCTGGATTTTGGGCTTTTGTATTTTTCGTTTACCGAATTTAGGGTTTTCCGCATTTTGGCTGTGCTATATTAAGGGTTTTTAAATTTTTGAGAGTCTTTTCAGTAATTTTTCACCGTGTTCATATTTTACCAAGCCAAGCGAAATCTTCAGTTTGAAAAATTTGTTTCACGAATACAATATTTTACTTTAAAATTACCCAACAAAAAAATATGAAAGACGAAGAAAAGTCGTGCACAACTCTCAATTGTTAAAGATTTCTAACATAATTACGCAACTGAAAGGTGATCGAACTTAACAAAAAAAAAAAAAAAGAATTACGTTACTATAATATAATGTGTGTCTTCGATTAGGCATAGAAAACCATCTATTAAAAGACAGCAATCGAAGTGTGTGCAATGAGCAAATGGGAGTGCCTCTCCTCATCACAAAAACAAAAAAATAATAACAAACAAGACAAGGAAAGAAGAAAAAAAAATATTGAAATTGACGTCTGACAGCTCTTAATATAGATTTGTAGATTTGGATTTTTTTTTTGAAGATTATGTCTTGGCGCACAAAGAGACTTTGTTAAGAAAAAATAAATCAATGCACTTTAAAATAATAAGAAAAAATAGATACAGTAGCATGAAAATGTTTTTTAGAGTCCAAAAAAATAGGGTTATATTTTTGTTTAATCCGTAGTTTATGAGGAGGTATCCAACAGAGGACGCGGATTTTAATATTCATTTAAAAAGATTGCAAGTAATTAATAAATTACTAAATTGAAATTTTAAAACACCTATTTTTTGAAATCTGGAATCTTATTGGAAACTCAAATTTTTAAAAATGGGTTATTAGTTTTCCAATTTTTGTTTTTAGTCAATATCTTAAAATGATAAAAATTTGTATACCAATTATTTTGTTTACTAAAAATACTTAATTTTAATATTATACTTAATTTTAACATAATTATACAACAAATAATAATTTTTTTGGAGAGAACTGATACAACGATTTTTGAATAAAAAAAATCTTTATTAAAAAAAAAATGGTAGCTATGCTTTTTTTGTATTGATTTCAAAAACGCTATAGGTTTGGGGTTTTTCATTGGTAAAAATAATCAATTATTTTTTGATTTTAATCTGTCAAAAAGCTGATTTTGACAACTATAGCCTTTTATTGGGCATTTTGATTATAATCAATTTTGCAGATCTAAATTTTTCGAGAGATTTACACCTCCAAACACCAAAACAATTTGTATCTGTCAGTTTGATTAAAGTGGTTCTTAATTTTTTTAAATGATGAGACTTCTATTGCACAAGGAAAAAAAACACCGTGTAAAAAATTTCGTCAAGGATGTAATAAATTACATGTTCATTTACATAGATTTGAAAGATACACCGACAATATTTTCACCGACAAGAAATAACACCAACACAAGTCAAAAAAAATCAATTATTAATTGTGTTCCATTCGTCATGAAAAAAATCAATTTTTATTAAGACATCTTTATTTACCAATGAAAAACCCCATAACTATAGCGTTTCTTTAAAAACCAAATTTTGAATGTTATTTATTAAAAATTGTTATTTATTAAAAATCACCCATCCAACGAAACAAAAAAATATCAAACAATTTCGAATGAATGGTTTTCTTTTAAATAAACTCCACACATAAGTCTTCACAAAACTAAGATTGGTACGTCATTAAATTACCAATAATTATGTTTCTCTACATATTCAAATTGATCCCTCTAAAGAAAAGATCCAAGACAATTTAGGTTGATTCACACTAGAGTGCCGATACTGATACAGTCTTGATACGGTTCTATGATAAATGCAATGAAAAATTTTCTTCAATGATAAGTCTCAATTTTGCGATTCAGGTTCCTTGTAAACGTGAAAACTTCTTTCAAATACTTATCAGGTGGAATTTTTTTTATATCTAGCGCGCACTAAAGGGGATTTTTATGTACCCTTTACATGTCAGAGACACAGTGCGAGCTTTAGGTAAGTAGGAGGGGATTTAAAAGGAGATGTCGGTGAACATTAGTATTGAATTTCAGTTCATTACAATAAGAGGGAAAGATAGAGCGTGGAAGGATATTCCACATTCGTGTAGTACGGCTAAAGAACGAATACCTGTACTTGACAGTACGACCGAAGTTGGGTTCAACAGTAAACTGATGAGCATTCCTGGAAACGCGAGTACTACGGTTGAATTGTTTAAGGGGAGGAATGCAACTGGCTATTTCATTAGAGCACTAACCGTAAGATTAACGATAAAAGAGTGAGAGACAGGAAACGTTACGTGCGTCGGTGTTCGAGTAACGTAAAAGTATCGATGATGTTTCTGTCTCCGATCATTTTGAAGGCTCGTCTTTGTATACCGTCCAAGAGGCTTAAGTAAGTTGCTGGAGCACCAGCCCCGAGATTAGAAGCTTTGGAAGTATGTAACTTTTATAAAGTTAGTTAGTTAATAGCCAGATTAGAAGGGGAAAAGAATTCATTGCATCTCCAAAGGAAACCTAAACATCTTGCGGCATTTTTGGCGATGTTAAGTATGTGATCATTCCACAAAAGATGGTTTGTGATACACATACTTAAAATCGCAAGCTCATTAGTTTCTTCGATGCAAGTGCCATTCATAGATAATGGCAGGGGGGGGGGGAACGTCTCACTCTAACGACAGACGACAGCATTGAGTTTTCGAAGCATTAAATTGAACGCGATATTTAATCCCCATTGCACAATGCTGTCTAAGTCAGAATTTAATGTACTTATCATATTTAGCCGTTTCAGTTCCACGTCCGAAGAGCAGGGATGTGAATCTTGAAACGAATATGAAAAGCTAAGGGTGCTATCGTCAGCGAAACAATTCAATGGATTAGTAATTGCAGACAGGAGATCATTAATTAATTATTAATTAATTTATATGTAATAGCAAGTGTAACGAGTTTTAGTATTTCGGGTCAAATGAAAGGAAATAAAGTAGATTGAAAAATCGGATGATAAAAAAAACTTATCATAACTTAATACGGGCCGCGATTCGATCTTGATCGTGCGATTGTTTCTCATGAAAGAATATTTAATGGTTTCGATGGAATCATGCTTTAAAGGACTAAATTTAATTTTTCCTCTAAAACAGTTCAATTCAACTAAATTCCTAAAATAATAAATTAATTTTGTTCATTTTATAAATTGCTCTATAGCTCTTTCAATTTATCACTTTTACAGCAAATGGAAAGTATATCAACCTAATTCAAAACTATATGAAACAATAAACCCATTCAAGTGGATATAATATATTTTGTTTTTTTATTTAAACTAAAATATCTGCACAATTAGTATTGTTAAGGCCATAGCGTGGAGTTAGTGGCGGACAAAAACGAACCAAACTCTTTTCTTAATTTTTTTTTTTTAATACCTATGGATATTGTATAAAGTCGCACCAACAATATTTTAATTCGCTCATATTTCACACCTGAGTTGGCTTTAAAGTGCTTCCAGCTACACTAGTTTTATTTAAATACATATAGCCGCATATACGTATATAGTCATAGTCAATTAAAAAAGTATCTCGCACGTTCGCTCAGCTGTGAATTTAGTATTTATGCAGATAGAGTTTTCCTCTTTTGGCTTTTGTATTTTTCAGAAATACATAATATATATACTCAGCCTCAGCGAGGAAGTGAAATGTACAGATACAAAAAAAAAGCTTAGGAGCTTCAAGCGTTTATTTTTTTTTTTTTTTGTATTTTTATAAAAGGCTTAGAAAAGCCTACAGCAGATACATAGGTGCTATACACAAACCTACCTACATTATAACTTCGCTAAGTTTATGTACTCAAACAGAAATGTGCGCCTTGTTTAGCCGGTTTTTTAGTATTGAAACTTTGGCAAAAGAAAATAAAAAAAAAATGGAGAAGATATAATTTAACTCTCAAGGTGTAGTATAGGTGCTCTTGTATAGCTAGCCAGGATGCAAAATTGTGTTGCCGAAAGAGTAAAAGAGTACTTAGGTAACAGACTCAAAAGTATCCAAGAAACAAGAAAACTGCATCCTAACTAAAAACTAAAGTAATAGCAAAGAATTGAAGAGAAGGAAAAGAGAGCTTAAACGAAGTGTGTGTTTTTTTTTGTTCTTTACGTAGGTACCACCATATTAAAAAAGGGTGTTTTTTATTTGGTAGGAAGGGATAAACGTTTAATAGTCAGAAAATCTTAGAAGCTAATGTCATGATCTCGAGTCACTCGACTAAGATCACTGACCTGAGTCACCTTATAAGGATTCACTTGTATGGTGCTGTTCCCATAAGACATTTTTTGACATTGAAATTCTAGAATTCACTGAAAAGATTATACAATTTTCCAATTCTAGAATTTCAAGATATCAGGGTTTTATGGTAAAAGATTTCGCCACGCAAATCTGATTAAATTCATAAAGAAAATCGAATTTAAAGTTTTCAAGAGCTGTTTTTTTTACTTAAAAAATCTTTTTTTTATAAGAAATTCTTATTATTTTAAAAAGTCGACCTGATAAAAAATATAAAGTTCAAGCACAGACTAATTTTTTAGGATGTTATTGAAATTAAGCATATGTATGTACTGGGAATTTATTCATCTGGTATTGAAAATTTTTCTCACAATATCTAAGTTAAAAAACAACCACTTTATCTATTTATCCAGCCATTGCCACCCATATTTTATCTTAAGTGTAATTTACTGCCTAGGTTAAAAATAATCGCTTATCATTTAACATATTATAATTAAATATTTTTGAATAAATTTCAAGAAAAAAAAAACATCTTCATCGCACTAATAAAATAAAATAAATGTGCAAATTCTAACCACTATATCAATTTAATATTAAACAACAACAACAAAAAAAAACGAAGCAATGATTAACGTTCAAGAAGAGTATATATACTCGTAGGTAGTCATTAATTTTATTGATATGTTGTTCTAGGGCAGTGTGTGATAGAGGGCTTCTTTTTATTATTTCTTATAGATACTCCTATATCGTGTTCTATCTTCTTAAATGTAGGTAGGTATAAATTAATTCAGTTTTTAGATTCTTCAACATGAACCTATAACTTATCTTGAAGAATTATAAATAAATTGCCCTCAGGCAATCACGAGTATATTATGTGGGATCATCATTGTCATATAACAAAAAAAGGCCTTTATGGTGTATATTTTTGTTTGCTGTTCAATTTTATTAATGTTTATTAATTCATAAATATTTAAGAAGGAGTAAATTTGAACAACATGAGAATTGAGAGATTCTTGATTGGGTATTTGAGCTTTAATCAACCAATGTTTATTTTATTTTATTTATTTTAGTTAAAGAGTTTACCTAGAGGTTAAAAAATCAGTTATCGATTAATCAAATAGAATATTGTTTATGCGCGAATATTTTAGTGTTTCGTTTTTTGTTTTGCGAGGGTGGAGTACAATTTGCAAAGGATCAAAAGTATCTACTTGAGTGCACTTGAGATTTGCATTAAAAATTTATTTAATGATTTGTTGAGGGTTGCAAATATAGATACAAGTAATTATTTTGTGGATTTCGTGGCTCTTTAGATGGATGGATGGTCATTAAATATACATTTCATTATTACCATCAATTTGGTATTCCTTGTTAATGTTAGGAAAACGCAACTTTATTTCAACTCGCACACGTTTTTCTTTGCGATGAATTTTTAACAACGAATTCACTTTATTACTGTTGAAATGTACAAAATAATTAATCTGAGACCTAAAAAACCAATAGGTACTTTTTTTCAAGGTAGTTTGGTAAGTAGGCAACTCGTTTATTTTTAACTTGTTACAAAACTGCTCAAATTTTTTTTTTTTTTTATTTCCAACTTTTAAACTTACTGTAAAAAATAGAATATTTGATTATTCATTTAACAAATATTTAACACAAACTAATCTACTTAAATTCAAAATGGTAGGCAGTCCAAAAGGCTTAAGTTAAAAAAAAGGTAAAAATAAAAATAAAAACCAAAACTATATCATTTTTCCTAACGTTTTTCATTTCGCAATTTCATGCTTCGCAATTTAATTTTTTCGCATTTAACATACACAAGAAAGGGCTAGATATCAATTGGTCGTCTTTTTCATTTCGCAATTTGTAATTCGCAATTTGTTTTGTTTCGCAATGCAAGTTTTTATTTCTACATTTTATGATTTTGCAAAACACACATTTCTAAATTTCTTACAACAATTTGTATAATATTATTTATTACTTCGCAATATTACATTTCGTTTAATAACATTTCACTTTTTACTTCGCAAAAAATTCATGCAACTAAAATAGCGAAAAGGAAAATATTTAATATAACTACTGTTAAGCAAAATATAATTTTGCGAAATAACAAAATGTTAAATGTTAAAATAAAATAAAATAAAATAAAATAAAATAAAATAAAATAAAATAAAATAAAATAAAATAAAATAAAATAAAATAAAATAAAATAAAATAAAATAAAATAAAACAAAATAAAATAAAATAAAATAAAATAAAATAAAATAAAATAAAATAAAATAAAATAAAATAAAATAAAATAAAATAAAATAAAATAAAATAAAATAAAATAAAATAAAATAAAATAAAATAAAATAAAATAAAATAAAATAAAATAAAATAAAATAAAATAAAATAAAATAAAATAAAATAAAATAAAATAAAATAAAATAAAATAAAATAAAATAAAATAAAATAAAATTAAATAAAATAAAATAAAATAAAATAAAATAAAATAAAATAAAATAAAATAAAATAAAATAAAATAAAATAAAATAAAATAAAATAAAATAAAATAAAATAAAATAAAATAAAATAAAATAAAATAAAATAAAATAAAATAAAATAAAATAAAATAAAATAAAATAAAATAAAATAAAATAAAATAAAATAAAATAAAATAAAATAAAATAAAATAAAATAAAATAAAATAAAATAAAATAAAATAAAATAAAATAAAATAAAATAAAATAAAATAAAATAAAATAAAATAAAATAAAATAAAATAAAATAAAATAAAATGAAATGAATTAAAACAAGTCCATTGGTTGATGATTTTTTAACATGTACAAAAATTCTGTTGTCATTTGTAGTAGAATAATGTTGATATTTAAGTAAGATGCTTATAGTATACATTTTGTGAGTTACTATGAAGTTAAATGGTTTTTAATGGAATTTTTTGACTTTTGAGGATGGTCATATATTTTATATATTTATATTTTTTTTTTTAATTATTCGAATAAAAATTACGGGCTAAAGATTTGTTAAGAAAATTCTAAAATATTGTTTCTAATAATCTGAAACAATTTTTAAAATTATTTTATTCAATTAAAAAATTAAAAGTGGAATATATTTTTTGATTTTACTTTTGCAATGTTCAAAATTTACAAATTTTGATGATGTTTGACAAAATTTAAAAAAAATTTAAGAAAAATATATTTTTTTCGGTTTTTCAACAAAATTTCAAAGGATAATTCTTTTGAAAATTCTTTGTATTAACAATGCCAGGAATCATATTTTGAGCAACAAATTTAAAAAAATATAGTTAATAGTTACATTCCAGAAATAATAAGTTCGACATTTGATTTTGATCTACAACCTCCTAGTACGCACTACGTTGATTTTTGGGAAAAGATTTTTGAGTTGGTTGAAATAATTTTAAACAATATTTATATTTTTATATTTTCAGAAATATTTGATTTAATTATAATGACAACCATCACTCTATACTTAGGAATTATTTTTCTCACTTGACCCATCCCATATATTAACTTTCACTTTATGGGTACCTAAGTCAAAACAAAAAACAAGTATATTTTTATTGAAGCAAGTTAGTAGCAATAAAAAAAATATTAACAATAATTATTAAGTCATTAATTCAATAATAATTCTTTTCATTAAAATTCATTTAACGTGACACATGCAATATAAGCTTTGAACTAAAACATATTGTTAAAACACACCAAAAGCGACTAAATTAAATTTTTAGCTATTAAATAAAATTCTTTGCAAAAAACACCAAAGAGTGTTAAATTTCAATTAACATCAATTAATTTTAATAACAAAAAAAAAGAATCTTGTTCCTGAAATTTAATGATTATCTATTTTTCACATAAAAACGATTATGAATTATTATACTATTGTGATTCTAAACAATCCAAGAACAACCACACAAAAAAATCAATTCAATGAAAAAGAACATCGATTAAACATTATACTAAGGAACGAAAAAAAAAAATCTTAATATAATATGATTTATTATTGAGTCCCTAAGTAATGATTAATTTAATCATAATATTTATCTATTATAGTTGTTAATTTTGCATTAACATGTTTGTAAAAAAAAGAATAATTTTTTTTTTTCTAAATCGAAGGTTTTCATTTTGATCATAAGTCTATTACTATCAATAATAGATATTTTTTTTGCAATTATTTTATTATTGATTACTTGATATTTTATCCATGAAGGCCATTGTTGTTGTATAATCGTCACAACCCTTTCAATTTTAAATTCAAGCCTATTCAATTTATAGCATATAGTAATTTTTTACACACAACAAAAAAAAAAAAAAAAAACGGACAAGCCTGGAAGAGGTTTGGTTGCGCCTTTTGATTAATTTTGAGATTTACTATTAAATAGCACACATGAGGGTTATAGATACATTTTATGTTTTCTATTTTCAAACTTCTCTAAAGTAATTTGTACAAAACCAACGTCATCGATTAGAATTTTGAAGGTCTCTTATCTGATTATATTATTATTAATATTGTTTTGTTATTTATTTTTTTGATACGAGCTAAGAATGATTTCATCATAAAGTATTCTTGAAAACAAAAATAGGAAAATATTTATAGCTTTTCATGGAGTTTTAACGATTTTTTTGTTGTTGTTAAAGATGAAGATTTGTCGATACTACATAAATTATTCATGGGGGGATAATGTTTAAAAATTGTCCTACATTTTAAATCGTTTGGATTTTTCAAAGAGAATATTGAAATATGTTTAATGGTTTATTGATTTATTTATTTTTTTTTGTGAGGCAGCTATACAACTCTGTGAATTCCATTAAAAATTGCTGTCGATATTTATTTCTCTTTTCTGCCAAAGATTTATATCATTACACGTTCAAGTTACTTCTTTACTTTTGGGACATTTTAAAAAAATCATTTTCCAAATTCTTGTTCTTAGTAATCATTTTCGAAATAATAACTATAAAATGCAATTACCTTTGCAAAGACGAATAGAAAATAAAACAGAAGCTGGGAAAGCATAGGTTTTGAAGGAAAAACAAAATGCATAATTTTGAATTTCAGAGGATTTTTAACTCACTCCAATCTCTAGTTAATTATATTAAAATTATATTACCTGTTATATTTTGGATTTTAAGAGTTAATAATCTATTTTTTCATTATTTTTATGTACACATATTAATTTAAAAAATTGCTGATAAGCTAAAATTGTACATTGTTAAAAATTAAAAAAAAATTATTTCGCCATCTTAGCTGTTTAATTCTTTTTCTTAGATCATATATTCAGGTTTTATTTTAAGAACTATGCAATTATGCATATTAAGGCGGGAAATAATAAATAAATACCTTTCAGAATTTGCAAAGCAAAACATATGCAAAGCAGATAATGCAAAGCATTTTAAAATTAGCAAATTTAACCATACTTTTTATATTAATAAAAAAAAATGTTCATCAAACTTTAATTTGCAGGATTCTTATTCTTGTCAAGTTTTCAATTATTTATATATTTTTTGCATATAGATAAATTTGATGGCACAAAATCGACAACTACTCATAACTCATCGATGGCTTATAACTCTCAACCATTTCTGTGTGCGTATTTTGTCAGGGAACTAAAATATTCATCGAGTTGAAACGGTTTCAATGAGGTGTACCTTTTATAATCTTGGATAATTTTTCTCTTCCTCCCAAGAGGTGAAGAGTCCTAACTATTCCACACTAACCATTAAGCCTCGTCCTTTTTTTTGCATATTAACTTTTATAGTTCTTAAAAATAACAATATTTAAAATTAAGAAAATAAAATTTTATATGAATTTAAATTTATTAAAAAAAATAAAGTTGAAATAGTAAAAAGTTACATAGGCCAATGAACAGAATTCATTTTCGATTCCGATTTCTGTCAAAGATATTTTTCAGATAATTTTTTAAGAAAGCGAAATGTCTAACTCTCTCCCGAAGCTTCGAAAACTTTCAAGTTTGGGGTGAAGTATAAAATTTTGTAACAGTTTGTTATTTCAGGTACTGCGTTGACAACAGCACATGTCACAGACTTTAAAGGTAGCCTCTTAGTTTCTGTGCATTCAGGAAATGAAAACACAAATTACAGCAGATATTAGTCCCAGAAAAATGACATACCAGTATGATTACATAAATAAAAACGCTATTTTATCTTTTTCGGCCATTTAATGCATTTTAAAATCATGTTTTTTATTTTAAAAGATCATTTTTCAAGGCCATATTTTTATTTTGTAATGTTTTTTGGGGAAATTTTATAAGCACTAGAAAAAAATAAATTTTAGGGCTATAATGATTAGGAATTCTAATTTTATTGGATATAATTCACAGTAGATTTTCTTCTTGAAATCTATGTATGTTAGATGAACCAAGTTAGGAGAAACGCCAAATATTGTGAAATAAAAGCCATTAAATGATTTATGACAGTAGAATAAAGAATTTTAGGTACAGAAAAAAACCTACGTGCAGTGTACTTAATATTTTCATATTTCGAGCAAAAGACTTATTTTTCTCTAAAAAAAACTGTTTTTAAAAATTTAAAAAAGGAATTGAATGCTTTGAAAACAATTTGAGTTTTAGAGAAATGGGATTCAAATAGAAAAACTGATATACATTAGTTTTGAATGGTGGTTGATTTTAGGCATCGCAATAGGAGGGATAAATTGAACCCGACAAAGAATTCTACATTAGTGTTGTTCGGCTGAAGAAATAATCTTAGAACAAACAAGATGTTTGAAGGCAATGGTGCGAGATTTACAGTTGAATTATTTTAGGGGAACACTGAACACTGTTATAAAAATTATGGCAAAATAGTAAAAGGCTGGAAAAATTGAGATAGTGTTCAAAAAATGTAAATGCTACCATCACCTATCATTTTAAAAATTCCTCTTTTTGAAATTGATATAATTTAGATAAAAATTAATCTTTCAAATAATTCGCACCACTTTTTTGACACTAATGTGAAAAAACGAAATTTTGGTTAGACAAATAAATTTTAATAATTTTGAACTTGATTTTATCTTTTGTCAGACCTTGATTTGACTAGAATTTGTTTTTTTTTTTTTTAATTTAAAAACAAAGTTTTCAATAGTTTGAATTAACGAGTTCGTAACTGTATTATTTATAAATAAGAGCTTAGATAGTAAAGTTTTATTAAGTTTGTAACAACATATGCTATACATTCTTAATTTAAAAAAAAATGTTACCTAAACACTATAAAAAAAAACCTGATTCTACTAACTTTTTGTCTTCTAATACAAAATATCGAAAAAAATTGTATTTCTCAAACTCAAAACCTATCAAAAGCAATAATATATATTTCTTTCTTTTATTTATATAAGACTTTGTTTTTATTTTTTCCAAATCAAACTGAATTTTACAAATTTCAATGCCAGTAGAAATACATTTTTTTTAATGCAAAATTTTTTACTCAAAAAATACCTAAATAAATAATATTAGATATTATATTATTGCAATATATTAAGTAGCTAAATTTAAAACCAAATATTTCCCAAAGTTTGAAAATAAGCATTATAATTTGAACATATATTTTCACCAACCCAAAACAAACCACAACAAAATGAAAACATTTTGTTTTTTTTTTTTTAATAAAAATGTGTCACACACTCCCGCATTCTATTCAAATTATTCTTACAACTTGATATGCAAATAAATCTAACTGTCACCAGTTAAATAAGATATACCTACCTAACGTAACTCCCCCTATCTTAATATGGTCGACGACTTCCTACACTCAAATTGCATTTTTATTTTACTTAATCTAGCTCAAACAAAAAATATATAAATATTAATTTAAAAAAAACTTCTCATACATGTTTAAGCCATACTTCCGCACATCATTCATATTATATCTGACTTGGTTTTGTATAAAGACCAAAGGTAAATAATCAAATTCATCATCAAACATCAAAATCAAATCGAACATAACTAATTTGTAAATTCAAATTTAAAAATTCATCTTTGAATCAGACAACACCTACCTTCAATAAAAATTCAATGAAACTTTGGTCAAGTCGCACTTGGTAGTAGTTATAGGGCGATTATCATCCACACTGTGTGCTGCTCCAGTGAGCCGACTTTTATTTCGACGACGCGATTTATGTCTTTAACGGTGCTAATGATTTTGGGGCAAGCCAAAATTTAGGTGACCGATTTTGACAATCTTATTATTTTTGTTTTTTATTTTTTTTATTTTTCTTTCTTTCGATTTATTTTCGTTCTTTCTCTTTTCGATCGGTCTTCGGACTTTCCGTTATTTTTTTTTTTATTATTTTTTTATTCACTGAGTTGAAATTTTTATTTATCTTATGGCTCACTTGAGTGCTAATTTTTATTCTCCCACTTCATACATTATTCGAAACGATGCGAATCAATGGTGAAACGGTATCTACACAAAAAAAACGACACACAATAATGATTATTTTTGTTTATTTATTATTAATTCATTTAATAAAAATTTAATTCTACTTTTTTTATGAAATTCTCTCGTCACAGTCACAGTTTGCAAGACACAGAGGCCAGAGGATGGATAAGATGGATGGAAGAGAAAAAGTATAAGTATAAATTTCTTTCTCCTTGAACAAGAGCAGAGGCACGACGACTCACTGGACTCAAACTTAACTCAAGCTCAACTTGATCAATTAATTTTATTTTATTTTTATTTTTTTTGTTGTTGTATTTTTCTTTATTTCTTTTTTTTTTTTTATTCAACCGGTTTATATAGTGATGTTTTCCGCTCACACAATAAAAATTTAAGATGGAAACAAAAATTATTTTTATTAAAAACCTTCAAGCACTTGGATTTATTTATTTTAATTCAAAAAGATACAATATCTATTTATCTATCTAATCACACTTGCATATATACCTATATGGTAATAAGATACCGTTGAGAATTCTTTTATTTTTCATATACATATAATATTCTAGATAGATATTTATGGCTCTCGCTTAATAACAATTACGAGTATAAATTTTGTTGAGATACAAAAGTATCTTTTTACAAAAAAAGATTCTTTATTTAATTAAAACTATTTATGTAAACTCATATAATCTAGCATTCAAGAACTTCAAATCTATATTGAGTTAGATTATAACGTATGTAGAATGGACTACTGACTGACTATCCGGTCTTTTCTGTGTATCGAACGTAACGCGTACACATCCGACGAATGGAAAAGCTCGACTGAGTTAGGCCCCAATCGACTGGCACAACTAGTAGTAGAGGATAGGATGGATGTGTAGAGTGCCAGTGCAACAACAGCACAAAAAAGTATCTTCAGAGCCAGAAGCAGCAGCTACAGCAGCAGCAAAGTATAGTAATAGTACGTAGAGTAGAAGTCGTGTAGTGTTGGGTTTTGTTTGAGTTTACCAGTTGCATAGATAGATACTTTTGTATCTATTCGTTTCGTATCCAACTAACGGCAGTGTGTTAAATGGATATTTTGTGTGGAGACTTTATTTTTTTCTTATTATTATTCTCTTCTCTCCCCATAGCAATCTGCACATACACCATGAAAATGGGAGGATAAGTACGTATACTCGTGGAATAGAAAAGAGTGACAACGAAGGCAAAGAAAGAATTTTGTATGGAATAAAAATTAAACAAAAAAAAAAAAAAGAGTACTTGTGGTGGCCCTGCTGTAATCGCCCATCATCATCAATATCATCATCATCATCATCAGCATCACCATCATCATCATTAAGTGCGGATCACAGATGTTGACTTCATTGGTTTGGGTGACCAACAACACCGGTTTCCAATAACCATGATATGGTTATGGGACATACAGGTCCATCGTGGAACAAGAACCAGCTATGGAGCTAGCACAGGGCACTCCACTAGCAGTCCACACCGGATAGCTCTTCAACTCCAAGAACGGAAGAAGTTTGAAGTGTTACCTATAAGTTTTTATTTTTTTTTTTTTTTTTTGTATTTGTGTTTTGTATATTTTCTTGTAGTTTACAGGTAGGTAGATAGGTAGGTAGTTAGTGAGATAGGTACATATGAACTTGTTGAAGATGGAAATATAAAACCCTTGAAGAGTTGTTTAGTTTTCTAGGATCTGAATATGCATGCTACAACTTTTTGTTAACTAACTCAGATGGGAGGAAATAAGTTCAATAAATTTATGTATTTGAATTTCAAACTTCTATAAGAAAAAGAATGCTTTGTATCTAGGAAATGTATAAGAAATTGAAGGAGTTCATTTTTACTACGTCCTGTATTATTTGGTAAATGTACATTTGAAACTGCAGAAAAGGTTTAAGACTACGCCTTCTGTTGTATTTAACACAAAATTTTCAGTAAAGGTTTAAAAATAAAATCTCTATTTATGGTCTTAATAAAAAGAAAATAAGTATACGCCCAAGTGTACCACAGCCTTGTGATAGCCTACCATATTTTTGTGATTTGACATAGACGTGCTACCGTTTTTTTAAAAAAAGAATACTTGCTTATATTTTATAGTACCTAATTTAGAAAATTGTATATTAATTCCAAATAAATAAAAAAAAACATTTTTTTTTGTTGGGCGACAATGAATTTGGTTAGAGATTTTGAGTTTTGAAAAACTAATTTTATTTAAAAGAACAACAATAAAAAAGTGCTTCAACAAGCACATTAAGTTGAATATGTTTTTAATATAAGAAATACTGTTCCATTCAAGTCATTGAATTTTGAAAACACAAGTTTCAAATATCATCAGAATATGGGCCCAGAATGGTGTCTTCTTAAAGTATGACCCTACCTAAGCACTTTTTTATCATTTTCTCAAATTATTTTAAATTTGGGAATGAAAAAAAAATAGTTTATAAATTTTGCTAAAATTAGTTTCTTTAACAAAAACCCAATAATATTTTAAAATGAGCGCACACAAAATAAGAGGTCTCTAAATAAAAATAGTTTAACTTTACAAGTTAATATATGTATATATCCTATACATTCACCTAAATCTCGATTTGATCAGTTTATATTAATTAAAAAATTAATTAAAATAAATTGATTGATTTCGTTAAAAAAAATATATTAGTAGTAAAAACGTCCATAATGAGAAAAGAAAATTACAACAATAATTTGTGCAGAGGTTTTTTTGATGAAATATTTTTAAATAAAACAGTACCCCATGGCATTATTTGTAGTGCGTAGAACTGTCTTGTCGGAGGTCTGGGTTCGACTCCCAGGCGTATCTATCGTAAACAAACAAACAAAAAACAATTTCAAGAAGTATAAATACCAGTTGAAAGATCTCAAGATTGCAATACTATGATTGTAATGAAAAGATTTAGAGCTTACAGTCATTTGTTAAAATTTAATTTAATTTAAAAAATTGCATATCTAAGGATTTCAAAATTGATTGGGGATGCGGTTTTAAAGTGAAGTTATTTAGATGAAGTTAAAATACTTCAAAATGATGACCAGTTCCACGAGGCGCTTATAAATATTTATTACTTCGATAAATTTTAAAATGATATTTATCGGTTGCACCAAAAAACTTTAGTTCTGAAATGCAATAAACAAACCATAAAACTAAAATTCCATTTTCTTCCAGATAAATATTTCAAGCTAATTTTAATAAAAATACACCATCCCACTGCATATTGACACACGTATCATTTCCTTATACTTTTTTGACATTGTGTTAATACTCAGTATGATAGTGTGGAAGGCCCCTTTGGTGAAGTTTGACATCTCTCATTTTATATAATTTTTCATTGAGTTTCAAAAACAGTTTATAAAATCCAGGGATGGTTCGCAACAGTATGTAGAATTTTATAACTACTTAAGCAAAAACTTGATTAAATGGTTGCAGTACCTACAAAAAAGTTTTCAAATATTTCACATCATTGTTTCGCAGAGATTTGCAATTGTGAACGCGCCTTGCTCCACTGGAGATCTGTTTTGCAAATTCCTGCAAAATGTTCGACCGTTCTTATGACCATTTCAAGACAAATTTAAAAAAACAACATCACATAACCGGTAAGGCCAAACGACTTAATTCGGACTAAATTGTGGCCATTCAATATTTGGAAACCCTGTATACGACCTACCCTAAACTTTACAAAGCAAAAACTCTATCAAGTTTTTGTTATAAAAAAAAAAACATTCGAATTGGGATAAATGGCAACTCTATAACAAAAGTCTCCACAACTCCACTACAACTTCAGAAGGTGGGCGATTGTTTGTGTTTCGATTTCAATCAGCACAGCAGGGGAACTCCACAACTTCACTTCAATATCCCCAGTTCAATCCCCAACATCACACAAACTCACAAACTCCTCAACTTAGTGCTTATTTGTATGTTGGTTGATTTTATTCTCTTCTTCTGCTCTTTTTTGTTTTCCTCTTTTATCCAATTGTTTTGTGTTCTTCTATTATTCTTGGCAATTTGCACTTGTATGAGTGTTAAATCCAGTTGACTTGGAATATTGGTAACACACCATCGAAGGCATTGGGGGTGTTTGAGTTTGAGAGTATTTAAAAAGCCGGTTTTGCCACAACGCCAGTTGCACCCGGGAAAATAAAATCACACAAAAAAAAAATAACAAGAAGAACACGGACAAGATGCAGCGAATTAAAATAAAATAACAAAAAAAAAAGCAGAAAATAAAATAATTTCATTTTGGTTAAAAGGAGAGAATAAAAAGGGAAACGAAAAATAGATAAAAATAAACACTCGAACAAAAATTACAACACATCAAGAAGAACAACAACAACAAAAAAAAAAAAAACCGAGTGCAAAACATTGCATTGTGAATTGTGATGCTGCTAGCTGCTAGTGCTTGTTGCAGCTTGCAGGATGCAGTGTGTGGGACGACGACGATGGCGATGGCGGTGCGATGGTCATAGAATTCGAATCCAAATCCGATGTACATGGACATGGTTACTGGAATCTGGAAACGATTGAAAGCAGAGCAAGTCTCTATCTCTATAATACTCCTCAGCTGGTTGTTGGTAACTTTGATTTGGTTGTTGCGCTGCGCTGCGCTGTTATATTGCATTGCTGTATTACATGTGCTGGTTTTGAATCGCAGTAACATCAATCGTATGGGCTTGTGCGGGTTTGATGAACTGTGTGGCTTTAGTTTTCTTCTTTTGGCCGTAATGGTAACTGGCAGCTCGAGCTGTCTAACATTGTATTGCTGTTAACTGGTTAAACAGTAGATAAACACACTCAATATAACAGTTCGTAGCGTCAAATGGAGTTGTTTTTTTTTTTTGGTCGAACATGTTTGAGGGGAAAAAATATTCAAGTTGTAAGGAGTTCTTGAAATCTTTGAGTTTATTTAATGAAACGAAATGATTTAAGATTTCTTAAAAATGTCATAGGTATTAAAACAGTTGAGAAATAGTGCTAAAATCGTTGATAGATTTATTGACAACATAATTATGAGATATGAGCTATAGTTTAATGTTGAGCATCAATTTTAATAATTTAAAAAAGAGTTTTATTAAGGATTTTTTATTAAAATACATCCTGTTAAAAACTCGATATAAATTGAAAAAAAAAGATGACGTATTTAGTTTGGCCATAGTTCTACAAATATAAACGTATGATGCATCTGCTAAGCCTCGGGTAATTTTTAATATTGGTAATTTATAACTATGTAAATACTTAAAAACGAGAGGGCATTCTTTCAAAACTAAAATTGAGTTTAAGAAAAAAAAATATTACTCATACGCCATGTTGAACGTGAAATTTAAAAGTAGATTTTCTATGAAATGCGTGACTTTATTTCATCACACTTCTAGTTCCTTGTTTCAATACTTTTTTAAATGAGAAGTGGAAAGTGAAATCTTTTTTAAAATCATTGAAAAGATTTTTTTTTTTAGATTTGTAGGTATATGTAGGTTTTGAGTTAAAGTAAGTATTTAAGACAAATTATTCAATTTTGTATAGACTTTCTTTTTTGCTTAGACTTATCATAACAGGAAGTGTAAAAGTGAATAAATGTAACTTAGAACTAAAGACGTGAAATATTATTTTATGACTATAAAGAGACTAATTTTAAACAAAACTACTGGAACACTAAATTTTTTTATATTAAGTATAGATCATTTCCACCAAAAAAATTTATCTGCCTATGTTGAGGGACATCAATAGTTTTAGAAAAATCAATTTTCGAACTAAAATTAAGAAAAAAAGAAAATTAAATTAAATCATTTTTTTTTCACAAATACTTTTGTTATTTTAGCTGTCAATATTAAATGTTTACACCAATAATAGGAATTTTTTAAAATATGTTAAATCGTTCGAACCGTTTTTTTTCAAAAAATAATTTTTTAAACACAAATTTTATAAATATTTTTAGAAAAAATTGGTAGGTACCTATGCAAGTTTTAAGTATTTAAAAGTATGTACATATACACTTTAAACCAAAATAAAAAAAAACATTCATAATTGTTCGGTGGCAGGACAGGAGTACCTACGATAACTCAGGCGACAAAGTTAAATGACGGATTTGTATAGAACAGTTAAAAATAAGCATTTTTTACTATGGGAGGGGGGGTCTATCTCCCCCGTTTAGGCTTTAGGGACAATTTAAAAAATATATACATACGTTAAAGCCTAAACGGGGGAGATAGACCCCCCCTCCCATAGTAAAAAATGCTTATTTTTAACTGTTCTATACAAATCCGTCATTGAACTTTGTCGTCTGAGTTACTATTCACTCCCCTTAATTTTCAAAAAATATATCAACGAAATTCTGTCAAAATAAACTTTCATAATTTAAAAGAGAGTTTTTTTTTTGAACCCCCTACAAATTAAATCATATCTTGGGCACAAGAAGAGAACGAGACGAGACTTTTGAAGTCTCGGTCTCGTTAATTTTAAAAAATTTCAGTGTTGTCACTTGTCACAGAATCTTGGTAAAAATTTAAAAAATTGATTCTCTTCGCGGTTTCATCTTGGTCACGTAAAGGTAAGTCTGTTTGACTTAACTTTTGTTTTAACAATCACAAACAACAATTTAAATCTAGAATTTGAATCATTGAAATGTTCAATTTTAAGTTTTGAAACCTCAATTTTTGTACGATCCAAAAGCTACGTTCTGTTTTAGATTACGTATCTTATGGCTTATATTTTAAGGACTCTTTTCTTTTATCGGTCAAGGTCTTTTTCAAGGTAACTTAAATTTTTTATTTTTTAGGTTACGGTTAACGACTGAGTTTTATTTTTGAGAGAGAAAAATAAATCTCATCCTCAATTTTATCAATCAGAATGCCCGTTAGTATAACCGTTAGTATTTTGTAAACCATGATTCATGCGGATATGCAGGTTATCAGGCTTTTTAATTTTAGTCATCGGTTTCAAAAATAAACACGCTCTCATCAAATTTGAATTTTCTTTTGCATTAACCATTTTTGATTTATTTTCAGCGAAAAAGGTTAAAGGTTGACCTTTTCCATATTTTTTTTCGTAAAAAACTGAACCATTAAGAGATATTTTTGAAAATAAAAAATAAGTGTCAACCGATTACCCAAAATTTTTTTAATAAATGTCAAACCATAATCAAATTCTTTCTAAAGAAATGTAGGTACTCTGTGAGAAAAACCAATTGAAAATAAAGATTGACGATTATTTCTGGATCTCTAATATAAAGGGTTCAATTACCATCTCTTGTGCGGTGAAACTTGCAAACAGTAAATATTATATTTATTAAATTTCTTAAAACTTTCTTTAAAAACCTCAAAACCAAATTAACACACAACTAACCTCAAAAACCAATTTCTTGTGACTGCTTGTTCTCGATAATAAAAATAAATTAAACAAAAATTACCGCACATCACCCAATGTAACGTTGTTATTATTAAAGCCACTTCAGTCAAATTATCAAAACAACATTCTTCCTCTATAAATCTAGACAAGCTTGTCAGCACATACCAAAAGTAATTTCTCAAAACACATATCTTCATCAAATATTAAAAAAAATATCTTCATTACCATAAATATGTACATTGGCTGTGGTATGAGTCTAGGTACATTTTAGAGAATTTGGACAAATTTTAAATACTAACGTTTCTTCAGAAACATGCCCGGGCCGTACCAATGTGTCGCCTGCCTGCAACAGGATTTTAATGTGATGTGAATGTCCGTTGCATAATGCCGCCACCATCGCTACCGACACCGCAAAAGATTCCGTGGGCGGATGTGCGATATTCATATAGGTATGAGGGGAACGTTGTAATTAATAACCGACAACGTGCGCTTATCATACAAATTAGCCATCTAGCACTCAGCACCTCTCCGGCAGAAGAAGAAGAAGACGAATACGAAGAAAAAAATCACTGACGCAGGCCTAGCCTAGTCCCACAGAGTTGTACAGTGGGATCTTTGATATTCATTTACGTTCATTTACGGTTCATTTACGAAACTGTGGAGACCATGACCAGAACTTCAACCTTTTGTGAAAATATCTTATCTCACTGTAAACTCAGCCGTTATACAAACCCTGGTTTTCTTAAAAGCCTCAAAAATAAAAAATTTATCCTGATTTCCAAATGTAACATCTCACTGTAGCCATTGCTCATACAATATTGATCGCTCACACAAAATCGTCCGCGACAGGTGATTTGTCTGCTTGAGTCGGCACCAATGCGCACAACGGACTACGACCATCGAACGAAGACTCTCGGCATGGGTGGGTTTCGTTCGGTCTTGCAGGTCAAAATAACGTTCCTCTCGCACTATGCTATGCTGGTTTTTTTTGAGGAAGCTTTTCGTGAACCTATTCCAAATGTGGATATATTTTAAATATGGTGCGTAGATCAGATGGACGGAATAGCATCATAATAACGTGAATTGAGGCATATTGTTGGTGCGGTTTGGTGGATGTGAATGGCCAAAAAAGTTCACTGAACCAATGGATCGAGACCACTTTACGCGGATCTAACCATTGCGGATGCATGCGACTTAGAGAGCAGAGAGTGAGAAGAAAGCGGTTGCTCGAGGGGAAAAAGTGACTTCGTGCATGTTAAGTGCAGAAGAGCAGTCACGCGCCTCATTGTTATTTGTTGTATGTACCTACTATTTGTTGTTGTTGTTGTTATTTTCGTTGGTGGATGGTGATGATATTGTTGCGATCGTTTGTTTTGGCCGAAGATGGATTACACTAAGGTGGGGCATTTTTGTGCTGGATTTTTGCAACGACGACGACAGCTGAGTTGGCCAACCGACCAACGACGCATAGTATAGATCCATGGTGCAATGGGAACAAGTGGAGATCGCCTCGGTCGATATGTGTGCTGAAGGAAACACGAAATACGGAAACACGTCTCTCCGCATCGTCGTCGTCGTCGTCGGTTTTCGTCCGTTCACTGTCACATGGCCCAGAGGAATAATTGGCTAAGTTAAATCATCGCGTCGACAGAGCAAATTGTTGTAAGTTGACGATTGCATAAGTGCAGAAGTTTTGAAAAACAAATGGGTAGGGTACGCAGCAGGCTCGAGAAATCAAGCTCTAGCGCAGTAGTTTTAATAGGAGAATGGAAATTTGATAAGGTTATGGCGTAATGTCATGGTCAGTGAAGACATAATAAATATTGTTGCCGAGCATGCAGCTGATTCAACATTTTAACATGAAAATTTTTGTTATTTATAGGAAAGTTCAGATTTGTATGTAAGAACATAAATGTAAAGGGTATTTTTTTATAATACAAATTCTATATATACGTATGTATGTAGTACCGAAATAAATCAGGAAAGCCTTAGCAATTCTTAATGGTCCAAAAAATTGGCATTGCGTTAGAACATGCAATCTATGTAAGATGAACTGAATCACTATTAACTGATGATGATTTCAAATCACAGTTCACATATTGTACTATTGCGCATCTGGCAAAGTTGTTGCCTCATTTGTTGTTGTGCCACACTTGTTGTTGTACCACCATGTCGGCCATCTTTAATACTCTTTTGACAGGTCTAGTTTTTAACAACCTGCGCAATATGATACCTAGGATATGTGTACCGTGATTCCAAATGATCAATTTTTGTGGACCGTTGGAAACTATTTCGCTCCGAGGTAGATTTTGTATCTTTTTCATCTCTCTTCATTACGAAAACTGAATTTGGTGTCACAACAATGCACGAGGAATCAAGGACTAAATGTCTTTTCTGTGTACGTTTACAGGAATGGAGTGGACATACAATTTTATGGTGAATCCTAATCCGGATGAGAGTGAGAGTCTCTCTATTCTTGACGATAAATACTTTTGGGGAATTTCTCAATTTTCCGCAAGAACATATTTCATATTTTAGGAAGCATATAAGAGGAATAGGGTACGTCACATGCACATCCCAATATTGAGCTGTGTTACCACATAACGCAACGGAGCTCTGTTTAAACGAGAAAAAGGAGGCCAGGAAGGACAACGATGGGCTCAGGCATGTTAAAGGGAAACATGGTCTTGGCAGCCGCATCGACAATGACGAACGTTTTGTTGATTTATGCAATAAAAACCGCCTTATTATAGGATAGACCTTGTTTGGACACAAGACGTGTCACAAAGTCAGCTGGGTGTCGACGGACAGACAAGCAACTTCAAACCGAATTCACCACTTCCACATGTAGTCTCTGGGATTTCTGAAACAGTAGAGTTGCCGACATGAGAATACCGAATGAAGATAAGCGTAGTTCACATCAATACGTTGGCTTCAGAAGCAGAAGAGGCTGGAAGCAGGTGTGACAGTAGAACGTCTACAGAATTATCAAAGAGCTGTTCAGAGGTGTCCAGAGCTCTAAACAACACCTGGCAAAACACACAGAAGGATAAATGTTAGTTTCGGATGCGGACGAACTTATGGAGTTGATGGAGCACTTTTCTGCGGTACTAAATTCCGTTTTCTCGAGTGAAGTGAGCCAAACGCCAAGTGATCGGTCTGAATCAACAATTTCCCGGGTACACACTATACCGCCTTATCAATGCACTGAAGATTAACAAAGCTGTTGGACTTGTTGGTATTACCGTACAACTCTTACGAGCAGCACCAACAACATTGCATCCAGGAAAGCAAAGGAACCGCTAGGGATGCTGTGCAAAATGTTGAATCCGTGCTTCTTAATGAATGCAGCACTTGCATTCTAACATCCACTATTAGAAATCTGCACACGTCACGTCATAGCCCTCGTTTTTAATATTCCAACTATCAACTTTACTTCACTTCTCTTCTGACAGCACTCAGTGGCACAGCTCACGTATTCCACGGAGTCGATTTCGCTATAAATTCGTTAAAATCCTAACCAAAAATCAATTCTGAAAATAATCGAGTTCTAAAATATCACAAAGATAAAATAATATCCAGTGCGCAAATAAATTACCTGAGAACTCAGACTCTAATTAATTTATAGCTAAACAACATGTTCGCTTATAGGAAACCCAATAGATAGCTAAAATCACAGTGTCATTTCGATTATTCCACAGTCGCTGCCAATTACTAAAGCAATTCGTTTCAATGAAGTAATCTCAGGCGTACTATAACCTCCATTCAAGTCGTAAATTTTTTCAACAGCCCCAGAGAATTCCATGACCCAACTTCCAATCCTTAAGCCAAAAAAAAAAAAAGAACTGCCTCTTCACATTGAAGGCGTCATCGTCGTTGTCGTCGTCGTAGTCGCTGGCTATCTGGCCAGTCCTCTCACTATATAATATTATTGACTGATTACATCACAGAGCGAGCAACCAACTGCATCGTTTATCTTCAGCTCACCGAAGAATTATTTTTATTTAATAAGCTACCCACTATTTGAGAGCTGAGCTGAGGTTTTCATCTAAGGCAAAGACAGCCATCACCACTTGCAACTAGTAACGTAAGCCCCCGAACTCCGTTCTCGCATGAGTTCGACTTCTAATTTCAGGTTCATAGACCAACAACTATAACCAACCAACCAATATACCAAAGGAGCACTCAAAATTGGCACACAGCAAATTTTTGCTCGTTGATTGAATAAATTGGCCCCAAAGGTGATGACCTAAACACAACGGACCGTGTGCAATCTTACTGCTATGCGGAATTCGGATGAATCCAAGAGATACACAATGTATTCGGGAAGCCCGTTCCGTTCGAATCGATAGATGAACCTACGCAACGCATGGCTAACAAGATCGCCGTGGCTGGTGTATGGGTCTCTTTGCGATGACCTCCCTCCGAGGAATCTCGAACCTAGAGCCATGGCATCATCTCCAAAGTGCACTAGGATGACGCTGATTATGACAATGATGACGAAAACCCCGTTGTTGGTCATGTGAACAAGAGATCTATCGACAACACAACAACACTACCGGACACACTAACGAGGTTGCCGGAGCTCCTCGAAGATCGAAGACTATACGTTGGTAGAAGGTTATTCGGAGGAGTCACAATATCAGTATGTCGTGGGGACTATATGAATTGTGACTCCTAGCTATTCACATTGAACACACATTGGCCTAGGCAACAATTCAATTGTCCAATCACACCAACTCAACTCCATAACCTAAGTGCGGTGATCTTGGATCAGTTTGAAACGTAGAATCAATTTTGTTAATTTGGAAAACGTGACGGAATGTTTTTTGTGATTCTTGTTGCGCGTCCAGAAATGCAGTTGCTATATGTTTTGTGTGTTGGATGGGCGATAGATGGATGTCTAAAATTTGCGAATCTCGCAAATACATTCATATGAAGGTTTCGATAATTGTCCCAATGTCCAACATGGGATTCATGTACATCCACACTGAACCGTAGAGCATGTATGGAGGATGGCAGGAAATTGCATTTGATTGCTTTGCTCGATGAAGCTTTATAGAAGTTTCGTTCTATATGTAAATAATTGTGACTGATGCAAAAAAGTTTTTAAGTTCAGGCAGAGGTATCATTAAAATTTCTGTGAAATGAAATTTGGAACAATTACTGTTCATTGTGATTCAATTATAAACATGACGGCAGAGGTCAATGTAATTTATTGTGTGTTATGAACAAGTTAATTTTTGATATAGCAGCTTTGATTAAGCGGCGGATTTGTTTGAAATTAAAAATTTGTTACAAAACTTTAAAATTTTCAATTACTTTTGTATTGACCTAGCAGAGGTTGAGTATATGAACGCCAAGTACATAATACAACAAAAACTAAGTGTGCTTTTTGAAGAGCTGTATTTTTTTGTAAATGAAATGGTCGTGTTGTATTCTGAAGACTTATGCATTTATTTTCTAATTTATTTCCAAATTATTTTTTAATATTTGAAGATCAGAATTTTTTCAATATATTTTTTAAATTCATCAAATATTATCGTTAAATAAACTGTTTATTCAGCTTCATTTTGAAAAACTTTTAAATCATAATCATGAATAATTTTGTCAACATACAGTTTTTGTCATTGACAACTATTTTTTTCTCCAAGACTATTTATACTTTTGACTGTAGGTACCAGAGTTGTATAAAGACTGCAGTTAATTGACTAAAAAGACTAATTTTGTTCAGTATTTTAACTTAAAAAAGACTTGAACTGTAATCCGGGCAGTCGCAGTGTTAATATTTTAACTGTGCAGTTAATAAAAGCAGTTAATTTACTTATGGCCAGTTTCACAGTGAGAGTTTAAACTACAGTTCAGCTAAACCTGAATTTCGGTTCAAATGTAAAGTTCAACTCGCTCGGTTTCACAGTAAGGGTATTCATGCAACCAGTGGAAAACTCGGATGAACCTCAGATAATTTTATCTCCGCTGAAACGAGCTGTCAAAATTTTGTATGGGAAAAATATTCTGCAAACCAGATAAATTTATCTCACAGATTCTTTCGCAGAAAGCGAAGAAATAAACGTCATAAATTTTCGAGAGGTAATTTGTGACGTTTAGTTGTGACAGCTGATTATTTCTCACATTTATGCAAGAATTTTTATGGGGTGCTCATACAAACGTCTCGTTGCATGAATACCCTTAGTGTAAACTGAACTTAAGATCAATTAAGCGAAGTTGAAGCATATGAGGTTGGCAGCATTGTAAAATGTAAAATTTTTAAATCTAATTCGGTTATTCTTAAAGAAATTTTGTATGGTTTGGTAATTCCTGGAAGCCATTGGTGAATCTAATTTAAAAAAAAAGATAAAGAAAATGGAAAATTCAAATAAAATCGTTGTGCAAAAAAAAACGAAGTTTTAATTTTTCTACCTTCGAACTCTTAATGCAGCTGGTTGTGAAGCATAAAAATGTTATTGAAAACAAAAAGACTGATAAAGTCCAATGGAAAAAAAGTTAGTAGCATGGGAGTCAATTGAAAAAGAATTTAATTTAAAAAGTGGCTCTCATTATCGTTCTTCAGAGTTCCTAAGAACAAAATATGAAAACATTAAAAAAACATTTTTACCATTTTGTAGTATTTTCAATTTTTGATCGAATTTGCTCCAATACCGTATATGCTGACTGTTTCGACATTAAAAATCTCTCAAAAAATTCAACATCGTCGCAATAGTTGAACTGATTTGTTTCTCTAGCCAATCTCACAAAAAATGATGCATTTTCCTCGTCACTTATTAAAATTTAGTAGCCATAAATATATTTCGTTTGCTTTTCCTTCACACACAATTTTTAAAATGAACAGAATTATGAAAGGTTCATAGCTGTCAAATTAAATTTGAGAGGTTGCGTTCAGGGGTTCTCCGCGTTGAACCGAAGTTTAAACCGTAGGTTTCACTAGTTTAACTTGAACTACAGATTGAAGTCAGTTCAACGTTTAAACGAACACTGTGAAACCTATTTAATTTCTGAACTTCAGTTTAAACCAAAAGTAGAGTTTAAACTCTCACTGTGAAACTGGCCATTACAGTTAATTAACTGCAATTAAACGACTTTCATCTGAATAAAAAAGACTAAGACTAGTTAAAAAGTACTGCAGTTAATTAACTTTTAGTCAATTAACTGCTCAGTTAAAATATTAGTACTGACTGCTGACTGTGCTGACAGTTTTTTTTTTTTGTTTTGCAGTTAAAGTACGCACGCACAGTATTAACTTGCAGTTAATTGTTAAGTTAATTAACTGCGACTTAACTCACTGCATTACCAAAGTACTGCAGTCTCTTACAACTCTGGTATGTACTAGATAGGTATATAGCAAGTTTGAGATTCGTGAACATTCGAACTCAAGATTTTGATCAAACTTCACATAAATATGATATGCGAGTCGAAAAATGTGGGTCTCGCTATTCTATCTGTCTGTTGAACTATAGCATTAACGCGTGGG
This sequence comes from Syrphus vitripennis, assembly GCA_958431115.1. Classification (NCBI taxonomy): domain Eukaryota; kingdom Metazoa; phylum Arthropoda; class Insecta; order Diptera; family Syrphidae; genus Syrphus; species Syrphus vitripennis. The sequence continues at coordinate 91,000,338 of OY288109.1, forward strand.
TTGTTTTTCTTAAAACTTGATGTATAACGTTTTGTGGGGTTATACATTAGATTAAAACTGAAACTATGAGTTTCAAAGCTGCAATTTTCGAAGTAAATTTTGATAACCTACAAATTTAAAAATTTTATAATTTAATTACAATCTCAGAAATTTGCTTCATACGCATTTTTATTCTAATATTTTCCAAACACTCGATAGTTAGCCTTTGCAAATACGATACACCACAATTATAAACCTTACTTATTCGAAACAAACCATAAAATTAAATACCTTACCATCTATATGGTTATATGAGAGATGTAAACGTAGATTTGCTATAACCAGTAGCCTTTTAATGTTAAACTCAAACAAACTTATAACGAATCGCATTAAGCCCATCGAATGCATGTAATTTCCAATTGAAGTAATAAAAGGCTTTTCTATACCACCCAAGCTCTGATCTCCTATAGTCATATCAAAGGGTAAAATTGGCATTTATTAAAATTCCTATATATCGACCAATGGAATACGACCATAATTAAAATGCAAAAGGCTGGAAAAGAAGAAAAAAAAAACTAATCAATTTGCAATTTAAACTCCCTCCGCATATACCAATAACAGGGATGCTGTAATTAGTTCCCCTATGGATGTAAATACAAACATTTGTGTCTATCGACATGGATATAATAGGGAGAGCAAGCAAAATGATCCGTTAAACTGATATTATAGAATTTATACAAAACAAAAAGATACCCACATTTACAATGTATAATAAGGGCTTTAGCATGCATCGCCATCAAGGAAATACATATAGTAATAAAAACGGCATTGGGCTCCTCTCTAGATCATGGGAAAAACTGAATATCCCTGGGCCTTCACTTGGTTTCTAAATCCAAGAGACAACGATAGCACAGACCAATTGTACTCGACTACAATATTATCCTGGTCACATGTATCTATGTTGTTATCTGCCATTTCAACAATTGGCATGGAACTTTTGGACTTGGAATGTTCAGTGCTGTCCTATAGGTTTGTGAATTAAGTACTTACTTTTTTTTAAGAAATACGAATCACAAAATTCAGAACACTTTGAGGGTTAAAACTTTTGTTACAGTTGAGGGTTTTTTTTTTGGAGAGGAATAGAACTTTAAGTTGGCAACACTTTTTTAACTAGCGGCCATTTTAACAGCTGTTAAGTCATTTGTGTTTAGTTTGGTTTCGCATGCTTCGAAGATTCGGCGAATGGATGGAATGGATCAACCGCATCCCAATTTCCATAGGAGAATTTTGTTTAGCGATTAAGCACTTTTTTGGTTGAATGGCTACGTCAATAAACAAAACTGCCTTTTTCGGAGTGAAGTAAATCCTCAAGTGTATGTTGAGGCACCATCACATCAAAAAAAAACTGTTTGTTTGGTAACCGCATAGTTTCACATTTCGGACCCGTGACTTGGCTTCCAGGATCCTGCTATTTACCGCCGCTAGACTATTTTCTGTGTAAATATGAGAAGTCGCTAGTTTACTGCGATAAGCCCGAAACGATCGAGCACTTGGAGGACAACATTCGTCTCATTATTGCATAAGAAAAATCATCAATAGTCAATAATATGTTTTTCTCAATAGTTCTTATTGATCTGTAATAGACCAATTATTTTTATATCTACCGCCCAATCAGCCATGATACTAAATTTGAAAGTGTCAACACTGATTTGAGATTTTTCCCGTCAATTTCTTCAAACCTAAGCATTCAGAAATTGGTGATATCGTCAGCTTCAAATGTATTCTAATGGTGTACCCCAGGGGATCCAATTTGGTCCACGATTATTTTTTTTTTATTTTAAAATGATCTCGCTTGAAGTTAGAAAAGTTTCATGACATTGATTTATGTGGATGACATTAAAATATATAGTACAGTTTTGAAATTAAATAAAATCACCAACTTACTTTTAAAACCCAAAAATAATCTGCAAAAACTTTTGTTAATTTATCATCTATAGCAAAATCCATTAAAAATATCGAAGAAATGCTACAATTGTATTAAAGAGACACAACAGTGCTGGATTATATTCCTCCTTTTGACCTTTCCAATCCTCTCCCATCTGAGCGCCTCCTGTCCATGAATCTATTCCGTATATTGTATGAACTGCGTACTTAGTCGCATGCATATAATAATTACCAACCAAACCCGCAATGAATTGCACGCAAAAGAATTTGAACGTTGAAGAGTTCTAGTATCGAATCAACTGGCTAGTTGGGCTGGAAATTGCGGTGGTGGTGATAATGATGATGATGGTGGCAACGACAACGGACCATGTTTGTGCCGATTGCTGGAACATTTGTAGTCAAACAACGACTTTACGATGATGCCAACATACGAGTACACAAATCGATTTGCATTTCCGTTTTTTTCAGCTAAAGTTTGCCTTTATTTGTCTTCGTTGTCGTTGTCGTCGTCGTCGTTAGTTAGTTCTTTTCTTTAAGAGTTTATTTTTACAATTTGTTTTTCTTTTTTTTTTTTGTATTTTTTTCTTTTTTAAGAAAACAAATAAAAATGAATAGGAAAAGAACAAATTGTAAATTTTCTGAGTCTAAATACCGGAAGTCTTACATGCTTAAGACCCTCTTTAGAATGATTGAACTTGTTTGTTTTTCAAATGAGTTAACTTTGGTTTGGCTTGTTCGCTTTTTGTTGACGTCCCTTCTGTGTAGCCGGGAAAAAGGTGTCTGGAAAGTTTTTTAACTTCACGACACATTTCAAAGGAAAAGTTTTTTGTCGTCTAATTTTTTTTTTTTTTTGTTTATTTTAGCGTAGGACTTCCTTCGAGTGGTTAAGTTGAGATAACAATTTTTTTAGGAGATTTTAGAGAGCACAGAACAAGAAAAAAGGAGATTCTTTTTTCTCGGAATTATGTCCTCAAGAGAAAATTTTATTGAAACTAAATGGATAGATAAACAGTTAAAAAAATAATAGTTTACCTAATTCTTTCAATTGATATCAGATTGGACGGAAAACAACTTTTTTAAAATTCTTGGAAACAACAAAATAAATATCGAAATAAAATGATTTTTAAAAGGTTAATGGTAAAATGGTAAAAAAAACTACTTATTTTTTCTCCCCCTAGCCTCAAGGCTCACATTTTTATTTTAAGTTACATATATTACTGTTTTACACTTAGACCCAAAAACAATCTGATCGTACAACGGAGCAAGTAGTAAAAAAAATCAGCTTCTTCCACTGTGTTCGTTAATTTAACCTTCTGTTTTGTTTGGAAGGTTTCTAGATTTCAAAACTTTGAATGCTGAATGAGAAGATATTAAACTGGCGCCTGACATTGTAACCTTGCTATAAGAACCTAAATTCCATGTCAAGAAAACATTAACCCTATTACGTTCCTAGAAATGTCAACCTTCCATATACTGACTAGTATAATGGTGATCTATTGATCGCGCTCCAACACTCTATCACCTTAAAAAAAAAATCATTTGGTGGCCAGAAACCATGCAACACTTCATAAGTCAATTTGGCATCTGAATCGACAGCGACACGGCGGAGTCGCCCCACCACACCGTTTTCGCTGGGAAAAGAGATCTTTAACTGCGACTAAGACCATCCTCCTTGAAAGAAGTGTAATCACGAATTCGCGTTTTACTTCTTTACCCAAGATGATAATTCCACCGCATTACAGAATGGAACCTTTAACCATATTCATTTGGCATTTGATAATTTGCAAGAAGAAAAAAAAATCGACAGAAAATCTGTCGAATGTCGATATATAGCTTCGCCGTCTCTCAAAAGCTATCGATATTTTTTTTTTTTTTTGTTTGTTTGTGGTCACAAGGTTCGTTCCTCATTTGCTCGAACGAAACACCAGTTCCAGTGCTAGTTGATAATATGGTAGATTCTACATTTGGCATTAGTGCGATGATGACACGAGACACGACTCCTCTGTCTGAATGAAGGAGAGCCGTACAATATTTGAATGCTAAAGTGCAAAAACTTCTTTACAGCCGTACACTTCACATTATCAAGACGATACTGACGATGACGATCCTTTCTTGTTTTAACTGCTATCGATTTGTATATCGGTGGTATATGTAAAATGTGTCTTCTTCTTTTGAGGTTTTGCATCTAGTCACCGTGAGATGGAGTTCGCTCGCGGTAAGGGGATCTTAACCGATCGCAGATATTTAACTAATGTTGTTGTTTTTTTTTCGGTTGGTTAAATTTCGTGACGATTTTTCATTTTGTTTTTGGTAATCAATCAAGATGAATACGAAAGATGCTGCTCTATGGAAGATTTTTGTGTTCCTCTTCTATAAGAGTGAAGATGATGATATTCCGTGATGATATTCCAGCGATGATGGAAGAATGAGGAAAGTGAATTTTTAAACGTTTGTGTAAGTTATGCGTTGAGGTGAAAAGGTCGTATATTGTACTTTTAGTTTTAATTAATTTTTTTTTTCAGCAATATGTTTTGCTTACTTTCAAATTTTAAATGGATAAATGTTTGCCAATTGTATTAGGATGTTAAAAGATAAAGATAAATCGATATTTCTGGATGCCGGAAATGAATATGTTTGATAGGCATACTTTTTAACATTCTATTTTTAAGATTCTAAAGTTTGTGAACTCCATCAAGGTTAACCTTAAAGGTGTATATAGAAATTGTTTACTAAACAAATTGACAGAATAAGAATTTTTGTAAGTATTGGAAGAAGAAAACTTGGCTTCTTATTTTTGACTTATGAATTTATTGGCATTCAATTAGGGCAATCAATCTCGGGGAATCAAGTGGAATAATCTGGAAAAAGACGAAGCTTCTTCTACATGAGTTCATGCTTCGTATTTTGCTTTAATATTTGCTATTTATGGCATAGAAATTTTGCATTTTTTGATTTAAATTTTGGCTTGAAATGAATTCCCCGGCCCAAATTAAATGTCTCCGAACTTTACTTATTTTACTTATATTTGATTTCAAAGTCATCATCATCAACAGCTTTTCCTGTTCAACCGACTGTATCAACATGATAGATTACCATGCGGTGAATTGACTCACCTATAACCAAACCAAATTGATCCGTTGCATCCTGGCTTACTCCACGAATATTATGTAAACAAAATTGGCAAACTTAACTTTCGTGCATTAGTCCACTCGGAAACATAATATACAAAATATACTCTAGAAGTGAGTGCATCCGTTTTTGGATCAAAATCCATTAAGATTAATCTCTGGCTTTATTAGTTTATTAATGGTGTTCCTTGGGCCATTAAACCGTGCCAGATTTGTATATACCTGTCTAACTCCGACAAACAAACAAAAAAAAACCGTTTGGTTTGATAGAACTGCTGTGTGGTAGGCAAAATTTCGTTACCCTTTTTCGATAAACGATTTATATTATGGCTCTATCAGCCAAACAGAGCAAACAACCACCATTTTATCCACTAGGTATATCATGTTTGGAGGAGCACACGCAGGATGCCAGATTTGTTTATAGGTACTCCATCTTGCCTGGGCCCCACCGATTGGCGTACCGGAACGCACCGGCAAATGGATTTTCCTCTCAGCTTTCGGTAAACGTGTGGCGCACAAAAAGTTACAGCCCGTTGCAATCAACATCAGGCAGGATGACGACGAGCGACGCGATATGCTGACGCTCTGGTGATGGTGGAACCGTTGAAATTGCTTGTAAAACAATGAATATTAAGTCACCTGGTTGTGTTCGACGAGAGTTGCGCGTGAGTGATCGAACGATTATTATGGTTCTTTGAAATCGGGAATACCTGCCTGTGTGATGGTCGTGGAAGGTACGGCACAGTCATTGCCATCGTCAGCATGGGCGGCTTTGCATGGAAGGCGAGAAAACCGTTATGAAGAAATTTAATCAAAATCAAGCAAATGTGATCCCCTACACATAAACCTGCTTGAATTGCCTGGTCTGGTGCGGCGTAGCCCGTCCCTGACCGAGGACGCACATCCCAGACCTAACAGTACTTTGCTTGCCTTAATAAGAGATATTCATTTGGCTAAAGTAAATATTACAAGAAGGATATGATGCGGTGCGGTGTCTGGGGCAATGAACATCATGATTTTGCGAGTTGGACTCCGGCTTAGACGATTTGGTGGCGGCGCGGTGCAACGTTCCAACTTTGGTGATGGCGGCAATGGCATCGTTATCAATTGGCTTAAAGGCTTTACAATTGTTATCCATTTGGCTATCAAACTATATGTTCACGTACAGGTACCTTACCTACCTACCTGCATTATAAACACACACACAAGCGATTCGCATAATAACCGTAAATTGCGCTAAAGTCTGGCGAGGACTTCCGAGCGGCATCATCAAGCGCGGCCCGCAAAAGGTTCGATTATACATTTTGTGCGATTATATATTTCTTTAAATTCGTATTCGTATATTGCATTCGCATTTGTGTAATAATTTCCCGCCCGCATTCGTATGCAATGTGAGTTTAAGAGAGGTTCTTTGCGCCAAACGAAACGACGACGACGATTATATCTCTACGGATGAGAGCCAACATTTTGTGCGGTGGAGCCTTTTTTGGCAAATCGGTTGTTTCTGTCATCATCGTCTATAAATTTATGACCTTTGTGTAAAGTGCAATCCAATATTAAAAAAAATAAAAATGTACGAGAAGAACCAAAGGAGCAGAGGAACGTAGTTTAATTAATAAAATCTATACAATATGGCTCCAAGTGTGTATTGGGAGGGACTTGAAAAACTCATGGCAATAACTTTTTTCAAAAAGGAAGGAGATTTAAAAATAAAGATCTAGTTTCATGAAATTGCTTTTAAATGAGAGGAATAGATATAAAACTCCTTCATTGAAAATTGGATCCTTTAGCAGTTAAAATTCCTTTTATAGACAAAGAATGCAGTCTTTTTGCTTTTAGATGAGTTAGCCAGTGAGATTTAAAAATGAATGCATTTACGTCGATATTAAATGTGTCTTTTTTAAACCTCAATGAGAATGTCAAAATAGAACTACCGCTGGGCAAGATCGCATCTTTCAAAAAAAACATGGAATTTTCATACAAACTATCGATAACAACAAAGAAAATATTAAAAATATCTCTATCCGGGCATAGGTGATGTCCCTATAAATCTCTAGGCACATAGACAAACACACACAGTACAATACCGGTACCTGTTTAGGTTAGGAGAGAACATTTAGGTCAGATTGAGAGAACATGTCTGTTCCAATTTTAATTAAAGTTAAACAAGCAAAAAATAATAAAAGGCTCCATCAATATAATTTAATCCAAGCCTTAGACAATTTTCTTTGCCATATGGTTGAAAAACGAATTTGATTCAATTTAAGGCGAAAGCGTGACCATGATAATTCCAAATTGACCGTTTTAAGTAATCAGAACATATGAGCATTTACTTTACAACAAAATAACTTTTACTTAAACTTTTACCTAAATAAATGATTTGATACAATTACCCATATATGCGGGAGCCATTTCCTCACTAAATGTAAACGCAGCCTTAATGTGTATTTAATGTCATACAAATGGCTCGCTTCACTCAACCCACACAAAACTTTCAAACGAACGAATTGCTAATAGCTGACATGCCTCCATAATAATAATTATTCTAGGCGAACAATTTTCTTTTTGCACAAAATAACATAACCCACTCTCACCATCATTATGCCGATGCCACACTACTGTCACTGTCACAAATAACCCGAACGCACTAAATCTTAAATGGCAGTACATTTCATACTAGACTTACTGTGTTAATGTGTCAAAAACAAAAACAAACTCAATTTGACCTGTTTGTAGGTCACAAACGTGATCAAACGGATTTACACCATGACCATGACTGATATAAATGAGCGCCCCCATCCAAAATGTGGCGAGTGGAAGTAATATGCAACTTCCCTAAATGGTAGCAATTATAGGTTGGTACTTTTACTATACATTTTGGCAAAACTGTAATTATCCGTCACTCAATTATTATAACGGTTATGCGTATGTAGGGCAGATTAATAATTCTAAGGTATGCACTCATTTGAACAATACAAATTAACTCGTTAGAGGGATATAGCTGGGTACTTAATTCGTTTTTCTGTTTTTGTTTTGTTAGAAACAAACCGACATGACCGACGACGACGTCGTCGGCGATGATGATGAAGTTTGACGTTAGGGATTGATTGACAGGTAGCACACCCGGAAGAATCAGCATTTAAATGTTTTTTCTTCGAATACAAATAATTGATGAGCTTCGAAGATGAAGAGTGTTGCGTTGTTAAGTTATTGTGCGTCGTCGTCTTCATTTTGTTTTGATAACAAAAAAAAGACAACAGAGAGAAGTGTAAAACTGACAAAGACAAGTCGCCAATAAGCTGTTAGTTCATCGCTAAAGAAAGAGTGTGATGATTAGTTGTAGTGATGGTTATGTCTGTCCAGCTAGCTCGGCTGGCTTGCCAGCGCAGTGCGGCGTTTATGATGGCTAGTGATGCATTACTTGATGCCACTTTTTATTCCTTATCTCTTTCTGTCGACTAACTGTGACCTTGTTGAGTGGCAAGAAAAAGAAGGTAAGACATTATGACAGTGGCAGCAGCTGCTGTTCAAGCGTCTAACTGAAGTAAGAAGTAAACACTCATCGTTAATTAGTGTTTTTTTGTTATTTTTCGTTAGTTTGCAAAAAAAAAGCTACAACTAACGAGTCGTGTTGTTATTGTCATAGTCACATTCAGTGGCTTATTGTGCTTATCTAAACTGTCAATCTTCACGATGCGTTTGCTTAGGTGTCATTATTATTTGCGCACGAGCTATACCTACGAATTATTTCGTTGATCCATGGCGATACAATCTTTATAAACATTAACTGCTCACGTACCTATGCTGTTTCTCACGTTCAAGGCAAAGCAATAACCTTGAAAAGATTTGGCTAAAATAATTTTTTAACGGATAATTATATTGCATAAATCATAACCTACAATTATTATTATATAGTGGGGTTGTTGGAGATTGAATTAAGAAAAAGTGGGCGAGGCTTGCATTTCAGTAGGAGAATGTCCGGTTGATGACGAGACGTATTCTGATGATGATGATGGTGTGGTGTATCGCTGGTTATTATCAAATGTATTTTTAACGAGAATCTTCTTAAAATTCATGTTTATTAAAGATGCCGCCGCAACACAGATGTCCGCAAACGTTGCTGAGGGTTTATGCGGAAGATTGCAACTAAACCCCAAGGTCGTTCCAACATATACGAATTGTGAGCATTTCTTTAAGATTAGAAGTAGCGAGGTAATAATTTAAACACTAACTACCCATCAAATTATGGCTGCAGCATCATGAAACCACAATTTTTCGCACAAAAACAAAAAACTATTTGAGCTATTACATAGCACGTGTGTGTCTTTGGTCGTAGAGATAATGCTTATTGAATTTGATTTATGAGCTTAATTGTAGCTTTATGAGCTATGAGTTACGACATGTTGGAGAGATACATTTTTTTTATGTACGTGTGATGTTGCTTTGAGGAAGTTTTTTTTTCTTGTTGTTTTTGGGTACTGATGAAAATCTAAAGAGGACCACTTACGAGTATAACGAATTTATCATTTTTATAATGAATACTGTTATTTCCGGATAAACCCTGCCCGGAGGATTATTTTTGAAAATTAATTATTTTGATACGTACATACTTGTGTTGAGGCCAGAGATTTAAGTTATTTAAGACTTTGTTTGCAATAAAAATAAATAAACAAATAAGACCAAGATTTCAAAGACGACTTAATTTTAAAAAATTCAAACAACTGATAGGGGAAATGACCAAAATTCAGTTTTGAATCATGAAGGTGAGTTTTTTTTTCCTAAATATGAAGTATGATTTGAAAAGAATGAGAACTAAGGTTGCTAAGTTTACATTCTTACAAAAGGCAAATATAATAATTTTTTTAGGGACTCCTTTTTTAATGGGACTTTTAGGGAAAAACTAACTTAAAAATGTAGTGCATATTTGAAAAAAAAATGGGGCACAGGTTACATTAAAGTTTTGATGAAAGAGCTTGTTTAATTTTTGATTTCAATTATTATACATATTCAAAATTCAATATTAAAATCTCTACAAGCAATAAATGAAGACAAATTAAATAACTATTTTATAAACTAAAAAAATGCGTATACGCCCTAGTGACATCGTTTGTATGGAGAAGGCGTTATAAATCAATTCAATAGAATAAAGACCTCCATATGAATTTAGATGAAACTTTTAGGGAAGATAAACATGATACAAGAGAGACGTTCTTACAATAAGCTTTTGCTCGCAAAAACTGGCTCCTTTTTTTGAAATATAAAATAAAAATCAAATTTCTTATAAAAAATATTTTCTGCCAAAAAATCAAACCATTCATTTGAATTCGAAATTTCGTTGTTGACTTCACTACTCTTTGTGTAAATTAGGGTGGTGATTAATAGGCAGTTACATGAAACACTTTTAAATATTTTTTTCTTCGAAAAATTTTAAAACTATAAAAAGCTATAACTGCAGCCATTGAACTTGGTGGTAACACACGCAAGTTGTTGTTGTTGTTCATTCAAAACCTTCAATTTACATTTTCTTTGGCGATATTTGTCGAGAGTTTTTATCGAATTTTTTCACTACATTGGAAAAATAATCCCCTAATCTTGGAACAACAATTTACAATAAAAATGCTAGGATGATATTTATATGTTAGAATTTGGGAAAAATGTGAGCTTTGACAATATTTGAAATTGTTTTTGAGCGAAATAAAAATGTTGGTGATATTTTTACATTGATTCGGGTGCTTTTTCTTATTCCCAAAAATGACGACACTAATTTACATTAGTTTTACCTTTAGTGGAAATTTTAAGAAGAAAAATATTTTTATTGAACTTTCATTGAAATATGTATTGCCACCATACTGTCAAAATTTGTTCCCAAAAAAAATCTTTTTGGATATTTGAAATCTAATTTTTCCTTGAACTACGCAAATATTTTATTTTTGAACTACCACTAAAATGAAAAATGTTTTTTTCATCAATAACTTAGTTAAAGTATTCATCAAGTTGAATTTTGATAACTTATTTTGCATAAGAACATGGAAGAAAACATTATTCATATTCAACGTTCAACAATGGTTTACTGTGACGTATACGTACTTTTTTATTTAGTAGACTGTTTCCCCTTTTTATATTTTTTATTATAACGCTGTGCTGCCATTATTTTGTTTTTTTTTTATCGTTAGTTTCGTCTATCTGCACGTCTAAACAAAGAAAAATAATTTCAAAAGTTTAAAAACTAATAAAAAAATATAAGGGAATAAAATTTTAAAAAAGTAGCAGTAGTAGTCCAAAATTTTCCAATATCATTGTTACTTGCGACTGTAAATACCTCGGATACAGCGATATTCAGTTCCATTCCGCAAAGACTACACTTTGTAGAACAAGAAAAGAATCAAAAAACGTTTTGTTAGAATTTATTTCACTAAACATCTTATATTGACTCGTCAATCTGTTCAGTAAACTTGAACAATATTAATAAATGTAGGAACTGAACGACATCTTATAAACTTCCAGTTCGATTAAACACCAGATGCTGAGTGGAACTTATTATTGTTGCAATATTGCATGAAACAATTTTGAAGTGAAAATAAATACATACTTCAAAAACACACCTTTTATACAATAAATTTGAATTTATGGCTTCAATTAAAAACGACTATTTAAAAATTAAGTCTTAAACATTACAGTTATTAATGCCTCATTGTCATTTGTTGCCAACAACATTGTCTTACTGTCATTATAGCATAGCACACTACTGTATTATTGCAATTTGTAATCCTGCATTATCAATCAACCTGAGCAGGCAATAAATCAGTCCGATTTCCTTTTATCGATAACAATGGAAGAAAGAATCTCAACGAAAATTCCCCCAAACAAAGCATCGACAATCGACATTCCCCCATCCGCAACCGCCATCTTGAATTTTATATTTACAGATTCGAGTTCGATACATTGTTCTATTGCATTCGGACAAATTGAACCGTTATTGCTTTCACATACGACGACTAGCATACGTATCCATTCATATGTATATTTCGACTGCGTTTTGTCCTCTTGAGTGACAAGAAACCTTATAACCTACAAAAGTCGGCACACAGCTGAGTATGGCTAGAAAATAATTAAACTCTTTGGTACATCTGTCTTTAAGTGCCATTGTGGACTTACCTACTTGGTAGATAGGTATGTCTCCTCGTCGTAGTCATCGTCGTCATCCGTGTCGTCGTTCGTCTATAGAAGAATTGAAGATTGAAGACTTTTGGAGTTCCATTACTTCGACCGAAGATTGGAAAATTGGTACTCCATCCTCATTCATTCTCCTCCTACTCTAGCAAGATTTATGAGTGAAACTATTTTTCTTGATTCCAGGGATTGGTGACTTTTTGTTTGAAGATCTAAGCAGAAGATCTCCAGCTATTGTATTGATGATGATGACGATGATGCTGATGGGATCCATGATGGGCTGAAATGAGGATTTTCCAGAGAGAGAGAGAGAAAGAGATTGCGTGGGAATCAAAAGCCGCAGGTATCCATTTTTTTTTGTTCCATTCCCCCGCGCAATTTAACTTTGCATTTTGGTTGGATTTCGATGAAGTCCCGTTCGAACATGGGCTGCACTGACAAATGAGTCAATAAATATAGCATCAGTTAAATTGTCGACTTAAATTTTACTTTGGGATGTTTGAGAATTTGCATTGATTGGATTTTTTGTACGAGTTATCGTTTTGGACTTTGCCAGACAATTTTGTGCTTAAGGAAAATTTCTGTTGTAATTTGATGTGGGACTTTTAGAACGACCTATCTCAAGTACCTACACCTATTTCGTTTTATGATCTTTTTGTATATAAATAATTTGGACACACCTAGGTAAAGTAACTGGAAAAGGGTCAAATATTTGTTAAGTTGGTTTCGTGTGAGAGAAGGTGTTTTAAGATTTTGTTGTTTTTGAAATTTTGCTTTCTATACAAGTAATCAATCATAGAACTATTTTTTTTTTCCGTTAGAATGCACCAAAACAAAGTACCTCTTAAGAAAGAGGCGAGGAAGTTATGAGTTTTTTGTCAAAAATTTAGAACAACGGGGCCGGGCACCTCCTTCCCCCATTGCAACTTCTGTGGTAGATTCAATCGTTCTGGAAAAAACTCACTGATGGACTAAATTGAAGAGATGTTGAACTTTCAGTTCCTTTCAATTTTCGTGCCTTGTTAAATTGATTATAGAAAACATTTTTGTTATACTTATTATTTATTTATTGAAACAAATGATTAAAAATTTTCTCCGAAGTCGTAACGCTCACCATATTTCTTTTATAAATATGTACATACTCCAATAAATATATGTAGAATGAGTTGTTTCCGCGTTAACTCCAATAAAGATTTCTATTTAGTTACGGTTCTTGTGATTTTTGAAGTCTAATGCTTCAAAGTTGGTATTTGGCGAAGTGCTTATGCTTCATCAGCTTAACAAATTGTCCGACTTGATTAGTACTAAAGTTAGAGAGGGTAGAAAATTGCTTGAGTTGGTGCCTGTAAAATAGAATGTAGTGCCAGAACTTTGCTAATATTAACCCATTTATAACGAATGCAGCCCTTGCTTTCAAGATTCGACTATTAACATCTACATCGGATGTAGATATTGCGAATTTTCTACCATCTCAACTTCTTATTCAGAAATATTTGCTTGAACAAATGAGAAAGTTCGAACGCTTGTTTTTTCCCAAACATTTTGAGCATTTTATAGCATTGGGAGCAAAGCGATATAATGGAATCATCTCATGTAGATTGGCGCAATTGGCGAAGAAAGGTCAAAGAGGAAGAATGATGGAAGAGATATATCTTCAGATACCATTAGGAACTGCATGGACGAAGAGGAAGAAAATCAATTCCACACCTTCTCAGCACATGTCCTGCTTTTTCACAGAAGCCCAGACTCCACTTAAAAAGACTTTTATTTTAAAGATTCAAGTGATATAATCAATATAGACTTACGAGTATACTGCCTCTGATGACAACGATTTGCAATGATGACAATCTCTTCATTCTTTTGATATTAGTCGATATATGTCAGCTTTTTTCTGACAGTAACGCGTTTACCTATTCTTACCTAACTTTCAATATAAATATGCAGAAATCAAAAAATAAATCGAATTTGGAATAGTTTTTTACTTATTTACAAATTTTTGTTAGTTTAGTTTTCTTATAGAAATGAATCTAGAATTTATTGATGCATATTTCCATAAGCTAGAACAAGGATTCTCCAACGCAACTCATCATCATCAACATCGGTTCGACAACCGCTGTCGTTGCCGTCTACCATAGAATGTACCACAAAGGACTTTCCGAGCAGGTTTCTCTTCGCTCATGCGAGCTAGGTGCCCTGCCCACCGGAGTCTACCGAGCTTAATTTTTGTCACTATGTCTGCTTTAAGGTAAATTGACAATTCATGACTGTACCGTCTCCGGAATCGCCCTTCCTCACATATGGGGCCAACAATTCTCCTTAAGACTTTTCTCTCGAACGCGGCTAAGAGGTCGGAGTGTCTTTTGCTAAGCACCCAAGTCTCGGATCCATACGTGAGTACTGGCAGGACCATGGACCTGTACAGCAGCAGTTTTGAAGTTATGGTGAGATTTCTGGATTTGACAGACTATAATAGGATCTGTTGGAATTTATATTATTGTCGGCTGCTACTATTCAAAGGATTGCACCACTTAAAATTCGTGCCCCGCTACCTTGATTGTTTGACCAACTGTTCTTCTCGCATTCGACGCCACCATGTACTTTGTTTTACCTTCACTATTGTGCAGCCCCAGATTTTGTGCCGCCTGCTCGATCTGGATGAGGGGATCGTGTACAGCTTGTTCGGTTCTTCCGATGATGTCAACGCAACTACATCATATCAATTCCAGCTATAGAAATAGTCACAGAAGTGCAAAAATGAGTTTCCATGTCTTGCTTTTACTTCAATTGCCACCCTTCCAAAGATTTCTATCAAAGAAAAATATCAAAATATCGTTAATATCGTTAATATCTGCACTTGAGCAATTATCTACGTTTTCTATGTTTCTTCTCTAAAAACAGCTTCTCAAACGGCCTTGAACAAGAATATATATTCTCCACATATCTGATTATTACTTCCTTATGTTCATCTATTCTGTTTCAATACAACTTCCTTGAATGTACTGTTCTCCTCCTTCAAAAACACAAAATACAGTTATTGATTTTCCAAGCATCTAATTGATGTATTACATTCAACTTTACCATCTACTTAGGAACTAAAAGCAACAAGAAAATTTCATTTCGAATTCATCCTGCGATATGCAAAAGATTATATATCTTTTGTTGTAATTGCTCATGAAATTGACTCTTCATCTTCATTTCATTCATTCCCGGGTACGAGCGAGCGCCTATGATGTAGCCAAATCATAACAAAGTGATTATCTCTGGGTAACAACATGCATCGTACACATCTTAACCAGATCATGCATATATGCATATGGTTTACCTTGAGCAATTGCAATATATATGCAAACCATGACCATTTCAGCAATCACACCATCAATGCAATCCAAGGAAAATTATGCAACTCGATTTGGAAACGCCCAAAACCGCCCAAGAAAGCCTAACAAACTGACCGTCTAACCAAATAATTTAAACTAGTGGAAACGAGTGGGTATTACGTTGGAACAATTTGTTTGTATTTCTGGAAAAATTATAAAATTAACTAAAAACAATGATATATTTAAAAATTGACATACTCTAAATTTTGCTCTTAAAAGTTTAGGATTGGATCGGTGCAAGCTCCTATAAAGAAAAAGTTTGTGGATCAATTTAAAATTTTCCAAAAAATCTACTGACCTTGCACCACTGTCATGCTATCTTCTTTAAGATTTACTCTAAGTACTTCAACTGTGTTCCAAAAGGACTAAGCCAGATACAACCTTCCATATAGTTTGATACACAAATTATGAAATTGTTTATGTGTAATGTAGTTGCATTAAATAACGTCCAAAGATATTTACTTGAACATACACACGGTCTAACTAACGCTGATTACGCCAATCCGAGCGTCATTAATTTGTCTTCATTTCGGTTTGTCCGTCTCGTCGGGTCGCGACTGTCTGCGCTGTGCTGCTGCTGCTGCTGCTCTATTCGTATAAACATATTAAAGTGCTGCTTGAGTTTCTGTGTCCGCATCAACTAAGCCGGAGCCTGGATTCCTGAAAATTGAAAGCAATTGATCACGTTTTCTGTGTTGTTATTGTTGTTGTTTTGTTTTAAATCCATTAGTAAGCTGCAGGGTACATTCCATGTGGTTACCCATAGTTGAGGGTAATCAGTTTTTTTTTTCTGGAAGTATACCCTGTTTTATGTGTCTGCTATACCCATGTTACCACCATCACCGGAAGGCTTAAGTTTTGTTTTTTTTTTTTTTTTTGAAGAAATCACTCAGTTTCGCTGATGTCCTGAGGAGAGAAAAGTGAACGAGAAGTCGCATATAAGATGATCGATTTTTAATTAGGGATTGTTCAGCTTATAGTTTGGGTTGATGCTGAATGCTTGATGGTGGATTTGGATAAGGAAAATTATTATTAAAACACCAGTAGTTGATGGTTAGGGCATTTAAAAGTAACTATTTTTATGTTTGCACACTTTGATGAGGGAGGCGTATGAGCTTGTCATTGCAACAGGATATGCGATTTATTAAGAAAGGAAAATTATAATTGCAGCGCGAATAGAATCAGGGATTTTGTTAAATGGTCTAGGTCTTGTAATTAAAAGGATACAGCAAACGAGGTTCTTATTAAAATAATAAAAGTTGGTAAGTGGTTTTAATTTAATAACTATCTATATATAGCTAAGGATACATCCCTCAATCTAGGTAGTTCATTAAGGAGAGGCTAATTTTGTCATGTGGGAATCAAGACTTTAATGATTTTTGAAGTCGCTTTTCTACGCCGATAGGCGGCCCAAAACGATCCATCACTTGAAGGACAACATTCGCCGAGTTATTGTCGATATACGCCCACAAAAGGAAAAGTGATCGAAAATTGGACGGAACGACTGGGAAACTTTTATAAATCAAGCCAATAGAAGTTTAAGATGGAAACACAAGAAACGCAGCTCCTGCAAAAACTTCTGCAGTCAAGTTGACAGTACAAATGAATCAGCAAGACTCAGAAAAATACTTGCTAAGAGACCGATTGTTGTACGGTCTCTCAAAGAACCCAATGCACATAAGCCAGAATCGTGCAGTTTTGGCAAATGTTCATTTGCTTCTTTTTGTAATTTGGAAGACAAGTTCAAGATGCCAAATCTGCAACCATAGTAGATTTTATTTGTATTGTATTTCATATAAAATTTTACTATACTATGAATAGTTTTGCCAAAAAAAAACAAGAGTAAAGAAATTCTGTTGAATTTCCCTTTTTCTTATTGGGAATACAACAAGCAACCAACGATAAATGAAACATCAAAGTTCCATCAGTGTTGCACTTTCACTTCCTCAAATATACTTCTTCAGCTCACATGCAGGCAACATGCGGGATTCACCCAATAATCAACTGGAAAAAAAGGTCATCCAAGAGATTAATTGAAATTGCTGCGATAAAGACCTTTTCGATATCTTTAAGTTACCATCAAATTTATTGTATAGAGTGCGCACCCAGTCAACCGAAACAGACAATCATCAGAGGGACAGACAGGCAAACTCTCGTTATTGGCGGGCCTCTTCACTTTCAGCATGTTATACGACGAGTATTATAGAAGTAAAAGGTAAGGTACCAATATTATCTCTCTTTGACAAATGACAAATTTTCTCCTTGCGATGCGATGATTAAATCTGTTTGGTGTCTACAAGCGACACTCCATTGGTTTTGAGAATGTCGTCTCTGTATTATACACGTTTATTATTAAATGCTATATCAGATGGTTTATCCTTCTGATGACTGATGAGGCAGAAGGAAAAAAAGGGGCCCAAAAACCTACAAAAAAATGGGCTTGTCATGATTGTGAAACAGTGACGACGGGGTGTAACAGCAAGCTTTCTCCATTGTGTTTTGACAGCGCACCACAGACATCAGCGCCATAGGAATGATTTGGGTTAGATTGCATTCAAGAGAGACATACATAGTAGTATGACAAAAAACATCCAGAAGGCGAAAAGGAATCCGCCTTTTTATATTTCTATTAAACAACAACAAGAACTCAACACTCAGCATGGACATTACACCTTAATTTGGCAATAAAATGTCATATCATCGATGGAGCAACCTTAATCTTGGTGTAATTTCTTCAATTGCAATTGCAAAAGAGACACGAAGCCCAGGTGGTAGAAATCTATGCAATGAATAATGAACGTGCTTAAGAGTAGTGCGGGCATCCTCTTTTATTTATGCTCCCAGAAGTTTTGAGGAAGTGTCTTCGGTAGGTAGATATACCCCTTTTATAGATGGATTCAGGTTTTAATTTTGAGGTATGGCTGCTTCTTTGTGCAGCTATAGTCTGCAGGCTCCTTTTTGGCGCGAAGTCATCGTTTTTTTGACATTATTATCTAATATCTATAACGGCACATAACCAAGAGGCCATAGAGTATAGAGCAGCGCAGCGTCAGTTTCAAAAGGAGTGTCAAAATGTAAATTATTCAAAAAGATTTATTTTTATTAACGTTGTAATCTGGAAGCTGCGCTGCGGTGTTATTTATTTTGAAGCTTGAAACAATCATTCACGCACGACAAAAGGTGAGGCTTTGAGATGGTACCAATGTACGTGGTGTAGGTAGATATTTGTGTTGAATAATTTACTAGAGCATTTAGTTTGTTAAATTAGATAGAAGAATTGTTAACTCGGTTTGAACATTGTTTATATTTTATAAATACGAACTTTAATTCAAATTCGAGTTTGAATTCGAATTTGATTTGATATCGGGTTTGGAATCGGAACTGGAACTGGAATTAGAACAGAAATTGGAACTGGAAATTGATTTGCTTTGGAATATCATTTAGATTGATTTGAATTTGGTTTTCAATTTGGGTTGATTTGGATTGATTGATTGATTTGGATGTGTTATTGGAATTAGAATTAGAACTAAAATTGGAATTGGAGTTGAAATTGGAATGTGTCATGTAATAGGAGTTTGAATTAGAATTTTAATTGGAACTTGAATTAGAATTGAATTCGCATTCGGATCTGGATTGAGGTTTGGAAATGGAATTGAAATATGAAATGAATTGGATTTTGAACTCGAATTTGAATTCGAGCCACAACTGGTACTGGAATTGGATTTAGATTTGGATTTAGATTTGGATTGCAATTTGAATTTGGTTTTGATTTTGGATTAGGACTTGGATTTGAATTGGGATTTGGACAGGGTTTCGGATTTGGAATTCAATTTAATTCAATTTCTTTTAACTTGCATTATTTTGAAATGAATTTAAAAGCATACCTACCAACTCTCATCAAAGTCTTTATAAATTCAAAATTCAGATTGATTTTCAAATTGAATTGGTTCAAAATGGCAAACTTTACATTAATATTTTAGGTTTTCTTCCATTCAATTTCCATTCAACTTCTTAAAGTAAGTTTAAATTCCTCGTAGAACAAATCATTATTGATGTTTGCTGAATCTACTGCCCTGATTATAGTACATACTACGCACAACACTTAATTATTAACCCATGAATGCTCTCAAAAGGACTTACCACCTCTCTTGGTTTTTGCCCTATACTCTTATCAACAATAGCGCTCCCTTGTTTGACTTCAAAACAAATTGGGTTCTTCAGAAAATTCTCGTCGCTCTATTATAATCAGTTATGTTCTCATAACACCTTTAAAATGTACAACACACTCCCAGGAGCACATCTTTATGAAGAAATCAGCTTCTTATATTTTTCCTGCTGGAAGGACCAAGGAATGTTTGTTTCTCTCTCTCTGTCTTTCTCTGCAAAAAAAAATAAAACCATGCAGCTTTCATCTTACTGACTTGAAAAACACCATAAATAGAGTTATGTGAAAAAAAAGAATTATGAAAATACCATCGGTCCTTAGGTAAACAGCCTCCTTTATACTTATGGGAGCGGAAGGTGAACTAAAGGAGTTCAAAAATTCTTACCATGCACTCTATATGCAGGTCCTTAATGATTTTATAATGCTCTGAGCTCCCATTATGTATGTATATAGCTGTAGTGTAGGTAGGTGCACATAAGAAGGCAGTTGAGTGGCGTGACGGAGTGAAACTTTTATCTGGGATTTCAAAATCCCTTTTGACATACTTTAAGGTGCTGAAAATCTATATTGAGCTTCTTTTCGTGATGGTTATCCTTTGAATAAAGTTTTTCGGTAAAGCCATAGACATAGAGTGTACGAATTTATTTTACAAAAAAGATTTTGGCGTTAAGGAACAATTTGAGTAGCTTAATTTATTGAAGAGAGGAATTTCCATTCGAAAAAGCTCAGTGGATTTAAATGCCTTTATTTTAATAACCGCCCAACCCTTATCGTTATTAAGACATTTTAAATTTTTTTAGAGGCACAGAACTATAAATTGGCAACACTTTATTTAACTGGCGGCCATTTTAATAGCTGTATGGTGATTTCTGTTTAGTTTTGTTTGGCATTTCAACATAAATAGTCTGACGACTGAACAACGCTTCCAAATTGTACAAATTTATCCCGATCCCATCCCGATAGCAGGAGCTGTGGTTTCAACAAAATGACACAACAAGGAAACGTTTGGTAACCATAGTTTCACATTTCGGAACCGTGAATTGGCCTCCAAGATTTGCGATTTAACGCCGCTAGACTGTTTTCTGTGAAGATACGAGTATGTGAAGTTTCTAGTCTACACCAATAAGCCCGAAACGATCGACCACTTGTTGCTAGAAATCATATTATATTTAAATTAAAACGCCAGAAAAGGAAGTCAATTTCATGTCAATATTTAAAATTCATCTTTGTTTTGTTCAATTTCAAAGTTCTATACCTCTGAAAATAACACCCTTTGTAAGGACATTATATAATCCAAACTGAGTAGGTGTGGAACACGAAACAAATAAATAGGATCCAAATTATTTAAATGAACCTTCTTTATTATTATTATTATCTTACCCACTTTTATTTTCTAAAAATGAATAGATACACTTATATGGTCGTACATATGTATATTGTGTTAGAGAAATAGAATCCTTAAGACAAAGTTTTCTTCTAAAACCGACATAAACTGGATAAAAGGAAAATTTTATTCGCTTGGTATAAGCTCCATAATAGACATAACGCGTGTGAATAATGGAACCTATTATTGAACTTTGGTTTAATATCACTGTGGCACGAAATATCTTCCTTTTAATTTCCAATAGGTTCACACACGACAGATTTATTTTCTTTCGATATGACATTTCAACAAAAATGGAAAGGAAATATTTGCAAATAAATATAGCATAAGGTCGTTTGTAAATCAATAACAGTGCTTATTCAATATATTAAATTATATTTTGTTTATTTATGGTTTATTGCAAAAAAACTGTAAGGGAATTATATAACATTTATAGTTTATAAACGAAATATATTTGTTTGCGTATAATATTCTATTTTTTCTATTATACTTCGATTCATCAATAAGTTAATTTTCAAAATCATTGGGGCTAAGCACGAGGATAGATAGTAACACTAAATAAAATTAAAGCACGTTGGTATAAAATATTCATTCTTACAATAAGTGAATTAATCATTATTTGATAGTAAACATTTCTTGCAACAATATATCTCGAAGAACAAACATTGAAGAGAACTAGTTTTTTTTAAATTTTAATAGCGCAAAATTTTAGTTGATTTAGTACGATGTTAAAGCATTTTTACTAAATTTTATGTTATGTGACATAATGGTTAGTGCAGAGGACTTGCCGGGGGTCTGGGTTCATTTCCCAACCTTGTTCATGTAAAAACAGAAATGTTTTTTTTTTTTTGAGAGGGGGGGAGGTGGTTCAATTGCTGCGTCTTGAGAGGGCCTCTCACCTTAGCCGTTCGGAATCAGCAAAAAAAAATTGTAGGTCAACTTTATTCCTGGAATAACACGCATACAGGAATGGATGAGATATGTAGGTCACTTAGGTACTGCTTCTTAATGAGCTGTCGCGCCACCAAAAAAATAATTTTATTAGTCTTAACTCCAACGTCACTGTAACTTTTATAAAAATTAAAATGGTTTGCTTACGAGCCTTTACTGTTTTGGTGTTAAGTTAAGCGTGTTCGGTTTGATTTTAGTTAGAAAATTATGTTAGCAGAATGCATTTTTGAAAACGAATAATATTAAAAAAAGTTTAGTGATGTGTTAAAAAGTTAGCTTATTATTTTCATGCTAAAACATTAAAAGAAGGTTATTCAAAATTGTACGTCAGAATGTTTTAGCTTGTAACCTATTATAGCAATACAACCATAATTTTGTCAAGTTAGCTTAGAGTGTTTCCTTTCCTAAGTAAAATGTTGCATTAAACATTGAAAATGTCTATAAGATCGTTTTGATCTTTCAACAATTGAATAAATAAAAAAAATACAACGTACCAGTTCTTTTGTTGCCAACAGTGTTTTTTTTTCTTTTTTTAAATATCATCTGGAAATTTATAAGAATTGATCAAACGTCGTTTACAAAAACAAATTTTTAACAGTAACAGTTATTTTCGAAAATAAAATTAACTTTTCAAATTACTAAAGAAAGTCTTGAAAAACCATTCAGTAACAAATTTTAAAAATATTTATGGAGCCACTTTTTAAATATTTAATTTTAAAAAAAATTCATTCAATTACATAGTCTTTCGGAGAATCGAAAATCGAAAAATGATTCAACGGGAGGTAACGGTACTTCCCACAATTTGGAATTTTTTTTCCCAATAAAAGCGAAATTTTGTCGGAGCCATTTTAAAAAAAAAATCTGATTTTACTAAATAGCCAAAATTACTTTACACCAAAATTCAAGAAAATCCACCCAATCGTGTACACTCTAGCTCAACGGACAGACAGAATTGCGTGAAATTTTTCGACTTTTCTATCACAGCAAAGTAAAGTTTGATCAAAATCTCGAGTTTGATTTTTTTCCCGAATTCAAAAATCAATTAAAGTCATATTTTCTTTTGAAAATAACTGCAAACTTATTACAATGGCGAAACAACGTCTACCGGGTCAGCTAGTATTACATAACATTCATTTCCCAAAGTATTGACATTTAACTCGGAAACACCCAGGCCGCAGATAGGTATAGACGTTTGATAACGTCTCTTAATCGTTTTTGTGTTGATTGGAATACATGGCTGTTATTTATAATTTTTTGTATAACTTGTGTAAGATGATAATAGGTAACAGATGTCATAAAAAATTCTTATCACTCCAAGCAGGCAATCGCTTAAATATAACAACAAGCAATGCAACAAATATACAGAGAAATCTGACGTAAGTTATTTTCTTTCTCATAACATTGTTTAATCAATTGAACATCTTTTTTTTTATTTTTAATCAAAGATCAAATCAATTCTGTTTTTTTCCCATTGAATTTTTGTATATTCATTCAATCAGATCATCTCCCCACGAGGAAAGTATTCATTTAATTGAAATGTTTTACTTGCAAATAAAAACAAAACAAAAAAAAAAACATCAAAATGCGCAGACATCCCACGAAAAGAAAATATATTGCAAGTTGTAATAAGGTGAAGTACAGGTAACGGTATATTTAGCTATCAAATACAATCAGTACTAGATATAACTTAAGATAGGCCAATTACCAATTCTTTAAGTGAGCGATGAACTTTGCATCTCTCTAACGCTGCTGAAACGTTTGTTAAAGTGATTTATTGGACAGCTAGACGAATGCACTTTTCGTGATTCACCGACAGTAAATACTGTGATTAAGGTGATGATTGATGATTATATTATTGCCAATATACGAATTTGGTGTTGCTTGCTTTATGTCTTAAGAAACACTTTTTCTATTTTTTTTTTTTTTTTTGTGAGGTTTTAAGTTTTGGGAATAGTTGATTTTGATGGGAAATTAAAGTGAAAATCGTTGGCTTTTATTAAAACATCAGATCGCAAAAAAAAAAGTTTCAAATTATTTGACATACAAAGGTAACCCTGTCCCTGTACCTGTGCTTTGAAAAAAAAACAAAAAATTGACAAATGAGATAAGCGGCTCCAAAAATTTCCCCGTTAGGGCCTTCACCGTTCGTTGTGTTGATTGATTTGAAAATATCTACATATTTCGAAGATCTATATAAGCACTTAATTTATTTAAAAATTCATCAGTTTCCTGCATTACTTCATTAACTTAGCTCAACAGTATTTGATTTGATTGCAAACAAAATGTTTATAAAAGTTCTTGTTCTATTTTTCTTTATTGGTGTTGCTCTGGCATTCACATACGATTCAGGAAAATATGAAGATGTCTCCAGACCTGAGGTAAATGAAGCTTGATCTTTTTTTTTAAACAGTTAAAAATAAGTTTTATTTTTTTCTAGAATTACATTCAACGACAACAAGAACCGTTTAGAGAAAAACGTTTTCTCAGTAATCCTGGATATGATGTCGGTGCAGATTCTGGATATAACTCTGAGAGAATTCCTCGTTCAATACACAAAGGAGGTCAAAACAAAAATAAGAAGAAGGAAAACAATAACTACAATAGATTTCCTCATGGTTTTTAAATTAAGCATTTAGGATTTTTATCTTAGTATGTAGATTTGTAGAACCTTAAGTATTTATTTCTAATTTCTCCATGTAAATAAAAATTGTAAATTTTAATGATTCATTTAAAATATTATAATTCAATGTTTTTCTGATGTAGGTAAATATTAAAAAAAAGTGTATCGATTTTTTTCACATTTATATATAGCATTTATATATAGCAAAATTAAATGAAAGCGCGGGAAATGTTTTTGAATAAATAAAAGTTTTAGTAAATTTTTAAAATAATATTTTTTTATTAATTAAGTATAACTTCTTCTACATATGTATATGTAACTTCTTGTTACATCTGAGAGTTTAATCAAAATCGATAAGGTGGTTTCAATTTTATTGAGCTCTGATGATTTCACCAAACAACTGAAACCAATGGCGTATGCGTACTTTTTCATTTAACAATAATTTATATTTCTTTATTAACAGCATAAATTTTACATTTTGGCTGTAACCGCACAATTTACACAGAGTTCTGATATAATGGTATTACCTTGCTGCTATGTAAGTAATTAATATACACAGTCAACTCCCTCTAAGTCGAATTTTCACGGGATATCAAAACTAGTTCGAGTTAGAGGGAGTTTTAGAAAAATTCGAGTTAGCGAGTTTTTTTTACTGATTTATTGAATTAAACATAGATAAATAAATAAATAAAATAAATAAAGTTAAGCTTCTTGCTTTTTTCGCTCATTAATTCATAATATTAAAAAAATATTTGTTTAACTAAAAACTGGAACAGAAAACTGGAACGTTTCTATTTCTTTACTTACATAGATTCTTTCAAACACGAAAAAAACTAACTATGAAACCCATAAGCACAATCCACACGTCCGCAAATACATCCACATGTGTATTGCAATTGGAATCTCAACCACGTTCCCCTTTTCTTTTCCAGTACACACACTTACAAGTTATCAAATAAAGCACAAAATGGTTGTGTCTAGCTGTCTTCTCTATATCAAATAGAGAATCAAAGTGTTCGAGTGTGTGCTTGCCTTGATGTTTTAATAAGAATTAAAAACAATAAAGAGTTGCGATTTGAGAGAGAATGATTTTTTTTATTTTTTTTTCGGTGAAAGGAAAAAATTCGACTTAGAGGGAAAGAAAAGAGGCAAAGAATCGAGAGAATGTGTTCGAGTTAGAGGGAACTTCGACTAAGAGGGAGTCGACTGTAATTGATTTGTGAATGATAGGATGATGGACCAGTGAATGACTCAGTTGGCGGTTCAACTTCCATTTGGTTGTTTCGACAAAAATTTTGTTGATTATTTTTTTTTTTGACAGAACTTTTTCTGACGAAATTTATTTTGAAAACAAAGTTTTACAGACGAACGTTTTTATCGATAAAATTTTATTTTTCCAACATTTTGCTTAAAGTCTTATTTCTGCATTTATGATTTATGTTTGGAAATTCTTTAGAATTTTTAATTTAAAAAAAAATTTTATAATGGCCTGCCTGGCAGTTGAACATAACCTAAGACCCAGTTTTTCAGTGCAAGATTAAAACTAACATCAAACTTACTCACCAAATATCCTGAGTTAATTCTCGATTATCTTCAACAATATGTCTTTTTCTTTATCTTATGATTTTATAAGGCATTTATTCACCACCAACAAATAGCTTGTAGAGTTAGCAATTCATCTTTTAACTTGCAGAATTAACTTACTATGGTTTAAGTCAAAACTAGGCCTATTCGGAGAAAATAGTGCGTGAGTTGCAGCCTTGAATCTCTCACCACTAATTTTTTTTATGATGATTTAATCTAATTAGTTTTCTTTTCCAGTGAATAAGTCATCCTTCTTACAAAGTTAAGTCCAAGTTAGCTCGTAAAAGAAGTGTTTCAATCAATTTAGATCCAGAGTTAGATTATTTTATGATTTAAATAAATTTACTTTGTATAAATTTTAGACAGATTTATGCAGAAAATCGATATGGATATGGATTATGGTTATTTCGATAGTGTCGCCATCTCAATTATGATATTGTGATGGGAGTACTTTGATGAGCGATCCGGTACAACGCAACTGCGCAACCGACGCAACAACGGTGACACAAGTGACACAGGAAACGCAGTTGAGGTGGGCAGTGTGCAAGATCGCTCTTTGTATATGAAAACTATAGTACTCTCATGGTGGAAGTCGAATGGGGCGACATCTAGTGTATGCCGGCAACCCTTACTCTTTTTTTTGCGGAGAGCTTATGGAGGTTTTAAATGATATTTATTGATATTTTTTGGATGCAATTATCCAAAAAATAGTCTCCTCTTGCTCCTACCACCAATTTTCGACGCTTAAAGACTCACCAAATCGAATTTTACACCCCACATTTTGCAACGCCACCACCAGGATCCGGGCAACCCTAAAAAAAACTCGCCATGAGAGTACTATAGTTTTCATATACAAAGGATCGCTTCTTCAAATTCGATTATATGCATTCCCATACCCTTTAGAAATAAATTTGACTCAGCATCGGCATCTTAAAACACACAAGTGTTAAAAAATTCTAGTACTATAAACAGGATGTCCAACAATCACCGCCACAGAAGAAAACCATAAGACTCTGAGTTGTTTTAGGTCGACAAAACTTAAGAGGTAATTCACTTTTTTGCGCTTCGTTGTATATAACGGTTTTAATGATTTTTAGTCTTTCTTCCTTTGACTGACTCTAATTTTGTTAAGCTTCAAACGACTATACAATAAATTCTGTTTTATCTATTTATACAAGAACAGTTTGGATTTTCTGTCTTTTCTACAACTTTATTTTTTCCGGAATTTACACACAACGCCTAATTTCATGTTTCAAAAAAAATAATATCAATTTAAAATTCGCAAACCAGCCAAACAAAAAAAACTGCAATCATATCACAACAAGTTCTAGGTTGAGTTCAAGATTCGTGCACTGATTCTGACTATATTGACAAGAGTATTGAAAACAAAGGAATGTATACTCCTAACATTATCTTGAACTTATCGCAAATACAAGGTGGCTCAAAAGAAAGTTTGTATTTATTGGGTCCATTAAAAAAGAGACCGCCCATAACGACTTAATTCCCAAAAGCCAGGCTACCGATTGACATAACGCCGCGCCCTTCGGATTCGTTGCGTTCACGCAGTAAGCTGAATAAATATAAATTTTCTTTTAAGACACCTTGTTTAAATTTTGTTTATCAATTATCTATTAAAATTTCAGACGCTGTTGATCGTACTGAATTAAATCTTTTCAAAAATTAGCTACGAAAAGAGCTTCCATTTTATAACCATCTTAAATATATAAATATATTTTAAAGTAAAGATATCAAAAAAGCCGTTTGCATTTCAAATAATTCGGAACTACCAATCGAAATTGTTATCATGTCCGTTCACTTTGTTTTACGTGTTGTTCCGAATCTGACATGCATGTCCATCAAGTAAAGTGTAGTATAATTTTAGGAACATTTAGACTACTAACGTATCATATAAATATGCAAACCATAGGAAATAATAATTATTATTATGGTTTGAGTTTCCTGTACCTTTTTTAGCCAGTTATAATTTAACTCGTATAATTGGTGGCATTATAAGGATTGAAATCGAAACAAAAAAAAAACATGCTTTGTAACGATAATATTAAAGTTCACTGAACCTGTAAATTTACATTATTTTATCGCGACATAACATTATTTTCATCTACTTCAGGGAATTCGAAAAAAAGCACTTTAACGGTGTAAATAATTGCGAGTAACACGCAAAAATTATTCGAATTTTTTTTCTTCGTTGAATAAATGAAAACTTAAATTAAAACCACAAACAAACTTCTTTAGAGCCATAAACTCAGGTATATACACTTCTGGAATGCCATTAGTCCTGGTAATTACATTAACTGGCACAAAAAGTGACGACTTTGCTGCGCTACGGTGCGGTGCAATGGTGCCTAGTCTCCTGACAGCCTTACCTGAGGTGTTTTATTAGCGCTATTGAAATTTAAGTCAAATAGTGACAAGGCGGTGGGGGTACTGAGGTACAAGCGTGTCGAAGAGCTGTTATAAGTTCAAAGGGAATAACTTTATTTCTGCAACACTATATACAATTAGTGGGCCAAAAGTTACAAAGTTACTGTTTTACTTTGGATAGAACTAGAGAGAGAGCGGGTTTTGGCGTTTAAAATAAATATATGTTTAGGGATTTTTCGTTTTTGTTTTTTTGCCCTGAAATTAGTTGAGGAACAAAAACATCGATTTGGAAAAAAAAAACTTTTGCAATCAAATCGGAACACGAGTGTTTGAATTAATTTTATGCGTGATTTTTATCAATAAAACAGAAAAATATATATTTTCGAATTTATTGATTTAGGGACTCATATTGTATTCATACCTAGTTCTTAACAAAGTTCAAAGTGTTAATGCACATTGTTCAAGATACACTTTGATAAAGAGACGTAGAATTTAGCTTGCGTCAAACATCAAGCTAATGCGTGTTTTGAATTAAGGGGAGGTTATATAATAAATATGAATACGCACAAGGTACAACGCAGATTGTTTGATGAGCTAATGGAATGATGAATTCTGAAGGTGGTTCAAAAAAATGTCCCCTTGGTTTTTTGACGTTTTTTTTTTATTTCCAGGGGTCCGGCATCACTGAAAAAAATTCCAAAATGTCCGCAAGTTCCTCCCTAACAAAAAAATGATTAATAAAAAAGTTGGAAAAAAATAAAAATTTGAATCATATTGAATCATAAAAATAGATTTCTATATGGTGGGTAAGGTTAATAGCGGTTCTTGGAAACTGTTTTTTAAATAAAAATATGAAATACAAATGCACTTACAAAAAAATCATCAAAACCTTTGAAGCCGTTTTCCAGGCAGTTAAGTTTTATTTTAAAGGTTGTATGAAGGAACGCGTTATTTTTGGGTCTTAAAAAAATCTTTCGATTCCACATCTATAGGAAATCATTTAAAAAAGTCTTATCATTTGAATCATATAAAAAACTCTTAAGTTTGAAAAAATCAAAAAATAGACTTGACACAGCAAACAAAATTTTAAAAATATTTATGAAATGGTATATTCTGCCAATTTGTGTCAGAACATCTTTTCGTCACGCAATATTAAAAGGTATTAGCCCCCAAAATATTCCACCTCTATGTTCCAAACTCAAAACCTAAAAACCTTGGATTATTGATTTTTTTAATTGGCTTTTTGATAAATATTTTTATAACATTCTTTAAGTCATCGGTTTTCACGGAAAATCTAATTCTCTATAAAAAGTGTTTTAAGTTAAATTTTCAAAATGTAGCAATTATTTCTTTAATGGACTTTTGAAATATTAGCATTTTTAGTTTACAGTATTTTTAGGTCTTCGAAATTAATTAGAAAATAGTATTTCGAAAACCATAACAATTATAAAAAAAATTAGTTTATACAAAAGCGATTTCATACACAATCAAAGAATTTTCAAGAAATATACATACGAGTATATGAGTTATGGCATCTCAACAATAAAAAGCTGATAGATGAAAATGGGTTTAATTTTCGATTCAACGATAAGTTTACCATTCGGTTAAGTTTACCATTTGGTTAATAAAGTGTCAAATTTAGTATTAAAAATGATTTACGCAAATTGGTTTAAATTGTCCAAGGATTTCGTTGCGAAAAATCAACCAGATTTATTTGGGTAAAATTTACCAAACGTCATTGTGACAGGCGTGTTCGGAAATGTAACATATTAAATATTTCGGAGTTCAGAAAACTAAAAAACAAGTACCCATGATTATTTGATAATTATGAAAGGAACTTTTCATTAATTTTGACCGCTGACATCGTTTTGTCATCCAATTCTCTTCGGGTATAAATAATTTTTTGTTTTTTTTTATCGATTCGAATATTCCATTCTAATTTTGAACTGGCTTGAGGGAGGTTTTTCATTTAAAAATAAGTTCAAAATCTGAACGAAGCTATCTGATGCATACAAAATTTGTCACGTATTTGACGTTTAACAAACAGCTGATTCAATTACACAGCGTTTAACAAAAAAAATAAAAAATGATAAAAGAGACGTTCATGCTGAAATCTGCGTAAACTTATAATTTTACACAATAATTGGTAAACTTATGACGTTGTACGAATACCCTTAATATAGTTTGTTGTATCTACATTTTTTTTTTTGTACTTTAAACTTCAGTAACAAGTGGACGTTTCAAAATGTTTTTTTATTAGAACATTTATGTATTGGAATTTCGCACAGCAAAAAGCTTTAGACTCTTAAAAGCAGCGGTTGTGAAGGTATCAACGATTAAGTGGAAAAACTGCTTTTTTTCTTCCGTATCACCCAAAATAATAACTTAATATGATAACACCTTGAGGTTTTGCATTAGGGATATAAAGTAGATAACATTTGCCTACATTTAAACTGATTAATACCTACTACTCCCCTGTCATCCACGGTGTTGTGTTGACGAGAAATATTTGGTCACCAAAAAGCTTTTGGCAACTGCATTATCCAATTTAAACTGTAGTATTCATTTTTTTTTAGTCACACAAGTAATAAACTAAGAAGGGGAGAGTGGGCGAAAGTGGAGACCGTAGAGTAAGCAAACATCAAACAAAATTAGAAATGCAGTGTTTTCTTATCAAAAAATTTATATGTTTTGTCACACTTATTGAATATTGAAAGGAAATTAGTACTTGCTCAGGCATTATGTTAAAGAACTATACTACTATAAATATTGCATAAAAGGAGCTCGAGACTAAAGTTACCGTTTTATTAATAGCAAAAACAAAACAAATTAAAAAAAAATCGTTCGTCCGATTATTTGAAAAAGTTAATTTTTATGTATAAAATTTCTTAAAACTTTTTAGAAAAGAGCTAATCAACAATTAAAACTAAATTTATAAAAATAACCAATCCGTTTTTAAAATATTGAGTTTTCAAAAAAAAGAATTGCGATAATATAACGATTATAAAGGGCTTCTTTCAAAATGTTTAATCCGTTAAAGCTTTTTAGATAGACCGATAGGTGGAGAGCATTATGTTGATCTCATTAATATCTGATTAAACCTAATTTATCCAATTAAATTGAATTTTACAACAAGTAAAATAAAACGCATGGACATACTTGCTCCTATGTGCGATCACCTAGTCATAGGTAAGTAGTTATTAATTCGTGTGAACTTAAAATTAATAATCTAAGTAAATTAAATGAGAAAATTAAAAAAAAAATGATTCATAAATGATTTTTGAACATTTTTTCGAAAAAGTTTTTATGCAAAATTAATACAATACATTTAATACATTAATGAATTCAAATTTAAAAATTACATCAAACAATATATAAACCACTCGTTTACCTAAATCCTCAGAGCTGTTTTTACTTCAATAAATTTTAGATTTTTGAAAACAGTTTTTTTTAACTTTTGCATTTAGGGTACCGTTAAAATTGTTTTGGCTACAATTTATTTTACTGTAATAATACAAACACACTGAAAAAATTACAAAATTGAAATTTTTGAAAATGATTTTTAAACATTTGTATGGCAGGCACCGTTATTTTTGAAATTCAATCTAATTTTTTTTTTAAATTATTTTTTTTTTGAAACCGAAAAATTTTTATGTTATCTTACTTATCTTTTTCTTAAAAATTTTGATTACATCAAATGAGCCGTTTTTGCGAAAATTGGAAATCAAAAAAATATTTTTTTCCATTTATTGTGAGCCAACATAGATTTAAATTTATAGATTTTTTTCAATAGTTGGGGTCATTTTCCAGTAAAATAGTATTTTCAGTACTTAACAATAATCGCAAATGAAAATGGAATTTCCTTATAAAAAGAAATATAATTTTAGGTATTTATTTTTTATTTTCTTATCTTAAATAATTTTATTTTTAAGCAAATCACCCTGTACGTGAATTTGTGCATTGTATAATAATAACACAATGCATAATGCATGAAATATAACAAAAAAAAAAAAACAAACACCAAGATCTTTCAAAAAATATTTAAATACGGTAAATTTGTTATTGTAAAAAATATTCCATATAGTAATTCCTACTACTGAGAATGGCATAAATATAAATAACTTCCTCAGTTGCGTATACAAAAAAAACTATATATATATTCCATTTCTTCCTACTCTCCCCTACATCTGCATGAAAACAAATAATATTTAAAGCGTTCTCGATAAATTAAACCGCAGGAAGCATTGAAGCTCGCTCACCATGCAAATATAGCTTCTCAAAAATTTATTTATTAGCGTTATGTGAGTCTAACTGAAAGGTGCTACAAAATTGTATTATTTAATTTCTTTCTAATCGAGTGCGGATTATAGTAAATTAATCAACAAAAATAATAATAATTATGTTTAGAAGGTTTATTTTAATCAATGTTAGAATAATTGTGGCGATTATTGTGTTGGGTGCATCTTTACTGC
Organism: Syrphus vitripennis; assembly: GCA_958431115.1. Taxonomy (NCBI): domain Eukaryota; kingdom Metazoa; phylum Arthropoda; class Insecta; order Diptera; family Syrphidae; genus Syrphus; species Syrphus vitripennis. The sequence continues at coordinate 91,033,494 of OY288109.1, forward strand.
TTTATCAGTTGGTTGCCAAGCCTTCGGTCTTACCAACATTTAATACTACCAAATACTGGGGACCTGGTGATGGAAAAGATTATGTTGAAGATGTGTCCATTAGACCGCTTAAGATCATGTATGAACGTGATGTGAGTTAAAAAATCGAAAAGCAGGAGGAATGTGAAATTCTTGATTTTTTTTTTTAATTTCGTAGGTTATCAACGATCTTCGAAGAATTCTTGACAGACCGTTGAACCTTCAGAATCCATTAGAAGGAGTGGGTTTTGAGTATGGTTTCAATAGCAAACATATGCGACCTCTCATCGACTATTGGAGGAGTATTTATTTGACAAAATGGAAGGTTAGACAAGAATATCTCAATCAATTCAAACACTACATGACACAAGTAAACGGGTACGCATAATTGAGTTTTTGCCTGAATGAACAAAATGGGAGATGGACCGGCAATTGATGTCAAAACTGCTGCAGCTGCATGACTTTTGAATGCAACAGTTTTGACATCTGTCCGGCTGTGTTCAGCCAGTAAAACTGAATTTTCATAACTAAGATTCCTTGTTTTTTTTTTTTATAAATAGCTTACATATTCACTATATTCACGAACATCCCCATGAACTACCGCCCGAAGTTGGATACATTCGGATACCAGTTCTCCTTCTGCACGGATGGCCAGGATCAGTAAGGGAATTTTATGGTATGATTCCGAAACTCATAACCTATTCGGATGATCATATTTATGGTTTTGAAGTTGTTGTACCAAGTTTAATTGGATTTGGATTTTCATCGGTAAGATATGGCTTAATTAATTTTTAAATTTTGTTGAATCTCAATAACTCTCTATGGATCAACGAATTATTTCTTGTTTAAATAGTTGAAAAGTTTCAAGGTACCTTATTTATAAATATGTAAATATAGTATGGCTTATCAATATAATAGCTTCGTCTATTTACGTTTGGTATGCCAAACAAATAAAAAATATTATAAACAAATCAATTAACGAATCATAAATAAGCATATCACGTACCGACCGAGCGACGCGACGGTTATTCAAGCTTTTTCTTGTTTTGCTTTTTTAAAATCAACTATTGGTTTCGTATATCTAAATACATCAACAAAACAATATAATTTTTTGATGTATACATAAAATGTATGATTTGATAATCCGAACTTGCTCCTATGTTCAAGTCGGCATCAGAGGAAAATATGAATAAATCATAAAAATTATTATTTGAAAAAAAAGTCTGAGATCAAAACTGAAGGTACCACCTGATAGAAAAAATATGAATTTTTGAAAAAAAAATCAAAAAAAATTTGTTCAGTTCAGCATTTAACAATATAAATTAAGTTTAAGAAAACTATCAACCAGTTTTTAAAATATGAAGTTTTAACAAAAATATTGATTTTATTTTAAAAATCCAAAAAAATATTTTTTTTTGTTAACTTTTGATATATGTTCAATATTATTGAAATTATAAAGGATATTCTTAATAAAAAATCTGTTAAAAAGGTTTTATTTATAAAATCAAAAATCTGGTTCTATTGCAAGAACCGTAAATAACGTTTTTTTGAAAAAATATTTTTTCATAAATCAATTACATACTTACAAAAATTCGTTGAGATAAATTTGTTTTTTTCTTAGTGTTTAAATGATATGTCCCAGACTTGGGGGAAATCGCTGCTGTAGAGATCCAAGTACAGACTGACAGACAGACAGAATTGCGGGACACACTTTTTCGCGTTCTCTTTCCTTGGAATTAATGTCTCAAGTTTGATTTTTTCCAAAACTTGCCCTACAGTAATAATAGTCGCAAGAATAAAATGATTTTGTGCAATAAATTGATTATTTTTTTTCCATTTTCAAAACATAAAAAAAATCATGAAAAATCGAAAAAAAAACTAAAACTAGAGTTAAAAAATAAAAATTAGGTTTGTTCAAATTCCAAGCTTTCTCTTATAGTCACGCTTTTCAATTTCAAATATCGAAAATACAGTCCCTGTTTTTTTGAAGTACTTTTCCGCTCACGCAACTGCGTGCACCACTTAGGTTTTGTTCAGTAGCCAGACATAAACTTTTTTTTTTGTTTTATGATTAAAAGTATTTTATTATTATATTATATTTTTATTATATTTTATTTTTTTTTAATTTTAAAATATACCTAAATGTATCTTAATACTAAATACTGCATGGTACTAAATTTGGAAATTTAAAATTTAAAAAAAATTTAAAAAAAAAATGTTTAACCATTTTTACAATTTTCCTAATCTGAACTAAAACAAATTTTCGTTTTTTAGTCCTCATCCAAAAAAGGATTCGCCACATACGAAATGGCCATTGTTATGCGCAATCTCATGCTCCGCCTGGGCTATAATCGATTCATTGTTCATGGAGGCGATTGGGGATCAGTAATCGGCAGCCAAATGGCCACTATCTTCCCCGAAAACGTTATTGGTTACCACACGAATTTGTGCATAATGCAAAGTCCATTAGCATTTCTCAAAACAATGATCGCCAATATCTATCCACCGCTTTTTGTTCAAAAACAACACGAGTCCTATCACTTTCCAATCATGGAAAAATTGAAATTACTTATCGAGGAAGGTGGTTATTTTCATTTGCAAGCTACAAAACCAGATACAATAGGTATTGCTTTGGCAGCAAACCCTGTCGGATTGGCGGCGTATATTTTGGAGAAATTCTCCACTGGAACGAATACATCACATCGCAACCTACAAGATGGTGGACTATTTGACATGACTATAGATATGGATGCAATGCTGGACAATATTATGATTTACTATTTGGGCAACAAAATAATGTCGAGCATGAGATTTTATGCTGAATCAATGTCTGAGGTTCAGAGGAGTTTAAATTTCGACCGAGTGCCAACAAATGTTCCGATGGGTTGTATTCGCTTCAAAAATGATCTTCCGACTCCTGTTGATTGGGCGTTGCGAGACAAGTACCGAAACATTATTCATCTTGAGTATTCGGATCGTGGGGGACATTTTGCGGCAATGGAAGTGCCTGATGTACTTCATAGAGATTTTATTGTTTTTGTAAGAAAATTGTGTAGTGTTGCCAACTGTGCAACATAATAAAATTATATATAAGTGAATAAAGAAAAACTTAAGTATTTTAAATTTACTCTTGTTTTTGTTTTGTATGAGGGAAAATTAATTTTTTTATTTTTCATTTTCTAGTTTCCACTTTCTAGTTTACGGAGGAGTTTTTATTTATTGCTGAAGTTATTTACTAAATATTAATAAAAAAAATACAGGATCTTAATGGCTTCCTTGTGGGACACCAGAGTTGACGTAAAATTGAGTAGAGTGCTCATTTCTAACAGTAATACTTTAATTTATGTTGTTTGTCGAAATCGTCATGAAAAATTTGTCATTAAATCATAGGTTAAAGTTACTGGCGCTGTCATGTATTGAGTAGATGCCCCATGAGAACCCAGTTCAAATCTAGCAAAATACGACGTGACCACTATCGCGGAAATCAGGTACAAAAACTAAAAGAAAAAAGAGCAAACAAATAAAACTACACCACATGGAACAATCCAAAAGCGGTGAGCGCACCACAAGTGGAAGCTAAGGGAGAAGCAGTGGAAGGGAAGAGTTGTGGTCCGAGTCAAGATGCTCTAGATCATGATATTCGTTAGCTATAGAATACGTATAGAAGAAGAAGTTAGTTCGCCCTTTTTTTACAACTTACAAAATGAGTGGAAGCTTCATATAGGCTTTCTCAAACAATAATAACACTTTTCTATAGTTGACAAGAACGCACGTTGTTATTGTTTTACATCGTCGTCACGAATGTTTATAATAATATTGGAAATTTTAGGTTATAGCGGATTCTAAATGGACTTTATTTAGAAAACATAATAATGTCGTATACATAATAAAGTCGTTTACCCGTCAAATTTATATGAACATTTTACAGGATTACGAAGTTTACCTCGTTTACGAGGAATTAACGCTGTTGCGTGATTTACCCCGATATAAAACTAAATATATTACAATATATCATTAGAGTAAAGTGTTTATGAAGTTATAAAATTATAAAATAGTAAATATCATCAGATTTTTTTTTAATTTATGTTTTTAGTCTCCAATTAAATCGAAGTAAGTCAGACTATAAATAATATTAAACTTTAATCGCTGATCAAAGTATATGTTTAATACATACCTCAATTCCACCACTAAGCTTTTTATATTAACTCGCCGATTTAAGTCAACTTATAGCCCAGAGCAACTATTTTAAAAAAAAATACAAAGCTTTTATTAAAAGCATTTTCTCTTGATCGTGCACTTTATTATCTACAGTGATATTTGCGATGGTACAATATTTTTTTTTAATTAAGTCAATCAATGCAAAAAGCTTCTGATTGAGTAAATAAATCTGAAAAGCTTTAGCTTGAAGGAATTTTCTAGTCTCTGTCCTCTATGTTCCAGTTAGTGAATAGCTCTTGCCAGTGACGGTTGTGCGTTTGTAAATTCCATAGTCTCTTGGATTGACTTATATATGATCCCTTCAAAATGGGCTTCTTAGCTAGAGTCTTGTTCGTTGGTTTATCACTTGGAACTGCCGTTCTATATCAAAATTACAAAAACATTTCCAGACCTATTCCTCCGCCTGCACTAGATCTAAATGCCTATTGGGGACCAGGATCAGCGAATGCCTACAAAGAAGATCCATCTATTAAACCTTTCACCATCAAATACACCGAAGCAGTTAATGATCTCAAACAACAATTAGCACGTCCACTTAAATTACATGCTCCACTCGAAGATGTTAACTTCGAATATGGATACAATAGCAAAGCTTTACAAAATGTCATCACATATTGGCGAGATAACTACCTACCAAGATGGCCTGAACGTGAACAATTTCTCAACAAGTTTCCACAATTCACCACACAAATTCAGGGGTAAGTGAACTGTGCTCCCGGCGGCGAGTATATCATTTTTGACATGCGAATATTTTGTAATGTTATTGCATAAGAACCGGTAAGTATTCGAAGCTGTATTTGCTTCATTGATTCCTAATAAGCATAATATTATGTGTATTTTTAAATACTTACGTAGTTAAGATTAATGTGTTTTGCAAAAACACACTTTGCACGCTCTGATAACAAGGTTTCACAATATTTTTTTTTTTTTGGTGATTTAGCTTTGTGATTGTGAGATTGTTTTGATAGATAGATAGATATTACCTGAATTATGTACATAATAATCAATTTTTAAAAATATATTAAAGACATAAAAAATAACATACATAAATTATATTAAATTTTAGTCGATTAGAATTATTGTCTATGGGTGTTTTTTTTTTTTATTCAACCATTTTGTTTATCAGGTAAAATAAACAACATTCATTTTCACTCAAATTATTTTGAATTGAATTCAGATAGGGCGTCAAATTGTAAACAACTTGTTGTTTATACCATGATTCCACCGCGGATGAAATCGCTCAACTTTGATCTTTCTTTGTGATTGATCCCATAAATTGACGCCAATTCAAAGTCACCTTAAATTACCTTAATCTCAATTAAATTTTGCATGAAATTGCTTTTTATAACAATGTTTAATTTTTTTTTATTAATGTAAGTAAACAGTGCTAATAGCATTCTGATTAAAAACCGTTGCTGTTAATATATGTTTTTTATACCTATCAACATTAATTTGTTTACAAAATTGTGTATTTAATTTTTTTAAATATATCTTTGTTGTTCTAAATATGTTGGGACAACTCCGCTTTCACATTACAAATAATGGGGCATATTTATAGTCAAATTTTAGAACCGAGTCCAACTTGCCTCGAGTCTAAAGTTAACACACAGGTTAGCAACAGCTGCTATTCATAAAAAATTTGGCAGCTCTGTTAAGTAAAAAAAGAATTCTACTACAATTTTAGTACTATTGCCTCTCAATCCATTGAAATCCAATCCATTTTTTGGCAGACAGAAAAAAACAACCATTTTTAAGGATTGAGCTCCAATTTATCTTTCGGACCCGGGTTTAAATTGTCTATGAATAACATAAACTCCAGGTTAGCTTAGAAGAGACAAAGAAACAACTTGTTAGACGACTATGAATATGCCCCAATGTAATTTGATTTGACAGCTCATTATCGTGACTGGTTCACAATCGAAATAAAATGTATGTTTGGCTGAATGCGTTCACCTAATTTTCTAAATTACTTCATTTTCAAATGTGAATTTGTATGAGATAATTTCGGAGCTACGTTTTCATTAGAGACAAAATGAAGTAATTTCGCAAATTACGAAAAAGCGTTTACATTACAAATGAGGTAATTTCGTTTGAAAGTTTATTGTTATTTTCTCTTTCTGTCTCATTCAGAAATTTCAAGTTTATGAGACTGGTTCACAATCGAAACCAAATTTATATTTATTGGGATGCATTCACCTAATTAACATGATAATTTCATGCAAATTTCGTTGAAATTACCTCATTTGGAAATGTGAATTTGTATGGTAAATGAAATAATTTCGGAGCTAATTTGGAAATTATGAACGAAATTATCTCAATTGGCCAAATGAAAACGGCCTATATTTTTCCATATGGTGTTTTATTTTCGAGCATTTTTGTAATATACTACAGAACATCTACTGTAATTACTTGAAAACTGAAAAAGCCATACATTTTGAATCTTAGAAATAGATCCAAATAGAAAACAGGATCGCATGCTGTTTTTGTATTGCATGTTCCACTCCCGAATTAATCTTATGTAATTTGAGTTTCTGGAATTCGGGAATCTAGCATTCGAGATTTTTAATTTCGCCTTTTCAAATTTGGTATTCGGAATTATTGAACATTTCTATTCGAACTAAATTTTGCTCCACATTTCCAAGATGGCGTCGTTTAAACAAGACGTCGTGTTTTTTAACAAGCCTATTGGAGCTTTAAAAAACTCATCTATCATAATGTGACCAGTTTTTTTTGCTTTCAACCACAATTCAAACTGTAGGATCACACCATTCATTTTGTAAGTATCAAAAATATTAAATGAAAAACTAATTGAAAAGGTGACTTTTTAAAACGATAATAATGGGTAGGAGGTAGAACACTAGAGCGTATACGTACTTTTTTGTTCCATTGAATTTTAAAAAAAAATTATTCTATTTTAGTTTATCTTATGCTCTATCTAACATCGTAATATTTCTAATATTTGGATTTAATTTCTCTTATTGCAGACTCAAAATTCACTTTTTGCACGTGAAACCAACTAATCCCGGAACAAAGAAGGTTGTGCCTCTACTCTTGCTCCATGGCTGGCCAGGATCTGTAAGAGAATTCTATGAATTAATTCCTCTCCTCACAACTCCATCAAAAGATCATGATTATGTATTTGAAGTTATTGCTCCAAGTTTGGTTGGCTATGGCTGGTCTCAGGTTTGCTAACTTTAAACGCAAAGAAACTTCTGACGATATATAATCATATGTTGTCTTTTTTTAATAATTAGGGGGCTTCAAAGAAAAACTTTGGTACAGTAGAAATGGCAGTTGTGTTCCGAAATCTTATGCTTCGTGTAGGACACAAGCAGTTCCTCATCCAAGGTGGAGATTGGGGAAGTGTCATTGGAAGTAATCTTGCAACTCTATTCCCAGAGAACACCATTGGATACCATTCAAATTTGTGCTTTACAAACAGCATTGTAGCTAATATTAAGAATTTTATGACAAATATCTATCCATCGTTGTTCTTGGAAAAACATCAAGAGGAATTCCATGTTCCAACAGGACAAGTGTTTTTCAATCTTATCGAAGAATCTGGCTACTTTCATATTCAAGCAACAAAACCCGATACAATCGGAACTGCTCTTCTCAACAATCCAGTTGGTTTGGCTGCCTATATTTTGGAGAAGTTCTCAACGTGGACCAATTTACAGTTCAGAAAGCTTCCCGATGGCGGACTAACGAAAAAGTTCAAAATGGATGCCTTATTGGATAATGTGATGATTTATTATTTGACAGACTCCATTACAACATCGCAGAGACTTTATGCTGAACAATATGCATCACATCAAAGAGACATGTCTATGGATCGAGTTACAAACGTTGCACCATATGGCTGTGCCAGATTCAGGCACGATTTGGCGCACGCCACTGATTGGCAGCTAAAGGAGAAATATACAAATTTGGTGCATAGTACATATCATAGTGATGGTGGGCATTTCATAGCTCTGGAAATGCCAAAAGTATTGTATGCTGACTTTGTTGAATTTGTTAAGAAAGTTGTAAATTAGAGTTATTCATTTATTTGGGTTTGTAAATAAATTCGATTTTTTCATAAAAACCTACAGAATTATTAATTCATAACTGAAATTTGTGCAACTGCTATTTGTTGATCTTTTATCAATTTATCAATTTGGAAACATTTGACACAGAGTTGGTTATAGTTATAAAAATTTATGCGTTTTGAATAAAAAAGTTCCAACGCTGGATTATAGGAAAAAATAGATGCCGTTACTTTTTAAATTTATTCAAAATGTTTAGGTTAAGAAAATACGTACGTTTTTTTTTTTTTTTTTTTTTTGTTTTGTTTTAATTAAAGTTAGGTCTTTGTTCAAGATAGAATTTACAAAAATTAAAACAACATCATAAACAGCATAGCTTTACTTTTTAAAAGTGATTAGATTTTCAGGAATAATTAAAGGCTTGATGTTGTGATTTACCGCAATGTACTCTTCTCAAAACTTCTTTGTGATGGGTTCACGCATGTGTTATCCATAAATCTATACTAAAAAATTGAGTGGTTTCAATAAAAAATGAATTGAAAAAGTTAATATACGACAGACATATTTTATAATTTATTATTATTTAAAATACTTATGGCTATAATTTTTGGACCTGGCGTAATGACAATTTAGAACTTGTCATATTTAAAACACAAATAATTAAGAGTGAAAACATTTTTTTTTTCCAGTGATATAATGATTTAAGTAATTTTTTAACTTTTTTAAGAAACTATTCCCACAAATTTTACCTGTAGGTTTTCAAAATTCTACTGAATTTTTGGATTCATTAATTCTTACGTGCAATTTTTTGTCAAAAAATGAAATGCGAATTAATTTTAACAACCAAATAAAAAAAAAACAATCTTTAAATGAATTTCTTTTTTGAAAATTCAATTTCTGTTTTATTAAAATTCGTTTGAATATTTTACTAAGGCTAAGTAGTTAGGTTTTTCTTTTGGCAAAATGACAAAAAAAAAAACTGTCAAATTAAAACTGAATAATTGAATAAATATTTAGCCTAACAAATATATTTATTAATAAACTCAAAACAAATGAAATTGAAGGAAATGCGGATCTTCAATTTTGTCTTCTTTTTTGCGCACTAAATGTACTAAAGGGCAAGTTTTGAATTCGTAAAAAAATCGAAATCGAAATATTAATTAGACTTGACATTATGATAATATAGAACTCGAAAAAATTTCTGTCTATTTGTCTGTACCTCGACCGACAGTCTTATGTAACTAATGGAGAGATTTTTTTTCAAAACATTTGTGTCTCGAAAATAGCTCTAAAGATTTTGTTTTGTTTTTCAGTGCAATTTTGTAAGGAATTTAGTGAATCGATTTTCTCATAAACGTTATCCGTTAAGCCGATTGCGACTTTGAAAACAGTTATAATTTTTTTTTTTTAATTTTTTTTTAAGCTTATATTATTGAATACTAAAAACTTACATAAAAAATTTGACAAAAATACTTAAAAAAATTAATTTATGAAAAAAATACTTTGAGGATCTTAAATTTTTTTCTTCAAAAATTATTATTTTCATGACACACAATATGGCATCTACAGTTTTGAGCTTATTTCAGGAATTCAAATGATGAATTTTATGCTCCTTCATATTTTTCTCTAATGACATTGTTTTCTTTGTTTAACTTTTTTTTGTTTTTAGAATTTAACATTCCCTTTGGTGTCACGATTCTCCACGGATTTTAACACCCTTTTTGGGAGCACAATATTTTTGATGTACAGTTTAACAGTATACATTGGGTGGTCCGCAGTAAGGATATATTACTCAGACTTACTCTCGTTGGGAATTAGCTATACCCTTTGAAAAGTGTAACAGATTTATCACTAAAAATTAAATGTATTCCATCTATGCAAATGCCATCAGGGAATTATTTCCCAGCAGAAATCGTAATACTTCACAATATAATTATATTTTAGTTTTAGTATCGAAGAATTTAATGGGAACATAATTTAAATATTTATACAAAACCAAGGTAACTGCAATCGATATCAAGACAATTTTAATTTTATGATTGTGTCAAGTGCTCGAAAAGTTTATTCTCGTCATAGCGTCTCCTATTTTAAAGATCTCTTAACAGTTTTTGGAGTAGCATTTTTATCAGTACTTCAAAAAACATTACGTACAATTCTAAGCCAGTAGATGCCTTATATTTATCGAACCTATTGAAATAACTGGAGGTTCATTCGAATCATTTGCTTATCAGTCTAGATTCTTAGCAGTCAATTGATTTGATAAAACCTATTTCAGATTATAAATAGTCAAGACTAAACACATATTTTTAATCTTATCGATACGAAATTTTATCAGCTGAATATCTGTAGCAACAAACAAAAATAATACTGCAAGAAAATTAGTCTATCGCATTGTTGTAGATCGAATATCACAATGTCACCAAGAATTCGAATTCTTCTCATAGCTCTCTCTCTTGGTTTTGGACTGATCTTCAATATTCTTACCAAAAATTTCGCAGCACTTGAACGACCCAACTTACCACTTAATCAATACTGGGGTAAAGGTAAGCCACCTGTTGACTACGACCAGCCAAAAGAGCTTCAGTTAGTTCGACCGTTTTTTGGTGATGATGTGAGTGAATAAAAAAATCGTTCAAAAATGTTAAGTGAATTATAATAAAAAAAATACTCTTAATTTGAAGATCATTGAGGATTTATCAAAGCGCATTGGAGTCAACATTTCTCTTACCCCACCATTAGAGGGTGTTTATTTCGAATATGGATTCAATTCGAACTACTTGAAGGAGGTTTTGAAGTATTGGAAGGACGACTATCTTCCTCGGTGGAGGGAACGAGAAATTTTCATTTGGCAATTTCCTCAGTATATCACTCAAATTCAAGGGTGAGTGAAGAGAACACAACGAGCAAGTAGATAATTTTTTATTTTTAAGGCTCCGACTGCACTATATGCACCTTAAAATCTACGATGATGTGAAGGAAGTCAAACAAATGTACCCAATTCTGCTACTTCATGGATGGCCAAGTTCAGTACGAGAATTCTATGATCTAGCACCAAAGCTATACGAAGGGAATGAAGAGAGTAATATTGTGTTTGATATTGTAGTACCAAGTCTACCAGGCTTCTGGTGGTCGCAGGTATATTCTAGAGACATATTCAAAACCCTATTCCTCACATTCTTTTATTACTTTGTTTGCAGGGTTCTTCTAAAAAAGGTATGGGTCCAGCTCAAATTGCAGTAATTCTGCGAAATCTCATGCTACGACTGGGATATACGAAATTTTTTATTCACGGAAGTGATTGGGGTTCAGTAGTTGGCTCACACATAGCAACACTATTCCCAGAAAATGTCCTTGGCTATCATTCAAACACATGCACTTTAAGCACACCTTTATCGAGCATAAAACTTTTTATTGCTAGTCTAGCGCCATCTTTCTTTGTTCCCGAAGAATACACTGATTTATTATTTCCTCTATCGAAGAGCATAAATAGCTTTTTTGAAGAAACTGGCCATTCTCATCTTCAAGCAAGCAAACCAGATACAATTGGAATTACTTTGAGTGACAATCCAGTTGGATTGGCTGCATATATTTTAGAAAAATTCTCAACATGGACTAATAGCACGTTCAAGATGCAGCAAGATGGCGGACTTACACAAAAATTCAAACTTGATACTTTGATCGACAATATCATGCTATACTACTTAACCAATTCGATAACAACATCTCAACGGATTTTTGCAGAGGCTTATTCAAAGGAGCAACTTGAATTAAATTTGGATCGAGTTCTAACTCTTGTTCCGACAGCATGTGCACGCTTTAAGGGAGACCTTCCGCATAGTTTTGCAACGGATTTTCAATTGACAAATAAGTATTTGAAATTGATTCAAAGTACTTACTATAAGAGTGGAGGTCATTTTGCTGCGCTACAGGAACCGGATGTTCTTTATAAAGACATAATTGAATTTGTTAAAAAAGCGCAGAAATATATGGATTAGATTAAATTAAATGAATCAACCTTAGACAAGAAATGTGGTTTGCAAACATGTTCTAGAAAAAAAATGATGTGACTGAACGCAGCATGTTGAACTTGGACGCATTGATACCACTACCACCCGCCACTGCGATCGTCTAAGTTTGCTCCTGGCTTTATATTTTGTTTTATATTATTTATTTATAGTAAATTTTTAATTTTTAGGATACCCTCTAGATCCAATCCAATATTTGGTACATATTCGGTATAAGTCTTGATTCACATAAACATTCCGAAAAAATATCGCCCAAAAATATCGGAACAAATTGTTGTTGCTTTTTTTTTGTATTTCTTGTATTTTTGTTTTTTTTGTATTTCCATTTTGTTTTATTTTTTTAAAGGAATAAAAACCTTAAAAACAAAACATAACGTCGAGGACTTGAGAAAAAAAAACCCAAATCAAAATTTTGTCTGAACTGAGGCAACTCCGCCATTAATTTCAAAACTTTCAAAAAACGATATTGTCAACATGCTAGTTTATTAAGACTTTTCAAATCGCTCGTTTTTCGTAAGGTTATAGTTATAGTAATATTAGATTTTTCAAAAACCCATGTTGCCGACGTAAATATTAAAATTTTTTAATGTACATGTGTATGTATATTGAAAATATGGAGTATTAAAAATTTGGAAACATCTAAATCGGATCATTGAATTTTTGCACCGCTATCTAGTCATATTTTTAAAATTTTGATAACCAATAGTTAATGTAAAATATATTTGGAAATATCGCCAAAAAATTGATAAACTAACGTTTAAATTTTACAAAATCAATCTACAATCTACATAACATACCGCAATTCTAAAAAAAAATTAATGTGTTAAAATGGTTTTGGCTGCCCATATTACTGTACTGTTTTTTGTCCACTTTAATTCTTATAAGAGATTTATCATGCTGATTTGATTTAACTGGTAACTCCCATAGAATAAAATTGTTTCTTTCAAATTTTCTTGTAAAGCGATCTAATGAGTTTAATTATTTAAACTTTGTTGCATTGTTTTAAGTAGCTAATGTATGAGTATGCTGAAATTAGGTAAACTATGACACTGCCTTAAAGCTGACATACTTAAAAAAAATATTGTAAACAAAAATTACTCATATCCCACAAAAACAACTAAAAAAGTAATTCTTAACATCTTCGTTTAATTTAGTTAATTTTTCCTATTTTTCGTTGCTTAATTTTCTTGGCAAACATCAGATTCTGATACAACACCTCCAAAAAAAAAGTAGGAACAAAATTAAAAATACCCCAAAACTGGCATCAACAAATCGCTTATGTATCTTCAAATCTTCAAATATATGTATATCTAAGACGATATTGTAATCTGTCTCCAAAATTATCATCTAATTCTAGTAGAATTAGTTAATAGCGCATTAATATAAAATACTACTAATACTACACCAATTGATTGAAATGTTTTACAGTTAAAAAAGGATAAAAAAAAAGCAACACCATGTGTTAAATATAACATTGTTATTTACACATCCTTATTTTTTAATTTAAGAATGTTCAGAGTTCACCCTTTTTACTTGCCAAACTATTTTTTAGACATTTTTCTTTTATAGCTTCAAAAATAATAGTAGGTACTTGTTTGGCTAGACTTGAAAAAAACTTGTTAATTTTGACAACGGCTGTAACTTTGATTTAGTATTTAGTTGCGACTATTAAAGTTACGGTCTGTACGTCCTTTTTTGAAAGGAAATTCCATTCCATTCTGTAGATAAGAAGAACATTCATGATTGCCAATAAAAAAATAAATGTTTTTTTTAATAAACTGACTTTTAAAACTCCAAATTTTCTTATTTATGAACTAAAAATTCTTAATTTTGTTCGCCTCAAATGCAAATCATCCCGGAATCCTCTGTGTAAGTCGGACCACTTTACTTTAACAATAAGTGTTATGCCTTAATATAAACAATGATTTAATAATTACTCAAAACTTCAACCAATATTGAGAAACAAAGTATTTTTATTCATTAAATGTTTTTTAGAACACAAGGGCTGAGATTTTTAAGCAAATGCACAAAAATTTGATGCCACTACGGGCTAGAGGTATTTTGATACAACTTCATAAGTATCACACTAACCGGCTGATTAGCTATTTTCATGATTAATAAAACAAACTTATGATCCCTTGAGTAAATCTTGGGTAAACATGCACATTATAATGAACTACGAATTAAAACAATCATGATCAGTTGGAACAAACTAGCGCTTCGAAAAAAAAAATAAAAAACAAATAAGTTTGCCTCTATCAACTCAGAAAGAAAAAAAAATTATTCTTTCAATGAACCACAAATATCCACTTAGTTGCCTAGTTTCTAAGCCATTCCCGAATTCATAGAAAATAAATGGGATCCAAAAATTCTCTTCAACAATTATTCGAATTTTCATATTTAATTTCAAAATTGTATCAAAAGACAGATTTAATTTATTTTTGTAGTATATTTGGCAGCGAGTATGTTTTTTACAAATGAGATCAAAAATAATATTTTGTATTTTTACTTTTTGATATAATGATTAATCTTTGAACTTAAATTGAATCTACTGATGAATAAATTTAAAAACAAAACTAAAATAACTAATCACAATTTTAGAAATTTTAATTTAACTAAAAATTCGACGGAGAGACTGAAGCGTCTTTTGTTTCATAAAGGATATTGAGTATCTTTTTTGTCCATTCAGGATGTTCATTTTTCTTCTCACATTCGATGCATCTGACAAAAAAAAACAATAGAATAATTCAAATAAATCGAAAGGCCAAAATATGATTCCTTACAAGTTCTCAATCAGCTGAAGTTTATTGTAATAGTAGTTTTTGTCGTTCTCCGTAATTCCAATCTGTAAAAACACCACACTGCAAAAGAATTAAGGTAAAGGAAGGAATCGCGTTTCTTACCTGTTCTTTTAGCTGGGTACATGTTTCTGTGAGAACTTCAAGGCTGGACGGCGAAACTGGACGATTAGGTTGAGATGAGCGCGGCGTTAGATGACTAGTCGATGATGATTTGGCTCTCATTGATTTGCCAATAGGAGCCGATGTTGGCGTTGTTTTCTTTCCCGATCCAACAACAATAGCTGGACTACCTAAGAGAAACAATTTAAGATAAAAAAAAAACTTAAGAAAGGCATCATGTGACTCACAATCAGCTTTTAAATTGGATGCACTAATAGCCTTCCTGATAGGCTTTACAACAGCCAAGGTATTTGGGGACTTGAGGTTCTCTTTATCGCTGCAATGCATGTCATAGAATTTTTTGAACCATTGCAGGAACTCAAAGTTGTCTTGGAAACGACCTTTAACCAATCGATCAATGGGAACACTCTAATTTATGGAGAACTTTGATAAACAAAGAAATGACTACCTTAGGAATATAATATATTGACTCACCTTATCGAAGTTCATTTTAAGAAATGCTCCTTGAAAAAGCTTCAAGTTGAATACAAAATCATGTTCAAGCTTTGCATTAGTTTTTACTTTTCGGATGCCAATGCAATTTGGGAATATTCTCTCCATAAGCTGACAGTATGCTACTCCTAGGTTGTTTGGTTGTTTTAAAATATTAAATTTAATAAAAAATACTTAATAAAATTTAAGAAAATACTTTACCAGAACATAATTCTTCTATTTTATTGTACTTTGTACAAAGTGTGTGATTAACCCATTGTAACATTTCGTGACGTGACATATTTTCACCCGTCACGGTTGGATGGGCTAAATTTTTTATTTCAGGCATTTTTTTTTCTTTAAATAAAATTATTTGGATTTTTGCAAATAAGAAAGTTTTTTAAATTTTTTTTAATTTTCGCGGTTTAATTTTGATAACGGATTTGGAAAAACTGTTGGTGTTTTTATATGGTATAATAATGGAAATGTCAAAATTAATTGGTCGAAGAAAGTCAATGCGTTCAGGGTGGCAGCTTTAATATAACATCTGCATTACCGATAGATCTATGGAAAACCTGCAGGTTTGGTTTATTTATGTTGTTTTTGTTTGGGAGTTCAAAGTTACAACTTTTGACTCCTTTTAATTCAAAAACCTTCTATTGGCTATTTTGAATAATTTTTTCGGAGAGTTTTTCTGTTCTCGCTTTTATAAAGTAGTACACTTGGAACACATCAACACAAATATGTATTGAAATGTCATAATGCAATTTTTTTATATTGCATTTGATACTACGTTCTCATTAGAGTCGAAATAAGTTAATTTGGCAAATTACCAAAAATTCGTTCACATTACAAATGAGATAATTTCGTTTGACAAGCTCATTGTTGTTTTCTCTTTCTGTCCCATAGAGACATTTCAAATTCTATAAACTTTGCTCACATTCGAGTCCAAATTTATGTTTGGCTGAATACGTTCACTCAATTTTTTAGATAATTTCGTGAAAAATTGGTTGAAATTGCCATTTTTTTTTTGAAATTTCCTTATTTGGAAATGTGAATTTATATGGGAAATGAAGTAGTTTGGGAAGTAATTTATAAATTATCATCAAAATTACCTCATTTGGCCTAATGAAAACGGACTATGAATCAAAAAATAGTAAAACTGATCCAAAATTCAATTATAAATGACATAAGGTTCAAAACGAAGGCTGAGCAAAAATGTATATGTTGAATACAATGGGGCATATTTATAGTCAAACTTTAGAACCGAGTCCAACTGGCCTCGAGTCTAAAGTTAACACACAGGTTAGAAACAGCTGCTATTCATAAAGAAATTCGCAGCTCTGTTTAGTAAAAAACAGAAATCTACTACAATTTTAGTAGTATTGCCCGTCAATCCATTGAAATTCAATACATTTTATGACAGATAGAAAAAAACAACTTAGTCAAAGAGTCAGCCGTTTTTAAAGTTGAGCTCCAGTTTATCTTTTGGACCCGGGTCGGTCTAAATTGTCTATGAATAACATAAGCTCCAGGTTAGGTTAGAAGAGACAAAGAAACAACTTGTCAGACGACTATGAATATTCCCCAATATCAAATTGCACAAACATGGCCTAACTATTAACCAATGCTTTATTACCAAAAATCCAATTTCAGTTTGGGCATGGTTACTTGGAACAGTCTGAATAAATAGTATAAAGTCAGAAAACTATATTGGGAATAATAAAGTGTTTTTCCATAAAAGTTTTTTAAAAAATTATATGCTTTACAATTTATTAAATCCTATTGTGTATACATTTATTTAAAACTGTAAAAAAAGTGGAACATAACTAATAACTAAAAACATTAATGACTATGACTGTTATATGCTTATATCAAACTTATATCTTCGACTTTTCATTTAGTGTAATATTTGAAGTGTTTTGAATAGCTTCTCGGAGGATAGTAAGCATCAAATCTACTTTTCCAGCAGTTGCGTTTTCACCCATCACTCCAATCCGAAAAACTTGATCTGCTGTGGGTCCCAATCCTCCACTTATTTCGAAAAAGTATCTATAATTAAATTGCAATAATTGAGATTGTCCTCGTATTATAAGCATCATATTATTATTATCAAACTTACTTTTTCATTGCATATTCAGAAACCTTCCTCCAATCAACACCCTTGGGTACTTTAACAGTGCTCACAGTTGGTAGACGATCATCTTGAACAGGGACAAACAGTTCAAGTCCCATATCTTCAATGCCTTTTTGCAATCTGAATGAACATTCCTTATGTCTTTTTATCACATTCTTAAGACCCATGTTTGCTAACAAAGCTAAAGCTTCTCTCAAACCATAGAGCAATGTTGATGAGATTGTGTGATGATAAATTCGTGATCCACCAAAACAATTCCAATACTGGCCAACCAGTGTAGCATCAAAATAATAAGATTTGACTTTTGAGGATCTAGAAATGATGCGAGTCATTGCTTTTTTACTAAACGAAATCGGGGAGATTCCGGGAGGAGCACCTAGAACTTTCTGTGATCCCGTGAATGCAACATCGACCTTCCATTCGTCCATAAAAAATTCAGTACCACCCAAAGAAGCAACAGTGTCCACCACAAGCAAACAATTATATCGCTCACAGATTTTTCCAATCTCGCCAATATTTGATTGAAGAATACCTGTTGAAGAATCTCCTTGGCATATTACCAAAACCTGTGGCTTATGTCCTTCCATAGCGAATTCAATTTCATCAATAGTAAGTGCATGTCCAAAACGTGCTTGCACAAATCGAACATCGGCACCATATCTTTTGGCAATATCAGCATTACGTTTTCCCCAGTATCCAGTATCACCAAACAAAGCAATATCGCCGTCTTCAAGGAGATTACATAGAGCTGCTTCGATGCCACCATGACCTGAGGAACTCATACACATTGTTGCTTCATTCTTTGTTTGGAATGCATACTTGATGCCCTCTTTTATTTCGTCCATAATCTGCAATGATAAGTTGTTTTATTTTTATGAATAAAAAATTAATCTTCAAGAACTAATTTTTTTTTTTGTTTTATTTTATTTTGAACATTCAATAAGTCAAACACTTGGTTGGGCGCCATTTACCGCAACTGATAAGATTTTTTTTTTAATGAGTAACTGTTTACTGGTTTCATCCAGACTTTGGTAGTTTGACTTGGACATCTGTTTTTTTTTTCTGTGATGAAAAACGTATCAAAACAATAACTTTTCAGCACCTCTTGGAAAGAGGTCAGACAATAAAGCAAAACAAAAATAAGTATGCTTCATTTGTTGATACAAGCGCAATTCTAGCCGGAATGTCTTCAGGTTTTCTTTGTTTATTTTTGATTATAAAATGCATAATTATTTGAAACAAATTCAATTAATATTAAACCAAGAGATAACAATGTATTTTTTTGTCCTTCGTCTAGACTCAATCTAATGTTAAGTAATTTGATTTGAACATCTGTTTTTGATTATGTACATAAGGAACCACAACAACTTTTTGTCCAAATTCTTGTTTGATTAAAGAATTTTACAGCAACTGAATTTAATGACCTCGAACACATATTTGTCAATTTTTCAACTACTTAATTTTTCGGTTATATAACTACGTTAAAAAAGCATTATAACAATTCAAGACTAGCAACACCAGATGCGTTTTTTTAATCAAAAACCGTTTTTCTGTAGAAACTATCAATAACAAAGTATAAATATATGGCAGTAAACTCGTTATATCAAGGCTTAAGTAAAGCCCCCAGAAATCTCTGGGCTTAGCTTTTGTTGCATTTAATATGTAAATTATTTAGCATGAAGGCACTTTTTTAATAAGTCCATTGAGGTTTAAAAAAGAAAACGCCCTCCATATCTATTGGGGCTTAAGTTGGGACCATATAACTATCTTAATTTAGCGTAATTCCATATTGATTTAGTTGTCACTGTATTGGTTTTCTCCCACAATGATATTATTAAAAACAAAACAGTTTATATTTTAATCAGATTAAAACCAAAAAGACTATTTGATATTATTAGATATTAGTTTACATTAGTTGTGTAATTTTCTTAACCCCGGAGGATTTAGCGAAAAAAAACGATATCTAGGTTGAAAAACGACATCACAAAATAAAAATGAAGTTTCCATCCAAATATCGAAAAAATGTACAAAGTTATCGCTTTTAGCCCATCTTTATCAGTGAATTTTACAAAATTGTTTACCCTACTGGTCCTTTTTTTCGTAACATTCCAAAAACCAAAATTCGACCTAATTACTGATTTTGATTTTGTTTTTACATTTCCTACCACATGTGATTTAAGTTAAGTAATGATCTAGACAATTGCACCCTCTTACATGTCAGAATGAAAGATCAATTTTCTTTTCTGAAATAAGCGTTGATAGTTCATTGAATTCTTTAGAAAAAAATATTACAGCACGAATTTTTATTCGAATGGCCAATTTTTCTATAAATTGTCAATATTAAAAAAAAATAATAATAAAGTGATAATGCCATTTGGCAAGAATTATCTCATATAATTTACCTTTCAAATCGGAGTCTGTCAATCGCAAAATAATGCAATATAATGAACTCATACAAGGTTGAAAGTATTAAGCTTTATCATTTACCTCCTGATTAATTATCAAGTTCATCTCAAAACTAAATATTTGTTTTGAAAAAATAAAATATTTTTAATATATGTAAATAAAATTTACTATTTTTAAATTAAAAATTAAAACTACACTGATAAGATAAGAACTTTGCAAAATAAACTTTGTCAGCTTAAATACAAATTTTTCAATTGAATATAGAATCTATAGAAAGATTCGAATAAAATCCATATCTATCAAATTGTATTACCGCATGTAGATAATTATAATAAAAATAGTTATAGTTATGATTTATGTTGGGCTTAACTGACCTGTAGGCATTCTGGATGCATATGACCAAGAACTGGATTACTCAATGCGTCAAGCACCCGCTGCGAGCAATTTGATGGACCTGGTCCCATCAGTGTCTTATTTGGCACCATAAGCTGGCGCTGTAGAATTAATGGTGGTCCAATTTCCATTTTAAAGTTTCTTTTTAAAACAAAATATCACTATGAGCAATAATGCCGAAAGGTTTTTAAAAACTAATTCAAACTTGAGTCTCGACCGTCTTTTTATAAGCACCGATTCGTGGTAGAGAGATAGCTATACTTTATCGCGGTTTTATTTTGCGGTTCTAAGTTAAGCTCATATCACTGTTTTTATACGAGTGTAGGTACTTTACTTTTTTCCTACAATCTCTATCTAGTAAATTCTATATGCACTCCAGGACTGATTCCCTCAAACTAACTGTAGGTACATTTCGAGTGACTGAAATGTCTTATACGGTGTGTGTCTTATCGGTGCTATGGGCTATTTATCAGTTTTACTATATAGTGGCAAATGCAAACCTTATCTTTTTTACTTGCGACTCTAGGTACTATATAGGGCATGTTTTGGATTCGTTAAAAAAAATCGAACTCGAGATATTAATCAGGCCTGAAATTGCAACTGAGAACAAGAAAAAAGTGCACCTTAAGGTTTCAAAGAGATTATTCTGAGGGGAAATGGAGTTTTTTTTTGAAGCTCCAAAGGGAAAGGTACCTCTGTCGTACTCGTATAACTGTTAATACAAAGCATATTTATCTCAAGAATGGCTGAAACCATTTTTAAGAAATTAAAATTATTTGGCAAACAATATTTTTCAAAAGATCCGGTATTTTTGGTTTTCGATTCTCGGATAAACGGTTTGACGCGGATTGAAATAAATTTTTTTATGAAAGAGGTCCTTTATTTTTTAAATAATATCCCATAAGTGTTAAAAAACTTGGAAAAAAAGAACTTTTTGAAAAAAAAACTTTTAAACCGTATTTTTATGATACATAAGATGGAGTCTTCAGTTTTAAAATCGAACATGTCTTTTGGCTTATTTCAGCAATTCAAATTTTGAATTCTATGCTTTTTCATATTTTTCCCTAATGAAATTCTTGGCTTTGTATTTTTTGTTTATTCTAAAGCACTTAAACATAGAAGCAAGTTCTTGCGATCCAATCGTAATTTTTTTTAACATCTAAGACGTTAATGTGAGTTTGTTTTTATTTGAAAAACGAGATTGTTACAGAAAACTAAATGAAAAAAAAACTGAACTATAGTAAACAATTTGGATGAGAGGTTAGATTTATTGAGATAATAAAAGTTGGAAATTACCGAGAATATGGAATGATGAGATGAAAGGGTCATTGATAAACAACTGTTTAGTTTTAGGGAAATGTAACAGATGCGTATATGCATTCAAGTGGAGGTCAGTTAGTATAAAATTTTACATAGGAAAACATGTTTATGTCATAATTTTTTTTTCCTGAGAGGAATGATTAATATGAATATTTGTACTAATAGGGTGGTTTGCAATTGACTCTTTAAAATTATTTGTTGTATATATTATTATACGAGTAAACATAGGTGTTTGAACTGTTAAATCAATCGGAAATAATAAACCAAACAAAATATGCACTTTTTGCCACTTTTGGCATTAGTTTAGTAGGCTAATTGAAGCATAGCTCTGGTTTAAGATTCTAGTGTGTGATAACAGGCATTTCCACGCTTGTAGCAACATTAAATCTGACATACATAGCTAGTCCACCGAAATCGGTGAATAGAGATTCTGGTCCAAGGCTGAACCAAAATTTCAAAAGTGTCCCCACGTACGACTACTTTTTCGAACAGTTTCTGTGAACTCGAAAATCACAACGGAAACTTGTTGAATGGTATAACACCTTTGAGTATATAGTATATAATATAGAGTGCTTGTTTATATTCCAAATGCCCAACCATAATAAAGGTCGCTAATTCAATTTCATTATAGAGCTGTATTTGACAGCTGGCAGCCACGATGTGACGGTCTTCGCTTTGTTTGTGTACTTTTTTGTACTTTTTTTACAGGTGTCAAATACTACGCTGTTATGACGATCAAACAACGCCCCTATAGTAGTCTTAAGTAATACAATGTATTAGGTATACAAACGAGCACTCCATATTATATATACTCAAAGTATAACACCCATTTCCCAGTCAATAGCAAACACAGTTAACAAAAAATATGAATGCTTTTTCTCATAGAAAACCTCTGACAGGTATGAAAAACTTCTAGTGGGCAAAGGACGATTCAAGTTTATAGATTTCGTCTTGCAGGATGTTGACTGTTTTACGATTTGTTATTTACGAAAATTGTATAAGCTATTATGGATACTGTTGTGGATCGTAATTTTTTTTTCTAAAAGCAACTTTCAATCAGGAACCTGACTACAGAATGCTTCAAAAACAACTTTTAAAAACTGCTGGAATGGTTTCCTTTGAAATTGAAAAAGCTTTTTGTTGCTTTTGATGGAATTATTTATAAGCTCTTAGCAAATGGTTTTCCCACTTTTCTAGTTGAATCAATCAAAATTTTCTGCATGAAAAACAAAACGAAAAAAAAAACTTCTTTCTTTAAACGGAAAGCAATGTAATCTACCAAAAACAAATCAATTAGTCTTCAATGGTTCCTAGATTCTAACCAAGTTTCAGAAAGTATTTAGAAAGCACAATTTTTAATAAAAAAATTGTATCCACTTTTGAATACAAAACTCTCAACTGAGCTTTGAAAACAAATGTTTAATTTAAAAAGTATCGTTTACTTAAAGTCTCGATAAATGTTTAATTTGGAACTACGTAGCAGAGCGCTATTCTCACTAAAGTGGTAAAACTTTCGAAAACTTTTCGGTGCTTAGCAGAGCGAGAAAAAGATTAAAGCCTGTCCCAAACTAAACTCGATTCTGCCGCGGCGACAACGAAAATACTTATAACAACGAGATGTTTTCATTGACAATCACCCGCATATTGTTATTATTCTTTGTATATGAAAACTATAGTACTCTCATGGTGGAAGTCGAATGGGGCGACATCTAATGTATGCCGGCAACCCTTACTCTTTTTTTTTTTGCGGAGAGCTTTTAAATGATGTTTTAAATGATATTTATTGATATTTTTTGGATGCAATTATCCAAAAAATAGTCTCCTCTTGCTCCTACCACCAATTTTCGACGCTTAAAGACTCACCAAATCGAATTTTACACCTCACATTTTGCAGCGCCACCACCAGGATCCGGGCAACCCTAAAAAAAACTCGCCATGAGAGTACTATAGTTTTCATATACAAAGTATTATTGTATTCTTCGTCGCCACGTGTGTATGAGGCTTTTGTTTCATGAGATAACTAACCAGTGCTACACGAAATAGTATTAGCTAGCTAGTTGTTCATATACTTGTGAGTCATTTTATTAATCCATACAAATTTGATATAATTCTAGTGAGTGAGATGCACCAGTAGCAAAAAGTGAAAAACTTTTACCACTTTTGGAGAAAAGAAAGTGAATGTAGATAACTTTCAAGTGTTCGGATATAAATTCGGATTTATCCATTACTACAAAAATCGATGTATGATGCTTAATACTGAACTGAGGAAGGAAGTATGTTCAAGGTCTTAAATTGAAATGTAGACTCGGCATAACCTAATTTAATCCCTCTAGCGCTGCTAGCGCCTTCAGCTGTCATCAAAATTTTACAAACACCTCCTAAAAAAAAAGAAACAAAAACGTCAAAACCGCAAATTTCCACTAAATGTCATCAGCGTTTGTCATCGTTCATCGCCTGCAAAGAAAAAGGTTTGTCTAGGTTTATGTAATTTTTTTGTTTTTTACCAATATTTATTGATAAATCCAAACAAAAGATACCAATTGAGTTAATTTCAACTCTATCGTACTCTGCTAACAACTCAAAATGTATTTATGTATAATAAATTAAATTGTATTTAAAACAAAACAAGATTCAATTCAATGTGGTGTGAAGTGGTTGTTCTTGTTCGCACATCGTAGCCGTCCTCGTCGTCGTCGTCGTTCTTCTTGCCTTGGGGAAATGTCAAAAGTTTTTCATTCAAAAACCAAAAGGAAAAAAATCATCAATAGTTCTCTCCTGCGAAGATTATTTTGATTTTCCAAAACAACACCCGAGTCCCGAGTTAACCCCTGCAAAGATAAATTGTTGTTTGTTTCGTTATAAATCGTTTCAATCCCATCCCAAGCGAAGATATTAAATTCGGGTGTCGTTTTGGAAAATTCAATTTTGCGGTATTGTTTTGCTGCAATATATACAAAATTTATATATTTTTGCATTTCTATTACGCGAAAAGGTGGCAATTGCTTTCATAACATAACACTTCACTCCTAGCACACCATAACTTGTAGTTTTAGTTATCATATTAGCGAGTTTTGTTATTGAATGATAAAATAAATTTTTCTGTTACAGTCGTCTCCAGTGAATCAAGTGCAAACGAACCCAATAGTGAAGGTGTAATAAATTACAACGCGCCTAGTGTGTGTGTGAGTTTGTCTCTGCCAGAGCCAGAAGCCAGACACAAGAAAGATAAACCAAATCTGAAAAGAACGGCTAAGAAATGGTCGTTTGGAATGCGACTCGTCGTAATGTTCGTATCCTTCTTGTGGGGGATCCGGGCGTTGGCAAGACCTCACTGATTTTATCGTTGGTCAGTGAGGAATTCCCCGAAGATGTGCCCGCCAAAGCTGAAGAGATCACAATTCCTGCTAATGTAACACCGGAACAAGTTCCAACTAATATTGTGGATTATTCAAGTAAGTTTATGAATACCTATGATGTAATTAATTAAATAATATTTCTTTATTGAAGTTTTTATCTTAGTGCATTAACCCGGTTTAACTTTACTTTTTAATTGACTCATGGTTTATTCCTAAGAATAATAATTTTCCGATTTAAAAAATAAAAAATATGAATAAAAGCTTAAAAGTCCAAGCGACTTGACTTCTTATATCAATTAGGTATAACAGTTTGTAACTTTTTGCGTCGTTTAAAAAATAGGTGCTAAATTGTATTTTAGATCATTGTAAGAAAATTGTGGTTGGTTTTCAAACAAGATCAAGTGAGTCTAAGTATCATAGCGTCCTTGTTGTAGCAACACAATTTTCAATACATTTAGGAAGTTGTATAATTGGCTTTGAATTTGGTGTTAATATTAGAGTAAAGATGAGAGGATATAATTTTTTTATCATTTTCCCTGAGCAATAGCATCTTGAACGAGATGATGACAAACAAAACTAAGATATGATTTTTTTTTAAGAAAACTATCGGAGAAAGATTCGAAACACATAAAATCACGAAAGTGAAAGTATTGAAAAGTCAAAGTTATACAATTTTCGAAGCGACGCAAGTCCTATCTTCGATTGAATATTGGTGTTTAAAACTCAAGACTTGCTTCATTTTTAAAAAAAATTATTTCATAAGAGAAAAAATGTGAAAAAGTATAAATTAAAAAATTAGCCAAAAAAAAATATTTGAACTCTAAACAAAAAATCAATTATGACAAGAACCTTTAATAAATTTTAACTACAAAGCCCCACTTGATAAATTTCATCAAAATCGTTAGAGCCGTTTCCGAGGTAAAAATGTTTTGCCATAACGTTTATATGACAGATACCTTTATTCTATATAAATATTAAATTTCAAGTTTGAAGAAAATTGCTTCAATAGTTTAAGCTGCGAGGTAGACATAGTCAGATATCTCGAGTTCAATTTTATTACGAATAATTAAATCCATAACATTTATGCCATGTTTGATAAAAATCTTTTTATGCATACAAATCTACTTTTTATTAACCTTAAAAATGTATTTTCTTTCAGATATCGAACAAACAGACGAAGTTCTTGCAGAAGAAATTCAAAAAGCTCACGTTGTTTGCATTGTTTATGCTGTCGATGACGATGAGACGCTGGATCGTATCACATCGCATTGGTTACCATTTATTCGCAGCTCATGCAATATAAATGAGAAGGAACAACAGCAAATAAGAAAACCAGTTGTTTTGGTTGGAAATAAAGTCGATTTGGTAGAATACTCGACAATTGATGTACGTTTTTTTTTCTTGAATATCAAATTTTAAACTCGAATTAAAAAATAAAATTTATTATATTAATAGAGTGTTCTTACAATAATGGAAGACTTTCCGGAAGTAGAAAGCTGTGTGGAATGCTCGGCAAAGACTTTACACAACATTTCAGAAATGTTTTATTACGCACAAAAAGCTGTTTTACATCCAACATCACCGCTTTATATTATGGAAGAGCAAGATGTAAGTAAAATTTTGGATTTTTTTGTGACTTCTATTCATTTTGAATTTATACAAAATTCTTAAATAATAAAATGCAACTTCTTCTACAGCTAACACCAGCGTGCAAAAAATCATTAGTTCGGATTTTTAAAATATGCGATATTGACGGTGACAATTTGCTTAACGACTACGAACTTAATTTATTCCAAAGACGATGCTTCAACACCCCACTCCAGCCACAAATCCTTGACGAAGTTAAGGCCGTCATTTTAAAAAATATACCCGACGGTATTTATAATGATGCGGTTACCCTAAAAGGTTTCCTATTCCTACACTGCCTGTTCGTACAGAGGGGACGCAATGAAACCACATGGGCGGTTTTGCGTCGATTTGGCTACAGTGAAAATTTGGAAATGTGCAAAGAATATTTACAGCCTCCAATTAAAATACCTCCCGGCAGCAGTACAGAACTCTCACATCGCGGCCAGCAATTTTTAATTGCGCTATTCGAGAGGTATGATAAAGATGGAGATGGTGCACTATCGCCAGATGAACACAAGATGGTCTTCAGTACGTGTCCTTCGGCGCCATGGTCATATTCTACAGATATTCGTAAGTCGTGCCCAGTGAACGATAGAGGCTGGGTAACACTTCATGGTTGGCTGTGCCGCTGGACGCTCATGACTCTGATTGATCTGCCAAAAACGCTCGAGTATTTGGGCTATTTGGGATTTAATGTACATGAAAACGAATCACAGTTGGCAGCGATTCATGTGACGCGAGAGCGTAGAATCGATTTGGCCAAGAGACAAAGTAGCAGGTCAGTTTACATGTGTCATGTAATTGGCCCCAAAGGAGCTGGCAAGACTGGTTTGTGTCGTGGTTTACTTGTGGAAGATATGAAAAACTTAATTGGAAAAGATTTCAAAACAAACATTGTCTATTGTGTGAATACAGTTCAAGTGTACGGACAGGAAAAACATCTTATCTTAAGGGATATTGAAGTGAAACAGGTTCTCGATCCATTGCAACCGCAAGAAGTCAATTGTGATGTCGCTTGTCTTGTTTATGACACCTCAAATCCACGTTCTTTTGAATATGTGGCCCGAATCTACATCAAATACTATGCCGAAAGTAAGATTCCGGTAATGATTGTTGGAACAAAAGGTGATCTTGGTGAGAATCGGCAGGATTATCTATTGCAGCCGGCGGAATTTTGTGAGAAATACAAAATCCTACAACCGCATATATTTACGTTGAAGAATAATAAAAAAGAACTTTACATAAAATTAGCAACTATGGCTGCCTTCCCGTGAGTATTAAATTTAAATTTTTTAAAAATTCATAATGGAATGATGATGCAATGCGCGTTTTTTTATAACTATCTTGTTTCCTTTTTGCTAGGAATGCCTAATAACATTAAAATTAATATTGAAATTGGGATACTTAACAAGTACTTGTGTTTGTATCTTACTTAACAAAATGTTTTGTGTAATAGAGAACAAAAAGAAAAAGAAAAAAAAAACTGTAGGAGGTTTGAGAAATTAGAATGGGTGATAGTGAGCTTTAGTTGAACTTCAAAATTTGCAAATTTAGGTTTTGGTGAAATATATATGGTTAAGGGAGTAATATTTCATACTTTCCAACTACATATGTTTATTTAGAGCTAGTGCATTTAGGAAGATATTTAATTTTTTTGTTGATATTTTTTTTATTTATTTTGCAAAGTGTTTTTCTAAACTGGGATCTGCTCTAAATTGCGAGTTGATAGCTTTATCTTTTTTGAATTGATCAGTTTATGCAGTTTTTTTATGAAAGTTGAAATAAATCAATGACATCAGAATACATTTTTTCCTATTTCCTATATCATCAATCGCAAAAGAAATCTCTCGTAATCTATTCCCCTTTTATTGAGATGAGATGACAGTCGACGCCCTACCAAAATGAGCTCGACGTTTGGGTTTTTCAAACATGTGCTGTGCATCGTCTGGAATATAAATGAAATAGGGATTAAAATACACATCATTAGCACCACGCAAAATACATAATTCAACCATATAAAGGTTTATGATTTGCCGAAAATTAACTTCCGCAGACAGAATTTGAAAAAAAAAAATCGTTGGCATCATTATTTGCTCATTACATAGTTTAAATATTTCCTTTTTTAATTAGTTTTTCGTGGACGTAGGTATAAATCTTATTTTCTCATACGGATACACTTTACAAATTGATTAGCATTGAGTAAATTGATTCCTTGACACAGGAACATAAAATAAAAAGTAATATCAAGTAAATATTTTTGATGATTTTGATTTTAGTATTTTTATATTTGTTGGCTAATTAAGAAAAATGTGTTTCTATTCTGGTCGGGTTTTTTTTTAAGCGTTAGCGTTTATGTGACAGTATACTATTAGAAAAACGTAGACATCTTGATAAAAAATAAAAGAAGTAAATTGTCTTTGACATAACTTTAACAAAATAAAAAAAAAATTAATACAGTTTTTCTGAGACCATACAATTTGGACTTGCAAAACTAAGAAAAATATTGAATGGGAGCGTTCATTCTTGGTGTTTCCATAAATGCAGTGTTCATAATTTGTTTTTGTTTTTCACGAAAATGCAGTAGTTTTGACTAAGGATTTCAAAAATCGTATAAAATGTGATAAATTTTTTACTTTTGTTCCAAATGTGTAGCATATTTTGCGATATCTTAAAAAAAAACATGAAATATGAATCCCGATTGTCTTATGTTTCATCTCAATAAAAAAAAAACAATATTTTCAACAACTCTTCAACACTAAAACAAACTGAAATAAATATTGTTTCTCTAATTTTTTTGCTGGTATAGTTTTTTGTCTTTTGCCAATTTTCTTTCTATCAATTGATGCATCTAACTTTTACTATAGAAAATAAATTTTCATTTAGCTTACACAAAAAACTCGCATTGCATCTACCTTTTTTCCAATTTTCTTTTAAATAAAAATGAACATTTGAAAAAGTATTAAGCTATTCCCTAGAAAAACGCTGCCATAAACAATTTTTACTTACATTATGTACGTTGATTTTTTCCTTATTCCAATTTTGTCCCTTTTTTTCTATATTCTTTATGTGGTGGTGTCATGCGGTTGGGAAATTGTATTTGTATTGTAGTCGTTTTCAAGCCGCTTGGATATTATTTTACAAGCACAGGTTGGTACAGCTGTGGGAGTCAGCGTAAGTGTGATTTATATTGCTGAATTAATAAAACTAAAATATGTTTTTTTTTTTACTCGTCTTCTTCTTTAACACTCTTAGAGGCAAATATAAGAGAGCAATTAGTCATATAGAGACTTTCAAACAAACTATTATTTGTCATCTCATATACATAAGTTTTCTCTTTAAATATTTACACATTTGTTTCTGATTATTATTATTTTTGAACTTTTATTATTTTATATAGTGCGTTATTTTTTTTGCTTCTGTTTCTTTCTTTTAGGATAGTAATAGTTTATGCTTGTGTGTTTTATATATTTTTTTAAAATTTATATTTACATTCTTATAATAACAAACTAACCTTTGTAAGATGATCTTTTTATTTGTATTTCTAATTGCTTTAATTTATTATCATACATATCATTAAGCTTGCATTAGAACCCAATGCTTGTGAAAGAAACCTTAATCTTTCCTTTTTTTTTCTTGTAAATCAACTAACTAATGTCTTATGTGAATTTAATTCAATTCAATTAAGAATAATAAAAAAAAATATTGCTGCAATTTTAAACAGACATATTATCTATCCTTTAATTAGATGACTTGATTTATTCTTCTTTTGAGGTTAAGAAGTAAATTGATACAATCAAGTTAGTCGATACAATCGAGTGTAATCATTATTTCGTTTTTCTCAAAAAGGGTTTCAAAGTTTTTGATTAAAAAAAGAATGAAACTGCTTTCGATTATTTCAGACGAAGGTTACTATTGTTTAAAAAAATGTCTTAACCGTTAAGGTAATTTTCTTTTTTTAACTTTTTCTATTACTAGTCGTTAGCATATCAAAACTTAAATATTTAACATCAACAATAGATCTTATGTGATAGGTTATGATGGGGAAAATTAGACTAGTTTAGACTCTTCCTATGGCTTCGAAGCAAAAAAAACGAAGCAACAGGACACACTCATTCACCAACAAATATCCAATTTGGTCAAATCATTTAATCAAAAAAGGAGGTCATAAGTCCTTAAGTTGAAAATGCATTTTTAAGTATCGTGCCAGCAAACTGTCCTTAATCTTGCTTGTTAAAATTGGCTTTCAAATCCATGAGACATAAGTTTGCAATTGTTTGTCTAAAATAGAATTTCTACCCTCTAATTTTATTATTATTTTCCGTAATGAATGTACATAAATTTTTTACCAGTTACTTTTTTATGCAAACTTCCGCATGTGAATAAGAAAAACTACTTTAAAAAAGCTTAAATACGGACATTTGTTTATTTAATTTGTTTTTATTTACAATTTAGACATCTACGTCAGTTCGGTTTAGCAACAGAAGATCCAACAGTATGGTGGAAAGCAGGAATTGGAATTGCCGCAGCAACACTTCTTGGATTCTTTATGATGAAAGCCTTCCATGGTTCCGGACCACATTCAAAATAAAATTTTAATTTAATCTAAGTCGTTAAACAAAAATCACAAAATAAAAACAAAAAAACATACATACATACATATTTTTATATTTAAAACCAATGAACAAAAACAAAATAAGCAAACCATATATCTATACCTATCCTATATTATCTACAAATCAAAAAATTGAAACCAAAATTTATTGTAAAAAAAAAAGATATATTTGCAAAATATCTTCATTTAGTTTTGCTTTTCAAGTAAAATTTTATCCAAAAATATATTCTAACTTAAATCTTATAAGCAATATTATATTCTTACAAGTCATTATATTTTATATTTAAAAAAAGCAACACTAAACTTATTATTATATTTTTTTATTAAGGTACTTTAAAATATCTCTGACTTACTTACCTTTTAATTGGCAAAACTATCGTGTTGAAGTAATAAATTGATAGTTTTTTTTTGTAAATATTTTGTTAAGATTTTATATAAAATAACTGAGTGAGAGTGTACTGTTTAAATTTATTCTTTTTTTTAAGTCATTTGTTGAGCTTTTCTGAATTGCTCAATATTGAACTGCCAAATTAAATGTTGATTTGTAATAATAAATTTTTCTCAGTAGGTTTTTATTACTTTGGCATTTCAATATGCTTCTTTAACATTTTCTAAAATTGCACAGGAGTAATCTTTATTTTTATTGTAAGAATTAAACATTTTTGAATTGATTCCAACATTTGAATTTAAAGAGCCAACTATTTGCTTATCTAAATAAAATTTATTTTAGCAACTGCCATTTATGAAACATTAAATTGATTGGTATTTTTCCATGTTTTTAAATCAAACTGTAGTAAACTGTTGAGATTTAAAAATCAGGGCCACCTGTTGCTTGATTTCATTTTTGACATTGTCAAACTTGAATCACAGTCTTAGGAGTATTAAATGTGGTAGATTTCGATTATGTGTAAGAAACATTTTTAAAAAATCAATGGACTTTCGTGAATAAAATTTCCCTTTGAATTTTTCCAACCTTTTAGAATTGAAACGCCAATGGCCAATATATTTTTTCAGAATGATTTAATTTTAAATTGAGTTCATGAAAAGTACAATGAGAAAATAAAAATGAGTACAATTTCCAAGGAATTTTACCCACGATATCCCCCAATACATAATAACTAGAGTTTTTAAATATGTTTTGAAAAAGCAAAATTAAACTCCTTTCTAAAGTAATTTACATAAAGATTTACATACAACACGTTGAAAAAAAGTTAAATTGATTAAAATTTTGCATTAAGATATAGTTTTGTTTTATCTTTTAAATTAAATAACAATTGAAAATAGATCTTAAAACAAAAAGTTAAAATATATAATCAATAAAAAGAAGTATATGTATAACGATTTAATATTACAACTATCTATAAAACTATCATACGGTATAATATATATTATATATTTTTAGTCAGAGCGAAGGTATGTAAATATTAGTGCAATAAAACATTCAAACTGATTTCAGTCTTTTTGAGCAAAAAAGGAACTATTTATTGTTGTCTTTCATTCTTAATTTATTGTAGAAATAAAAGTTATGTCTTCTTGATGTATGGCCAATTTGTGATTTAGATTTAGACCCATTTTTGTTTTTTTTTAGTGTGAGATTAAAGTTGACTTCAAGTTAAATTACCAAATATGTTTGGCTATCTTCAAAGAAACTAGACCTAAGGCCAATGGATTCAAAGAAACCATTCTTGTATACATTTAAGTTATTTTTTCAAAACATTTTTGAGTTTTTGAATTCGATCTTTAACGGAAAATAGATAAAAGTTTATTTTTTTTAATAATTACGGAAATGGAATTGATTTCCGAATTAATTTTCCAATGGAAATCAGAATAAGGTGAAATTAAAATATTTATAATTGTTTAACGATTTTCGCGTTATTAAAAACTCAACTCAAACTCAAAAGATTTCTTTTAAATTTTTGAAAATTTTTACGAGCAATATAGGGCATAATCGTGTACATGTGTCCTTGTATATTAAGTATTCATTTTTTGGTCCTGGAGAGCATATTCAACTTCTTGACTTGTCGAAGAACTAAACTATACTTTTCTTTAGAATCCAACCCTCACCTTAGAATTGCCCAAATTTTTTGACATACTCGAATTCAAAATTACGAAACCACCTATGTATTTTGCTTTGTTTGTTTTTCAAAAAAAAAAATAGTATCTGGTAAAATACATATTTAGTGCGTTTTTTAATTCAAATATCTGAAAAAACTTGATGTATTAGAGCCTTAATTTGTTAATTTTCTAGTTTTTTTTCCTTCTTCAAAAAACAGCTTTGAGCACTTTTAACAGACACATACATACAAGTGTATATACTCGTAAATAAAAACATTGTCAGAGATCATGACAATCGCCGGTAAATGGAAAAAAATGAAGTTCTCATCAATTTAAAAAAAAAATACATAAATGTTTGTAACAAAAAAATTTTCAAATGTAACGGTAACTTTCGCTCAAACGAAGATGGCTTCACATCCGCTCGCATAAATACTCTTTTTGCAGCCAAATCAGCTGATACGCTGCTAAGTCTGCACAAAAACTGATAACAAGGTGTCAAAAAACTGACAGTAGAGTAGTGACCACTGTGATATTTTGGGTTAAGAGAAAGTGTGAAATTCGGCGATGTTTTTAATAAATAGAATTATAAAACAAAATAACTTAAATACAATTCAAAGAACATGTAAATTTAGTTTAAGTGCAATTAGTGCAGCTAAGAAAAAAGTGTGTATAGTTGGTGCTGGACCCGCAGGCTTCTATGCTGCTCAATACATTTTGAAGCATCTACCCGATTGTGATGTGGATGTTCTGGAGAAATTGCCAGTTCCATTTGGTCTAGTTCGGTGAGTTGAATTGAAATTTACCCAAAAATTATTGCACGCAATATATTTCCCAAATAACCTTAAATAAAATAATTTATAAATCTTGTTATATTATGGTGTTTTAAAATAAGTTACTTCCGACAGAATCTAAGCTAAAAGTTGGCCTGGAATAGGTGGGCTGAAGAAGAAAGATTGCTAGAAGAATTAAAAACAACAAAAATCTACAAAGAAAATCCATTGAGTTTTGTGGGTTATAGCTTATAGGTATCAGCACGAACTGTAGGAGTAGATTTACAGTTTGGTTTTCTTAAAATTTATTTATTTAAAATTTGTGTTTTTAGAATAAGCTTTAATTATTCAAGTTTCAATAATCATTGCAAAAAGTGTAATTGTTTTTGCAATTAGCTTATCATTCTAAGAAATATGTAAGATAAAGATGATATGAATGTACTTAAGTACCCCCATGTAGGTATAGTACCTAGGGTAAATGTTTTATTTCTCTGATGGCGTTTTCAATTTGCAATCCGGAATTGGTTTTATGTAGATTCGGATTTTGCTTCTGATTTCAAATCCAGAAGAGAAATTTTCTTCTTTTTAAGAATCACTTTTACCCAATTGAACGCATTCAGAATGCTTTTCTCTGCTTCCCGATTGCCAATTGAAAACGCCATGACAGTCATACATAAAAATGAAGAAATGTTTCTAATGCAACTTTATTTGTATGTATGTAGGTTTCTTTATATTTGTCAATGCTAAAACTAAATTCTCTTTCCAGCTGTATTTCTTAATTTATTTTCTACTTAATATAGATAGTTTTAACTTAGCAGGAATACTTGCTTCCTTGACCTCTGAGCTGATTTTTCAACCATCTGTTAAGAAGAATAAGTACTATCTGAGATTTAAAATTGGCTCTGAGCCTGATATACCCACTCAAAAGTCTATGAGACCCATAACTCAAAAAATCCCCCTTCGTTAGCTTAAAAAGTATTTCCCTGAAACTTATGAGCGCTCGGTGAATACCACCCTCGTCCATATAAGAAATATATCGGAAAATATGTTGCCTATTGGAATACTAGGTAGGTAAATGAAATTTATTGAAGAGCATTATATTTTAAACTCGTACCTAATTGTTAATACAAATGCATAAAACAAAACATTTCTAACTTTTATCAATGTTTTTTTTTTCATCAATGAAAAATTCTAGATCTAGAAATATTTGTATCTCGGCTTTTTATATTAATATACAAATGCGTTAATTTCCTTGAAACCTAATTTTTTTAAATGAATAAATATTACACAAACCTATTACGAGTGTCAATATAATAAAACCCAATATAATAAGAAAATGAATCATGTTTTCGTTAAAAGTTAAAAATGTTTTTGTTATTCCAAACGGTCATCATCATATTGAATGGTCGAAAATTTATTGAAATGGCTTGTTTAATATTTAATTTCAGCACTAACAAACTTTAACTTGATTGTTGACAATCACTATAAAGTTGAATCGCCCTTATTACTCAAAACGATTTGTAAAGGATTTGAAGAAGATCACGTTCCGACCTGACCCACAATTCAGAATTATTATTTTTGTTTCAAATTAAAAGGGGATTCCTTAAAAAGTAATTCAAGGTTTTCTCTCTAGATAGAATGATAATAAAGAATATACATACATACATATATCGAATACTCTTTAAATTTCGTGTGTTACGTACAATTTCTTGTTATCAATATTAAAACCACCAAGAGGGGATTTTTATGCAAATTTAAATCAATTAATATATAAACATTATAAATTCATCACTACGTGTCAAATGATTCAGTTCAATCCTAAGCTAAGCAAGATAAAGTTTCCAAAATGCAATTATTTCGTGTAGTATTTGCAATTTTAATTTGTGTCTCTTTGTTAAATCTTGCCATAGGAATGCCACAAAAACTAGTGGGTCAATCTTTGAATGAGCATAAAAGAATTATTAGAAGAGTTGCGCGTAGGTCAAATTCGTTTTAATTTTTTTGAACAAATAAATATTTTATTTTTGAATTGTAGCATCATTGCAAGTGTTTCAAGAAGCCAATCAGTGTAGTGGAACATCGAGTGATCTGGTCGATTGTCAAAGATTTTGTGTATCAAGACGATTTATGAAAAGTGGATGTAATTTTAATAGAAATGCTTGTATTTGTTCGGATATAACATTTGATTTTGAAAACTATGATGGAGAAAATCAATTATTTATATGAAATTAAAAAAATATAAAAAAATTGCTTGTTTTTATTCTGCACTACTTGTTTTTTTTTTTATTCCGCAATATGGTCACAGAAGGATAACTTTTTCCATGATCTCGATTTCAAAAGGTGAACATTAATTTAGAAAATAATTAATTAGAAAATTAATTGTACGTAGTTTGTGCTTGTTAGTAAAATTATAAATGTGTCATCTGCAATTTCCAATTCCTACTTTCCTTCTACTAAGTACGTATCATGTTCTTTAAAGTCAGGAATGTTAACAGGGCTGGACCGATAAAAAAAGTTCTTCTTCCCATGATATTTACCGATATTTTTGGGTTTAAAAATATTTTTTTTTCGAACTTTTTTAAAAAGTAAAATGCAAAATTAATAAATATAATATTTGTATAGAATTCATTTTGCATTAAAATCTTTTCATAAAAATTGTTGAATTATTGATTCAAAATATCTTGTAAGGGCTTTTGTGCACAAAAATTTATATAAAATAAAAATTAAATTAAAAAACTTAATTCAACTTAGTTGAATTATACATATGTATCACTGAACGAGATTTTTTAAACAAAAACTGTAAAAATTAAAAAAAATAATTAATAATTAAAAAAAACACATAATTTTTTAAATTTAAAAATTGATCTTTCTTACATCGTTAATTATCAGTGAAAAATTTGAAATTATGCACAAATTATGGTACTTATAAAATGTTAAGAAAAATTCATTGTTAGTTATTTTTTTACTTCTAACAAAAATATGACATTTTTCACTTGCGGGTCTTGTAAATAGTTAAAATTATTTGGTTTTTTAAAGCCATTATTAACGTTACCAGATTTTTGATCTTCTTAAAAACGGTTTGACGGATTATATTATAATTTTTTGTGAATAAGGTAATCTTAATAATATCCCATATCATAATTTTCACGATAATATTTTTGAAATTTTGTTTATGAGTGTATATTTTTTAATTCTTAAAACTTACCTACCTACTTTCTCATTTTTGTAATTTTTTTTGTTTATTCTAAACTATGTGCTTTTACATAGGAGCAAGATTTGGCAACCCAATCATGTATTTTGTTGTATATTACGTAACTTTTAAGGTTTTCGCGGTCGTTGTTTTAAGAAACTCAAAAAAAAAATACGTTTTTTAACCTAACCTGTCCTACCTGGTTATGAAAACCTGTCCTACATATGTAATATGTTTTGACAATTTTCAAGCAGTTCTTCAAATTCATATTTCATCATCCATCAGCAAGTTCTTATTAGCTTTCTACGTTTTTTTTTTTAACGACCCTATACGTTAAGATCATTTTACTTTAATTTTTTTTTTATTATCTTCTTCGAACTTTAATTACATGTACACCCCTTGACAACATTGCATTTTCCACCGCTATCTTTTCCCGTTAGGAAACAAAAAACGGTACACGATGCATTTGATAAACCGAGACCACTGAAAAGAATGTTGCAAGGTTCTAAAAAAAGCAAAATATTTTTATTATAGAATGTTATTTATTTTTCGTTTCTTAAAAACTTACTCATCTTGAGGAGATTATTATTTTGATTATTTTCAATAAAAGTTTTTAGTCCATCTGAAAGAAACAAAACAGTGGAAGGTAAAAACATATAATTTATAATTTAATCTATTACCTAAGAAACTGCCTGATCCAGCTTCAGTGCAGCCAAGAATTGCAAATAAGCAAATTAATTTCCAAATAGTTGATTTCATATTGAATACTAAACTAAAAAACTATCCGGAAGCCACCTTATAAACCGCCCATTAGACCTATAAGACCTTACTACTTTTATAATGATACCTAAGCTTTACTCTAATTAATTCTAATGATGTTCTTATCTTGTTTTGTTTGTTAACTAATTACAGTTTCGGTGTAGCACCTGATCATCCGGAGGTGAAAAATGTAATCAACACATTTACAAAAACAGCGGAAAACCCTCGATTTAAGTTCTTGGGAAACCTAAGTTTGGGAAAGGACTTTAGTATACAAGATTTGCGAGATAACTATCATGCAGTCCTTTTAACTTATGGAGCAGATGAAGATCGTCGCATGAATATTCCAAATGAAAATTGTAAAAATCTAATATCAGCAAGAAAGTTTGTAGCTTGGTATAACGGACTACCAGGATCAGAAAATCTTAATCCTGATTTGAGTGGGGATACAGTAACTTTAGTGGGACAGGGTAATGTTGCAATTGATATTGCAAGAATACTGCTATCACAGGTTGATGCACTTAAAGTGAGTTCTTGATTATTATCTTCTATATTTTATTTTTTTTTAAATGATTTTTTCAAGTCAACAGATATAACCGATTATGCCCTAGAAGCTTTATCCAGTAGCAAAATAAAAAATATATACTTGGTCGGTCGAAGAGGACCGCTTCAGGCGGCTTTTACTATCAAAGAACTAAGAGAGATATTAAAGTTACCAAATGTTTCAACTGTTTGGAGAAAATCTGATTTTAAAGGTAAATGAAAATTAATTTAAATTTTAGTTTATTGCCAAGAAAATGGAGAGAAATTACCTTGAAAGTCTAGGTTTACATAAATAACCTACGTTCAATGTTTTATTCTTTCAACAACAAAACCGTCCTTTTTTCTAGATATCCCTGAGATCGTCGATTCTCTAGCACGACCCCGCAAACGGCTTACAGAACTAATGCTTAAAAGTCTTAGCGAACAGCAGCAATCTTCACGCACAAACGAAAAGAAATTTTTGCCAGTATTCCAAAGAGCTCCGAAAGAAATTCATGACGATTTCATTGAATTTTATGTGACAGAGATCAAAGGAAACACAGCCATTCCTACAGATGTGTGTGAAAAATTCCAGACCGATTTAATATTAAGATCTATAGGTTACAAATCGATATCAGTGGATAAAAAGATCAACTTTGATGAAAATCGAGGATATGTTGTTAATAAAGAAGGTAAACTAAATTTTAGTTAGAATGGACAAACGTGTTTATTTCAAACATTTATTTATTCCAAATTATAAAGGTCGGGTTCTTCAAATGAACTCTCAAAATGGAGACATAGATAAAGGGCTCTATGTAGCTGGTTGGCTTGGAACAGGCCCAACCGGAGTAATCCTCACGACTATGAATGGTGCCTTTGGTGTTGCGAAAGCAATTTGTGATGATGTTCAACAAAATGTCATTGATACCGAAACATTGAAAACAGGATTGGATGTAAGTGATAAACGTGTTGTAACATGGAAAGGCTGGACGGAAATTGATAAATTCGAAGTCGAGATTGGCAAAGCTAAAGGGAAGCCGAGGGAAAAAATTATAGATATTGAAAAAATGTTACAAATTGCTGGTGTGTGAAAAATTTTTAAATATTTTTTTTATTTTTGTATGGACAAATAAATGGTTTCTTTATAAGGTATGCAAAATTTGTTTGCTTGATCGTAAAACAAGTATCATTAATGAGGTGGGTTAGGGCAATACATGAGCGATAATTTTTTTTAAATTCTTCATCAACTTTTGATTTTAATAATTTTTACAATAACTAAAAAACTAGAGAAGATACTTTCGAAAAATACAAATCTTAAGATCAAAATTGATGTCACTACAAAAGTTCTGTTGTTGTCACTAAGAGAACAAAGCGAATCGACAAACCTAAATTCGGAATTTTACGAAGCGATCGACATTTTGTTAATGCAAATGACAAATTCATTTTGTTTATTGGTCCTCCCAGATCAACGGAGGGAAATTTATCCCACTTTGGAAACAATTTTTTCTTACAATAAGCGATGCTTGACAAATAAAAGGAGGTAATAATAATAAAACGAATACCAGTACTGTAAAGCAATCTGCCTAAATATGCTTAGATTACCTACCTACTTCTAGTGAAAAAAAAAAACGAAATGAGAAAGTAGCTCAAATTTAAATTATTTTTATTAATTTTTAAATTGTTCAATCAAGTTAAATAACTAACTCGCAAATGCGTTTATAAAAAAATAAATCCGATAAAAATTTTAAGTGTAATAAAAAATTAATATGGAATTAGTTTCAACTCCGGAACCTCATTTTATTCCTGGGTTAGCATCAAACTTTCCATTACTTCCATTTGAATTTAAAAAATATCGAATTATTAATTCCTAAGATACACAGGACATTGCCCTCAGTATCTGTACCGTGTGGGAAAAACTTATGGAAAACTCACACACAAACTTCTTATCGATCCTTGTGTCCATCATTCACCGAAAATTTTAATTGCTGCTCCAAATGGTGTAGAAACTGCTGAAGATAAACCATCCTTCAAAGAAATCGATCTTATCAAGACTCGTGAGAGAGAAGGTGAAGCAGTTCTCAAACATCCCATCATTCCTGGATACAATGGATTCATTCCAAATATTCATTCAAAAATTGGTGATCGATTTTTGGCAGCAGCTACAGCCGGTGTTGCTGAACATGAAAAATATATGCAGCAGTTGAAATGTGAACGTAGAAACTTAAAGCATAGATGTTTACTACAAAGTGGTCAGGGGCTTTATGGTAGAAATTTAGGAGAAATATCGGTATGTAAAAGTAACTGATGTCCGTATTCACCGAGCACTCTTAAATTGAGAAACATTGTAACTTAAAATATCCTCCCTCATTAGCTCATGAAGAATAATTTTTAAAAATTATTGAGGAGGTATATTTTGAGTTAAGAGGCTCTTAAACTTAGACACTCCGTAAAATTATATTTTAATTAAAACTAAAATGTTTGTTAGATGCAAAAAACGACTTATCAACTACCACTTATACCAGTACGAAAAGAAGCTGAAGGTATAATAAGACAAATGGGTGATGATTATTCCGATGGTACAATCGATATTCCATATTCAAAACATACTGCTCCACATTTTATGGTTGATAAAGATCCCGAAAAATATATTATGAAAGGTAGGTTTTTTTCTACATCCTTGTCTACAACAGGCTATAAAATAAAAGGTCAACAACTTCAATTTTCTTAATCTTTTATTCATTTTTGGCCTTACTTTTAAACTTTGCCTTACTTTAGACAGCTGTTAAACTTTGGAAAACATGTTATTAAACATTGTTTAATGCCGGTTGTCTTAACCGTGATTGAAGTGATATTTATTTTGATTATAATCCGAGTTAGCTAGTTGTAAACATATGCTGCTTGGCAAATCACAAGCTATACTCTACTAGTTAGCTACTTGACTAGCTAGCTTCTCAATCTAGATCAATCTCAAGATTTGTAATAGTGAGTAACCAGATACAGTGAGTATTAGCTCGTCTAAAATCCGGATAAAAAAAAATCTAATAATTAAGATGGTGTATCTGCATATTTAATTGAGCTCCCTTTTCATTTATTTATTTAGTTTATTACTCAGTATATATTTCTTGAGAGTAATAAAATTTCTGAGCATATAATTTTGTGTTCCTAATGTTCCACCAATCTTTAATTGGCTTTTTAATTTTAAAATGGAACAAGAGGTTGTTAAATTTTTAAAAGCATTTGGTAAAATAATTGATAGAAAAAGTTGGGAAATATTCGAAAACCTCTTCTTAGATCTCATGAAATGTATGTACGCTGGCCATCCCATACGAGGTGAATCAAATCTCCCCAAAGTCTTACAGATCTCAGAAAATATAAATATTTGTTCTACTTCTAACGTTCTAACCTTTTTTATTCAACTAAAATTCTTTGAATAGGATATGGTGGTCATATTCCGATGGCTTTAAATCGTATTGGAGAGAGTAACAAGGAGCTAACAGCAAATGCACTTTGTGATTTTTCAAACGATTACCTACAACGGCACAATTCAAAATGGGTGTCATCAGAAATTAGTTCATCACAATCATCAACTGGATATTTCAAAATTTACCATCAAAACACAGGTATGATCCCCAGTTACGCTGGTCATGTACCAGGAGAAATTTTCAAATTTGGCAGTACCTATGGAAAAAACACTATTGATGCGAAGCGGTGGTTAGAAGAACATTCATAAATTAAAAGTCTAGACTTAAAAAAAAAAATTTTATTTAAAACTGAATAAATTCTTTATTTAACATTGAGCGGCAATTTAACTTCAAATAATTTCATACGAATATGTTTTATTAAGAAACTAAAGTAGTTCCATTGCAGCATAATTTCGCCGAGTGTTCTTATCGTCTTTGAAGCAATTTATAAATATTTGCCTACACTATGCTTGTTTGAAACATTAATATATTTGAGAAATCGTGAAGTTAAGCATTTTTTTACCCCCAATCGACAAAGTAGAGATATTCATTAAATGGCGTATAGTCGTGTTAAGGCTTGTCCATACCAAAGCGAAACTTTCGGATACGACCATAGAGAAAATATTTACGAGAAAATAATTACGTAAGTATTTTCTCTATGGATACGACGATGAAACAACAAAGACAGCACACTCCTCAATTTGAATGCTCGGTAATTTATGTATTTTTCATCGGCTTATGAAATTAGTTTACGAAATCTTCCGACTATTTCGCTTAAACGTTAGACCTAAAATCTGAATCACAACACAAATTCATTCTCAAAACAGTCAATTAAGGTACTAATGTAATCGGTGTGTAACTAATAACAAATTTGAATTCGTCCAATACCTACTGAACGTCCCCATCAAAATCTTTCGTCAAAAAGGGTGCATCCACAAAACTGCTCACCTTTGTTATTTTCACCACACATCTCCCACATCGCAGAAAAAATTTTCAACCAGCGCAGCGAGAAAAAAAAACTACACAACAAAAAAACAGGCAGATTTAAAAAGTTCTCTGTATCGCCGAGTACTGTGTGAATACGTCGGAAATTGAAAAAAACGAGCGCAATCAATTTTTTCGCGGAAAAAATCTCTGAAAAACTACCAAAAAAACAAAATCAAAACATTCATAGTATGGAAATTATGAATTTATTTAAATATTTTAATCAAAATTTACCAAATCGACTCCAGCAATAAGTGAAACTTTTTTTGCACTTTTTTCATTTTCCTCTTCGTCAATTCATTCCTTTTTTTTCTGTCGTTTTGTGTGAGGTGTTTACTCGAAAAAAAAAAGAAAAGATATGATACCAAGTTTATTTGATGACCTAAAAATGCATTCTGTCTCCTTTTAGCATGCACTTGTTTACTTGGTAACACCGCAGTGTATGCATCGCCTAAATATAGTGCTTACTCTTTCGTACAGATAAATTGTTGCTAATTCTTTTTTCCGTGGTGTGGTGAAGAAGTGAAGTTGTATAATTTTTGGCCAAAGAGGGAAGGATATAGAAAATACACTTTCTCGCGACGCGACGACTCCATAATTTTTACATCGAACCTTCGTTCGTTGGAATTTGTGTCTCGACTTTTTTATGACTCGCGCCGCACAAGATAAATTCACCATTTTTGTATTGGTGAATTGTGGATTCGTTAAAAAATCAAAATTTTTATATACACCTTATTTTTCGTTCTGAGTTTCTCCTCAAATAAGAAATATCACCATCGCATTGCGTTGAAAAAATAATACATTTTATCTGTTTCTCGTCTGATGAAAAGATAATTTATATAAAAAAAATATTAATTAAGTGTAAAATGTAAATAACAGAAGCGGTTTGAAGAAAAATGACCTAAAAAAAAGAAGAAAAAGAATCATTAAATGGTGTTACATCTTTATTCACATCAACGACGGAAGTGTTGTGTTTACAATATTATTTATGACATTTTGAGAAAGAGACAGCACTTGGCTAAATCTCGATTATTCCTTTAAGTTTTTCCTTGTTATTTAATTGTTTTGCAAACCGTAATTTCTAAACCAGGTAAGTGAATGCGCAAGATTAGTTGGCAATTTCATTATTATTTATGAATAATAATAATAAATTCAAATATAAATAATAATAAGAGTTGGTGTGTGAAGGAGGTATACATTTATAATGACCAGTGGGAGAGGGACAGAGTTATAACTCCGATGGAGGTTTATTGGTAGTATGATAAAGAATAATTATTTTGTAAATCCCCCTACTCTTGTTTCTCTTTCTTCCAAGTATAATAAGTCTCAGTATTTCTATTATTATTATTT
Organism: Syrphus vitripennis; assembly: GCA_958431115.1. Lineage (NCBI taxonomy): Eukaryota > Metazoa > Arthropoda > Insecta > Diptera > Syrphidae > Syrphus > Syrphus vitripennis. The sequence continues at coordinate 91,078,119 of OY288109.1, forward strand.
TTATGTAATTGCCGGCGGGATTTGTAGTTATTGCAAATTTTTATTGGAATTTATTTGTTTTTCTTTTGTAAATCTTGTAATAAAATTTATATTGGAGAGCGAATGTGAAACAACTAGATTAGCAAAGTATTCTGTCGTTTTTTTTTTCTTTTTATAGTTTTACAGCTTTGTTTATGTTTTTTTTTTTCTTTTTTGTTTTTAATTCTGTTTTTTTTTTGATAATAATACTTCGTAGGGTAAATTGCAAAACAATATGTAATAACGCTAGGAAACTTGAAAGAACACGAAAAGCAGGCTGGTTAGTGGTAGATTGTAGATAGCTAGGTAGGTACCTGTTAATAATTTTATCAGCTTGGATTTTGATCAAAAACAAGGATGTTTGGTTAAATAATTACATTTCGGTATACCAACATACATATAAGAGTTGGTAGGTACCTACATAAATAGTTTTTAACAAGTCGTAGGGGAATTTAAAATAGTTTTTAAAAGAAATTTAGCAATGGAATGTGTCCGTATTCCAAAACAAATGATTATGATTCAAGAAAAATATACTTTATGTTCTAAAACGTAAAATATAGATACAAATACAACAAAATATACAACAAACATATAATAATCTTACTTTCTATCTAATTAACATTTCAAAAAGTTATTCTGAAGAATAAAGTTTATTAAGTTTCAAAATACAAAGAAATGTTCCATGACATCTTTAATTTTACTTAGGTATTTTAAACTAACATCTTTACATTTGTAAAGAATTTTTTTTGCTATCGCTAATTCGTCATACTGAGATTGTTATTACCAAAAAATTGGGGTGGAAAAAATTGTCAATTTTTCAAGTCTGCACTTAAAATTTTAGTTTGTTGACGAGTGAACTCCAAGGTTTTGCAAGTTAAATTGTTCATTCCTTAACTTGACCGATTATAATTGGATGCAACTAAGTTCCTTTATACCTACTTTCCAAAGTGATTAAAACTTTGTATAAATGGACATGAATAGTTGTGTACATTTTAAAACGAAAATATAACATTAAAATTAGGTTTTAATGTACAGACTTGCCCTTTTAGATAATTTCGATTTTTTCAGATATTTTTTTTGGAAAAATCGCTAAAATTTCTTTTGGGCTTAAAATTGAAAAAAAACTGACTTTTTTTTGGAAATATGTTGTAAAACAGGAATTTGAAAATTGTGCCAGATTCCTACTAATGGAAAAAAAAAAACAGAAAGTGTTTTTTGTATGTTCCAACAAGGTTTAAAAATTAAGTAAAAAACAACAATTAAATGCCAAAAACAATTTACTGACGCATAACCATTTACATATAATTTTATTGCACTTGGAATTTTAAGTCACAATCTGAGCATATTTTCATATACATAATTTCATTGCAAGGTAGGATGGCTGAAGAACGTTCCTTATCGTTATCACACATAATTCAATATCCGTGTCTGTAAATTCTTTCGCAGATTCCTTCACTTCTTCATTGTCAGAAATGTTTTACAGTTATTTTACTAAAAACACATAAGAAATATTGTTTCTGGCTTTTTTTTATTTTTTTTTTCAGTCTCTTTTTCCAAGAAAAGTTTGACTTTTTTGCTAGAAAAAAGACTAGAAATTTATAATGCAATTTGGCTTTTTGTCAAAAAAAAAAAATCTAGCGTAATTTCCGAGAGCCGATAATTTTTTGTAAAAAAAAAATTAAATTAAAAACTATTTGTTCCAACCTACCTACCTATGTACATATACATACATACCAATACGTATTTTGTTCCTCAAGCAGAACAAACTTTTTTAATGGCTAGTGCTTAATTAATGCTTTTAAGTGCTCAAAAAAAAAAAAAAAATAGTGCCACAATAGGTAGTTTTGGAATAAATTAATGTTCTGCTAATTTGAAATCAAGTTCTCAATTTTCGAAAAAAACAACGAAAAAAATGAAAAATGCCAAAATTTCAACAACAAAAAAATATTTAAAAAAGGTTTAATTTTCATAGGTATCCAAAAAAAAAAAGATATCCAGAAAAACAAAAAAAAAATTATAGATACCTATCTGTAAAAATTTAATTTTTTTTTGTTTTTCATCAAAATTTGGAAAATAGTTCTGAAAATGGAGCATTTAATTCGAGCTAGGTGATCTATTTATTAACTAATCAAAAAGATTTGAGTCGAAAATTCTAATGATTTTTAAGAAAAATCGAATTTTAATAAGCAGTACATGGAGGTTAGGTTGGTTTAGAAATCCAACACACTTAGACCAAAATTAGGTCCGTTGTGATACCACATGAATCAGTTGATCAACCTCCCTCGTTGAACCAGTTAGAGCTTCGAATGAAGCGTAGGAGACAAGTGATGTCGCAGTTTACTAGATCACTGGGATCATTGAAGAAGAAGTCTCCAAGATGGAGTTTTCGTCTTTGTGATAGGGCGGGACAGGTGCAACGAAGATGAGAGACTCTCTCTTCTTCCTTTTTGTCCCTACAACTCCTGCAGATATCATTTGCAGGAGCTCCAAGTCGAAGTGCATGTCTACCTATTAAGCAGTGTCCAGTCGGGACACCTACATATAACGTAGCTAATATGCAATCTATTCCGAGAGATCAACTGTTTAGAGCGTTTGGCAATAAGCTTAGGCCAGATCACTTTTGTCGCTCGACAGGTGGTGATGTTATTCCACCTGAAGTTTGTTCTCTCTATAGTATCTTGCTTTAGCATGAGTTTGCATACTAGCTTTGTGAGCCAGCAGAGGTAAAGTTGTTCCTTCTTTTGCAAGTTCGTCAGCTTTGCAATTTCCTGGAATGTCTCTATGGCCCGGCACCCAGCAGAGGTGAATATTGAACTTTGTGGCCATCTCCGTAAGCGATGATCGACAGTTTAGGGCTGTTAGTGAATTCGTAGAGACAGAGTCCAGCACATGGAATAAATTAATCTTGATTTTTCAAAATATTTTTTTTTCGAAATTTTCACATTTTTCAATTTTTTATTCGTAAAGCATTTAAAAAGCTTATAAATACTGGATAAATAATTTCTTTTTTCGTCGTTTTTTTACGGCGATGGTTTACATGGCATCATATTATATCGAAGCCATCTTTAAAATAATAAAAGATGGCGTCTCTTCATAAGAAAGCTAGACCAAGTGATCTAGCGGAACGAAGTTGCCATCTGCAAACTAAAAGTATGTTACTTCTACTCTTATTGTGATCGCATCTTCATATGGTATTTCTTTGATACAAAGAACATTAAAAAAAAATATCAATATAGCCTAGACTACTTAAAATCTGAATTAAATTGTTAACATCCGGTTACCTATACAAAAATCACAAAAAATTGTGTATCTTCTAAACGAATGTAGTATCTTTAATTAAAAAGACTTTTCTGGAATCTTTTCTATAGTATAATTATTCTCCTTACACTTTTCAATAGAAAGCGGAAGAAAAAATTATATAATCCCAAAATATTACCATTTTTTTTTAAATTTTAAAACTTGGTTAGTAACCAAACGTTTTTTTTGACTTTTATTTTTTAATTTATCATTTGTTCCTTCATTTACCGGCTCTTTAGACTCAACTTTGTTAATTCCCACTGTTATTTAAAGTTTAATTTTTTCATTTATATTTTATTCAGTTAAGCAAATGTAGAATCTACAAAGTTACTTTCTTTGAAAATCAAATTGAATTATTCGCACATACGAAGCGCAGAATGGATTATTCTGAAGACAAAACTGAAGCAGTCTCAATGCAAACTGACGCTGAAAATGAAGACAAACGGAAACACTCTGATTCTTCCGGTGAACTTAACTCAGCGAGTGTATCTCCAAAAGATGCAGTAGATGTTGACAAAAGGAGAGAAACTCGATCAAAAGTAAGCTCCGATTTAAAGGAGTCCATTGTTGTTTCAAATTTTAGTAACAATTTTGAAATCACCAATCAGATGAAAGAAAACAAAGACATTTGTAGCCCGACATTAAATACAAAGCAATCACAGGGTCCAGAAACCATTGATAATGTTTCACAAGAGTCTACATTACCAGAAAATATTCTATCACCTCCAAAGTCAGAAACGCAGACAGATGAAACAAACACTGCAACATCATCGCCAGCTTCAGAATCACAACTCTCACCAACAAATATTGGTGGCGGAGAAGGTTCAACTGGTGGTGGACTGGCCGTAGGGACAACAACAACAGCGACAACCACATCAGCACAATCTGGAGAATCATCTGGAGTCTCACCAGCATCAGCTAGTGGCGACCAATCACCAAGAGTCGTCCAACCAATCAACATCATCGCCAACGGAACAATTCCCAAAACTGGCAAACCGCTCATGTTGCCGATGAACAAAAAAACAAGCAAACCAAAGTCCAGCAGACAAAAAAAATCAAAAGCCTTGGTTGCGATATATGAGAGTGAGGTGAGTATTTTTTTTTGCGGTCTTTTGTTGTTAAATGTCTCTAGCCACTTGGTATAATTTTAATTTTAGATAAGTGACAATAAGATTGGCATTAAACTCTGCATCAAAAAATCAGACAGCGGCAACACACCCACAAAAAATAAGCCGAACAGGAAAAGATCGCGAAAGTCGAAAACACGTATGGATAGTGATGACTCTGAGTATGAAACAAAACGCCGGCGAGAAAGAACAACAAATAACAATTCTGACAGACCTAAACGGGGTGAGGCGACTAACTTCAAGGAACCCGTTGAGCAAAGTGCCTGGGGATCAACCATTCCCGAAAATGTGCTCTTAAAAGTAAACTTTAGATTCTGTTAATACTATGTAAACGTTGCTTATAACCCTTTGTATTCATAGATTTTCCACAACGCTGTGGAAAAAGAAGGTGCTCTGCCGACGCTATTTAAATTGGGAAGAGTTTGTGCCCTATGGCGTAATGTTTCATTATCCTCGTCCTTATGGCGCTCGATGGATCTAAGTACTTGGGTTAAGGAAAAATATCGCACAGAATTGAAACTCAAATGGTTTATTGAAAATAGAGGCAGAGGATGCACTGATTTGAATGTCTGTAAGTATTACATTGATCAATGATTTTTTTTATGTATGTAAATAAATTTATAAATATTTTTCTATTCAAAGCCAACTGGAAAGTAACGGACATTTCATGCATCCTTGCTAAGCTGTCGGAAAGCTGCCCTAATCTTACTGGTATCACACTCAATGGATGGAAAGGCTTCACATCGGACCATCTTACATTTCTGGTTGACAACATACCAAAGCTTGAGCGTTTGGACTTGAGTTCGATAAACGTAAGTAACGATGTTTTTGATGAAAATAAAAAAGCTCTTTATATTCATTCTTAAATCACCAGGTGGAAATGAATGCAAGTAAAAGCGCTGTTGGCTTACAATCCCTGTGCAATTCCCTACAAACAATCAACGGTCGACTAACCCATTTGCATTTGGCTCATAATAGGCTTGCTGGAATCCCACAAATTTTAACAATATTAGCAGTAAATTTATAAATGACAATAATTCTGACAGTTATCGAGTTTATATTCATGTTTGTTTTTTTTTTTATAGTCACATTGTCCCAATTTGGTTCTTCTTGATCTCTCAAATGTTCGTACGGCAGCCATTTCGCATGGGATATTGCACGTAGAAAAACTTCAACATGGTTGTCAGAAATTAAAAGTGCTACGTGTTACCAATTCCCATGTAACTCTTAGTCAGGCATCAATCCAGGAAGCGGTAAGAACAATTAAAAATAAATCCTTGATAAAAAAAATAAAACCAAATTGCGATTTTAGATGGATTCACCTGGTTTTCCCGATCTTGAGGAACTCTCTGTGGCAGCCCTTACAGACGAATCTCGGCTCATAAGCGATGAACATCTGCAACGGATTTTAAAGAGTAGTTCCAAACTGAAATTATTGGATGTAAGAGGCTGTACGCGTTTAACGCACGAAAGTCTTATTCGTTTGCCAGCTTGGGATATAAAACATCTATTTTTGTCTGGATGTTCTGTGACAAGAGATGTTGGGTAGGTTTAATATATGGAATTGTTTTTGTTTTTCAAAAATTTAATTTTAATTTATCATTGCGTAGGTCTGGGTTGGAGTTGATAGCTTCTAAGTGGGCGCATAGTTTAGTTGAGATAGATTTGGCCTGGGCAAATGTGCAACAACCGCTTGATAACGCTTTAAGAGCGCTGGCGGAAAAGGGTAGCGAGTCTCCTCTAACGTAAGTTTATTTATTGTGAAGTGTCAAACTTTGTTGGAAATTCTTATCTTGTGTTCTAATTTGAAACTAATTTCTTTATTTTTATATGACTTATGTTCGGTTGCACCAATATTTAACAGGCTTTTAAATTTAAAACTGACGTATTTTATATGGAACAAAAGACAAGTCTGTTAAATTTTTAAAGGCGTTTGGTGCAACCGGACATTAGCCTGTAAACAAAATATACGGGATACAAAGCAAACAGGTTGAACATTACATTTCATTTATCTCAAAGTCTAATGTATACAAAAAAATAATTTAATTCCTGTTGGTCGGAGACAAAATTTTTGAAGGACCTAAGGCATCATATGCTCAAATCTACTAGCCGAATATGTATTCTTTGTCTGCACCCTTTTTCTCTTCGATCAAAAGCAATTGAAATAAGTATATCTTAAAAATAATGGTGGCAACATTACGGTTAGAATTCGACAAACAATAAAATGCAAAGTTCAGCCTGTTACAAATTTGTGCCATGTCAACCTAGTTTGACTGTACTAATACTTTAATTCGATATTTGATAAGTTAATTTTTATTTACAGTCATCTCAACCTTTGTGGATCATCGGTTTCTGAAGATGCTGTCAAGGAAATTCTAGCGAATTGTCCGAATATGAATTCTATAAATTTGTCTTCGTGTCGTGGTCTACCGCGTGGTGTTAAACGTTTAATGCATGGACCAACCGAAATACAAGAACTTCGTGAAGTCTTAAAAGTCCAAATGAAAGTAAAACTACCCACAGAATTGAGTCAACGGCAAGTCAAAACTGATAGCACAGTTGCAAATTGATGTCACGAACCAATAGAAAGGTATCAAATTAAGAACAGGAAGTCATATTAGAAATAGATATAATTTTAGTTTTAGTCAAGACAAAAACAAAAACAAAAGAAAAAGCAAAACCACACAAATGAAAATTTACAATGTCACACAATTTACATAAAATTTTACAAAATACAAACATCAGTAGCACTCAGGTAAGAAATAAAGAGCTTATTCAGCCATTACCAGTTGTGGGAGGTTATTCGCTGCTGGTAAGCGTTAAATCAAAAATAATTTAAAAAGTAAAGATGTCGCATGTAGTATAAAATGGTGTAGATAATTAGAAATACAAAATTTACTCGAAGCAAAGTTTAGTAATATTTGACAGATTAAACAACAAAAAAAGTAAATCAGAAGTAAAGTCAAGAATACTACATGAGCGATTTTAGGAAATTTACTTTAACATTTCCTGAGGTTGCAGTGTTATATATTGTACAAAACTTTTTTTTTTTTTAATTAATTTAACCCGCTGTAAAATGTCTTATACTTTTTCACATTCACTGTTGTATATGAATGTACACAATTTAGACTATTCGTTATTTGAGTTTTGTTTATGAATCAAGTTTCTGAGTAGATAATAATACAATAAAATTCAATCACCGGTCAAAATGAAAATCTGAAAAAAACAGAATGAAGTATAACTTGGAAACTTGATACTCAAAAAATAATAATAACAAACGTCTAATGCACATATTTCTTATCTACAATTGATGTTAAAGTTTGAAAATAAAATCAGACGACTATTTAAAAATGAAATAAAACCGCGATTGGAGTTAGGGAAATAGGTCCATCCTAATTCCAGTTTACGAATTAAATAAGGCCGCGATCGAACAATAATGTTGGTCGCGCTGTTATTTTTCTTCAATATGGCGTCCTATATCATTCTAAAAATAAAATTACACCACCCTTAAATAAAACGTGTGACGTGTTAACTTTTTATATTATATTTGTTTTAACTTTCGAAATTAACACAATAAATATGCCACTCCACCCACATAAAGTTAAACCCTATCGTATAAATAGTCTGCCTTTACCAATCCATACCCCTTTCTCATCCCTGTTAGTTGCGATGTGCTACAATTGTTAAAATTTGAGTATTTTTTTTTTTTGCAAGTGGTTAATAAGTATATTTAAAATATGCTGTATTCGGGTTTGCCTTTTTAGCACAGAATATTTTATTTGTTTTTTAATATATATACACATTCTTATTTTTAAGTTATTAAAAATTGAATATAAATTGTATTAGTTTTTTATGTATTTTGTATTTTTGAGTGAATGTTGTAAACAAACATTTTGTTAAAAATATTAATATTAAAAATATAAATAACACTTTTTTACGTAATAAAATTATAAACGTAATTTGGGATATCCCATATTATTATATATACAGTTATGTAGCTAATTTTTAAATATAAAAAAAAAAAACTAATTAATATTACTATAAAAAAAAAGAAAAAAACTTGTTATCGAAGTTTTTTGTGATAAGTTGTTGAATATTTTTTCTTTGTGCTAAAATTGTGTTTAATTTTAATTTTAAAAAAGACTTTACAAACATAAATATATGTATGTATATATATTTGTCTCTTTTATTGCAATATATCCTTAAAGGTTAAGACAATGAGTTTACAAAATTCAAAGTAAATTTCATACAACGGAATCAAATTTAGCTGTTTGAAGTTATATTTTTTGAAAATTGAATTCAAACCAATTTTATCGTTATTACTAAAGCTCGTTTGCCCACAGGAAACATGAAAAATATTTTTGAATAGTAAAATGTATATTTATTCAAATTTTTCCTTAAGTTGAACAAAATTTATATCTGTTTGGTGGTCATTCAGCAGAAGTAGAACAATTAAATATAACAGATTTAAGGGTACTTTTAATCCCAGTCGTGTTTTGGCGAAAAGATATGAAGCTTAAGCGCCAACTAAAGTAGTCGGAGAGGAAATTAAAACGATGCTCCCATAACATGAGTTTCTTGCTTTTGGAAGTGAAGAGCGCTGTTTAATTTTACTTGTGTGCAATATGGCTGACTTAGCCACTTAACTGCATGAGCTTCCGAAAGCTTTTGTCTATGATATCTGCGACAACTTTATAATTTTGGGGGAATGCCAACGTATAATCTTTCTCTGTACCATATACATTTTTGAATGGTCAACAATTTCCATGGAGATATACATATATTTTGTATCTATTACGATCGATTCGTATTCACGTTTCATGATTTGGTCGTGTAAAATTGTGAATTCGTAAAGATTTTCACAAATTCAGGGATTAAGTCCGTAAAACCTAAACCAGAGGGTAGTAATACATTTTTGAAAATGTACAATTTAATTTTTTAATCACACAAATTGTTAACAAACCCATACTTGTGGAATGTGATTATCGATCCGTAAGGTTTGTTTTTGACACAAATTTTGTATTTTATGTTTAGACCTTTCGATTGATGTGCGACTACGCCGAAAAATTTGTGAAGATTTCTATTTGCTAATCGTGCAAATAGCTGATCACATAAAATATTTTGTTCGCACACTTTATTTTATTTAACTATTCAAAGGCCTCTAACTGAAAAAGGAAAACTTTTGTAGTTTTCTTTTAGTACACTACAGGATTAAGTTGATTTCTTTTTTTGGTAATTGTGTGTGTGTAGTATTTCCAACCAAAATAATAGATACAAAAAATGTTCACAGATTGAAGAACATGTGCATATATCTGAAATTTAAATAAAAGAGCTCCTCTCTCTCTCTCTTTTCATCATAAATTGAACTATCAAAACGAAGTAGATTTTTTCGGGTGAAAGGATAACCACATTAATACATCAAAATAAACGGTGTCAAGTGTGAAATTTTAAAACTTAAATCGTTATTTCTCATAAACCAAAAGGGTTAGGTAAATGAGTGGGATATCGTTATTATGCGATTGTTTATTTTGCAACAATTAAAAATGTTGAAGGAAATCATCATGACTCACCATGACTGCACAAAATCCAAATAGAGTAATCTCTAGACGAAAATGGATAGTTATAGAGAAATGTGCTGGAACAATGTTGAACAACACAAACACTTCCAAGGTTAATTATTCTCTGTTAATGATTAGAAAATGTGATAGTGGTTCAAATAGACGGTGAAGCTATTTTCATTTTAGCTCTACCATATTCTCAAATTAAGAGAGTTTTTTTTTCGCAAAACTGTGTTGAGAGGAATGGACAGCATTTAGAAAACATTGTTTTTAAATCATTAAACAATGTACTTACTTCGAAGTATTAGGTATTCCTCTCATTTGCCTAACCCTTTTGGTTAAGGAGAAAAGTCTATTTAAAATTGAAAATTACTCGCTAGACAACCTTTAAAAGCAAGTAAATTTAAGTTCAGTATCTATCTCAAATTCCGGCCTTTTTATGAACAGCTTTTTGAAAAAAAAACTGCTCTCACAAAATGTATACAAACAAAATAAATCTTTCAATATTAAGAAATGATTTGCATTTAAAATATTAAATTATAACAATGAGAGAAAATAAAACCGAGCCTTAACCTTCCTTCCAAATATCCCAAAGTTGTGTGTGTATAAATAAAAAAAAAAGTTCAAACTAAAATAAAAGCATAAATCGTCGGCGAGAGTGAAAACCTAGCCGGTTTTCTTACTCGCTTTGTATATTTTACAAATAAACTCAAAAATTAAGGTGTTCTCAGTCTCTGAATACATCCAAAAATAAAGTAAGTTGTTTTTTAAAGTAGCAGGTTTGCACTCTAGGCCGACGAAATTATGTTTAATTAAATAAAATGGATGAAAAATGATTTTACAGTTTTTCACATAATCAAAAAAAAATTATAGAAAAAAAAAATAAATTAAAAATGTATTTGTAAATATGTTTCTTTGACATTTTTCCTATAAGTTTGAAAAAAAAAATAAACGATTTTTGATCGAAAAAGATAAACAATTTTCAAATAATTAAAAAATAAAAACAATTCATGTAGTGTCCTCTAGCCCCAATTAATCTTTTGACTAGCAAAATAAAAACAAACAAAAGTAAAACTAGCACATTAAACAAAAACAGCTTAGAATAGACACAAAAAACCATAAAGCTTGAATTTAAACGTCAACAACAGAAAAAAAACAGTAAAATACACAATAAAATTTAATATACTAGACATAAACTAATCAATATTGTTTTGTAAGAAAAAAATAAATTCTATTTTTAACTCAAATAAAAACAAAATTATTTTTTTTTACTTATGTATGTATAATAGATGAGCAAAAAAATAAACGCTGTCTGTTATGTGTTGTTTTGCGCAATGTAAATATGTTTTCAGTTTTTAAATACAAAATAGTTAAGATGAATTAATTAAATAATAAAATTAAATATATAAGTTTGTTTCAAGTATATGTCGTATGAATGACAAAAAGCAAGCAAAACAAATGTTAAATATTAAAACAAAAAAAAAATAAAACTTAGATGCAATTACATAAGTTCTAAATTAATTATAATTATACATAAATATTAATAGATTTAAAATAAAATACAAAAATAAGTTAATTTTAAGTGAACAAAAATTATATGTAAAACATGTGTAAGTCAAAAAAAATTATTATAACAATGATACAAAAAATGAATTAAAAATTAATAAAACGTTATTAAAAATAATTTTTTGTTTACAATTTTCCTATTACTAGGTATTAGATTCATAACATGAATTTTACTAACTTTTCGCAGTAATATTATACATATTTAAAAAAATTGAAAAAATGCTAAGATTTGAAAGTCACCAAGAACTTGCGCTAAACGATTTTTATTTAATTCTCTACCGCCAATTTTTGTGTTTCATCGTATCTGATAAGTCAGTGGGATGTTAGCAATGGGTCGCCCTGAAACCGATCTGAAGTGTTTTATGTAGCTCTTTTTCCAACCAAGGTTATTTGCCCTGTGTTTGATGTGAGCGAATTCTGAGAGCACTCTGAACTACACGGGGTTTTTTCTTGGGTTTAGAATTTAGAGCAAAGCTAAGTTAGCTGTGACATTTTTGGAAGAAGATTACTTTCAAGAAGAACTTTAGAAATTTTTGCAACACATTCAGATATATACAAAAGTTTACAAAAACGAAGATCTTTGCATAAACAAGACAGCTCATGAAACTTTTAGTTTTGAAAGTGTTCGATGTCAAATAAAAACCTGAGTAATTCTGTTTTTTTTTACAATTGAATTGGCCAGTTTATTTTTCTAAGATCTCAGAGATAATACGAAGATCTCAGAAATATAAACAAAAATTCTCATACAAATTTCTCAATTCTACTGTGAAAACTCTGAGAATGAAAATTTTTGGATTCTATTTCTCAATTTTACAAAGTGACAGGTTTTTTTTGTTCCATTGTTATACAAACACAAAAATGTTTCAACGGAATAAAATTGTTTTCAAATTTATGACAGATGACAGAACAATTTTTATGACAATCCCCAGGATGTCCAGGAGTGGGTTACATCGAATTAGGAAATGACTATGAATGTTTTCGATCCATTAGGCATTAAAATGCCTAATTTTTTAAGTCAAAAGTGCCAAGTTGAATCGTGTTGCTAGTTTACTCCAATAATTGCCTGCTCCCTCTAGATAAAATAAATAAATATTATACTATGTACCTATACACATACATAAATTTAAATAATATTTATTTTTTATATACTAGATTTTATCATGAAGCTGCGATTCCAAATATGGATTATACAGCATTTTTATAGAAATTCTTGTCAAAACATATGAAACCATGTTTTAAAAACTAAAACATTAACTTTGTTAATAGGTATGTCTTTATTTAATTTTTAAGGTAAATAACAGTTTTTTAGCAAATGATGAATAAATAATCATTTCTTAATTCGTTTAAACCTCTGCTCCTTTTAGTTGTTCAATGAGTTGTCTAAAATATGCAAAAAAAAAATAAAAATCCATTATCTTACAATTAAGTATACAACACAACATACCTTTGTTCCTCAGCAAAATTTTTCAAATTTTCGATATGTCGAATATCTTCAGCTTCGTCGAAATCAACCTGTTCATTTTGAGTGAGCTGAGAGTGTTGATCAGTAAGTTCATCGATTACTGAGCAATTTTCAGCAATTTTGTCTTTGAATTCATTGATTTTTTTCAAAACATCATGATAACACTAGGTGGAGTAAATATTTTATCTGCATAATGTAAATATATAAAAATAAAATAAATTGATTTACCTCAATCATAAAGGTATCATTGTTTTTAAGTTCTCGCTTCAATACGGTGGTTTCCGTATAAATATCATTAGAACGATCTTTATATCGTGCAACTGAGTTCTGTTTGGTTTCATAACGGAAATTATTTACGTTTTTCTGTCGCAATGTTATTTCTTTGACAAGAATTATAGAAGCATTAGCTGTAGATGGTCGGTTAAGATTGCTTATGAGTTCCATTTTCTTCTGATAAAGATATTTGTTTTCTTCCTCAATAGCTTCAATATCTTGATCATTGATATTCTCGTTCTGTAGAGTGAAAAACATTTGAATTTTTTAATTTTGGAAGAATCAATTTGAATTTAAATACCAAATCATCTATTATAGCTTTGAAAGCTTCGCATAATTTTTCACAGGTGTTCATTTTGGGTTATTTAACGATACAAGTGCCGGAACGGAAATCGGAAATGATAAATAAAAACTAATTGTGTTGTAAGAATATCCTTAACTGAACGGAAACTGCTTGTGGCTGGTGAATGCGATGACATGCGCTGTTATTCGTTGTGTAGTATTTATTAATAAGCATCTACATGCGCGCATTTAATGTAAGTAAAAATAAAGTCTACATGGGGGATGACAAAATCGATTTATTTTCACAAGTACTTTCTTTCCAACCAAGAAAAAAATCAAATTCAAATGGTTGACAGGAATTCGATACTTTCGCTTACGAGGTGATGGTCAAATGTCAACTGATGTGATAACATTTCCGATAAAACTGGAGTTTAGTTTAGAATTTTAGATACCTATCCGATATTCACTCGAATGAGAGCGATATCATGTTAACCCCATGCATTGTATATGAATTTGCATAGTACTCTCATGAACACGTTCCACACTTTCTGGTTGCTGTTTCTGTGTATATACAAGTACGCCCCCAGACGACCACACAACACAACTCAAAAATCATCGTGATGATAGTACTATAAGTTTTATATACAATGCCCCATGAACACAATGCAAAAAATGCTGCGGACGGAGCTGCAAAAGTTAAATGGTTTTAATATTTTCAGAATGCAGCATTTTATTGCAGCTCCATCTGCTTTTAATTTTTTTACATTTTGAATATGTTATTAAATAATTGGTAAAGAACATAATCTAACTTCGTATTTATTTAATTAGCGATTCCACATTATTCGGCATCTCTATTCAAAGTGTAAAGAAATTAGAAGCGAAAGGGTTGAAAAGAAGTCTCTAAGCATTTTTGTTAACAGTCTCATGATCCAGGGAAAATTCAATACACCTCATTCTTGTAAAGTTTTATATGCGCTAAAATCTGCGAAGGTTTCTCTATACCCAAGTATAGCTACTTCTGGTTCTAGATTTTAATAGATAATAATCTTTATTATATTAGGTTGTAAAATAATATACAGAGTTATAGTGTGTAAGTAAGATGATATTTATTAAACAAATTAATTATAATGTCAATGAGTTAAATTATTAGGGGATATCTTATCACTTTGTTCTTTGTTCGTAGCTGTCGTAGTTTCATACTTCATGTCGAAAATGTGTTTACATATTTCACGAATTACAATAAAGCGACAAATATAAGCTAAAATGAGTACGATAAATGGTCCAATATGTTGTAAGAAGTAAAATAAGGAACAATCCCCCTTCGAATTATTTTAACATTTTCATTTTTTTCAAACAAAATATATAATGAATTAGAAAAAAATGTTAAATGTAAAGCTAAAAAACTTTGGAAACTGCGTTAGTTAAATACGTTTGTAGAAAATTTTCGTTTGTTAAATACTTTTGTAGAAAATTTTAAAAATTAATTTAAATATGTATTACTAAAGATAATATTCTTCTCATTTCATTTTCATAAAAAAGTGTCTTTAAACTGAACATAATTCTTGGTTTAAGGTACCGTTACCTTACTTTCAAATAACAATTGGACAAGTGATCCTTTGAAACAAGTTCGTTAGATATAAATTATTTAAATTACAATCTATATAATATATTTATTTATGTATGTATGAATCTTGTTGGTATTAAAACTTCTAAGAAAGTAAATAAATGTCGATAATAATTTTAAAGATAATACAAATGAATTATTCAAACTGCACATAAAGAGCCTTTGTTGCACTGGCTATGTAAAATACACATTCGCGAACTTCTTTCATATAAGCTTCTATAGCTGGTGAATCAGCTTTATTGATTGCCTCCTGCAAATGTTCACATTCCCGCTGAACTTGAGCTTTATAAACATTCAATTGTTTTAGAGCCTCGCGAATTGTTTCGGTGTAATTTGGCTAGAAGAACAAATAAAAACATTTTTTTCTATTCTATAAAATTTTTAACTTTCGATTTACTTACAGTTCTAAAAATTGCAATTAATTCATCAACTGCCACTCTAATGCGTTCGGCACATGGTACAAATGCATCCTTTGTTGATGTATCAACCAATGCATGGCAAAGCTCTTTAAGACGACGAGTTACCAATTCCGTTCGATGCTTGACTTCCTCGCCAAAAGGCTTGTCGCCAGCCATTTGATACATACTTGCCGTAGTTCGACAATCAGGTGGTTTATTAAAAGACACTAAGCGCCTTTCATACATACTGGCAGGACGCTTAGAAGTCGATTGATTACTACCAGAGCCTGAACCCGATCCGTCCAGAACAGGCTCATTTTCTGTTTCACCATTTAAATCAATGCGTCTAAACGAAATCATAAACAAAAGAAATAATAAATTAAATAAAAAATAAATTAAATAAAATAATAGTGCAAAATAAATTATAAGAAAAACCTCACAGTGGTTCATCGTAAATATTGAAATTAACGCCTGAGTATTTTGATTTCAATTCAGTATTCTCTGTAGATAACTTTTCGACAACATTCTTCAATTGATTGATTTCAGATTCATATTGATTTAATTTTTTGCGCAAAGTTTCCATTTCGTAAACGTCAGCTGGACGTGTTCCAACCATAGACGAATGATGGTTCTGTGAGAATAAAATAAAAATGAAAAATAAAACAAACAAATATAACTAAAATCTAATTAAACAAAAGAACTAACAAATTTAACTAACAAACCCCAGAAGCCCAGCTAATAGAATCTTAAATATGAAACTACAATTTGAATATATATTAGTTTTATATATTTATTTTTTTAATATATTAATGACTCACTATTTAAAAAATAATTTTATTTCGGTAATCACATCAATTATATTGTGTGTGTTATGTATATAAATATTTAAATTTATAATTAATGCAAATACAACTATAAATAAAATGTATATATTTATTACGACGGTTGACCTGAGATCTATGGTCTAAAATATAAAATTTTTCGTAAAAAAAAATTAAAATATGTTAGGTTAAGATTAAATTTTATCTAAAATCTTAGAAATAAAGTAGAAAATATAAAATGAACACATATAAAGCAGTTTTATTTTTATTTTACGAAAAATGATAATTATAAATTCAAAATTTAATCAAGTTAACATTTTTACTTAATTTTTTTAGATTAGTGTCATATATGTTGGCAATCGTTTCCAAATATTCTATTTTGCCTTTATATTCCAACAAAAACCTAGGCCAAATTAAGAACTTTTTAAACTTTTTTTAAGGATAACTATTCCCTCTTTTACTTTACTTATTCGAAATATTCAGCAAAAAAGATCTTTAGAATGAAAACAAAAATAATAAGCAAAACAAAAATATAATAAATTGACTGCATGTCACGTTAGTATGACGACAAAAAAAGCTCTCATTATTTGTGTATTAGGATATCTGGTTTTAGAATTTATGCCAACAAAATTAAAAATATATTTCGTTTCGATTCTAAATCGTTTTAAACATTGATTATGTCAAACCTGAGATATGGTTTATTGAATAATTATTTTTTTCTTTTTAGAATAAATAGTTGTTATCTTTTTCGATTTGTGTACACTGTGTAAAATAATATAATTTTTAATGGTGTTTTGAATACTTTTTTATATTCATCACTCCATTTTTATTGGAAAAAAAATTGTAAAATATTTTTAAAAACTAAGATAAAAGATACTTTTTTTTTTTGCAAAACCTAATATGTTAGAACCGAAAATAAGTATAGAAAGATGGATTCATAAAACCTTTTGAAAATATATATTTTTTTTTTTTTGTATTTTTTTTTTTTAACATGGACTAGAAATAACTGAAATTACTACAGACACAATCGCATACAACGTTTAATATTAAAAAAAAAAACTTTAATATAACTATAAATTGAAGTTGTTCTATTTCCATATTATTTCTATAGAAAAAAAGATTAAATTATTAAATTCTTCTCATTTTTTTATATAAAGAAAAGTCAATTCATGTGCGAAACTATTTGTTAAAAAAAATACTTAATAAATATTTAATCTACAAACAAATCTACACACTTTTATCCTTAAATGTTTTGAGTAAATTAATTTACATTATGTAAATGTTATAATTAAAATTAATAATATTCATAAGCTACACAAATTTATTGTTGTTTTATAGGTATAAAAAAAATACTAAATTATTATTAATACAAATCTCATTGCTTTTCTGTTACAAACAGGAACACTATTCAGAGACACTAATAGCTTTTAGCTTTTTTTTTATTTTAAAATTATTACATTCGTAAGCTTATTCGATTTCGACCACTTTTAACCGAAACTATTATTAAATTTAAGAATTTTCTGTCTTATATTATTTACCTGTTGAACTATTGACGCAACTGGTGCGTAGTCTTCGTCAGACGCAACTGGATCATAAATAGGTTCATCATCGGAGAGATTCGGATCATCGTTGCCGCATGATGATTGCTGTTGTAAACTATCCAAAGGTCGTAAATTGGCCATGTTTTGACGACGTCGAGCATCTATGAGTACATCAGTAAGCAAACCAGCAAATTCAAGGGGGCTGAAACGGGCCAATTTTTGACGACCCTAAGAGTAAATTATATTAATACTAATTTTGGAATTATGATAATGATTGATATAATTTAAGTACTTGATTGCGTGTGGCACTTAGAAATGGATTTGCTGGGAGAAATGGTACTGCGACATTTTCTGGATTCAAAGCAGTTGTTGCCCAAACTATACAATTTTAAAATATATTATAAAAATACTATTTTAAAAATCAAGCTACATGTAAAAACAAACTTTTATATGTTTTAGCAAAATCGGTACTGAATTCAGTATTATTATCTATTGTCATTATCTTTTTAGACGGAAGTTACAAACAAATTTCTTAAAATATTTTTTACTCACTTGCTTCACTCTCTCGACGATCAACTTCATCGTATAAGTCCATGACGAGCTCTTCAAACATTTTGTTTGGCACAAGTTGTAATCTACCCCGTGCAATTTTCAATTGCTCGCTAATTTCTGAGTTATTCGAGTCTGGTATACAAATATGCTTACCATTCTGAGAGGCAAAGTGTACTCAAGGTTATTATAATATTCATTAGAAAAGTTTACCAAAAAAAAAAATAAAAATTCTTACCGCATGATCGGGTCTCTTGCCTCCCAAAAACATTGTTATACGATCAGTAACATCGTACATAGCCTCTATAAGCCGTTCAGCGATAATGTTATGGTTGTTCGCTTTAGCTACTTCATATGCGGTGCATCCATTTCCGTCCAGAGCGTTCAAATCAGCTCCATGGATGTTGAGTAACTCAATCTGTGAAGCCTGTCCAAACTTTGCCGCTACATGTAATGGATTGGATTTCTTTTCCTAATGGATAACGAAAAGATATAAACGTGCATGTTCTTTTTTTTTATTTTTCTAACTTACCTCATGAAAATAATTGGGATCAGCACCTTGTACTAACAAACGCAAAGAAGTTTCCAAATTACTTGTTCTTACACTAGCATGCAATTGCTTGCTTAGTTCGGTTTCTAGATTTCCATTGAAAGTTTCATCATCTTGAAGATTTGGCTTGAGGACAAACGACAAATTGACATGCTTGGCTTTGATAAAATCCGATTTTGTGGGATGGAGTGGATCCTTAGGAGTTGGTTTCCTGCGGGCAGTTGTTTTGCCAGTTGAATCCAAAAGACAATGTTCCCAAACACTATTGGCACCGTGTGCATTAAGAGAATTCACAAAATTCAAAACAGATGGACACCAATGGCCCTGTCGCAGTGATTTGACTACGGAAATGTGTCGCCCTAGACTGCGATGGACTGAGCAACAATCGGAACACAACAGTATTCCACGATTTACAGAAGCCCATGAAGGATCTTAAAAAGGATAAGGTGTATGAGATTAGGATAAATAAATATTTTTTAAACAATTTGATAAATTATTTAATTAAAATACCGGATGCTCCACAATCGCCACAAATTTCGGCTTGCAAACGCGATTTGCCACGGGACATTCTGATGAATAAACGATCTTTGTTTGCAAAACACATTCACTTCATTATTAGCTCACCAACCAAGTTATTTTTTTAAATTAAGATTCGAAATATATATTTTTAATTAATAAAAAATACAAAATAAAATATCATTAACAAATATAAAAAGTTTATTTATCCACAGAGAGAGAAAATTTTCACTTTTGACTTGAGTTTTGACAGAAACAAATGAGAAATGAGCAATATGGAGAGATTTTCATTTTGTAGACTCTCACGATAGAGATGTACTCTGTGTTGTCGGTGCGGACAGAACGCACATTATTTGCCCGTGGTAGATGCATTTGGTTTTTCTCAAAGGCGGACAACTTTAAGAGATTGGTAGTAAGACCTTTGTATATATAAACTACAGTACTCTCATGGTGGAAGTCGAATGGGGCGACATTTAAAGTGTGCCGGCAACCCTTACTCTTTTTTTTTTTGCGGAGAGCTTTTGGAGGTTTTAATTGATATTTATTGGATGCAATAATACAAAAAATCGTCTCCTCTTGCCCCTACCACCAATTTCCGACGCTTAAAGACTCCCACAATCGAATTTTACACCTCACATTTTGCAGCGCCACCACAAGGGTCTGGGCAACATGATAGTACTATACTATGCGCCATGACAGTACTATAGTTTTCATATACAAAGGTATAGACATCTAGAATCCGAAACCCTTGAGTTGCCGTAGGACAGCTAATTAGATTTTAGGGAGATTTTTTTTAATAGCAATTTTTTCGTTCTGTTTGCGATAGCATTTCGATTTAAGACTTCTCCAGACCAATGTGAGACATTCCTATACGACGCTGAAACAACTGTAACAAAACTTTGTTATTATCGTTTTTCGTGGCAATGACTGTTTCAAACCGGATTCGCATTGATTTGAGGAAGCCTTAACTAGTGGTGACCTTTGAAAATGTTCGTTTCGTTTCGTATCAGCAGCGCCAGCGAACGTGGTTGTACGACACCAAGCGATTCCACCGATAAAATTATTACCGCCGTAATTTAGCTACTGAGCATACAAATTGTTGTTTGAGAAACTACCTGTAGTTCAATGATAAATTTTATAAACGAAAATATTTTTGAACAATTCAATAGCAATTTGACAGAAGAAAAAATCCGGCTTTCCCGGAAATTAGTACAGTTTTTATTTCCGGCTGAAAACCGGAAAAAAAGCTCAAATTTTGATTTGAAAATAAGCCAAAAGAATGTGGCTCAAACAAAAATCTGATGATGACACTTAAATTTAAAATCTATAAAAATTGTGATTAAGGCTTTTAATAAATAAAAGAACAAGTGCTAACAAAATGATTTAATTTACTTGCTAGAAAATCGTAACACACAGAAGAAAAGTTGTCTGACAGATATAAATCGCTAACCGTTTTTTTATAAACAAATTTAAAAAAAAAGGTAGTCGGGCAAGTTAGAATCGAAAAGGTGAAAACCATAAAGGATCTAAAAGACTCATGGTTTTTCCTACTATAGAAATAGAATCCAGAAACCTTTTTTTGATTTTTAGTATTTATAATTATTTATTAGATACAAATTTTATAAATTCTAACTAAATGATCATCACCACAACTGGCCAATTCAATTCCTTCGGCCTTAGGCCTAAATTGTAGCTTTCTCACAGTCAAATGATGAGCATCCCTGTTAATAAAAAGAAAAATAAGCTGTTCATTATAATTATCTTAACAAATAAAAATAATTCAAATTACTTTCGATCTATCATGGAAATAATTTCTAATTTGATTCCATTAAAAGCACACAATTGTATAATTCCACTTTCCAAACCCAGTGCTATCAGATAATGTCCATCTTTTCCTTTATGGAATTTATCATCAAATGCAACAGCAGTGATTGACTCGTTTTTCAGCTCAAGCATATCTACTGAATGCCAATCTTTTAGACTTGTATTCGTTGAGGTATTACCCTTTGTCCAAACAACTATTTTTCCATCTCGCGAAGAAGTTGCAAATAATTTGGAATCATGAGACCAATCGCAAGACCATATTATGCGTGTGTGGATTCCATTCGTCTTATCCGTTGTTGCAACCATTTCGAATGAAACAAATTCAGGTGTCGATTTATTTTCAAAGACGCTCAAGCGTCTATCACGGGACACAGATAGAAGATATTTATTATCAGGAGAGAACCGCATTTGTGTTACTGTCAGTTGATGTGAAGAAAGCTTTTGAAACTGCTTCCATGTTGATGTGTTCCTAAATTAAGATGTTATAATTTTAATTTAATTATAATACGTCAGAAAGTAAACAGACATTTAATACCATAAAATAATCTGGGCATATTCTGCATTAGTCGCTCGACATGAAGATGCTAAAAATTGACCATCACGAGATGACGCTAACGCAAATATCTCGAATCCATGACCGTAAAGCTTCTGAATTTCTGGCCAGAGAGTATTTTGCATAAGAGTTTCTTCCTGTGGTGGAGTACTTAACGACACGGGAACAAAATAGTTCTCTGGATATTCGTCCTTAACGTGTTTTTGTTGAGGCGCTTCTTCCACAGAGTAAACAGCTTTATTGGAGAGACCCAGTGACGGAACAGAAGCACCTTTTGGTAGACCTAAAAAGGATGAGAAGATTTATTAAACATCACATGACTTCCAAAACATTAATATTCATTACTTTCCAAGATTGTATTGCCTTCCTGATCATCACTGGTGTTGGTAATATTTTTAAAGTTCTCTACAAAGTTCCCTGTTGCTTGAAACGTACGCACAATTTTCTCTTCAGCCCCGCTGGCAAACTTGTACCGCGAAATAACTGCAATTGTTTGCATATCGTATCCGTGAACCTGTGGGCGGGCCAGCTCATGCCACGTTTGTTCTGATTTATCGGATCGCACCCATGGAGCATGAAGTCTGGTAGTTTGATCAGCAGACACAGATAATAGAAAGGCACCTTGGGGCTCCCAGCCTAGGTCACGGACTTCTCCAAAGTGTCCACCCACAATAATGTTGGGTGTCCAAATAGATTCATTTTCATGAGACTGATTCCAAATGTGAAAACCACCTTGAAAACTAAATCCAAGGATAGACTTTCCGTCGCTGGCAAACTTGCCACCAAAAAATCCCAATGAATTGCCACCAACTCCACCAACACGTACTTTTTCCATCCAAACGCCATCATCAGTTGGCTGCCAGATTATAATCGACTTGTCTATAGATGCAGAAAGCAGTTGAAGTCCTCTGGCACTGCTATGCCAATGGACACCGTATACCCATCCTTCATGTCCATACAATACGGATTCCAAGCTGACGGCAAACCATTGGGCGTTGCCACTTTTGGCCACTTGGATAATTTTCTCCTCTACTCGAATTTCCCCATCGGCAATGTTCAAAATGTCAATTTCATTTTTACTCACCTGTTCTTCTGTCCTGGGAGAGATTCTCCAAAGTCTAATGAAGTTATCTTGTGATGAACTGGCTAAGAGGAGATCGCCGTCTTCGGTGGTAACGAAATCTAAGCCACGTACCCAGTCTTCGTGGCCAATTAGCTGGTGAACTTTCTCCATCGAATTGCCATTTCTACTTGTCCATAACGAGATGCTATCATCATCAGAAGAAAAGGCCAAAAGCAATTGTTGAGTGCCGGGAAGTGCAGTGAGGCGTATTGAGAAACAGAAACCACTTCGAAGGAGTATTGTCTGATAGCATTCAAATTGTAACGTATCTGCATTTAAAGTCCACAACTTAAGAGAAGAGTCTGTAGACGCTGTGGCAATAGTGGCTTGTCCATTCACATAAACTCCATCAAGAAAATTTACTCCACTTTCGTGGCCTTTCAATACTTTGGTTGTCACATTGCTGGGATCTGAAATGTTCCATAAAATAGCCAGACCATCATCAGATCCGGAAAGGAACTCTGTCTCGATGGCACCAGGATAACGCGCTATCCATTTTACGGTGGTAACACGTTTAGTATGTTGAATAAATGTTTGAGTGATTTTTGCCGAATTGTTTAGCTTAAATATTAAGAAAAAATTTAGATGATGTAGGAAATTTGATGGGAATATGAGAACAACATACGTTGGGATTGAATATTGCAATCGAATTGCAGGCGGCAAATACTATTAATCCATTATTACCCCAGTCTGCACTCTCGGGAGTTCGATTACACGCAATAGACGTATAAATATTTTCTATTTTCATACTTATTTTTATTTAAAAAAAATATAATAATAGTTTATAAAAAGTCTTGTTTTTAAAAGGCGCCTGTTTTGTGTCTAAAATATTTCCCCATCGCCATGTGAATTTTTTAAATGTCAAAAAACAGATGTTTCATTTAATGATTATTGGGCGACATCTACTTGCCGCTAGAATAATGTTTTTTTGAACTACTTAAGTAGAGCTCGCACTTATCGTATTAGTTTGATGTCCAATTGGCAATTAAACCGCTATTGACAATTTGAATTGAAACTCCATTTTTTTTCAAGGATGGCGTCGTTTAGCCAAGGCGTTTTTTTTTGGGCTTCATTCTGTTTTGACAACATTGTACAAATTTAAATGAATGAATTTTCGAGATACATACGAACATTTCCTTCGCTACGTTTAAATATTTTGACCCTTTATTTATATTGGATTAATGGGTCAATTTGTTCACAGTAGGTGAAGCTTAATCGATGATTATTTAAATTTGTATTTTTGCAAATGCACACGTTAACCAAAATTTTAAACATAGTTTAAACTTGTAAGCCTTGTTTCAGCTAATCACCCGATTTCGATTGACCAGCGCTATTTAACCAAAAACTTTGAAACTTCTATAAAAAACTTAACCTATTGCAAAAAAAAATTAATTTTGACGTTACGTGTTTTTAAACCAACAATATTTCATTTCTATTAGATTGAAACAAAAACGTTAATCTCGATTTTTGCATTTTTTTTTGTTTTATGTATTTTTCTGAAATTTCTTTCATAATAATATATTCTGCGTTTTTTATTATTAATTAAGTTTGCGCATGTGTCAAACTTCTTTCATAATAATATATTCTGCGTTTTTTATTATTAATTAAGTTTGCGCATGTGTCAAACTGATTTCTTTTGCAATTTGAAAAGAAAAAATTAGAAATAATTTTTTTGGGTCTCCAATAATCCATTTTTTCCAAACTATTTGACATCTACTGTTTAAAAACATGCGGAATACATATATTAGCTTATATAGTATATGTGTATACTGTGCATAGAAATTGTAGAATTTGAATGGCTACGCATGTACCTGCTTTATTTTCAGCTGGACTTGATTCCAAGTTCGAGAAAGCGGTAGCGAACGGTTGCTGTTATTCAATCTTATGTAAAAAACTCAAAAATAGAGCAATATTAATAATACCTACATTTTCTGGCAGTCTTATTTTTTGTATTATTGATTTGCGAAAAACTTCCACGTCAACAATACTAGACCTCTTACTAATTTTTATAAACAAAACATAAAATCATTCTTGAATATAATATTGTCATGATTAATTAATCGAATTAAAATCCAATTACTTATTGTTCTCCTTTATTATCATTACCGAGAAAATTAATAAACCTTACAACTATACATATTTATTTCCGATACCTATTGCATTTTTATTTCTTGTGTATCATTGTTCAATATTTTTTGCCAAAAAAAATTAATTAGTATCTGAATTTCATGTTACTCCATATCAGCCGCTATCAGCTGGGACCTCTTTATTTATTTATTTTTTATCTTTAACGTGTTCAACATTTAGCTATAAAAGCTTCTAATTATACTTTGGAGATAACATTCGCATCTCAGTGTTTCATAAAACCACGAAAATGCGACAATCGGTTTTGGTATTTGTTGTTTTAGCGGTTTTTGCCTCGGTTGTATTGGCAGCTAGAAAGCCAGAACAAAAACATCCCTCTTCTGAAGGCTTTAAAGAAACCAAGGATGAGGAATCAACAGTTGAAAAAGTTCCAGTCAAAAAACCATTGAAAAAGGAACCCAATGCAAAGAAACCAAATCACAGTAAAAAACTTCCAGTACCGCAAAAAAATGAAGAAGAAGATTTCGAGGAAGAAGCTATTATGGAGGAAAAACCATCTGCAATGAATAAGAAACCTTCCGTTTCTGGCATTAAGAACAAAAATAAGAAAAAACCTACTGCCAATGGTATTCCCCAGCCCCCGAAAAGAGGTGAAAAGCAACCAGCACCCATCAAGGAAAAACCTGATGTTGTTGATAGCGACCTTTCTTTTGAACTTCCAAGGCCACCAAGTCCTCCAAATGCATAAACTGCATAAATAAAAAAATATGTTCTTTTTTTATTGATGTATAAAAAAGAGATTGAAAAAAAAAATGTTTTAAACTTTGTGTATAATTTATTTAAAAAAAATTAAATACTATATTTGGCTTTGTTTTCAACTTAACTAGAAATTTTTTAATGACTTAAGGATTTAATGAATCACATGTCCATGATTGTGATGATCAAACAGGCAACTACTGTGGGTTTGCATGATGTTGTTGTTGTTTCCATTACTATTGCTAATATTATTATTCATTAAAATTGTATTGTTGTTGTTGTTATTATTATTCGACAGAAGATTGTGATTTCGATAAATATCGTTTGAAAATTTTTCCGGTTGAGTCCACTCCATGGGCGCGTAATGTGGCGTCAACTGTCTGTTCGTTTGGATATGTTGAAATGTAAATGGCCAGCTCTGTAAGGAAATAATAAAGTAATTATGTTAGAAATGTTTATAATTTTTCATTATATGGATTTTAAGGGGAAGGTATGTAGGTACGTCATTTTTAGTGCAATTTAATTAAAGAGAGTGAATTTCTTTATTCATTTCGGATAGAGGAATAAAATTGTTGGAAAAGACGATACTATTATGCCAAAAGAATGGCAATCAGCACTTTGGTGAAATGTCGACAAAAGGTAATCAAAAAAACGTTTAAGTTTTGCATAAAAAAGTATTTATTCTCAAATTTTTTCTTTCTTATTTTGTAAGCTTAAATAAATAACACTGACGTGAATCTACCACAATCGTGCTGAACGCATTATATATTCCTTTTATTCCACTTTTCACATGAAATAAAAAGAATGCATTCCAAATGTTCCGGAATGAATAATAAGTCAACGTTATGGTTTATGCAAAATATTCCATTGAATAAAAAACGCAAGATTCGTGTTCCGAATATTCTTAATATTTAGAATGTGAATGAAGAAATAAACCCAGAGAGAAAGAACAATACAATCGATAAATTGAATATTCAAAATACAAACATTTATATATGTAATTAGAAAAATATTTAAGAAAAAAAATATTTAAAAATTTTTCTCTAATGGCTTTTGTACTGTTCTTACACTCACCGATTCTATTAAACTTTTTTAAAAATTTTGTTTCGACTAGTAGATGAGTACATAATGAGAGAACAATTTTTAAACATTAACCTGTGTTAAAATATAGTAAGATTTTAGCATACTTGACACCATAATATTAGGGTTTTTTTTTAAATTTTTTATTTTATTAATCTATAAGTTTCTTTACAATTTGAATCTTTTTATAAATTTTATTTTATAAGATCACACATATTAAAAGGTTTTCGAAGAAAATAAATTTTGTAAGAAAAAAAGTTGCACATACGCCAGAGGTGCTGACACTGAAGGAACAGAGCGTTTTGTTAATTTAGTAAGTTGCAAAATAATAATAATTAATAAGCATCCAATTTACTTGCACACACGGCAAAAAATTGGCTACAAACTGGTTGCAAACGGAATTTGAGAAAATGGATGTCCGCTAAAGTATTCATCAACTGATTAATTTTATGATGTTCTATATACATTTTAAGTGAAATTGAGATATGAAGTCTATGAAAACCAGATGGTGGAAGGGTCTAAAAATTTTGAATATATTTATAAATATCAAAAATAGCTTTTTATAAAAAGAAGAAAAACTGAACTGACTCAAAATAATACAAAATAAAAAATAAAAAAGTTAAAAAGCTTCGATATACATGCATACATGTTGAAATATATTTTGGTGTTGACTTTAAATCAAATATTTTGTTTTAAACACACTATTAAATTTGTATTCTGATTCTCAGAGGACTAAACGTTGCTAACCAACTTCAATTATCAAAAACTCAAACAATGGTTTCTTTCAAATAGTTTCTTACGAAACAGAATGATTTCATCAACAAATTTGATAAGATGACTTTGAATTAACCGAAACCCTATTTATGGAAATAAACAATTTCTAATGACATCAATATTTAATAAGCTTTTAAAATGTTTAATGACGTTTTTCGTAAAAGACAAATGTCTTTTAAAGCCTGTTAAATTTTTATTTTTATAAAATTAGTTATAAACGAATTAAATTAATTTATATGTTAAATCTGGCTATAAAGTGAAGGTAAGCTCAACAGGTAGATTACCTTACATAAGTACTGGAAATCTGCGTCATCTTTTCAAATGGTACCTATTTTCCTACCAGAAGATTTCCAAAAAAATGTTACTGCTTTTGAAGGTAATTTTATGAAAAATGGTTAAATACCAATTGCAAATGCGGTGCAACTTATCATTATTCCATGAGTTGCATTTTCAAGAAATTTTTGGAATGCCTTAAAAATAACTTTTGAATAACTTTCCCTTCCCAGAGAGTAATTATATTTTGATTAAAATATAAAATATTTTAAATATCGAACCACATTCTTATTATTTTTTAAATTTATGTATACTATGTATAACTGTAGATAATTACATATTTTTTTTTTGATTTATATGAATACGTATTAATGTTTTCCTAAAACTCATGAGTGTCATGCATCAGCATCTTTCGCATCTTTATTTTTTTTTTTTTTCAATAAACAAGAATTATCTCTGATAATAATAGGCAATTATCGCTCCCGCGTACGTGTATGATCAACGATGCCATTCAAAGGGATGTGAACCATTTGTTCATCTCAAAAAAACAACAAACCGAAAAACATCTATAAAATAATGAGAAATCACACTTCAACAGATTTGATGTCTAAACAAAAAGAATTCAGAGACATGTGCCATACTTTTGCACATTTGCTTGCTCCCTGCCTTGGCCTGGCGTTTCAGTGTTTTTATTTGTTGTGTTTACATATTTGGCCAGAGGATCACTTTAAGCATTTTTTTTTTATAATTTTGATTCGTTCTCTTCAATACTATACCCTTATAGATAAATGAATGGCTATGCAAACAATTAAAGAACATTTTTCCCTGTTTATGAGTTTTTATCGTCATCATATATTATGCTATAAGTCTCGTGAGGAAATCAAAGTAATTAAAAATACTTTTTTGATTTGTTTATTTACATAGATGGATGGTGTGGCGGTTTTTCGATGATGATGTGTTTGCGGATGATAGGATTTTTAAATGGGTACTTAAGGGTTTCTAACAAATGGTAGCACTCTTAATCTTTTCTTCGATTTATGTAACTTTTTTAAAGATGTATTATTATGATAGGATGTTTAGTTTTGAAATGTTTATGATTGAAATGGGCAACATTATGCTTTTAGTTGAATTATGAAATCTTCCTCGCCTGGCCCATCTGACAGGTCCTAACGAATCTTCAGATATAAATTCATCCTGAAAACCTTAAATCGCCAAACACATGGTATTGAAAGTACAAAATGAATCGTGCAAACAACAGAATTTTCTAGATTAAAAACATTGCTGAAAATTTTTAGAATTTATCGGTAAATTCCAGGATTTTCTCATTTCGAGGCTTTACAGTAATGTATACATAAAAACGTATAGTCCAAATAATATTTTATTTTTAACCAACCAAGAAAAATTAAATGGTTTTCATTTGAAGATCAAACGTTGCGTAAAAAAAAGAACAATTCTTCAACCAGAACTATTAATATCGATAGTACCTCTTCTTTAAAGGTAGGACAGAGATTTTCATTGCGCCATATAGACGCGACAATTTTTTCAAAATCCCTTTCCCAAGTATTTTAAGAGACTTTTCTTCATCAAAATGTGGGCTCTTCAAAGATCTGCTTGTTTTTCTAACGTAGAAAGCGTTATTCAATACGTCTTATATTCTTGCAGTGCGATCGGAAAAAAAATTACAAAAGTACACGAGTAAACTCCGGAGATTGTTATTAGTGAGTTGTCACTCATTTTGCGTATTCGGGATCCTATACTCCGGTTTATCTTAAAGAAAAAGTGCTGCTCTTCAGTTAGACAAACATATCTGATTACCAGGAAATTTATATTTTTGTTGTTTTTACTTTTGCTTTTGAATTATCAAAAAGACAAGCATAATAATCACATGGTTTTTAGAAAGATTTCTTGCAAAATAAAGATACAAATCTACTCTACATAATGTACCTATTATAGTAAATGACAGTACATCGAAATGATGACGCATGAAGTTTTTGATGTTCTTCCAAAAATGAAATTGAGAAAGTAGAAAGATGACATGTAGTGTCTCTGTTCTTTTTTTTCGAGAAAATATATATTTATAGGAACAAGGCCAAGAATACTTTCTCAAGGTCATTTATAACTTAAAAGACACTTAATCACAACTTATAATTTGTCAGTTTTTATAATCCTCTTATTTTTTCTTGCTTAAGTTTAACTACATAATTTATTCATTTTTAAGGACCTCTTTATATTTATGGTTTCATTCCAAAAATAGAACCATTTTTATTCTCATTCTCATGGTTGTATGTACAAATTTCGGGTATCCCCACATCAAATCACTTTATACATATCCCACCTGGTAGTCAACACAAAAAAAAAAACGAGGAGTGACAAACGACAGAATATCTCTATTTTTTTTTTTTTTTTTTGAATAGACATGCGATTTTTCACCATGGATGCCAAAATTTTCAGAAAATGTCACTTTCTCAAATAAGCAAATAATTATGTATTTTTGTATATTATTACATTTATTTATGAGGCTGTATTGTTTTGTACTTACCATCAAGCTTTGTGGAGTTTGATGGAATCTAAATGATGGTTCAGCATCCATTGCCTCATCTGATCCACCTTCGAGAAGTGTTTTTAATTGTTTAATATAGATTGTCGCTAGTCTTAGGGTATCTAGTTTGGAAAGTTTTGTATCTGGAGGAATGTTTGGAAGTTTTGTTTTCAGCCGTCCAAATGCACTCGAAAGAACGCGCATACGTGCCCGTTCGCGAGCATTTGCAGCATTTCGCTGGATTGGTGGATTACCATTTTTTGAACCTGCAATACAAAAAAAAAATGTTATTTAAAAATCAAATTAAAAAAATCTCTTTCATTGTGAAAAGAGAACACTACAGGTACTGTGTATCAATGCGGATCAAGTTTTGCGGAAGCTCAATTTGACAAGATTTTAAAAAAATTATTGAATATGGTTTTGAGGGAGGTTAGAATACGTATGGGAGTTTTAAGCGTCATCGTCAGTGGAATATTAATGAGACTGTTATATTTTGAACAAAAATATCATTGTATAGTTACATTTTGTATTTACAATTTGTATTTATTCAACGATTTGATCAAAAGATTCTTCACACCCTAAGTCCTTCATCTCACGAGCTACTAAATTGTTTTTTTTTTTAAACATTTTTTGAACGTAAAATTTGGATATAAAACAATTGAAAAATAACTAAACAATAAGAAAAATGTTGTTTTAACAAGATCAACCATTATTAAAAACAGTTTTTCTTACAAAGTTGAAGAAACAGATATGTTAATTCGAGAGGCAGGGAACGATAAGATATGTTAGGTAAATTAATAAAGTTTACAAACTGGATTTTTTTTTGCGGATTTTGACATCAAAGCAACAAAAAAGTAACCCAAATCAATTACAAAATTCTGGGTATACATTTTGCACTCTTGAGAACGAAATAAAGCCTAAACTCGTTTTAGACTTCTTTGCATTGACATTTTTTCATAACTCCAATTATTCTTCTAAAGCCCTTTTAAGGATTAGATAAAAAGAACTATAAAAATAAATTTCGTTGAGAAAAATGAAAAACCCAACGCGCCCGTCGGTAATTAAAACTTAACCTACCATACGATTTTTACTTCTGATCATAAATAATACATTCGTATACAAAAATCGACATCAAGATATTAATGAGATCTAAGATAATGGAGAACGATAAAACTTTGGTTGTTAGCTGTTTAAGACACCCCCCGCGAGTCTAAGTATCGATTCCTAAAGGCACTAACACCCAAGGTTTTAAGTCGATTTGGTGTTTCTTTTATGGTGGCAAATAATGCGGGGCCTAATTCCCCGAGCGTAAGAGCATGCGCCGATTTTGCCATCCCTAACTTTTTGCGCTTGGGTTGGTTGAGGTACATTGCGCCCAAAAGATCGTATTTTTAGATAAATTGCAAGAAAAGGTAAAATTTTGTACAATATGAATAAATTAAGAATTTTTTTTGACAGATTTGGTATTGTATATTATTTAGGACCCCTTCAATACAAAATTTATCTCAATCTGTCAAGCTGTCCATGAAGAAAACGAAAACCAAAGATCCGGTTCTATATGGCAGGTACCGTTAGTAACAAATTTGCAAATATTTTTGACTCAATGAAAAAAATGAATCAAAATCCTTATAGCCGTTTCCGAGATAAATAAGTTTCGTCTTAGCGGCGGTATGACGGGAACCGTTATTTTTGGGACTTAAACAAAATTAATTTCATCACTTCTATGCAAATAAACCTTAAGTTTCTAGCTTGAAGAAAATCGCTTAAGTAGATACCACAGCCTGTTGAGGAACAGAAAAACAGTTCATCAGACGGAGAGAACCGTGGGACCCTCTTGTTGCGTTATTTATAATCATAATTATTTAATGCCTAACTAAATACTGAAGTTCCATTTTTACCGATTAAAGTTTTGCCCTTAATACATTAAGTCACAAGAAAAAACAATTATTAAAAATTGCACTTTTCAAATTATTATTTTAAGAAAACATATAAGATATCTTTACTCAAAAATGTGCAATTCGCTCATGAACGCTGTATTTTTTATTTAGTAAAAACTATACCAAAATAAAATAAACAAAATATGTTGAATTGAATAATAGTTCAGTAAGAATACCCGCATAAGCCCGACGGCGACGACGGCCAAGACTTGGTTGTTAGAAATTTGAGAAGAGCCAATTTTTTTCTGGTCAAACATTTCCTTTCCTTCAACTTGATTCTAAGATGCGTTTAGTTTCCAATTACTAAAATAAATCTAAAACCGACAATGCACAGTTTAGCCGAAGCTTTTATCTACCATTTCTGTCATGAAAAAATACAATCAAAGTCTTTTTTCAATACTTACTATTTGAACTAGCATCTTCATCGTAGTCATCATCGAAAACATCAAAAGGACTCGCTGCTCGTTTGAGTTTTGGCATTTTTTGACTTGTAGCGGCGCCTGTTGTTTCCTTTTCTTTTATGAAATTATATATTATTTACTGTTATGGGAACTCTATGTTGTAGCACTTTTCTGATGATTTACAAATGTAAACAAAACTTTTTGCATTTCAAAACACTTAAAAAAAAACATTCACAATAATTACAGCACTCAGATCGCGACGCACCGTTTTACTATATGCAACAGTTGAGGATCACTTTAAAGTAGCATCTGATGAATTAATTTTCCTCTTCAAGAGTTTTTACTTAAGACTAGAAGTGTGACTATTTTTAACATATGTGGGCGGACATATTTGATTTTGTGAATTTTCATTGGTTCTTTTGAAGCAGTTTTCCAATGTTTGGATTCATTTTTTGTTGAGACACGCCTTTTAGGAGGAAAATTATGTTTTTGTTTTTAGGACTTTACACAGTGTGTTAGTTTGTGTTTATGTTTTTTACAACAATTGAAATGAATTTGTTTTTTTCTGAGGATTTGATATATTTCAGGATAAGAACATTTTCCAAAATGAAAATTGAGAATATATTAAAAAAGGTTTAGAACGCTATAAAATTGAATTTAAAATTGTAGATGGACTCATTATTTTAATTTCGAAAAATGTTAATTATCGTTTAAGATTAAGTTTTTAAATTTTACAAAATAAATATCGAAATAATGAATAATAATCTTGGAATCCGAATTTATTGTTCGAATTGCTCTAGCACATACATATTTGCAAGATTCGAGTGTAAAAATTCAAAAATAGCTTTTTTTTGCTATATTTGAGGACATGTTACAAACCGAAGAAATAAATTTCAAAACACTCGATTATCTCCAGAAATCGTTTTTTTTACTGCATTCTTCTATTTTTTTATTTTTTCGGGATGGATATACATATGTAGGTGCAATTTTTTAAACTTTTTTTTTAAAAAACCTTTAACAGTACATTTATTCTTAGATTTTAAATTTTGGATAGACGAAGAAAGAGGTCTTTAAAATCTTAATTATAATACCTTTCAAAGTTTTCAAACAAATATTTTTTAGCCAAGTGAAAAAAAACCAATTTTTGTCTTGAAAACTCAATTATGTAGGTACTTTAAAAACAAGTAGTTGATTTTTTTCTAAATAGGCTTAAACTATTTTATACATACTTATACAAATTATTTTTTAAGCAGCTGTAAGGATTTTTTATAAAAAAATTTAAAACTCGTAGTTTTGAGCTCAAACTTTTTTATGGCTCATTTAAGCAATTCAAACAATGAATACTACCAACACTTATTCATATTTTTGTTCTATGACATTCTTCTTTTTTATTTATTATTTATGTTTGTTTATAGTTACAACCAAATTTTTGAGGTCCAGTCACAAAAATGATATATTTTTTT
The DNA here is from genome assembly GCA_958431115.1 of Syrphus vitripennis. Taxonomy (NCBI): domain Eukaryota; kingdom Metazoa; phylum Arthropoda; class Insecta; order Diptera; family Syrphidae; genus Syrphus; species Syrphus vitripennis. Next base: position 91,112,509 of record OY288109.1, read on the forward strand.
TGGCTTGATTTAGGAATCAAAATAACAAATATTATGCTTTTGAACATTTTCTCTTATCCTTGTTTTTATCAACTGTTTTTTTTTCAAAAAACTGAAGGGGACATCACTTGTTTTGCATTAGTTTAATGCTCCAAACCAGGGTGAGCACTTAAATCCCTTCTCCTTCAAACACAAAAAAGGCAAGCTTGACATCAGGCTTAGTCCACAAAATAGATTATTTAGAGAACACTTATTATAAGGAAATTAAGGGAAAAGGGAATGTTATCAAAAAAATGTACTGAAAATATATCAAAAAATTAAAAAAATAGTGGCGAAATGTTTTATATTTTTTTCAAAGCCAGAAGTCTGCTTAAATAATTATCTCTGGGCTGTTTTCCAGTAAATTATTTCAAACTCAAAATTATGGAAATGAGATAAATATTACACTCCTAATTTATTTTTTTTCGAAATTGTGCTTTTTGTGGTTCTTTTTTTTTTTGTAAAACAAAAATTCTTTGCGTTCACCAAAAGTACAAATTTTAAGATTCGGTTCCATTTTGCTTTATCCTATAAAACCAAATTCAGATTTATTTAATTTTTACAAAGCGATTAAAGCAGAGTTTAAAATTTCACTTGAAATTAATAAATTGACCAATTTTTGGAATATTTAATATTATTTGATAAAATCTGGCTTTATTGGTTCCTTATTTTTGGTGTCACACATAGTATGAAGTGAACTACAGCCCTTTCATATGTCATAAGTTTCATCTCTGTTGAGCCATAAAAACGCCCATGTTCCTCTCAATGCGAAATATAAGAGGATGATTAAGTTGCGAATTTCATAAACTTTTATTTTATATATAATAGTTAAAACTCGAGTTTTTTTTATATTGGGTAAATAATATTTCGAATCATGAGACACAGCTTAATCAATGAATCAAATCCGGGTCCATATTTGATCTTATTTCCTAGTCAGAAAGCAGAAAAAAGTTTTCATATTTGGTCTTATTTCAATATTTATTTATTTCATTTATTAAAATTCTAATACAATATTTTGTTTGTGGTGGAAATGTGTCAAATTATTGTTATTTCTACCCCGAGCTGCTAATTTTTTAGCTTCGTCACTTTGCACAGATAAAGTCCCCCCGATTAAATTGAAAAAATAAAAAAAAATGTGTATGCCTATGACCGGACACAATAATAAATAATTTTCAAAAGCGCATTCAACATCTTCAAAAATTGATCCCACTTCTTAAACCAGTTTCTGGTAGATAACTGGACTAAACATAGCACTTGAAGACTTTATTATTTTCAAATAATTTTTTATACTATCAACAATCATATTTCATCTCTATAATGACGTTGAACCAATGGCTGCACGAGCAGGGTCAAGATCGGTTATCAAAATAAATAGAAATCGCTGCTTAGCACAAGATCCATTTAAATTTAAAAACATAAAACAAGCAGTCTAAAGCTGCTCTTCAAGTAGTCAACAATGTGGAAAATAAGTAGAACTTTCTTGCCACGACAAAATACTGCTTTTCAAATTATTCGTTACAATTCGAAGGAAGTACAAATCCCTTCTTCGGCAGATGTAGTTGTTATCGGTGGTGGATCGGCTGGTTGTCATACTCTCTATCATTTGGCTAAACGTGGAGTGAAAGCAGTTCTCCTGGAACGTGCCAAACTCACAGCTGGAACCACCTGGCACACTGCTGGTTTGGTATGGAGACTTCGTCCCAACGATGTCGATATACAGTTGCTGGCTAATTCTCGGAATATGTTAATGGGACTTGAAGAAGAGACTGGACTCGATCCTGGCTGGATACAGAATGGTGGGATATTTATTGCTCATTCAAATGTAAGCCGGAAGTTGGGTCATTCATAATAAATTATTTATTTTTTTTTTTTGTTTAAAACTCATCGATTCTTACAGAACCGTTTGGATGAGTATAGACGGCTGTCATCGGTGGGAAATTCACTAGGAATAGAAAATTATATGCTGTCACCCGAGGAGACACAAAAGCTGTTCCCACTTCTTGATCCGACAGCCTTTACTGGGGCACTTTATTCACCCGGAGATGGTGTAGTTGACCCAGCGATGTTGTGTTCAGCTCTTACTAAATCAGCTTCGAAAAATGGAGCCAAAGTGATTGAGGGCTGTCCCGTGAATGATTTCCTCTTTGAGGAATCGGTGTATGGAAAGAAAATCGTTGGTGTGATGACACCATTTGGAAATATTAGTACAAACACAGTAGTTAATGCGACTGGAGTTTGGGGTAAGGATTTAGTTGAACCTCATGGCTCTATGCTCCCCTTGCTGCCCATGAAACACGCTTACATTGTGTCGGAGTCGGTGCCTGGGGCTCGTGGTCTTCCAAACATTCGAGATCATGACTATTCGACGTATTTCCGAATACAAGGTGATGCACTCTGCATGGGTGGCTATGAACCAAATCCTGTGCTTTTGGATCCGGTTGCAAAGGACTTCAATTTCGGACTCTATGACTTGGATTGGAGTCTTTTTGAAACGCATCTGCGTGGTGCAGTTAAACTCTGTCCCTCATATGCAAATATTGGAGTTAAGAGCACTGTTTGTGGACCAGAGTCCTTTACCCCAGACCACAAACCTCTTATGGGTCCGGACAATCATATCAGCGGTCTGTATCACAATTGTGGTTTCAATTCAGCCGGTATGATGTTCGGTGGAGGTTGCGGAGAACAAATTGCTTTATGGATAATAAATGGACAGCCAGATCTTCCGATGTTTAGTTTCGATCTCAGACGATTTACTGACACGCAGAATTGTCACATTCAATGGACCAAAGAGAAATCCCATGAGAGTTATGCAAAGAACTATAGCATGGTATTCAAACATGACCAACCTCTTGCCGGAAGAAATTTTAAGACTGATCCTTTACATAATGACATGTTGTCATACGGTGCTTTTATGGAAGAAAAACAAGGTTGGGAGCGTCCTGGTTTCTTTTTGCCACAAAGCAAAGCTGATGTGCTTGCCTATGATTGGTATGGAAGTTATGGCAACTCAAAGAATGAAGCTTCTGCTTACGAAAAAGTCCTCGAGGGAGATCTTAAGTACGGAAGTTTTTCAGATCATCATAAACTGGTAAGTGACCCCTTAGGGGAATGTGAGTGTAATTTTCTTCCCAATTAAACATTTTGTTTATTTTTATTTCTTACTGGCAGATTGGAGAAGAAGCACTTGCTTGTCGGAATAATGCGGCTGTATTCAATATGAGCTATTTTTGTAAACTATTTTTGGAAGGTCCACAAGCGAAGGAAGCAGCCGATTGGATATTCACGGCCAATACTAATCGTGATGTTAAGAAGTAAGAATGAAGAAGAAAAATATGTGGGGAAGAACTTGTTATTGTATGTTGGTTGATTTAAATAAGTGGTGTGAGTCGCTAATTGTCATCAATTGGTTTCGGTGAGTGGATTATGGAAGTTTGTGTGATGATTGTTAAAATTAATGGATATAAGAAATATTGTACGTATTTATAGTAGATAGAATTTATTTGGAGAAAAATAGAGACATTGACATAATAAGTGAAAGCTATTCAAAAACACTATGGTGAGACAGCTTACAGCTTACCTATTGATCGGTTCCGTGTCCAGAATTCTACAAACATAGATTTCAAAACGAAAATCCAAAATAAACTAAAAAATATTTACAATATCCGTCTGATAGTAAATGAACGGAATTTTCAAGTAAAAAGTGCATAAATTGGCAGGTACCTACCGAAAAATATAGGTTTGTTTGGAGTTTTTAGTTGATTATAAATCTTTTTGAAATGTATTAAAATACACATTTAGACCACACTAACTTGGTCATACGTTAAACTTATTTGGAATAAACCAGAGAAAAATTCAAAACAAGAATTTCGTAAGCGAAAATTGTCAAAAGCTATATAAAAATGATTGTTATTAAAATATTTCTAAAACAAGGCGAAAGATAAGTTTGAACTAAAAAAAAAAGATGTATCGCAAAAATATAAATTTATGAAAAAAAAATTCAAAAATAGTTAGCGGAGTTTAAAAAAAAACTATAATAATCCAGAAAAGAACCTGCAGATTGAAGATGCCATCTGATTTATTGAAACAATGCGAATTTTTGGAAAAGTTATATTTACAATTTTTTTTAATATTTTTTTTTTTTTTGAAAATTCACTTTTTTTAATTTCGTTCTTAAGAATATGTTACTCCCTTAAATGTCTAAAATTTTTAACTAATGTATCTAACTAAATCTGCAGGTATTTAGGTACTTGAGTTTATTGACCAAATAAATTTTCTTTTTGGGTAAATTAGATTATAAATTCCATTTTTTCTTCATTCTCGCTTCTGTCTAACTCAAGTTAGACAACAAGGATGATTCTGTGAAAAATGTTTCTGTAATGAAAAAAAATTTGCGCATTTTTTTAATATCAAAAAAAAAAAAAATTCAAATCGCAATAAAGAATTTTGAAATCCAAAAATACAACTAAATACAAAATTTTGTAATTTTTTAAAATTGGACTATAGTGGAAAGTACGAGTATAATAGTTTATTTGGTATTTGTTTAGTCTCTACTCGCACATCTTTCTATCTCATTTACGTCTAAAGCAAATATTCTATATTATTTTTTTGTTTATACTTATCAGGACCGTCTATACATGTGCTCTAAACCATCGAGGAGGTGTTGAAGCCGATGTAACAATATCACGTCTTGTGTCAGGGACTGGTGAAATACACAATCCTAAATTTGATGGCCAGGGATACTATATCGTTGCTGGAGGAGCTTCGTCATTCTATACGTTCAAATCAATTGAATCGGAATTACGGACTCGAGGACTAAACGCCACTGTACGTGATGTAACAGAAGACATGGGAATTATTTCGATTCAAGGTCCAAAAAGTCGAGAAATTCTTCAAAAAATTACTGAATGTGAATTGTCTGATAGTGAAATACCACCTAACAGTACATTACTTACAAAAATTCGAGATATCAATGCAAAAGATCTCCATAATGTTCGATTATTACGCGTTAGTTTCATAGGAGAACTTGGTTACGAATTACATGTTCCAAAGGAATACTGTTTGAACGTTTACAGGTCCTTAATGAAAGCTGGAGAGCCTTACGACTTAAAGAACGCAGGCTATCGCGCTTTGTATTCGTTGAGCAGTGAAAAAGGATACCACTTGTGGAGTTTCGATTTACGTCCGGATGACTCACCAATTGAAGCAAATCTAGGATTTACCTGTCGTCGAGATGGAAATTACAAGGGCAAAGAAGTCATAGAAAGGCAAAGACTGAATGGTGTAACAAGAAAAATGGTGTATTTTACATTAAAAGATCAAGTGCCTATTTGGGGATTGGAAGGGGTTTACAGAAACGGAGAGGCTGTGGGATTTTTGCGACGTGCCGAATATGCGTATAGTCTAGAGAAGTCATTAGGACAAGCTTATATAACGCGAAAAGATGGAGGTGTTGTAGATGCAAAGTATATTGCATCAGGAAAATATCAAATCGATGTTCTGGGAAAAAAGTACGATGCCGTGTGTCACCTTCGAAGTCCTTTTGATCCAGAGGGTAAACGAATTTTAGGAATCTATGAATAAAATGAAATTTTACTTTACCGAGTAGGTACAAGAAAAATAATTATTTTAATAGTCTTTAATTCTTAGAATCTTAATTTCCCTATCAACTTTCAGTTTTAGTGTGGGACACACAGTCTCGGGAGCACGGCCATTTAGTTCTCGAGTGGTTGTTTACGCTGGTTCGTGGGTATACATTGGTCAACCTCCTTTCTTACACATCAACCACTTAAGATTTGGATGATAAATTATGAGTTTGGGCACAGATGGGTTTCAATAATAATTTTTTTTGGTTTCGATGTGCAGCAATACCTACCTACCTACAAAACAATGCCATGGCCATCCTACGGTACATCTTCATTTACTGATTTAGCTTAAAGATTCTCGCTGCGGGTTTCTATTATGCAATCTAAGTGCACCACTGTGACAAAATTGTTGTAACAAGAGAAGTGTGGTTGTTCATGTTAATAGAGCAATTTATTAAACCCATAATTCTGAGAAGAAATTTGTATGTGAAAGCGAATAGAGTAGACAGACTGTCGCCTAACTTCGTAGACTTTCTGACGCTGGACGTAGAAAAATCGAGTTTGTTTTCTCAAGGGTTTTTGCATTTATAGTAGATAATAAATTTTGTGTAATATTAGCTTGGATATTGTGGGAAATTTAGAAAGTAGATTCGTCTATCTAAATTATTGATGTTACAGCAACGACTTGACTAGACTTCACATCTGCTAGAGTTACCTGTTTTGTATTTATTTTTAAAATTGAAATAAAAAAAATCTTAGGTAGTCCACAAGACAGAAAATAAATTAGTATATACTATAATTTCTATTGTTTTCATTTGTCCTATTACCATCATTTGGTTTTATAGGTGTTGTATTCTAATAAACTTCCCAAGGCAAATATAATTTGCAGTTTATCAGAGCTGCAGAGGTTATTAGTTTCGATAGCATAGACGTAAGGTATTGCGTCTTAGAAGGGAACAGGATATTATAACTAAAGAGCCTAACTGCTCTACCAAGGCGCAATGCAATATTTGGACTAAAGGCCTTATGGTGAAACGGCAGCTGCGAAATGCTATCATAAGCGTTTTTAACGTGTTATACTTACTTGTTTTGTAATTTAATTTTGTAATGTTTCGAAACGTTTTTTAATTTTAATAATTTAATTAATTAATCAAATTAATTTATCATGAAAACCACCAACGACCGACGAATGACCGAATAAATGTGATTTTAAACAATTTACATATTAACCTTAACAAATTTCAATCAAATTGATAGGTATTTTGTTTTAATGTTTCGATATTAAAGTAAGCTTTTTGTTTCATAAAATAAGATAAATTTGAGAAAACAAATTATTCGTCGCGAATTGTCAAACTCTATTCGCATTCCACATACGATCGACACTTCGACGAACAAATTGTTCGCGCGCGACTAACCTCAAAATCAGTCTTGTTTTTGTTTTCTTCTTGGTTGGTCATTGCTGAATTCGTCAAACGTCACTCAAAAGAATAAAAAAACCATATGAAAGATATGTCAAAATGGACGAATATTCGCTCATTCGTCGGTCTTTGGTCGCTCTAATGTGAATAGTTCTTTTCTTCTTGGTTGGTCATTGCTGAATTCGTCAAACGTCACTCAGACGAATAAAAAAAGCCATATGAAAGATATGTCAAAGTGGACGAATATTCGCTCATTCGTCGGTCTTTGGTCGCTCTAATGTGAATAGTCCTTAAGACTTCCTCCAAACCGAAAGGCGAAACATTCGGAGACGACGATGAAACAACACGTTGTTGTTATTTTTTCTTCGTTCGTCTGTTTAGCATAGGTTTCACATTGGTTTGGGAAAAACTTAAAGCAAAACAAAAAATGTTCTATTGGATGTTTTCAATTAAGAAAGCTCTTTCATAATCCACAAGCATGAACTGCATACCAGTCTTAAAGTTTGTTCATTAAATTTTATTTGGCCAAATCAATAAATTTGTATACTCTCTGTATGCGTAGAAAAACGTTTTTAATTTTAAAAAACGAAAATATAATCAAATACTCATAAAATATTTTTCATGTAAAATAGACCGAGTGAACACAATTTTGAATAATTGACACAAACAGTTCATTCTGTCATGTAAAACCAAAACCGCAACTATCTTCACTCGTCTTATTTCTTACACGTCAAATTTTTGTATGGATGTGTTGATTACACATTCGAATTAAACTAATCTATACACGAAAACTACCCGATTAGGAGAGTGACAGATAAACTTTCACCTGCCGTTTCTGTCGAAAAAGTTGTTTTTGTGACACGTCTGTCTTTTGCGGTGTGTTCTGTGTTGTGATTCCCATTTATTCCAAAAGTTCATCTATATTTCATCCAAATTCTGCCTCATAATGAATTACCCGCAATGTTTTTTCATACTCGTGATGACCTTCACAATTGCATTGGCTCAGAGAGTAGTTCCAGGAGTTAATCCACAACATTACCAACAACAACAACAATACCAACAGCAAGTGCCACAGATGCAATATGCTCAGCCAGGCCAGGTTCCACAAATGCAACCTATCCAACAGCAGCAGCAAATGCATCAACAGCCTCCTATGCCTCAGCAGCCAATGATGCAGCAGCCCATGCATCAGCAGCCTATGATGCAACAACCTATGCAACAGCAACCCCTGCAACAGCAGCCCATTCAACAGCAGCCCATTCAACAGCAGCCCATTCAACAGCAGCCAATTCAACATCAACCCCTGCAGCAACCTATCCAACACGACCCAAATGCCATACATCAACAACAACATATGGGAGGCCATCAACAAGGCCACAGACCTCAAGTTCTCGACGCAGCTAATATCCAAGGTGAAAAAGCGCACATTCAAGATCACATCGAAGTGCCCTTGGACACCAGTAAAATGTCAGAGCAAGAACTCCAATTCCACTACTTTAAAATGCACGATTCCGATCACAATAACAAACTGGATGGTTGCGAATTGATTAAATCGCTAATTCATTGGCACGAAAAAGGCAGCAAGGAAGACACTCATCATCACGAAGGTACCGGCCATGAAGATAAAATTTTCTCTGACGAAGAACTAATTGCATTAATAGATCCAATCCTTGAAATGGATGATTCTGGTCGCGATGGATATATTGATTATCCAGAATTCATTAAAGCTCAACAAAAGGCAGCTCAAAGTAAGGTTGAAAAACCTTAGAAGAGTCTTAAAATCATTTAAGCTAGTTATCTATACTATTTTTTTTTTTCGTTTTATACTTAAATCATTTTCCAAGAAAATATAAAAAAGACCTTGAATATTTTTGAAATGCATGCATTTTTTTATTTGATAAAGACTACGTGGTTTTTAACATTAAGTAGTGATGGCAGATAAGCGGAAACAAATTAGTTTTTAAACATGATTTGCACTTTATCTCCACTGCTGTTGGCATTGTATGTGAAGGTTTAAACATATGTAAGTTCCAAAGTTCACTTTTTTATAGAACAAAACCTTGACCCATTTATTTATGTTAAATGTTTCAAGGTTGTATAGTGGTTTGGATAGCTTGAGATAGTTTGAGAACATAAGTTATACAACAATTTCATAACTCATGTTGCTTATAGTCAAAAATTGACTATCAAAAATATCGATTTTTTGGATATAACTTTTAACGCTATTTTCTTTAATATACCAATGTTTCCTAAACTTTTAAGTCATATTAGACCCCAACCCCATGACTTATTAGAAAGATTGACTTAAGCCTCTTTAAGAACTCACTTACCGTACCATATAAGGCGCCGCAATGACGAAAACAATAATAACACGTCGTTGTCAATTAAAATTAATCCACTGTTGTGTTTTCGTCATCGCCCCGACGCGATGGTTTGGTTTAGGAGAACTTTCAATATGAAGAAAAATTAACCAATTGTTTTTATTGGAATTCAAGGTTATGTCTAAACTCTTTTGTATCTCAATTCAAATTTTTATTCATTTTAAACTTATATCTACTTACATACTAGACAAAATTCAGAAAACTAGCCTACTTAACAGTACTTAAATTTAACTTACTGGCCCTAAACTAGCGCTCTGAGGAATTCATGTTTGCTTAAACTAATGCCTTTCGGCTTATGAACTAATTTTTTTTTTTATCTTTATTTTGTTAGAAAATTTAAAAAAAAACTAACTTCAATATTATTTTGTTTCATTTATTCAATTTGTATTAATAAATGCATAGACATTTTAATCGATCTCCTATAATGTAGATGAAGAGCAATGGGCCCTTCGAAAATAGTTTTGTCTAATGAATCCACTACTGGATGCAACAGCTGTGTTCGTTTGACGTTTCAAAAGTGTATTTCTAGTAGATGTGTATTTTTATTGTCGAAGTTGCAAAGTTATTTTGAATTATAGAACTTAATTTAATAATTCCTACCAAATCTATACACATATGTACAAATGGCCACAGAAGAGCACAAAAAACTGGCTACTATTATCAAAGACGTTCACGAATCCCTTCGTGTACTGAGCAAACAAATGGGACCATATGAAGCATGGAACCATCATGTACAAAACACAGATCGTCTTAAGGAATACGCTGATGCTATGCGTAAATTAGCCACCATATGGGAAGACAACTCAACCAATGTTGATCTCTTGGCAAGAAGTAGAATCAAATGGACTACTGATTACTGTATGAGCTATTTTCTAGCAGATGGAATTCTCTTAGAAAAACGTGCCCGCGAAGAAAGACTTCTTGAATCCCTCGAATACGATAAGATTCTTTGTAAATATCACCAAGACACTAAACACCTTCGAATTTTAGATGTTGGAAGTTGTTTTAATCCATTTAAACAAATGGACTACTTCGATGTTACGGCGATTGACTTATGTCCAGCAACTGATGCTGTATTTGAAGGTGATTTTCTAAAGATATCCATCTCTGCCGAAGACACAAATGTATCACCTGTTGATGGTAAAATACACTGCCTGCCAGCAAACTATTTCAATTGTGTTGTTTTTAGTTTACTTTTGGAATACATACCATCTTCTGAACAAAGATTGCTTTGTTGTCGAAAAGCTTATGAACTGTTGAAATTTGAAGGAATTCTAATTATTATCACACCCGATTCACAGCATGTGGGCAAAAATGCTGCGATTATGAAAAACTGGAGGTACACTTTAGCAACGTTTGGATTTAATCGAATAAAATTTGAAAAACTCCCGCATATTGCATGTATGGTTTTTCGAAAATCTATCGACATTCGTTTGCCACAGAGATGGGCAGAAACACACAAGGAATCGTATATGAATTTATCGATAGATATACCACAAGATAATAAGTAGTTATAATTTGCTTTTGTAGTTTCCGGTACATAAATAAAATAGTTTCAAAAAACATTATACATTATTTCTATTATTTATTCATGATGATTTTTGAATCATGATTGGAGACAGCCAGAAATTGTCCGCCGATCTATCTTAAAATCTAAAAAATACAACCCCTACCCCCAGTAGATGTGATAACTCACCTGGAAAAGGAAATCTACAAACTTGGCTAGTTAAAATGGTCTGATGAAAATTTCTGATATTAAATTATAAAAAAACTGTGTCATTTGGAGTCGGAATGATTGTTATATAGTCCTAACATTTTATAATTCACAATTCTCCACACATACAAACTGTTTAATTTATTTAATGTTTACTTAAATTCTAAATTGTAAATTAAATAATACTCACAAAGCTATGGAATTGTATCATAATTAAGCTTTATTTTTTTTTAAATATTATGTAGTTATATACAAAGTTTGATTCGGAATACCAAAATGAAAGTGAATGTAGAAGTTATTGTTGCGAAATCTTAAACTTTAAATTAATTTCAAAATGGTAACCGATTTTTAGAATTATTTTTAAAGCCGAATTAACTCATATCTAATTTAAATAAAATTAAAATTGAATCAGATATAATTTATCCAAATCGACTTGATATATTTTTTAAATCTTCTGGAGTATTTTTCAATTTAAACAAGTAGCTAGTTGTCGAAATATCTTAACGTAATGTAAAAAATATGAATCGGAAAAGTTAATTCGGTTTTCTGTATCAAAAACCTTATCGGTGTAATTTTACATACCAAGAGAAATACTCAAGAAAATTATAAAAAAAACATCCCAACTTCTACAATACTTCTGACCATTTTTGTTAAGTGGCAGCTCATAAATGTAGGTCCTAGTACCTAAGTAAGTAAGTACGTATGTTCTACTCTAATTCTACTAGGAAGAAATGTGGATTTTGGAACATTTGTTGTTCTCTGGTAGACAGCAGATAGATAAATATATTTATTTCGTAATAATGTTTTCAAAAAAGTCTGTGACCGCACATTTTACAATGCAGAGATATGATACATTTATTTTTCAACTGAAACATTATCTTTGGTGACTAAAAAGAATAACAAAATTTGAATAAAGTACATAATTGAAGGAAATTACGAAAAAAACCTTCATTTGAAAAAGGTCGACAGCAGAATACAATTTTTTCCGCGAAGAATATAATACTTTAGGTACTTCCAAACTAATTTAGTTTCCCTCCGAAGGAAAATGTCACATTTCAACTTAAATCTTCACACCTCTCAATGGATTTTAAAGATTTCGAGATCCCTGTTTTTTTCAATAAAAATTGAGATGATACATTCTGAATTTCATAACTTTTTAGTATAACTTTGGAAAAAGTGAAATAGTAAGAGTTTTATTTCTTTGCTGGTTTTGCGAAGTTTGTCGCTTTTTATTGAAGGAAACGCTAACAAGACATACAAAAACTTTCTCAGTTTTCCTTTAAGAGATATCCAAATGAATAAGAATATGCAAGAATTCCCAAAAGGCCCAAAAGGGAATCCAATCACACTTAAAAATTACCCCTTACAAATGTTCACAACTTCGAAAACTGAATATGCTTTCGCATTTGAGGCTTTAATTACTTCAAAAATGTTTGAACTTTTGTCCCATTAGTTTTAAGTCACGATAGCCATCCGAATGAATAATAATAATCTATTTCATGATTTGTGTTATTTTCCTCCTAGACACATATTTGATTCACCGTATGCAAAGCTTCAGAGTATTGTTAAATCTATCGTTCAGTATAAGTTAATGAAAATCAGTCTATTAGGATAACGTCCTAGTAATAAAAAGATAGAGAACTCCAGCTTTACAACTTTTCAATTGTTTCAAGTTTAAATTTTTTTTTTTGTAAAAAAACAGACTGTTTTGTCAGGCCAACTTAGCTGTTTTTGGATTACAATTTTAGTGCGGCGTTTTGGCGGTTTTCCTCCCATTCCTTGCGATGCATTTTTTTTCGATGTGAATGCATGTTAGCATTTGAGTTGAATGTTTTCGGACAATATGGACATGTGTATAGAACTTCTCCGGTGTGAGTGGTCATGTGTTCCTATCATTAACAAAATAAAAACAATATAAATACGAATACAAATAATCTTGATTTACTATCGTTTTTACCCTCAGTCCGCTAGCTTTTTTAAAGGCCTTTTCACACATAGGACACTTGTGATTGCGTGCACATCTGTGCACGTAATAGTAATGTCTCTGTAATGCAGGCTCATTTGGAGCGGTTTTACCACAAATGATACAAACATGTGGTACATTCAGATCCGCATGCTTGGCACTGATGTGCCTCTTGAGGCAATATTTATTTTTCAATTTCGCTCCACATTTATCACATTGTTCCCCGGGCACTGGAATACCAGCATGCTCTAGTAAATGTCTTTGGAATGCTTCTCGGCCTCTTATAGACTTGCCGCACTGGTCGCAGATTTTTCCATAGGTATTCTGGTGGACGTTGTTGATGTGAGCTTTCAGTGTATAATTTGATGAGAAGCTGCAATTTAGAGAGTTTAACAATGGATAAGGCCCCTAAAGGTTGTGCTAATTTTTTTTATTAATAGAACTTACAGCTTGTTACATTCCTCACAAGGAAACTTTCGTTCTTCTTCGGGAATATGTATATGCATATGACGCGTTAGGAGTATTTCCTTGGAGAAACTTTTCTTACACTGGTCACATTGATAACTGCGTTGATTGTCCTCGATGTGCATATCCATATGAACCTCCAAGCATCGTCGATCAGCCAATACTTTGTTACATTTCTCACACTTGAAACGCTCCGGGTCCAAATGAGTATGAATATGGTCGACGAGAATACTTTTGCTGTGGAATTTTTTGTCGCAGCAGGATGCATATCCTCGCTTGGAGTGCTGGGTGCGATAGTGTTTTCGTAGAGCCGAAAAGTTGGGCAGATTTATTAGACAAATGCTGCATGACAGTTTCATGTGTTCCTGTATGATGTTATCATAATCTTGTGAGAGTTTTTTCCTTTTGATAAGTTCCTCGGATACTTGTTTTGGTATTGTTTTTCTAGGAGTGCCTTTGAGTGGTCGACCGCGTTTTTTGCCAGCTGTTGGTGGGGTAGCTTTTGTGTCGGTAGCTATTTTTGGCTGTTTTACATTCTGTTTATCTTCTTCATCATCATCATTATCGACATCATCGCCACCATCAGACTCATCATCATCAACATTATTTTCACCGTCATTATCCGAGTTTTGATCTTGCCACTCTGTCGATGATTCTACATCTTCATTACTAGAACTGTTATTTGGTTTTGTTTTACAAGTTTGCTTTAATACTGCAAGTGGAACCTCCGAGTCTGAGTCATCTAATTTTTGTACATCGGCTGATTCGTGCTTTTCATAAGTAGTTTCATCAGTATTAATATTTAATTCATTGTTTAAAACAGTTACGACCAGTGGCAGGCAGGTTTCAATGGTATCTTTATTGTCATCTTCAACCTTAACATCTGTTAAAAGAATTATCAAGTGATCAGAATCAAATGATGTCTTATTTAAAATCCTAGTTTCTCTTACCTGCAATCCAAGATAAATGGGCCTCCTCAACTTGTTTAAAGAACTTGTGAAATGAATGCAAAGAATCCCAGCAAGGTGAACAAATGAATCTTGAGTTTTTTTCATCTTTATTTGGCTTTTTTTTTGGCAAAATAGTAAGTGTGCAATTAAGGTTTATAAAATAGAATAATTTTTCTTATTGGGCTAACCTGTATCCAAAAGTGTTTGCTTATTATACTGCATATATTCAACGTTATTCCTTCTTCACTAAATATATCAATTGTTTGATCAAGACTATTGCTAATACATAAAATGCAAAGCATTTTGTTATGAACAATTGTTTAAATAGTTTTATTTATTTTAAGAATAATTAAAGCAAAAGAAAAACTTTTGTTGTTTGGATACTTTTTTCTGTTTTGTTTTACACTGACATTTGACTTGTCATCGAAAATAAATGATGCCAAGTGCGATATCATTTTATATCGGCTGAATTCAGTGTTTTAATTATTCAAGTTGTCGATTATGAACTTATTCCTAGCACAGTAAAAATATTAATTAAAGGTAATATATTCCGAAGTACTATATTCAATCAAGTTTGCACATGTGTCAAAATCGAACAGTAAAATTAAATATTAGAGAGCCTGAAAGTTTATTTCAACATGTAAATATCTATTTTGTCTCCAATAGTCGACTTTGAAATTGTTTAAAAACATGCGCAATATAATATTACCTTATATATCAAAAATCCAAACATTTAGCTGATTTTTGAACATCTATGCGCCACCAAGTTGAACGCAAAAGCATCTCAGCTGCTTTATCGCAAATTTCAAGTTAGAATCGGGCTCTTATAACTTGAATATTGTAAAAACCTTAAACCTGCTGTTCTGAAGCATGATTTTTTGAAAACAGTTCGAAGTAGCTGTCATCGGAAAAAAAAGAAAAACTTCCGCGCCAAGAACTTGTCGTTTTCGGAGGACTTCGGAGAAAACATTAAAAAAAAAAGATTTGAAGTACTTCCTCGCGTGCTAATGGCATGCGTTTAATTTCGTTGGAGAAGAACTTCCTCGAAGCAGAATGTCCCCGATTTGTAGAATATCGGAGTGAGTTCCGTTCCGACGGTTGCCTCGATAGTCGCGCGAAAAATGTGTCGAATGAAGACTTTTTGGCATTACCGTTTGCGATTCGCCTCAAATGTCAAAAAGTTTGGCGAATTGAAAAGTGATTTACCTTTAGCGAATGTTCGTCTTTATCTGTCAATATCAGTCGAACTGCAATTTTGTGGCTTCCAAAGGCGAATGTCGAAGCTTGCTTTTAGCAATACGATTAGAAAGTTTTTTTTAACTCAATTTTGATGTAAACATTTTTTTTTTGATTAAAAGTACCTCCACAGATTACAGCTTCCAAAGATTTTTCAGACCGAAATGTTTTTAATTTTTAAACATAAATTTACTAAACGGATGGTTGTATAAGTCCAAAGAAAACAAACCATTTCTAACACTTACCAATGTTTAAATATTTCGTGGTATAACGGTAATACTTGTTTACCAAAACCTCGCTCAAGACACCGGCCTTTCCCATAAAAATGAAGAAAATGTTTCTTTTGTAATTATTAATAGTAAATTAAAATATTTGAAATATTCTTACATATAACACTAATTTTATTGAAAACGTATTTTCATTTTTTTTTTCAATCATAATTATTTAAAAAATAATACACAAAAAAAAATTATAATATGTATGTATATAAATGAATGCTAAACTTTTTTTTATTACTACTGCTGCTGCTGCTGCTGGGTGTTCTCCTCGGTAACATTATTTGAAATTGCACTGGCTCCCATGTGAGGATGTCTTCTATTTTCTTCCCATTCTTTGCGATGCATTTTTTTACGATGAGAATGCATGTTAGCATTTGAGTTAAATGTTTTCGGACAATGTGGGCATGTGTAAAGAACTTCTCCAGTATGAGTTGTCATGTGTTCCTAAAAAAGTAATAAAAAAAAAATTTATTAAATTATAAGTGCTTTCAAATCTTAATCTATCTTATGTAAATATGTTAACTCAAAAAAATTTGAAAACTAGTGTTTTGAATTAAAAATAGAAAACCTATTTGAGGATTTTATGGTTCAAAAAACAAGTTAGTTTCATACTAAAACAGAATTTTGTTTTAATATTTATTTGCAAAGGATACCTAACGTATTTAAAT
This sequence comes from Syrphus vitripennis, assembly GCA_958431115.1. Taxonomy (NCBI): domain Eukaryota; kingdom Metazoa; phylum Arthropoda; class Insecta; order Diptera; family Syrphidae; genus Syrphus; species Syrphus vitripennis. The sequence goes on from OY288109.1 coordinate 91,129,182, forward strand.
GTCATAAATAAATTTTAGTTATTTTTACTGATAGGTAAATATTTAAATGCAGCCAGAGACTGCCAGATAATCAGAGCTATAGTGAACAAATGTTTTTCATCCCCCCACATAATTTCACCTTTTGCGTTCAGTTAGGTTACTTCGAATTTCAATGACAAATTTTCTGTATTTGTATTTTAATCGTTGGCAATTTAAATGTTGCGGCCAAAACGTGTTACCTAAGTACACGTTACAAACCAAACACTCAAATACTTACCTTCAATCCTGCAGCCTTTTTAAAAGCCTTATCACACATGGGACATTTGTGACTGCGCTCACACTTGTGCACATAATAGTAATGCCTTTGTAGCGCAGGGGCATTTGGAGCTACTTTGCCACACAAATTACACACATGCGGCACAGCCGAATCGGCATGCATTGCATTCATGTGTCTCTTGAGGCCATATTTGTTCTTGAGTTTAGCTCCACACTTTTCACATTGTACACTTGGTATAGGAACACCAGCATGCTCCAGCAAATGCCTTTGGAATGCTTCCCGTCCACGTATCGACTTGCCACACTGATCGCAGAATTTAGCATATGCATTCTGGTGCACATTGTTGATATGAGCACGGAGAGTGTAATTCGATGGAAAGCTGCAAGTGAAAAATTTTAAACTATACGTGTTTGGAGAACAAAAAAAAAATTGCTGCGAATCAGGCTTACAACTTATTGCATTCTTCACAGTGGAACTTTCGCTCCTCCTGAGGTATATGAATATGCATGTGACGCGTCAGTAGGGGCTTCTTAAAGAAACTCTTATTGCACTGATCACACTGATAGATGCGTTGCTTCTCCTCACTGTGTATATTCATATGAACTTCCAAACATCGCCGATCAGCAAGAACCTTGTCACATTTATCACACTTAAAATGTTCTGGATTTAAGTGAGTGTAAATGTGATCAACGAGTACACCACGTTTAAGGAATTTCTTGCTACAACAAAATGCATATCCTCGCTCATTGTGCTTGCAGCGGTAGTGTTTCTTTAATGAAAAGAAATTTGTCAAAGCTAACTGACAAATATTACATGTCAATTTCATGTGTTTTTGTATGATATCATCGTACTCATGAGAGAGTTGTTGCTTTTTGACTTGTTCTTCAGTGATTTCCTTGCGAGTTGCATTTCTAGATGTTCCTTTTAGTGGGCGACCACGTTTTTTACCGCTTTGGACTTTGTGTATGGGTGTGGGTTTATGTTTTTCTTCAAAATCGCTGTCTTCTTCATCGTCGTCATCATCGTCATGTGAAATATTAGGGTCTTGCCACTCTGCCGATGATTCCTGATCATCATTACTGGACGTTGTTGTCTTCACTTTTGTTCTACGTTTTATCTTCGAGTGAGTTTTTGAAAAATTTGCTAGTGGAACTTCTGAATCATCACTGTCACTTGAATCAATAAGTGAATGTTGCTGTTTTTGTTCGATTTCGTGATCATCAAGTTTGAGGTCAATCTCGGAAGAGTGTTCGATTTGAGGCAAGCAAATCTCTCCATCTTCTTTTACCTCCAGCTTAACGTCTATAACATTAAGTTTCAAAAGTTTATTTTCTTGTCCTTTTTATTAAATAAAACAAAAAATAAGTGCTTTTGCTGACTGTAAAATATTTCAGAATTAGTGCTTACTCTTGCGTACACCAGTATTATTTGAAAGTTTGGAGCTCCGTTTTCAGAAGTTTCAGTAAATTATTAATAGTGCATTAAGAAGCGTTAAATAGTGCTAATTAACGGGAATCGGAAAGTAAAATAAACTATGAAACCACGATTAATATGAATGCATGTTCATATTTAAACTTCGATGAGTGGCACTAATTTCTGAATCTAATTTTAACAGAAGCGAGCATAAAACACTTATTTCGTTTTTTTATTGTTATTAAATTGTCTCCACATCTATTAATTGCTCCTAGATACCTGTATTAGAATAATCTCCGTTGGAATCAAATTTATCTATTAATCGAACTTCAACTTCAACAGCAATCTCATCATCTTCGGGCTTTAAATCCTCTTCAGGGATAGCAGTTGCTGTTAGCAAAGACAAGTGCGCCTCTTCAACTTGCTTGTAGAATTTATGAAATGAATACAAAGCATTCCAGCAGGATCCGCAGATGTATCTTGAATTTTCATCATTTTGATTTGGCTTTTTTGTTTTTTAGTAGAAAAAAAAAACATCAACAAAATAAATAATTTTGTTAAATACTTTTTTGTATTTTCTTGTTTACCTGCATCCAAAAGTGTTTTCCAATTACACTACAAACATTCAGAGTGAATCCTTCATCACTAAATATATCTATTATTTGTTCTGGGAAATTAACACATAAAATACAAAGCATTTTGTTTTGTATTTTGTGAATATTTAATAATTTAACAAAAAAAAACTTTAAAAAATAATTATTTGCAATTTACTTTCCATCGAATAAAAAATCTCATTTGACAGAAATAGAAGTTTTGTTGACCGACGACGTTTTGTTTGACAATTAGGAAATAGTTTTAAGTGATGCCAATTCTCAGTTTTTGAGAAAATTGGTTAATTTAATCCCGATACACACGGTTATCGCGAATAATGTCGCTATTATTGTCGTGAACGATTTTTCAGTAGTATCTTTATTCCTTCCGGATAAAAGAAAACCAATGTAAATCCACCATAACCGTGCTGAAGACACGGAAATATTGGATAGAAACGTTTAGATTGTGACTGTCCACTACAGTGAGAATTTGAATTGGATGAGAAACTAAGGAAAATTCAGGAATTTAGGTCCCTTTTTACACAAAGAATATTTTTAGGTGAGAACTCAAAGCCTATAACCCCTTAAGACATAACTTCGAATTGATGATATAAGATTTCAGAAATAAGTTTGAAATGTAGAGAAATTCATCTAGATACAAAATTAATTTGAAAAATTTTTAATATTAATTTTTAAATACCGTTTTATTACAATTACATACTTTGAAAAATAAGAAGACGAGTTTTATCAAAATAGGTTCGACGAAATAAAAAAAAAACATACAAAACTAAGTTATGGCAGCTAAAATAAAAACATGAAATCTCTAGAGAACAAATAACACTTTAGGCAAGATTTAAGGAAATCACACTTTAATAAATGACCAAGCACATCGAAATGACCACTTATTGGAACCCACACAAATTAAATGTATACATAATTAGGTATTTTTATAGGATTCATCACTAGAGGGTGTTGGGTTCGTCGACTTATAGGTTTTGCCACATATGCCAATCCGAAACATTCGGATATGAAGATAAAACAAAACAACTCGTTGGCATGATTGACAACAACTCGTTGTTGTTATTGTTGTGTCGTCGTCAAAACTGTTTCGTAACGGTTTCGGTTTTAGGAAGCCTTAAGTTTTTTTATTTATTTATTTATTCAGCTGCAGACTAATGTCGAAGTTTATCAGAAACAATTTACAACGTTTATACAATAAAAAATCACTATTTAAGGATACAAAATAAAGGAATTATAATGTTGATAATACTTTTAAAACAGAAATCATCTCATATTCTCAATTTGATTTTCTGTGCTGACAGCAATTTTTTGGACCCCATGATAGTTGTTTATTTTTTCGTTATGATGAAAATGATAAAAAAAGCAACAAAATGAAATTTTCAAAAGACTTTTTATAGACTCATATGAAAAAAAGATATTTTTCCATTTCCTGATACAGAACATAAATACTTAAGTTCGACATAAACTCTTAAGTGACAGTTTACGTAGAGGAAAAAGTAGAACATAAGACCTATCTTTGTGAAAAATGGTCGTATTGAAAATTTAAGATTCAGTTTTCAGTTATTTTTTTTATATTATTTTTACAAAGGCGAACTTCATAGTAATCCTTTTTTTTGCCATAAACCCCTATTGATATAACACAGAAATTGTGAAAGTATACTAATTACATAACCTGACAATTCTATATTTCAATGTTGTTCGTTAAACTTAAACTAATTTTAATCCCAAAATCGTGCCAATTACAAAATTAGAAAACTGGATTCCCAGGACTGTGTAACTTTTATCATTCAAAGAAAACAAAACGCTATGGTCCCATTCGAAACGAATGCGGATTGCGAATTCTGTAATCGGCACGAATAATTTCTATTTTCACGTACCTTTAGTCCACCAGTCTTTTTAAATGCTTTATCACACATGGGACACTTGTATTTTCGTTCCATTTTGTGCATATAGGAAATATGTCTTTGCAATGCAGCAGCGCTTGGGGCGACTTTTCCACATTCAGTACAAATATGTTTAACATCTTGTTCAGGATGCATTGATTCCATGTGCCTCTTCAATCCATATTTGCTTGTTAATTTCACATTGCATTTTTCACAAGGAACCATTGGCTGCGTTATGCCATCATGTTCCAATTGATGGCGTCGAAAAGCATCCGGCCGGCGGAATGATTTTCCACATTGATCACAGATCCTCGTGTATGCGGCATTGTGCACATTATTTACATGAGTTCGTAAGATATCCTGTGTTGAGAAACTGTAAAAATAGAAAGTAACATTTATGGACGTCCTTTCGAAAACAAAAGGAACAAGAAAATTCTTACAACTTGTCACAATCAGGACACTTGATGTTGCGTTCGGAAATGTGCGTTTGCAAGTGACGAGTCAAAAGTGGCCTGGTATAAAAACTCAGCGTACATTGATCGCATTGATATATTCGTTGTTTTTCTGTATCGTGAGTTAGCATGTGACTGTCCAGACCTTTTCTGTTCGCCAATACTCTTCCGCATTGTTCACACTTGAAGTACTCTGGATTTTGATGAGTGCATATGTGATCCACGAGAACACCGCGTTTACGAAACTTTTTAGTACAACAAACCACATATCCACATTCGTTGTGTTCCGAACGAAAGTGTCTTTTGAGAGCAGCAAAATTAGCAAATATATTTTGACACATGGCACACGAAAGCTTCATATTTTGAGCAATTATTTCATCAAATTCTTGCATGCGTTTTCTTTTTAAATTCTGTTCTCCCGAATTTCGACGTTTCTTACAAGGAGGTGCTCTGGCCTCACCTTTTCTCGGTCGACCACGCTTTTTGGCGGTAGGTTCATTGGACTTTTTTGACTTGGATGTTCTGTCCTCATAATCACTGTCTTCTTCGGTGTTGTCCGAGTTATCTTCTTCGTTTTGCCAGTCTGTTGAATTGCATCGGTCAACATAGTTGTTTTCAAAGTTTTTCTCATCTTCACTAGTCGAAGAATCATTCTTAACGTAGGGTTTGTCTACAGATCTACGACTTCTTGTAGAGCTAGCAGGTGGAGCTTCTAAATTAACCGACTGCGATTCTTGGGAAGGAGTTTGACTCTTGCTATATTCTGCAGTATGATCATCACCTGCATTCAGACGAACATCGGCATCTTCTTTGACTTCTAGTTTGATATCTATAGAAACATTGGTTTGCATTCAATATAAACCAGTAAGAAGCCAAATACAAAACCAATTACGAAAAACTGTTCAATGCAATAGTTATACATATTTACAAGGATACGAGATATTTGTGCATTCCAGTAAAAACTGAGTAGTTTCAAAAACCAACAAAAGCCAAGCAACAACGTCATAGTGAAATGCATAGGCAATAAGTAATAACTGGCATTCCTCAAAAACCCTGAAACCCTTTATAGGTATATGAATTCTAAGTCAAGATCAAAACTTGTATTTGATCTTTCTAAATTTATTCAAACAAAACTTCATATCTCGCTCCCTGCAAAGAACCTTTCGTCAATTGATTTGTTTTGGTTAATCCTACCTGAATCCAAAAATTCCGATGCAAATTGTTCGCCAGGAAGAGGATTTTCTTGCGTCGATTGAGTGAAAACATTCTCCAATTTTAACTCCTCATCATTTTCGATGACTCTACGCTGACTGACATGGGCTTCTTCAACTTGCACATAAAATTCATGGAAGGTACTCAATTCCGCCCAGCAAGTTGTGCATATAAATTTCGCACTTGGGTCCTTTGCATCAGGCTATGATTGATAATTTGAAGCGTTTATTTCGTGTTTTTGAATTGAATTTGTTTTTATTAATTGGTAAATGTTTACCTGAATCCAAAAATGTTTAGTGATAATTTCATTAATGTTTAGGGCCGTACCCTCTTCTTCAAAAATACTTATAGTAGTTTCTGCATTTGACACACACAATACACATAACTTTTTTTCCATTTGCAAAAAAAAATTAAAATATTATTAATGATTTATTTTGTGCAACAATTCGAAGAGAAGAAAATGCACAATTATTTTTTTTTTGTTTAGAACAGCAGCGGCGGCGGTGTTGTTTGACTTTTCTCATTTTATTTTGTGGTGGTCAAAAAATTTATATTTTTAAAGTATACACTTTTTAGGTGATGCCAAGCTATCTATTTTATTTTAATAAAACTTTTACGTTCGCCTTTATTCACCAAACGCTCATGACTTAAAAAATCTTCTTTAAGTCATGAAAGTGAATTATTTATATGACTGAGGGTCTCGATAGACACCATGCCTTATCTTGTGGATACCAACATTACACATATCAAAGGTAATATGTTCCGAATTGTTTCAAAACCATGCGTCAGAAGTTTAAGATAACTAAATTTCAAAATTTATGTAAACAAAGCTTTTACGTTTTTTATTACACATGTACATATTTTGTTTTGTAAATTCTGGTGGATATTTGGGATGCAAACTCGATCTAGAAACAACAATAAAAGTTACTTGAGTGAACACAGTAAAAAACCCGCCGTACCACCATTTTAAAATAATTCCCGTGATACGGCGGAAAAATAGTTCAGACTGAGTTCAGTTAAGTGAATTCTGTTGTAGAACGGTTTGCAAACATTTAGAGACGATGATGAAACAACAATATCTATGATTGATAACAGTTCGTTTTGTTTATTTGTCGTCACGACTCTTTTGCATTGATTTGGAGAAGCCTTAAAAAATAATATTAAGAATCTTACCAAAGTGGAACATACACAATTTTATTATTATTTCATCGTCGCTAGCGAATGTTTCGCTTTTGTTAGGATAAACCTTGATTCACACGCACATTCAAAAAAATTTCTCTGTATCTATTGGCATTTTTAAACTTTTTCCCCTCGCCTTTTTTATTTATATGTTGTGAGTTGGCGGGAATAAGCTTTATTTATTAAAAATAAATACCACATTATTCACTGTTAGTAACTTCGATTCCCACTCCAGGAAGCATTCATTACTGCCACCCCTGGGCTTAAATGAGATATTTTTTTTCGAAAATCCACAGTTTGAAAAAAATGTACGAAGTTAATTTTTTTTAAACTTGACACCAAAACATTTATTAAAATATGTGCTTCTAAAAAAATTAATTCTGTAAATTATTAGGAAACCCGTTGAAAAAGATATTTCTCCCAAAAACAGCTCCAAGCACTTTCACAAAATTTGTTTGTATTTGCTTTTATTAGAAAGTACGTATATGGTACACCTTTGTATATGAAAACTATAGTACTCTCATGGCGAGTTTTTTTTAGGGTTGCCCGGATCCTGGTGGTGGCGCTGCAAAATGTGAGGTGTAAAATTCGATTTGGTGAGTCTTTAAGCGTCGAAAATTGGTGGTAGGAGCAAGAGGAGACTATTTTTTGGATAATTGCATCCAAAAAATATCAATAAATATCATTTAAAACCTCCATAAGCTCTCCGCAAAAAAAAAAAACAGTAAGGGTTGCCGGCATACATTAGATGTCGCCCCATTCGACTTCCACCATGAGAGTACTATAGTTTTCATATACAAAGGGTACACAGAACAATTGCTTATTTTTTCAAATTTTCACTATCGACAAGAAAGTTGTATCTAAAATGTTAAAACGATATTTAAAACATTTTGTATATAAATAGTTGGGGATCATCAAATCCGGATAGCTTTCAGTAGGTCCCTAAACTCAAGGATTTTTTACTATTCGACCCAACATTCTACCGTTTCGATGTATCTAATGCAACCCTGTAAACAGATGTACAAAAACAACATTTTGGGGAAGTTTTCGGATGTGGATTTTAAGATAGTAAAAGCAGTTATATAATATAGATTCCCGACAACCCTCCGATTATACAATAAAAGTGTCACAAGTAAATGTCTGGCATTATTATATGAGAATTTGAAAATAAATGCGGACCCTGTTTGTTGCATACTTCAAAACAATTTGTCCATAAAAATTGAATCACTTTTTCAAATTTGAGAAATAAATAATTAAACGAAAACAGAAAAAAACGGTGAGCAGTGAAATATAGTTAAATCTTTTCAAATCACTAATTCCCTTTGACATCCAAGTTCATACTTAAAGAAAAAGTAGTATCTACTCACCCGGAGTCTCTGAGCCGTTTTGAATGCCTTATCTTCACAAATATTACACTTATGAACACGTTCCATTAAATGCATGTACTGCATGTGACGCTTCAGTCCATAACCAGTGGACGAAATCTTTCCACAGAGCTTACAAACATTCAAAACTTCGACTTTTGGATGTTGATACTTCATATGAGTGTGTAAGGTTGATGAATCTGACAAATATGTGCCGCACGTCGGACATTGAACTCGTTGCTTTACAAAACCCAAATGCTCTCGCTTTTGATGTGCAATCAGACTTTGCTTGCTATGGCAAACTTTGCCACATTGTTCACATATTTGATCAATGCGCGGTTTGATGTGCGTTTTGGAGTGTTTTTCCAATTTGGCAATTGACGAAAACATCTTTACGCATTTAGGGCACTTGTGAATACGTTCTTGGGTAATATGCGACTGCGTGTGATTCTTGAAACTTTTTTTGTTGGCCAAAACTCGACCGCATTTTTGACACTTGTACAAATCTGGATTTTTATGCAACAGCAAATGATGGACTAAGGAAAAGCGACTAGTCCATTGTTTTTCACAGCATATAACAAACGCATTTAGCTTGTGGGCTTCCTTAAAGTGTTCTTTTAAGCAAGAGAAATTATCAACAGGCTCGTTACAGATATTACACACGAGTTCCATATTCTGTTTGATAAAACTGTCAAACTCCTTACACGGCATTTGTTTTTTTTTTGACCGATCAGTTTTTTCCAAAACTTTCCAATTTCCTTTTTTCTTGTATTCACTGTCCGAATCTGAGCTACTACCAGAGTCATCGTCTTGTTGATAATATCCGTTGTCTTGGGCTGAGTCCGATTCATTACCACTGTTTTCCTCTTCATCGTTATCGTCCTTTATAGACTTTGCCTGATTACTTAGTTCAACGAGAGGAACTTCAGACTCTGAATCGGAATTAAGTGCTTTAAGAGTTTCATCATTCTTTGCCAAAGTATCAATTGGTTGGATTGATGGAGTTTCTATTGTGTCTGGTAACTCAACATTAGTTTCTTGTTTTACAACTACAAAGGGGATTCATTGTTACAAGACTTCGATATTATCATAAGGTAATTACCTGGTGTAAAGAAGTCTGAAAGTACCTCGAAATGATGATTCAATTCCGGATCATTTTCTTCAATGGGAAGTTTAAGACATGTTGTAAGCTTGGTGTGTGCTTCTTCAATAGTTTCATAGAATCTATGAAATGATTCTAGTGTTTTCCAACAAGAAGAACAAATAGCTTTTGTATTGTTATCTTCTGCACTTGGCTAGTTTTAATATATATAAATTTGTTAAACTTCTTCCTTTTTTTTATTGTTCTTTGAATTTTCTTTTTACCTTAATCCAAAAGTGCTTGGTGATGATGTTGTTAATGTTTAGTTTGATGCCGTTATGATCAAATATATTAAGCAATTCATCTGATACTGATATGCACAGTATGCAGAGCATTTTGTGGGCATACAAAAATAATTTTCTTACTTTGGAATTGATATTTTATTTAAAAAAATTAAAGAACTTAAAAAAAGAATGCACAAATTTGTTGATGTTATGTTTTTTGACATTTTAATAAAAAACGTAGGCACCATTTTTGTATGGTAAATCAAAAACAATGATGCCAGTAAGATTTTTCTTATTGGCACTTGGTGCCACCTGGCAGTCAAAGCGTGAACTTGCAATTGAAGATTGATTTTTTTTGATTTGACGTTGAATGTATTTCCCATAAAAAACCAAAGAAGGATTCCAAAAATATCAATTTTACTAACAGAATTTATTTAAACGGGTATCAATATTATAAATGTAAAAGCATAATAATTAGTGTTTATTTGAAAATCAGGTGTAAAATATAAAAAAAATTCTCAAAAGGTGTAAGCAAGTCATATTTTTTTTTCTTTTTACATTTTAAAATTGTTCCTTAATATATAAACAATATTTGACAGTTCAAACTAAAATAGTTTTTTTTTTTGGTGTTGTTTCCTTGCGATTTATTTACACATTTGAGGACAAATTACACAGGATTATTTATGTTTTTTGATATATTTTCCACCTGATATAGAAATAAACCCAATCATATAAATTTATTCTATTAGTAAATTTAATATTTTTCGAGCCCTATTCTGGTTTTTTCTTATGGGAAATGCATTGAACATAAAATGGAAAAAAAATTTATATCGTGTGTTCGTGTGCTGACTTCCAGGGGGTATCATTTTGCAGAATGTAGACATCCGAAATATCCAATTGAATAAAAAGAAACGCAAAATACATATTCCGAATATTCACATAGAAACAAACTCACATGGTGTCATGTAATTAATGAATAACTATGCAACTAATAATAGTAAGAAAAACAGTATATTAAAAAATTCTGGTACAATTAAAAAAAAAACCCGATTCCTACAGCCACGAGTGAAGGATTCTTTTTGTTTTCTTATCTTTATAATGCTCTTGAATAACCCTTCTGTATTTTTTGAACAATATTTTTTTGATGCAAAAATGATTGAATTTTTATTTTCACGAAGTTTGAAAATTAAAAAAATCTAAATCAATGTGCTCTATTTAAAGAAGAATTTTGTGATCCAAAGAATGTAGAATGCGTGTTTAAAATTAATTTGAATATATCACCAAATTATTGAAATGAGTACTTAATTATTTATGTAAGACAAGAACAACCTCTTGTCTTTTATCGGTGTAGGAACTCGAAAGCAAAGAGGATTAGATTTTTACAATAATTATCAAAAATTATTTAAGAAAATTTAAAAAAAAATTTACTAATTATCTCAAGAACACATTTATTTTATGTAGATAGAATATGAAACTTTAAATAGTGAATACCAAAAAAGTTATAGCATAACATTGTTGCTGCCGTTGTTTTTTAATATTTTTTTTTCAATTTTAAGTATTTTTCTTTGAAAATTGCTTCCATACTTAACCGGGAGCCAACCCCTTTCATTTCCTGCCCTTGCCCAAGCCTTATAACCAAGTTTTCGCACATGAAGTCCTTGCAGGGTTGACACTATTTTGACATTATTTTGAAGGTAGCTTGGGATTCCCTATTTCAATAGGGTTTATTGAAAACCACCCAAGTGCATTAATGAACGGCATAAATATTGATTTCTTAAAATGTTTGTCTTCTTATAAGGCAATCGGGAGCAATGCCAAAAGCATAAACTATATTAATATGTTCTTAAATTAATCGGGAATAATGCCGAAAGCATACATTGCATTAATATGTTACTAAAATAAATAAAAATAACCGAATTTTTTTTTAAAGATAATGGCCAACTCACTAAGTCGATTTATCATTTTAAATTAAAAACCGCCAATAAACTTGTTCTCTAATAAACTCTGGGAGTTCATCTAAAAATTATTATTATTATTATTTGGCCTAAACATTTTGTTTTTTCGGTGTAAAACAATAAAAATCTCAAATATTTTTTTTCGGAATTAAAATTAAGGATTCGCTACTAGTAATAAAAAAATGTGGAAAAGGTATTATTTTCAGAATTTTTCTTAACTTAAAAACAAGAATAATCCCAACGTAGATAATTTTTTTTTTTGTTGATAAATCGGTAAAAGTAAAACCCTTAATACGAAAAAAATTTCTTACCCTGAGTATCTGTGCTGTCTTAAATGCCTTGTCCTTACATATAGTACACTTATGAATCCGTTTCATTGTGTGCATATATTGTATGTGCCGCTTCAGTCCATATGCAGTCGCTGAAACTCTCCCACAAATCGTACAAGCATGGACAACTTTAATTTTAGGATGTAGGTGTTTTGTATGGAACTTTAAGGTTGATAAATCTCCCAAATAAACTCCGCATTTTGGACATTGCACACGTTCAGATTTCTTTACAATACCCATATGTTCTCGCTTTTGGTGGGCTACAAGAACCTGCCTGCTGTGATAGACTTTTCCACATTGTTCACATATTTGATCAGTGTCAATTGCTTGAACGTGTATATTTAAATGTCTTTCCAATTTCGCAATGGATGAAAATAATTTGTTACATTTTACGCACTTGTGAATTGGTTCTTGTTTTTGCGTCAGATGCGTTTTCATGTGATTGTTAAAAGATTTCTTGTTGGCCAATACTCGATCACACTCTTCACATTTGAATCGATCTGGATTCTGATGCAGTAGCAAATGATGTACTAGGGAAAAGCGACTTGTCCATTGTCTATCACAGCAGATTACAAACCCATCTGTTTTGTGGACTTTTTTGCAGTGCTCTTTAAGGCTGAAGAAGTTCGATAGGGGTTTGGTACAAACATTGCAAGAAATATCTATTTTTGTCTTAATAAAGCTATCGAATTCCTTACGATGCACTGAATTTTTACTATGGTCTTTTACCGTGGGCGTAGCTTTTACTTTAGCTTTTTTCTTGGGTGCTGTGTATTCGCTTTCACTTTCGCTGCAAGTGGCGTTGTGTTGCCCAATGGAAGTAATATCCGAGTTTGATTCATTACCACTAGTTTCTTCATATTTATCATTTTTTGTAACTTTTTGGCAATCACTAAGCATTGCTAGGGGAACTTCTGACTCAGATTCGGAATCGTTCTCTTCGTCATTTTTTGGCTGGATTAATGGATTAATTTCCAGTATTTCTGGCAAGTTACTTTCTTTCTCATCAGAATCTTCTTGTTTTACAACTGCAAATGGATATTTAGACAAGTCATGGTCCTTATGATGTATTAAATAGTAGTTTACCTGTTGTAGACAAGTCTGAAGAATTATGGAAATGAGTCGATTCGTCTTTATCTTGTTTAAGGCATATAAGTCTATTGTGGGCTTTTTCAATTGATGTATAATATGTATGAAATGTTTCAACAGTTATCCAACATGAACAACAAATTGACCTGGCATTGATATTTTCTGCATTTGGCTATTATCAGTAATAAGTAAATTTGAATCAATTCAATTTTTTTGTTTTTATTATATTTATGTATGTGGGTATGGGTACACAGCCATGTGATGTACGTGATTTTTACCTGTAACCAAAAGTACTTTGTTATGATGTCCCTGATATTTAAATTGATGCCGTTTTGGTCAAATATGTTCAGCATTTGGTCTGATTCCGATATACACAATAAGCAAATCATTTCAGCTCAAATAATTTAACTTTAATTTAGTTTGTAGATCTTTAAAAATATTCCATAGATTTGTTTATGTTGTGTTTTTAATTTTCTACTTTTGACAGTTTGATTTGAGATGTGCTTGCGCATTAAACTAGTAGGCAGTGATACCAAAGTCCTTCAGTAATTAAAATCATTTTTTCATCTTTTTAGATTTCACTTTCCATAAATCATATTCCGTTTGATTTGTTAAAGTTCCCCATATTTCGTGAAAGTCAAAAATAAACTCCATGTAAAAATCCAAATTTTTAAGAACTTTTTAAATGAATAAAAACAAGTGTTTAAATACTTTTATAGTAATTAATTTTCAAATTCAATTTTGAAAAAAAATTCTTGTATTTTGGATAAAACGAAAAAAAAATTAAAAAATGTGTTAGAAAATTAAAACGTTCACTTAAAAAGTTTTATATATAAATTTATATATTATTTAAAGTTTCAAAACATATTTATTATTTTTCTGACGCGACGTGTTTCGATTCATAAAAATAATGAAAATTGTAAAAATTTAAATAAATTTATACAAAAAAATTTTAAATTGAAATTTGTCATTTTCTAATATATTTTTTGTTTACTTTTCCATTTTGATTTCCTTAATAAATTAACAAAACATGGAGTCTACAACGCAATATAAAAAAATTTGTGTTAAAACATACTTTTTTCACAAATGTATGTTCTAAAGTACTAATTTTGATTTCGATATTCCAAATCTTTACCAATTGAAAGTCAAACGTTGAAAACCAAATGGTCTAAAGGCGCAAAAATACTTTCAAAGACATAAGCAAATATCGTTATAAAATAAAATAAAAAGTTTATTAGTATTTATTTATTTATAACGAAGTTGTATTCAGTGTTTGTCTTAAAATTGATAAGACTATTAAACCTTTGAAAACAAAAATGGTACTCACAAAATGATTTTTTTCAGAATTGTAAGTTTTACATTTTTGGCTTAAATGAAAAGCAAAATTTTATTTAATTTATTCAATAAATAAAATGGTTACAGATGAGATGAAAAAGTCCACTTAGTCTCACTGTACGACAGCGCCACCAAGTTTTATTTATTTTTTTTAAACACTTTATTATTATATTTATTTTGTCCAAGCCATATTTCTTTTCATTTGACTGGTACCATAACGCTCCTACTTCACTACTATGCCTTAAGTCTACATCTGTGCGGTTCGCCGGGTTGAATTGAGAAAACTTGGACAGGCCTTCCAGCTTTGGATTGATACATGTCTGAGGTCAACTAAATGCTCGTCTCGTTGTATTTGTTTGATCCTTCAGATTAGCCGTCTTGAAACTGTTCAGGAATGTTCTAATCACTCGAAATTATATTACTTCACTGGCACTAAAAGTTTTAGTATCTCGAATTATTCATTGTTGCGTTCCTTTTCACTTTAACATTTAATTCACCAATTCATAAAGCACCGATTTTCTTCTTTTTTTTTTTGCATATAAAATACTTTTAACACCACTTTAGAATATCTCTAACTTAAACATTTTATAACATGCGAAATTTTGCAATTTTTAACCCATGTTGTCTCCTTGAAGTTAACACAGAACATCATCATCCACCCAGCTAATGAGAAGGATGACCACTGAGCAGAGATACTACAATTTAAGGTAAGCCCTGGATAACTACATACTCATGAACAACGAAGAACCTGTCTTGTTGTATGCTGATATTGGGTTAGCCTCGCAGCTAAACTTTGAGTCCGACCTACACCACATCAACATTGACAACCGCATATGAAAACACTGAGGTTGATTAAGTCAACCGACTTCTTAAACATTTGATATGATCATTTCAGCATAGTTGTTTTTTAAAAATATTTATAACAAAAAAAAGATTAAGTAATATGTTTTTAAATAAATTCAGTTTGAACTACATAACTGACAAAGTAACGGCAACAAAGATTGTTCCCTTTGAAAAAGATTTTTTTTCCAACAAAAACACTGTTTTAACAAAATATTTTTCCTTACCCTAAGCATCTGAGCTGTCTTGAATGCCTTGTCCTCACATATAGTACACTTATGAACACGTTCCATCGTATGCATATATTGTATATGTCTCTTCAATCCATATGCAGTCGCCGATATCTTCCCACAGAGGTGGCAAGCATTTACAACTTTAGTTTTTGGATGTTGATACTTCATATGAAAATGTAAAGTTGATGAGTCCGATAAATATGCCCCGCATTTCGTACACTGAACTCTTTGCTTAACAAAACCCATATGCTCTCGCTTCTGGTGAGCACTAAGGCTCTGCTTGCTATGGCAAACTTTACCACATTGTTCACATATCTGATCAATATGTGTTCGGATGTGTGATTTCAAATGTTTCTCTAGTTTCGGTATGGAAGCAAACTTTTTTCTACATTTCGTGCATTCATGAATTCGTTCTTGGGTTACGTGGGATTGCATGTGATTTTTAAAAGACCTGTTATTAGCCAGAACGCGACCACATTTTTTACACTTGTATAAATCTGGATCTTGATGCAAAAGCAAGTGATGTACTAGAGAAAAGCGACTGGTCCACTGTTTTTTACAGCAGGTTACAAAGGCATCTATTTTGTGGACTTTTTTGAAGTGCTCCTTGAGGCAGGCGAAGTTTTCTATAGATTCGTTGCACAAACTGCACGAAAGTTCAATATTTTTCTTAATAAAACTATCAAACTCCTTACATGGTATTCTATTCTTCCCGAACTCATTTTTAATAGACGAAGAACCTTTTACTTTCGGTTTTTTCTTAGGAGTATTGTATTCGCTATCGCTGTCCGAATCGTAATCTTGTTGTTCACTGTCATTGTCTTCAGCAGAAGAAGCATCTTTCGAGTCAGTTTCATTGCCTTGACTTTCTTCATATTTATTGTTTTTCAAGGAACTTTTGTTACTGTCTAACTTGATGTGAGGAACTTCTGATTCATTGTTAGAGTTGTAATTCAGGAATTCATTTTCTTCGTGATTTTGTGACGCATTTTCTGGAGATCCCGATAGCTCAACTTTTGTAGTCTCTTCAGAATTTTCTTGTTTCACAACTACAAGAGGGTATTTTCAGATTTGAAAAATTTTAGATTAAAAAAAAATTATGTCCTATTTACCTGTTGTAAACAAATCAGAAAAAGACTCAAAATGAGACGATTCATGATCACTTTCCTTATCGGGAAGTTTAAGGTATGCTGTAAATTTAGTGTGAGCTTCTTCGATGGTTTTATAAAATTTATGAAACGATTGCACTGTGTTCCAACAGGAATAGCAAATAGCTTTGGCATGGTCAACCTCTGCATTGGGCTATTATTTAAAATTCAAATTAGGATTTTGCATTCTTTTTTTCGATTTATTTCTTTACCTTCAACCAAAAGTGCATCGTTATAATCTGACTAATATTTAAGGTGATGCCGTTTTCATCGAAAATGTTTAACATTGAATTGGATTTTGAAGTACAAAGAATGCACAGCATTTTGGTTTGGTTAAAAATTAACTTTTATTTTCTTTTAATTTATGTTTTGTTAAAAATAAGTTAAAAAATTGTTTCATAAAGTAGAGCAATACTAATCTGTTGATGTTATGCTTTTTGACAGTTCACGTCTGACAAAAACAGTGATGCCAAAAAGTTTTAAATGAATTTGCAGTCTATGGATTTGGCTTTCCATTCAACCAAAAAAATGTTATTTTTGGTTTACAACAAATAATAATATTAAATACAATAGAATCTTCCGTATTTATAAACTCAATATAGAAACTACTGTCGCTATTCACCGAGGGGTCATTAGTTTATGAGACTCATAATTCAAAAAATCCTCCATCATTAGGTCTAAAGCGGAAAATGTTATTTATAAATTTGAAATTCACCTTACGGTCGCAATCTTGGCTATAGTGAAAAAATGTTCCCTTGGACGTTTCCTCTTCTTCGAAAATTGAAAACGCCGATACCGCCGATACGAGTACGATAACTAAGGCGCCAAGATTAAATGAGATTTTTGTATAAAATTTAAAAACAAGGGGTCTATCTTCCCCTGTTATGATAAATTATATTTAAAGAAAAAACTTTCAAAATTATATTTTTGTAAATTTTTGAAAATCAAATCCAAACTTTTGTTTAAGAATTTAATTTTTCGCAAATAATTGAAATGTGGCACCAAACGGTTCTTATTCTATATAACAGTACGTTATATAGAAATATAAAAAAAAAACGATTTAAAATACCTTAAATTTTTCACAAAATTTGTGTGTACAATTTGAAGCTAAAACATTACTAACTGTTGTACCTATCATGGAACACTTTCTTTCTCATTTTCACCTTTTTCCGTTATTTTTACTTGTGACCATAGTAATACCAATAGATTCGTAAAAAAATAGAATTTCAGTTAATAATTTGGAAAGACATTACGATGATAGAGAAAGCGAAAGAAGTGGGTCCCCGCTCCTGTCTGTTTGTTGGTGTGCCTGTACCTTGACCTACAACCTAAGACTTTGGACTTCTAAATTTTGATTTTTGATTTTTTTAATATCAAATATCAAAATTTCCATAAAACAATTTTTGATTTTTCAAAAAATACTTAGAATAATTTTTGAAAAATTCAAAATTTTAAAAAGGATCCAGTCATTTTGACTTTAAAGTGCGTTGCAAAAATTTCAAACTTGCACCCATACATATGTACAACAATATACGACTATTATTTCAATTTAACTGTGTCGTTGATTTAGTAAAATAAAGATCTTTTCAATCAGCTTACCTTCAAAGTAAGAGCCCTTTTAAAAGCCTTTTCACACAACGAACATTTGAAATCGCGTTTATACTTGTGCATAAACGTAACATGTCGTTTCAATGCCGCTTCACTTGTCGATTTGTTTCCGCAAACATTGCAAACATGTTCTCTGGTGTCTTCCGAATGCTGATACCTAATGTGATGCCGTAATCCGTGTTTTGTTGAGAGTTTGACACTACATTTTGGACATTCAAAATATGTTTGAGGTTTATTAGAATGCTTCATTTGGTGACGGAGAAAAGTTTCTTGATCACAAGATACCTTGCCGCATTGCTCACAAATTTTCTTATATCGGCCCTTATGAACACCATAGATGTGTGTATTAAGTGAACATTTCGAAGCAAAGCTATGTATGAATATAAAATCAAAAATTGTTAAAACCACAATCCGAATCGAATGTGAACAACTTACAGTTTATCGCATTCTTCACATTTAAATTTTCGATCTAAAGTGTGTATATCCAAGACGTGACGATTAAAGACCTCTTTTCGGTAGAAGGTCTTTTCACATTGATCACATTGGAAAGCTTCTTTCTTGTCGTGAACAACCATGTGTTTTCTTAAATTAAGGCGGCACGATAAGACTTTAGAACAGACAACACATGTAAAGTAGTTTGGCAGCTGGTGCAATATAATGTGGTCAACCAAACGACAGCGAAGTTCGAATTTTTTATCGCAACAAGTTACAAATGGTTTAACAGTATGAGAATCTTTGAAGTGCGTCTGGAGGGTTAGAAAATCTTCCATTGGAATGCGACATATTTCGCAAGTAAGGACCGTGTTTAATTTGAGAAATTTATCCAACTCGTGGTGACTTATCGGTTTAGTAACAGTTTCTTCGCCAAAGCAAGTGGCTAGCCATTTTCCTTCATGGATGTGGACCTTTCCTTCCTTGGTGTTTTTATCTTTGTCATCCCATTTCGTACTGGAATTGCTTTCTGAACTTTCCTCCTTATGTTGCAGCTGAACAGTCAATTTTGATAGTGGTATTTCCGAATCAGATTCCTCTTGATCCATCTCAGCACCTCCCACAAATTCAATTTGATCGGATTTTACTTCAATTTCCAACGGGCATTTAATATTTTTATCTTCTACACAGTCCACGTCAAGTGGATGTTGTATATTAGGCTCATCATTCAATTCAATTTTAATGCCTACAAAAAAATAAAGAATGTAGTAAAAAAGATGTCGTAGTTTTGCGAACTTATGTCTGCCAAACCTTGATACAAGGCATCTTCGTTTTTATCTAAATGAACATCATTTGTTTCGATTCCATCTTGAAACTTATTTTCAGTTGCAGCATTTAATTCATTAAGCAAACGATGGGTTTCCTCAATTTCTTCATAGAACTTGTGAAATGATTGTAATGTTCTCCAGCACGAGGTACAAATAATTTTGAAATTAATATCGTCTTCATTTGGCTTTGTAAATAAGTAAGTAGGAAAAATGAATTATGTAGTTTTTATTTATTGTTGTCCAGCTTGTTGTGTCGATTACCTGAAGCCAAAAGTG
This sequence comes from Syrphus vitripennis, assembly GCA_958431115.1. Taxonomy (NCBI): domain Eukaryota; kingdom Metazoa; phylum Arthropoda; class Insecta; order Diptera; family Syrphidae; genus Syrphus; species Syrphus vitripennis. The sequence continues at coordinate 91,148,989 of OY288109.1, forward strand.
TTTTTTAATGATGGTTTTGATGTCAAGGCGAAGACCCTCCTCTCCATATATAGTAATAGATTTGTGTGGTTTTTTTAGACACAAAACACAATTCATTTTTTAGTTATTTAGTTTATGTTATTTTAAATCTAAGAACATAAAATTTTTCTCTTAATTTGTTTACGATTTTGTGTTCATGTACTTTGATTTTCGGCAGCAGCTGATTTTAAAAACGTCATTAATAGCAAGTGATACCAAGTTGATTGATAGGCGCGTCCCATGGCGTAAGATTCCAAAATATTGAACTTTTTTTTTCTGGATTTGCCCAAAATAAGAACCGTCAATTATTATTTTTCATTAAAGCCGAAATGAGATTATTTCGCAAATTACGAAAAAGCGTTCACATTACATCACTAATAAAAACAGGCAAATAGAAATCTATAATAGACATTTCAAATGCACTATACGTGACTGAGGCATTAAATTAATTCACAGAATGCCAATTGGTCAAAAAAGAGATGACAACTATTGCAAGAGGAAGACAGAAAATTAATTTGGTGCTCTAAATTTCAAAACTAACTTTTATAAACAGGAACGGACTCACTGTTTTAGATACATCCAGGCGGTGTATTTGTTATGATTGAGCGGATCAAGCGAATCTTATCTGAGATTTATGGACGGTTGCACCAAACGCTTTTAAAAATTTAACAAACTTGTCTTTTGTTCCATACAAAATACGTCAGTTTAAAATTTAGAAGGCTTTTAAATGTTGTTGCAACTGAGTAATACTTGAATTTTCAAAGATAAATGTGTTTTATTACATAAAAAAAAAAATTAAATTCAAACAACACACCAACACAAAACTATATTTCGGGGAAAAAAAAATTTGCATATCGTTCCGTTTCTAAAAAATAAATTTTGTTTTAATAGCACTATAAAACATATGATTTCCTGTATATTGAAATAATTGCGCTTAGTTAATTTGAAAATGGCTGGACTTTAAATTAGACAAAAAAAAGTTTTAATATTGAACTACCCCAACTGCAATTCAGTGAGACTACGTTTGAAATTCTATGACCTATACCGCACTGTTCTGGAACTGAAATTTACAAAATATCATACGTTGTGCATTGTAGTTCCCTTAATAAATTTGTCCCAGTATTAAAGTTGTTTAAAAAAAAAAAAATTGCTAACAGAGTATACTACTTTGGGTATCCCTCAAACCAACGAGTGAAGATAATTTAAAAACGCACTTACCTTTAAAGTGAGCGCTCGTTTAAAAGCTTTATCACACACTGGACACTTATGATCACGTTTTCTCTTGTGCATAAACGTAATATGTCGTCGCAATGCAAATATTGTATTCGTAATAATTCCGCACTCAGTACAAACGTGTTCACGTATTTCTTCTGGATGCTGAGATTGCACATGTTTACGTAAGCCATTTTTATCAACAAGTTTGATACCACATTGGGGACATTCCACATATGGTTGCGGTTGATTTGTGTGTAGTAATTGATGACGAACGAAAGCTTCGTGATCACGAGAAACTTTGCCACATTGTTCGCAAATTTTCTTATAGCCTCCTTTATGAACACCATAGACGTGTTGTCCAAGAGAAAATTTTGATGTAAAGCTAAATACAATTAGTAGGATAAGATTTTTAGCAAAAACATATGCATCGAGTCTGAGAGCCAAACTTACAGTTTATCACATACGTCACATTTAAATTTTCGATCCAATACATGGGTATCCATGTGACGATCAAGCAGTTGTTTGCGGTAGAAAGTTTTATCGCACTTATCACATTGAAAGTCATATTTCTTATCATGCACAATCATGTGTTTTCTTAAGTTTTCTCGAGAAGACAAGAGCTTGGAGCAAACCACACATGTAAAGTAGGCAGGTAGCTTGTGTAGTAAAATGTGATCCACCAAACGACTACGTAGTGAGAACTTTTTATCGCAACAAGTTACAAACGCCTTTGAAGTATGGGTATCTTTGAAGTGTTTTTGGAGTGTTAGAAAGTCTATCATTGGTATTCGACATATTTCGCATGTAAGCTCAATATTAACTTTTAAAAACTTATCCAACTCTTTGTGACAAATGGGCTTATCGGTGGTTTCTTCGCCAAAACATTTGGCAAGCCATTTACCGTCTTGAATGTGAATCTTTTGGTCGTCAGTGGTGTTTATTCTTTGGCTTACTGATTCGGGCCCAGAACTAATTTCAAGGCTTTCTTTATCTTCTTGGTCATCTTTGGCCAGTTTGGAAAGCGGGATTTCTAAATCCGAGTCCTCCATATCATCTTCTCTATCATTTTCGTCCTGATCATATTTTACATCCAATTCTATTGGACATTTTATACTTTCAGGGGTAGCTGGCTCTGTTCGATCATTAGTAGTTTCCTCTTTTAGTTCAACTTTTATTGCTAAAATAATAATTATTCAAGTTTAAAATTGTATCCTTGAATAAACACTCGTTCAAATCACAGACCTTGATACAGGATACCGCTATAATCATCTAAATGGTAATCACTTGAATTGGCTTCTACTTCCTTATCTTTATAATTATTTGCAGCTTTAATTTTCATGTGTGAACAATGAGCTGATTTGATATCTTCATAGAATTTGTGAAATGATTCTAAAGCTGTCCAACAAATAGTACAAATGGAATTCAAACTCGAATCATCTTCATTTGGCTTTTGAAGAAATGAAAGCAGAATTGGTTTGTTTATTTGAATGGTTCAAGGAACAATACTTGTCTTGTCTGTTTTTTATCCTTACCTGAACCCAAAAATGTTTAGTTATGATTTGTTTGATATCTAGGTAAAGTCCAGTTTCTCCAAATATATCTATTGATACGTTTGGATTTTTCAAACACAAAATGCACTGCATTTTTAATTATTGTTCTTTTTTTCTTTCATAAATTAACTTTGTTTTGGTTTGTTGAAATTTTCTTTTTACAAATTTGTTGACGAATTGGAAATTCACACACAAAACTCACAATCACTTGACAGCTGATAAAATAAATAAAAGTGATGCCAATATCATTATTAATAGAACTACCAACAGGGTGTTCATTTACCATTATAACAGTATAAGAGCAGAAATTGTATCAATGGCCTCGTTCACAAAGTTATCCTAAAGCAATCCAGATTGGTTTGTGTTGTTGTAATCTCTTGAGAAAAAACAGCCGCTGTTTATAATCAGCTGTTTTTTCTCAAGACTTACAACAACACAAACCAATCTGGATTGCTTTAGGATAACTTTGTGAACGAGGCCAATAGTAATAATGTTCGGTTGGACCAACATTTTAGAGGCTTTTATATTTCAAAATGATGTATTTTTTATGGAACAAACCTTATTTTAAGGCTTGAAAGCCTGTTAAAATATTTAAAAGCGTTCGGTGCAACCGACCATAATATAAAGAAATATAGTTACGAGTAAGTTGTAGTGATTAGAAAATGTAATCATTTAAGATTACAAGAAATCAATTACTAAATAGTAATGATTGCAAGTAATTGCATAAAAAATCAACTAAGCGAAAAATTCGATTATGACGAAAAAATAGTTAGGAGCAAAATTTATATTGCAATCTTGATAAAATTTCCCACAAATAATGTCGAATAACTTCTTCTCGCTTTTTGCTATTGATTAAATTAAGAGTTGGTTTTGTTATATAGGTCATGTTTTTCACAAGTTTCTATTATCAGATTCAATCCATAACTTCTTGGCTCAACGAAAAATAGCTTTGCATGCTATGAAAATCATGAAAACTATGATGTATGATCATGTAAGCTATTAATAAAAAAAATGCTTGCGAAATAATACTCGGCTCATACATATGTATTATAATAAGATGGAATACATTCTATGAAGAAGCAATTTCTTCAATTATTTTTTGCTAGGAAATATTTTGTATTGCATGTTTTCTTTTTTTTCAACGGTTTTATTTACCTTGTACTTTAATTACTGATTAGTAATTATAAATATAATCAGTTTTGTAATCAACTGGTCATTGCCATTCAACTCTCGTACTTAGGAAATTCAAAAAGTATTCACATACAATCCACAAATACTCAAGTAAAAAGTACATTTTTTAAAGATCTTCTTTCATCAATTTACTTTTTACCCAATCAAGTTATTTTTCTTAATTTAATTTAAATTCAAAAGCAAAAATAGAACCTGTTCACAACTTTATAAGCTATGCTTTCAATAAAAATTGCTCCACCGGGAATGAAAAACAACTTAAAAGAATATTAAATCTGGATTTGAACAGAAATACAGATTTATAGGATTTTAGAACTCAGAATAATAGAAAAACAGAATAATGTTCATACACAATTTTTGATTGATATACAGATTTTTAGTTAAACATAATAGTGTTTATACAGAATTTGTGATTCAAATACAAAATTGCAGTTAACAATAAATGTGGAATGCAGAACAACGACCCGTCCAAAGAAAAATTGAATAAATACATACATACATATATAGATTAGTGGGTTTTAAAAGAACAACAATGGTAAAACTTAAAAATATTTTATTTATATAATTCATTCCGCACTAAAAGAACACGCATTTGTAAATGTAAGTATTAAAAATATTTTTCTATGTGCAAGATACTTTTCAAAAAAATACCACCGTTGCCGGGCAAGGTACTGCCCGCCAAAGGAGTTCTTAAAATCCGCACAGCGAGTCAGGCAAGGTGTTTTTTATATAGAAAAAATTTGCTAATATTGCTGAAAAACTCTAGGTAGTCCCGGTAAATTGTAGAATTTAATCATTTCAGGAATTTATTGAAACAACAACAATCGACATTGCTTGAATAGACGTTATGATTTGCGATCAATCATTATCCTCTCTACCCCCAACATGAATGAGATATTGAGATCTATAAAAATTATTTAACTTACCTTAAGTGTAAGCGCCCTCTTAAATGCCTTGTCGCACATTGAACACTTATGTTCCCGCTGATATTTATGAACGAAATTCATATGTCGTTTTAGAGCTTGCAAGTTTTTCACTGTGATCCCACACAGTTCACAATTTTGTTCGATTGCATCTTCCAAATGCTGAAACTTGTTATGCTTCTGAAGAATTTTCTTACTCGAAAGTCTAGCGCCGCATATTTTGCATTCAAAAAATGGCTTAGGTTCATTTGTATGTTTGAATAGATGCCGAACAAATGTTTCCTTCTCACGAAATACTTGACCACATTGTTCACAAATTTTCTTATATTGATGCATATTATAGGCATGTTGCTTAAGTCGATATTCTGTTGCGTAGCTATTTAAAGCAAAGAATTATTTTTTGAGAAATGATTTCAAAAAAAGTGTTAAAGTCAATCAATGATAAAAACAAACTTACAACTTATCACACTCGTCACATTTAAATGGCCGTTCGACAAAGTGCACTTCCTGGTGACGTTCGAGAGCAGGCTTACTGCAAAAACTCTTGTTACATTTGTCGCAGTGGTATATGAAATTTTTATTGTGTATTGATAAGTGTTCCTTCAGATTGCGACGAGATGGCCAAACTTTGGAGCATTCCACACACTTAAAATACTCAGGTATCTTATGCACTAAACTATGATCGATTATGTGAGCTCGATATTTAAGTTTTCTTCCACAACAAGAGACAAAGGGTTTTGTTTTGTCGTGATACTTTAAGAAATGCGGATGGAGGGATGCGAATTCGTCCATTGGTATTTGACAAACTCCACACAAAAGTTCTATGTTTTGTTTTAAATATTTATCTAGTTCTTCAGAGTTGATTGGCTTTGAATAAGTTTCTTCTGCATAACAAGTAGCTAGCCATTTGCCATCGTGGATGTGGAGTTTTTCGTCACTCGTGTCTTTACTCTCGGAACTCACTTTAGATTCTGTTTTAGATTTTTTTGAAATTGTATCCTTTTTTCTAACTTTTTTTGGTGCCCCGATGTTGTTGTTAGAAGTTCTATCTTTCTTTTGCAATTTAACCCCCGCAATCTTGTTTGTCTTCGGATTTTTATCCTTTTTGTGAAGTTGTTTGGACAACTGAGATAAAGGCATTTCAGATTCCGAGTCGGACTTGATATCAACGTCTCTTTCATCACTTTTAACTGCTATTTCTAAAGGATTAACATGGCATTGTAGTTCTATTGCAAAATTACTCGATTCGAAGTTTTCGATTTTAATATCTACAAAAATGTTATTTAAAAGTTAGGATATCTTCAAGATAAAATTTCATAGCGATTTCCAACCTTCATCCTCCAAATACATATTGTTGTCATTGAAATGAGTGTCGTTGTTGGATATATTTCCACTTTCTTGAAAATCATCTTCAGTCACCACCACTGTGGGTTTTATTTCTTGAAACGAACAGTGCGCTTCTTTAATTTCTTCATAGAACTTATGGAAAGCATTTACTGATACCCAACATGAGGAACATATTAATTTGGAATTGTCATCGTCTTGATTTGGCTAATAGAAATTACATTAGGGGCTTAATCTTTAAATTTTCATTCTTCATTTTTATCCTTACCTCAAGCCAAAAATGTTTGGAAATTATAAATTTCATATCAAGTTCGAGGCCTTGCTCTCCGAATATATCAATTGGTTTATCTGATATTTTTAAACATAGAATGCACTTCATTTTAAGCAATATTTATTTTTTTAGTTTTTAATAAATTGTTGAATATGTTAATTTTTGTGGGACAACAAAATTATATCGGCAGCCCTTCAATTTTGTTGACAAAAACAAAAACTGACAGTCAGAATTTGAAAACAAAAAATAAAAAAAGAAGTGATGCCAATTTCGTTTTTAAGCAATAAAACTTACAAGAAAATAAAGAACAAAATTTTGTAAAAAATTATTTCGGGAAATGTGTCGAGCATTTTTTTTTACAAATTATTATACAATTTTTTTTTTAAATTCGAGCTGCATACCCTTTCGCTAAAATGCTTGGCTAATTTTTAGCTGCGGTAAATTTTGAAGAGAAGTATGTAGATCTACGTACTAGTATTACACAGAAATTAGCTATAAAAATAACATTCCATATGATAGATTTTTTGCACGTTTTCACAGAACCAGAATCTCAAAACTTAGACTTGAGGTATTCACTTACATACTTCTCGCCAAAAGTGGCTAAAAGTGAAAAACAAAAACATGAGCTAGAGACCTCTGGGTCCTAAGAAGCTGTTTGATTGGTTATTTGCTGAACATTTTTTACACGGACGCTTTTGCACTTTTTGTCACTTTGGCGAAAAGTAAGGCTTTATCATTGGGAAAACAAAAAACAAATAAATTGACTAAGGTAAAATGTGATAACATTCATTATCAAGGGACACAAACAAATTCCATTAATAAAAACATTACAATAAATTGGTGGTCAGTTTGATGCATTAATTTGAACATACCCAGTGTTTTAAAACGTTAGTTTTATTTTTCAATTTCGATTCGAAAAGTTAAAATTTTACTTGCTTTTACTTGGTTATTATTGAAGGAGAACTTTTCATTTTTTCGCTAAAGATTAATTCTTGAAACAAAAGGTACGAACTACTTTTTGAAATCTCTTCTTTTTGTCGTATAAATAACTGATTGAATACAAAGCGACGGATTTTCGGTGTATTTTTTTACATAAGTTTATTTTTTTTATTGTGTTATTGGTTGTTTAGATTAATATGAAAACACTAAAGAAACTTAAGAACGCATATTGTTTAAGCAGTAGATACACAAAACTCAATCCTACATGATGGGATAATTTATTTTAATAATCACTCGTATTATGTAGGTTTAATGCATATTTTTTGAACTGATATTTATTTTTCTTTAATTTTTCTCTTTTTGGGGAGTGGTGGGTACACTTGGCTTTAACCAGCCTGGTATTCACAAACTCTATCCGTATATATTATCCATTTTAACAATCATTAAAGCTTAAACTCAAAGAAATTTTTATTATAGGTAAATTTCAAGTAAGAATCAATTTCTGAGTACCTAACAATAATAAATGTAATCAATTATTGTAATTACATAGATATTCTTGAAGACTGACGTTCAAATCGCAAGATATATCAATTCTGCTTTCAAAAATATTATGGTAAAAAAAATCCATGTCTTTACCGATTTTGATTTTAGCCCTAGAGTCATATAAAAGCGACAAACTACCGACGAATAAATGGAAAATGGTATTTAAAGCAATTATAAATCTTATTTCTTTAAAAGGTCTTTTAATATGATAGAATTGATGGCAAAATAACAGATATTTGAGATAACAAATAACGTTCGCAACGACCAATTTGTTTTACCATTTTGTTAAGGTTTTCAAAAAAATATTAGGTGCATTACTGTTTTAAATCTTATTTGTCGATTTAACCGTTGATCACCATCAGGTGAATATGGCTTTATTGAAACATTTTTAAATTGAGTAGGTACTTACCTTTAGTCTAAGAGCCCGCTTAAAGACTTTTTCACACATCGTACATTTATAACGTGGCTCAACGGTATGCATATAGGTAACATGACGATGCAGTGCATGTGCTGTTGTTGATTGGAGGCCACAATAATTGCAAAAATATTTCTTATCATCCTTTGGATGTTGAAATTTCTTATGTCGCCTCAAACCGTCTTTGGTCGCAATTCTAGTGCCACATATTTCACATGGGAAAAATTCTTTTTCAGCATTTGTATGTTCAAATTGATGACGTCGAAAAGTCGGTTGATCTCGACAAACTTTGCCACATAATTCACAAATTACATTAGTGCAAGCAATTTTATGCGCATCGTAAATATGTTGTTTGAGTGAGAATTTTGAAGCAAATCTAAAATTAGTTCAGAAAATTTGAAAATATTTTTAAAGATTGTACCAGAAAAGAAACTTACAGCTTATCACACTGACTACACTCAACTGTACGTTCCGAATAGTCAACGTGAACATCTTTGTGTCGATCAAGATTTATTTTCCGATGAAAGCTTTTGTCACAGCCAGGACACTGGTAGATGAGTTTTTTGTTGTGTATTTTCTGGTGTTCAATTAGGGTTTTGCGACCCGTCAGAACTTTCGAACAGAGAATACATGTGAAGTAATTAGGTAACTTATGCAGGAGAATATGATCAACTAAAGCCGCACGTAGGTTGAATTTCTTGTCGCAACAGGTGACGTAAGCTTTCGCTGCATTATGGTCTTTCTGAAAGTGTGTTTGAAGAGCTGTGAAATTTACCATAGGCTTGAGACACAAGTCACAAGAGAGTTCCAAATTTTTCTTGATAAATTTGTCAAACTCCTCGTGACTGATTCTTTTGTCAGTGGTTTCTTCAGCATAGGAATTAGCGAGCCATATACCGTCTTTTATATGAAATATATCTTCACCAGGTTTAGTATTTTTGAATCTAAAGAATTCGGAGCTAGTAATTGGTTTTGTGGAGTCTACATTTGTGTCTTCTTTGTATTGTTTAGAAAGCTGAGAAATTGGAATTTCTGATTCCGAGTCATATTTGATGTCTTCGCATGTTTCGTCGACTTCTATTTTTGTTTTAAGAGGATCTTCGGTAATGTCGGCTTGGTCATGCTGCAATGTTTGATCGGTTGAGTCTTCATTGACCTCAATCTTTATTCCAGTGCTCAAATTATTGTTAAATTCATTTAAATCATCAGCCATAGTATTATGAACTTCTTCTGCTTTGTTATATTCTTTCGAATGATTTGGATTAAGTTGGAGAAGCTTATGTGCTGTTTCTACGCCTTTGTAGAATTTGTCGAATGAATCAAGGGAATTCCAACAATTAGAACATATTATGCTCGTATAGGAATCTTCAGCACATGGCTAAGTTTAAATAGTCGTGTGTACATATGAGAATTGTATTGCTTTTGGTTTGGTGCTTAAGTTAACACTTACCTTGAACCAAAAATATTTCGAGATAATCCCTTTGATGTCAAGACTTAGACCATTTTCTCCGAATATGTTTATTGGTTCGTTGGGTGGTTTCAAACACAAAATACACAGCATTTTAAGTTTCCATTAGGTTAATATTTTAATAAATAAAGTATTTGACAGGCCTTTGTTTTTTAAGTACGAACAACAAAGATTTGTGAATTGGTGGATTCTCGATTTTGTTTACATACAATATTTTGACATTGCTAGTGAGAAAAAAATAAAAAAAAACGGTATACTTCTTAAGTGATGCCAAAAAATTTAAAAATAAAATTGAGTTGGAAGCAGAATGTTTCCAAGGCGTCAATGAACAAGGCACAAAGTGAGGCGCAAACTTAAGCGATCACGGTGGCGACATTTTTTTTTAAAATTTTTTGTGAAAATAATTCCCGCGATACGGCGGGCAAATCATGTAAAAATCGAGTAAAAGGGTGTCTTTCTATAGATGTATCCATTGTCATTCGTTTAGTTATAGTAATTTCTACGGTTTGCACGAGACTTAAGGACTTAAGAAACAAACGGCGGGCTTTTTGATTGCCCAAACAGGTCTTTTTAAAAACCACGTCTGACCACAACTGTTTCGCACCGATTTCGCATTGATTTGGGGAAGTGTTGAATCATCGTAAGATATATAGTGTTGAAAAACGGTTAAATGCTAAATATATGTAAGTAAAAAAAGCCGTTTTTGAAATAGGCAATAAATTAAAAAAAAATCAAAATTTTTATTACAAATGAAAGGCGGTAGTTGCTATAAATACAGTCGCAAAAAAACAAGAAAATCTGCGGCGTAGCTTTGAAAAATCACGCATACAGAAAAATGCAATAAAACTCTTTATACTTTATTTTGTACTTATTGTTATTTAATATAACAACATTTAAACATAATAAATACTTATGTAAAGTAAATTTAGAATTTCTTATTAACATTCATTTTTTTTTTGGTTGAAAACCCAACTTCAAACACATTTATCAAAAAATTATATTATTTTTTCAATATTGTTCTATAAATATTATATCCAGCCAGTTATCTCTGATATGCTGATATAAATTGTTTTAAAGCTCAACAAAAGTTCTTTCAAGCTTCAAAAATTAAAGTGTTTGTTGTTTGTTTATACGGTTTTATTATATCAATCCTTGTTTTTAATTGCGTTTATCCTTCGGCATAGGACTCTTGAAATGCAGTGTCACAGAGTTCGTAACATTGATCGAAGATAGACAACTATTCATACACACATCACTAGCTGCAGAATGCAAATTCCGCATTGATCGCACAAGTTCACAATATTATGCTGCAGATAAATATGATTTGCCACCAAACTGCGTCGTTTAAATTTACGCTTACAGCACAAAACATAGCTACTTTCATCGTGAAAAGACTCAATGTCCGCGAAGCATGTAGAAATTGTAATTTCGCAAATATCACATGATAGCTTCAGGTGTTTAAGAATAAATTCATCAATATCAGGAGTTGGACGTTGTCTAAGTTTCAGATCATCAAAATCATTCTCTTTATATAAACCATAATCTTCTTCTTCTGTTGATGAAGATAACTCCAAATCGGACTCTTCGTATGAGTCATTTGACAATGACATTTATTTGGGCACTCATAAGTGCAGTTTCTCAAGTAGCGCAAAACATTTTTATATATGTACATTCAAAAATAGGTTCAGTATTCTTCTTTTTAAATTTGGAAGGATATTCAAAATTGTTAAGGAATGCATGGACCATTGTTGATTTTAAGAAAAAAATCTTCATGCAATTACAAAAGGGATACAAAGATAAGCACTTGAAAATATGATTTTTATTAGGGGTATTCATGCAACGGTGGAAAACTCGGATAAACCTCGGAAACCAGATAATTTTATCTCCGCAGAAACGAGCTGTCAAAATTTGTATGGGAAAAATATTTTGCAAACCAGATAAATTTATCTCACAGATTTGATGCAGAAAGCGAAGAAATAAACCTCATAAAGTTTCGAGAAGTAATTTGTGACGTTTAGTTGTGACAGCTGATTATTTCTCACATTTATGCAAGAATTTTTATGGGGTGCTCTTGCAAACATCAAGCGGAAAATTATATCTTTCTGCAAAGCGGGATATCTAAAAAAGTTTAATAACAATTATAATTATAACAAAAATTTAAAAAAATAATTTGACAACCTTTCTATATAATGTAATCCTATTAATTGACAAAATAGCTCTTCCACATGTATCCATAGAGAATTTAGATTGATTTCATAAAAAAAAACGTAGCCACATTACAAAATAATTAATCATCTATAGATAAGGATAAAGACAACATATTGAATTTTAGAGAAACTATGTAACCTCATTTTTGAAACAACATAAATTAAAAAAAAAAAACTGAAATCAGGAAAAATAAAATAATAAAACAAAACCGAAAACAATCAATTGAAATGTCATCTCCTATTTAAAATGATGCTTCAATGCCATCACAAGCCACGACCCCCTTTTTTTTTAAAGGCCATTGTCTAGACTTCTAGACAATAAGTGATTTCATTTTACAAATGCAACAAACAGGAAAAAAAAGCAATTTCCAACTTTAATTAACACTTTCTTACTAAATGAACAACATGCTCTCGCAGCCAGAAGCCACAGGAGGTTAGGAGGTACCTACGAACTTTGTTGCGCTTTGAAAATTACCATACAAAACTTCTGTAGAGAATGAAAAATGTTCAGTAATAAGAGAGTTCTATAATTTCAATCCTGCGCAGAATTTTGTTCAGTTTTCGTTCGTTTTGTTATGCATAAAAAAAAAATATCATTTTTGATTTTCTAGAAGACAAAGTCAATTTTGAAAGTGGTATCCCAATCCCGTCGTCGTCGTCGGTGCTCAAAAATGAATACCACAAGAGAAAGTTATAGAAACTGAAATAGCTAATATAAGTTGACCTAGATTAAAGGATAACTTTAACTTTACTAAACTAGCACAGCAGACCAGAATGGCCGGGTTAAGATAGGTCATGGATTGCACTTTTTTATGATGTTCGAAACGCACGTGCTTTTGTGAATGCCATGATGACATGTGTTCGCATTTTAATTTTCAACTCAGTTTACTCCAGGGAGAAGACTTTCTCTTTCTCTCTCTATCTTTCGGTGAATTGAGAACGAACGAGACGAAGACTCAGGACAGGAGAACTGACAAGACAATATATTGAGAGAGGGTAGCTATATTCAAAAAGTAAACTTAAAATGTACTCAATATTTATTTTATCAACAACAGATTTCTTAAGACTGTTTTAAAGCTAGTGAGTGAGCCAATCGAAATATGTCGAAAAAAACTTTTCTTTATCAGATTTATTTTTTTTGAGGACTTAATTTTTTTCAAAATTATTTTGTTGACCAGGGTTCCAAGGAAATTCCTACTTGTTAATTATTGACACAATTTTTTGAGAAATTTTATTTTTAAGAAGAAAATTTGTACGAAAATTTGTAGAAATGCATTAAAATACATTTCTGTTTGAAAATTCCTTCGAACCTGCAAAATAATTTTAACAAAAACAGAGTTGCGTGTTGGAGACATTGCCCATAAAAATGATTTGCAATGCTTTGTTCTATCTAGTGTGAGCTTAGCCTAGGACACAAATTCAACGATAAAAATAAATCAATTTGGAAATTTTGTTCCAATCGCCACGTAAAATAATTCTGTTTTTTTTTTTAAATTGAAAATCTGAATTACAAATGCAAAGATTCATTCGAGAATTTAACCTTTGAACAGTTTAGGTAAGTACAGTAAATAAAGCACTCATAAACATTAAATGAAGTGTGATCAATATCCCATCACCACCACTTTGATCCAACAATCCCGAGTAGTCTCTAAGGACCAGGAATGTTCTCCCAACCAATGATAAAAACATTAAAGGAGCAAATACCTAAGAACTACTCAAACTTATTGAATACACTGTACTCACCCACTCATCCTCTCAAGTAGATCTGAAATTCGTTAAGAGATTCATCTTCAGTTTCAGGTCGAGCAATCCAGGGCATGGATACAGAAGGAGTGGGGTTAAGTTAATAATGATAAATAATGGATATAAAAATTAAAAAGTTCAATTCTAAAAAAAAAAATAAAAAGCACGCACGAACTTGCACTATAAGAATACAAAAGTACTATTTATATCTTAATTTTGATTGTTCCAGTGTAAAAAAGTCGAAAGTAGTAAGAGATGTTTCCATAGATTGTCCAACAAAATTACACATTCCCCTAAACAAATTCCTCACCTCCTCATCCTCATACCAAACAGCCGGCATTTAAGTCTTACCCAAGTCATTTTAGTACAGTTGAAGTCAAAAAGGATAAATGTACGAATTTTAAACTTCAAGGTCTATTGAATTATGTGTGCTTTAAGGACGCACAATTCGATGATATTTGTTCAAACGGACGTGCATTTTTAATGGTATATACGTACTATAACACAACTGGTCAATTAAGACGCCTAACCCAATGTGTGCATCACAAGTTTAGCAGATGCAGAGACCTATCGTTCAAAGGATATTTAGTGAGGCTCATAGAGGGTAAAATGCGCCGATTGTACGTTTAGGCTCTCGCACAAATCATTCGTACTGTAAATTCCCAATTCAGGGAAATTCTAGAATTTGCCGGTAAGCTTTAGAGTTTTTGAGCAGCATTTGTAAAAGTTAGAAATATTTTGTTCTCATAATTCATTTCACACTTTAAAGGGCATGCATTTGTAAATTTTAGTTTTAAAAATATTTTTCATGTTCGTTTCATACAGTCGTGAATTTTATTTTTCTTCGTTCGGTGCTTTTGTAAATAAGTCTCTTTTAACTTTCTTTAGTACTTTTGAAAAAAAAATTGGTATGCAAGTTTTAAGTATTTAATAAAATACATTTTCAAAATATATCGACTTTTTTGTTTGAAATCCATTAAATTAATTAAGTATCAAAATCATATGTAATTCCAAACCGAATAAATAACAACAAACCTGGATGTACTTGTAAAAATGTAACTCGGTTGCTTTCTCAGTGCTGAGTTAAACCAGAGGTATGTAATTAATCCTACAAATTAAATAATCCATAGCTAACTCCATAATCTTATCTAAGAGGGGCCTAAAATTTCACAATCTCTTTCACAATTCTCTCACTAATGTGGGGTTTTCACTCTAAAGAAACCTTATCTGAAAAATTCTTGGAACCCGCAAATAATATGTTAAGTAAGGTACATTATGTACGTTACAGTGCACCTGCCTGGCGACTGAACACATACTGAGTATATCAACAAAATTACGTGGAACCCTCGACGTACTCGCATCGAAATTCAGCTTTGTTAGAATTTTTTGGTTGTGAGAGTCAAATTTGTCGAAACTACCTACTAAGGAAAATGCAAAATGTTTTGAGTGTTTATTGTTTTTAATTTAATAAAACTCTAATTTCGAGTTGACTAATATCCCATTTTTCTTGTGTATAAAAAAATGAAAAAAAAATGTTCCACATACGCCACAGTTACCCAAAGCAAAAATCGTGTTTATGATGCATTTACATATGATAACTGTAAGACATTATTAAAGCCAGTAGTGCAAGCAGAGCATCTAAGAGACTCTTATTTAAAAATACTCCCAAGACACATAAGACCAACAACAATAACTGATTTATTTGGACTCAATTAAATACAAAAAGTAACAACCAGTTGATTTTCTATGTTTTACCTCAGTTTTGATTAGTAAAACTAAAAAAGGATTTGTTTAAAAAAGATAAAGTTTTGTAAACAATAACAATCCAAATAAAATAACTCCACCAACATTCTGCGCACAAAATTTAAACTTCTCACTCAATTCAACATTTTTTTTCTCCTTAAAATATGCAATCATTTGAATCTCTCTTTTTCGATGTTCGAAAGTTCGCTTTCACATCGCAGCCAAATTGTCGCCCTCGTATCAAATCAAATCGAACTCCATCATTCAGTTGCATCGAGTTCTTGTTAGATGTTGGTTGTGTTTTGATATTTGTATCTCTTTCCACGTGCGTTTCTAAAAATTTATCTAGTTTCAAGTATTTTTCTCACTCGTTGTCGTGTATCTCGCTCTCTCTCCTCATTTTCTCTCTGGACTGGATACAATATACTATTTATCTCTATCACACCAATAACATTCTATCGGACATCTAATAAATAAAAATCATATTCGGATTCATTCTCGCATATTGCTTTTAGTAGATAGAGGAGAGCTGTCAAACTAAAATAAGAAGAAAATCTCATGTCGTTGTGCAGTTGTACCAGCCAGCAGCAGCAGTAGCAGTAAAAGAATTTTGTTTTCTTATTATTTGTTTGTCATTTTCCGTCGAGTCGTGTTCGTGTCGTACGCAACTGTCATGCATTATTTGTGTAATCTTTAATTTACGAATAAAAATAAAGAAAAAGAAAAAAATCAACAAGATTTTCACCAATAACAAGCTACAATACATAATTCAGTGATTGTGTTTTGGGATGTCATAATTTTGTTGTTGTTGTTGTTCTTTACTTCCTATTCCCATATGAATCGGAAAATGCATCCGAAATCTTGCTGCATATTTGTATTTGCTGCATTGTGCAGTGCAGTGCTGTGCGCATTTTGATTTTGCTGTCGTTGTTCATTCATCGTTGTTGATGATGACAGAATGAAAATCGTTCTCAAGTGTCAAACACGCGGCAGAAAATTGAAGAAAAAAAGTTGCGAAACAGCAGAAATCCAGAAATAATTCAGAAATCCAAAACCAGGAACACACTGTCTGTGTTTTTTTTTTTTGGTTTTTCACAATCGGTGTCATTGTTGTTGTTTTCTGGTTTGAGTGCACTTAGAGTGTTGTGATTTTGTTGTTTAGTATATTTTGTCAATGAAACATTCAAGTGTCTAGCCTCTGACCTTTGGATGTAAAGTGAATGCACATCTTCTTTTCGTCTCTCTCTCTTGGGGGTCAGTTTTCAAGTGCAAATTGTGCGGAGTGAATAAGGAATTTTTGCATTTCCTTAAGTGATTTTGGTGCTTGATGGGAATCATAATTCACATCCATCGATAGTCTATGCCTGCAGTGCTATATTCGGGTCAAGGTACTCACAATCGGTGTTGAGTTTCGAGTGTTTTTTTTTTCTTCATGAAAATAAACTTTAGATGAAAAAAAAGAATAAATAAAATATTTGCAATTTTTGGTTGGTGTTAACGATAAGTGTTTGTTTTTTTTTTTAAACATCAAGTTGTGTCAGAATAGAATACCAAAAATATTTATCCCAAAGAAATAGCTCAACTCAGAGCTTAATATAAAAAAAAACTACGAAAACAGAATCACATGCCAATGTTTAACGGTCTGGAATACATCAATGAGGAAACAGATTTTCGATAAATAATTTCTACGTTGCCTGAAGTAATAACGTAAGTACTAATAACATGGGGCTAGAGGGGGTATATTGTAAAGAGTATGAAAAATTAAGGGGTCTCAAATCTGTTGTGGCTAGGTGGATGCTAAAGAGGTGAAGATCGGGAAAAGTGTAAGCACTGCTGGGGCTGAATTCGCTCATGCAAGTTCCCAGCAATCGATTCTTGTTATTTAATTTATGTAGGTAGGTACCTAGTTTTTTATTTTATTATTTCATTTTAATTTTTATCTATCTATTTTTACTTGCACAAACGTCGTCGATAGTAATTTTTTGTTTGCTTTCAAAATTCAAAGAATTTTTTTCCAGTAGGCATTTGGAAATATTAAACTTGAAATCAAATAAAGAAAATATAAAAACAGCAAGATCAGCATAATTCAATTTTTTAAGAAATGTGATAAGCAGGGTTTATTTTTTAAATTGAAAAAAAAATTACTAATATGAGATAAGCTGATTATATTACGAAGTTATGTTATTCTCTGAAATTTAAATCAATTTTTTTTTAACAAACAAAAAATGTAGGTGTCCAGAAAGAGTCAAAGTTTGACTCTTTGACTCGTTTGAAACGAGGTGTGATTTAGATAAACCAAGTTAGCTAATTCAGTTCGGCTTTGATTAGCTTTGACTCGGTTTGGTTAGTTCTTTGACTCGGACTGAACAAAGAACAAACCGAATCGAATACCTAAAAAATTAAACCGAGTTGAGAACAAAAAAAAGATGAACAATTTATTTATATTTTTTTAATGCTCCGGAAAAAGGTGTTTTATGGACGATAGGATGACTTTCAGAATAAAATATATCATTTCTCCGAAAATTAAGTTCATTGGCCATCTGTCAAGCTATAAACTGCCAAATTCCATTGAAGGATGGCTACGATGATGATGAATTAAAATACCTTTTTGAAACTATGAAATTTTCAAAACTTTCGGTAGTCTCCATCACGAGAACGAAATACTAACGCAAGCCCAAGAAAATGTTATTATCGGTTAAAACTTTTTCAATTAAAAAATTAAAAAATTAAAAATTTGGAGATTTCGGAGTGATGTAGTAAAATTTTACCCAGATTCCATTGAAAGCTCAATCATATCAACAGATTTCAATTATTAAATCTCAATCATTTTGAAAAAAGGAGATGCTCTGAAAAAAAGTTTTTATTTCGTTTCACCTGACAATTGATCTTAAGTAAAAATCGTCGCTTTAATGCAGACTTAGATTTAGACTAGTTCAGCATTAAAGCGACGAAATATGATCTAACTGTTGGCATCACAGCAAAGCAAATTCGTAAGAAATTCAAAACAACGATTTTAAATCCATGCGAAGAGAATTCCGCAAACGAATTCAATTCGTAAAGGTGGCCGTAAACGACGAACATGCTCCTTTGCGAATAAACATCATGTGCGACAAAGAAGAGCAAAAACAAAGTTCACAGCAACAATGAAGTTTGCTCGCGAACATGGCCCTATCGAAATCGAAATGTTTTGCCAACAACGAGCCGTTCTCGAACTTGCTCTTACACGACGGATATACATATAGCGACAACGAGCATGCTCGGCGAGCGTGTTCGTCGTTTAGGGCCACGTTAAGACAAATCAGAGGCCAATTTACCGAGCACTTCAGTGAGCTATATTTTATACATGACTGAATTATTTTGCTTTGGCATTACTGTTGCATTTAAAATACATTATTTATGTAAATACATGAATAATTCAGTGACTTCACCGATACAGTTATTTGGACTCAGAACAGTGTCGAAATTTAGCCATTTTGGAATGTAAAATGATATGATTCACCTTGCTTGCCGACTCATCTCACTTCACTTGCAAAACAGATTTAGCAATTCAGTGATATGAGTAAGTCTGAATTTATGTTCAAACACTTAAAAGTAAGCAGGATTGAGAAAGACAAACGAACAGAAAACAGAAAATTATTCACTCACTTTTGCCAGCTAAATTTTCAATGAACAGGGACTCATCTCACTTACTTGAATAAGTGATAGTATGGGGAACAAACATTTATTTGCCATTATTATTATTACATCTACAGGAAGCATTGAAAAGACAAAGAGTCTAATCGACGATTTGGCAAGAGTATGATAACAGGGGCGCCGAGAAATGATAACGGATTTTTGTAGAACACGGCAATACAAGCATTTTTTTTTACCATGGGAGGGGGATCTATCTCCCCCCGTTTAGGCGGTAGGGGCAATTTAAAAAATATGTACGTTAAATGGAAAAAAATTCATTAAAAAATAACGCTAATACTTAAAATTAAGTATTATACGGTTTTTTAAAGCCAAAGTTCTATTCTATTAACCAGTTTTTAAATCAAGTCTAAAATATGTATAGTTTTTGAAAAATTTAATTTTAAACTCAAAATTTGAGTAAAAAAAGTTAAAAAACAATTTTAAATTTCAATATTTCAAAACCATAAGTTTATAAATAATTTTTTTTTAATAATATGTTGCTCTTATTAATTTTTAATCAAAAACTGAAAACTAGATGATTGTATGCCTTTTAGTTTTTGAGAAAATTGAAAATAACCACAAGTACTATTTTAATTTATTTATGTTTTTTTTGCTTGAGTGGTCTTATTTTGATAATAATAATGGTAAGTGCGAGCTTGGGTACATCCAACAGTGGGGTGTGTGCGGGTTTATATGTATGCAACAGTGGGGTGTGTATGGGGGGCATGCTGACCCCCTGCAACCCCTCCTGCTTGGGCCCACTGTAGGATTTGGGGTAGGTGCGAGGTTGGGTGTATGCCACACCGAGGTGTGTATGGGTGGTTCAACCCCCCTGCTTGGCCTCACTATAGGATTTGGGGTGCGTGCAAGATGGGTGGGTTCTAGGTGGGGTGAATGCAAAGTTTCTTTTGCATTTAAATAAGCTGGATTTAAGAAAAATTAATTTATCCTAGTATATCTCAATCTATATTCGATTATTACTATCAAAATAAGACTACGTAAATACTCAAGCAAGGAAAAATAATAATTTAATTAAAATATTTTTTTTTGGTAATTTTCAATTTTCTCAAGAACTAGAAGGCATAAAATAATCTAGTTTTCAGTTTTTGATCAAAAACAAATTAAAGCAATGAATTCTAAAAAAAAAAACAACAGTAATGTTAAAGTTTTGAAAAATTACACTTTAAACCTTATTTTTAACTTTTTTTTGCCCAAATTTTGAGTTTAAAACAATTTTTTTCAAAAACTATGCATAGTTTTGACTTGATTCAAAAACTAGCTAATAGACAGAAGTGTTGGCCTTAAAAAAATGTATAAAACTTAGTTGCAAGTATTACCGTTATTTTTTAATTATTTGTTTTCCATTTGACGTACATATTTTTTAAATTGCCCCTACCACCTAAACGGGGGGAGATAGACCCCCCTCCTATAGTAAAAAATGCATCTATTGCCTTGTTCTACAAAAATCCGTTATCATTTCTCGGCGCCCCGGTTATCATACTCTCCCCGACGATTTGATTAAAAAAAATCGTCGACAATGTACAAAATGTTCAAATCTATTTTCAATAACACTCACCATTTATGAGTTATGTGCGAAAAATATTTTAATTTCTCTACGTTTTGAAATAGAACAAAATTAAAAAATTACCTTGACTGTTTGCAAAGCTAAAGAGAAAACTCAAATAGATGAAACTCTAATATTACCCCTCCCATTTTCAATCTTCTTACACCCCGGAATTTTTAGTATTTCTACCTCTTGAATATATTTTGAACAAAATGCTACAAAGTCAATTTCTCTCTCATGATTTCAACCTTCAGATATTTTTTTTATTAATTAAAATCATTTTTACTTCATTTAATTTATTTTTCCACAAAGTCAGTACCTACTATTCCAATCAACAATTATTAATATGAACAATTTTAATTAGCTTCAATTTCGATTTTATAACATTTTTTTTAATTTATTATTTTATGTAAGCAAACTAAAGTAAATATTTTAGCAACTGATTATTATTATTGTTTGAGTACATAATATTGACAATAATATAAACAGCAAAAGTAGGGGGGATGAATTTAAATAATTGTTAACGCATCGCTTGGCAATTAATTAATGTACCTTTTACAATAATTTTATTATAAAAAAAAAATGAAAATGTACTCGCTCGTATTAAAAAAAAACGAAAATATTATTCAAGAAAACACGTTTGAAACATCAATAAACAAGTTTAGGTATTTCATTTGATTTTTTTTTTCACATGGAAAATGTGTTTTTTTTTTCTAGAACATGAAAACATTTATCTACGTAAGTTAAAGTATAATTAATAATGCAATTAGTTTTTATTCCTTCATCTTATTCAAAATGAGTTTTTCAAGCTAAAGCATTTGTTTATTATTTCAAAAAAGAAAAACATGCCAACTAAATCAATGTGGAAGATCTCAAAATTTGCGATGTTAATGAGCCGCTTTATCTTCAGTTGGATTTATTTTCCAATTAATTTGCGGGTTGCTGCAACTTATCAAATTATTTATAGGTAGGTACATAATATAAAGATTGTGTTTATAGAAATTGATTTATAAATCAATTTGTAAAGTCATCTAAATCAAATAGCCAACAGGTAAAGCTATACGCGCTATAGATATTGCAGAGCATTTTCATCAGCGAAATAAATTTTTATTTGAATGCAAAATTAAATAAGATATTTTAGCTGGAAAACGCCAAACAAATTACCAGACAGACACAGAGATAAATAATATGTTCATCAGGAGTGAAATTGAATATGATATTTTTTTTTTTGAAACGTGTGTTTATTGTCGTCATCATGTTTGAAGATTTTTTGAAGTAGATATTTTACTGGTAGGTATTTTTGTGTAGAAGTATGTATTAACGATTGAGAGATAGAAGGAAAGTTAAATAAATTTTTTGATTTCGAAAAACTCAAGTATTAAATTAAATTTTTGTTTCAAATTTGAGTTGAATTAAAGTGAAATTATAGCTAGTTTTAAGAAAATCAACAATAAAATTTTAGACAAAAGTGAAGATGCCATTCAATCTATCATAAAAATACGAATTTTTGAAAAAATCGTGAAACTTTTTTTTTCAAAATTTCAAAAAAAAAGTATTAAAATATTAATATTCTTATTTCAAAATATTGAGTTTTCAAAAAATTGTTTTTTTTTAATCCAAAAAAATATTATTCTTGACAATTTCGATACAAAAAAAAATTGGTATCGCAATCCGCCAAACAGTTTATGGACCCCACTGACAAATTTTATCAAAATCGGTAGAGCCGTTTTCGAGAAAATAGAAAAACTAGGACTTTGTCAACTCTTTTAAATTATCTCTTTTAAATTATCTCACACGTCCAAATCTCCTGTTATGATTCGAGTACAAAGAAAAAAAAGAGAACGAAAAATACGATTGTCTTTTTCTTGGCTGCTCCCGTAGCGCAGTTTGCTGTTTCCGTACGCCACTTGGTCTTGGTTCGAATCCTAGTGACGATGACGGTCAAAGTTATTCAGTTAATATAAATAAAATAAAAACCAAGCACCACATAGAATGAGCCAATTGTTTAAAAAATTCAAAACTTCAATATTCATATGATGGCAGGAAAACTTTGCATAGTACTTTTGCATACTAAAAGGATAAAAATCAACCAATTCGAGAATCTGAACAATGAAGTTCAAATGTGAATATTTTAAAGGAAAAAAAACTTCACAATTTTAATGTAATTACAATAACACTCGCCTTTTTTTTATATCACTCTTTTTCATGCAAATTTTATATATATTAGTAATTAAGTTTATTTCCACAGACAAAAAAAATAATTTGATTCGAATATTCATCATCATCGGCTCGACAACCGGGGTCCGGTCCTGGCCTCCTTCAACAAGTCTCTCCACCTATCCCGGTCTTGAGCCGACGCCATCCAGTTGCGCACCCCAAGGCTTCGGGCGTCCTGGTCTACGCCATCTCTCCAGCGCAAGCATGGTCTACCACGCTGCCGTCTACCATAGAATGTACCACAAAGGACTTTCCGAGCAGGTTCCTCTTCACTCATGCGAGCTAGGTGCCCTGCCCACCGGAGTCTACCGAGCTTAATTTTTGTCACTATGTCTGCTTCAAGGTAGATTGCGTACAATTCATGATTGTACCGTCTCCGGAATCGCCCTTCCTCACATATGGGGCCAACAATTCTCCTTAAGACTTTTCTCTCGAACGCGGCTAAGAGGTCGGAGTGTCTTTTGCTAAGCACCCAAGTCTCGGATCCATACGTGAGTACTGGCAGGACCATGGTCCTGTACAGCAGCAGTTTTGAAGTTATGGTGAGATTTCTGGATTTGAAGAGCTTTGACAGACTATAGTAGGCTTTGTTGGAACTGAGCAGCCGCCCGCGTATTTCTTCTTCTATATTATTATCGGCTGCTACTATTGACCCAAGGTATTTAAAGGATTGCACCACTTCAAATTCGTGCTCCGCTACCTTGATTGTTTGACCAACTGTTCTTCTCGCATTCGACGCCACCATGTACTTTGTTTTACCTTCACTAATGTGCAGCCCCAGATTTTGTGCCGCCTGCTCGATCTGGATGAAGGAATCGTGTACAGCTTGTTCGGTTCTTCCGATGATGTCAATGTCGTCTGCGTAAGCCAGTATCTGGCTGGACCTGTTGACGATGGTCCCTCTTGTTGCCGTGCCAGAGTCACGGATTGCTTTCTCCAACGCCAGGTTGAAGAGGAGGCAGGCCAAACCATCCCCTTGTCGGAGTCCATTAAAGATGTTGATTGGTCTGGATAGCAATCCGGCTATTTTTACTTGGCTTGTTACGTTGGTCATGGTCAACCTACAAAGTCGTGTCAACTTATTTGGGATGCCGAATTCTCTCATGGCTTTGTAAAGTTCTACCCTGGCTATGCTATCATAGGCGGCCTTAAAGTCTATAAACAGATGGTATGTTGGGATGTTAAATTCTAGACATTTTTCCATCGCCTGCCTAAGGGTAAAGATCTGATCAGTTGTTGATTTGCCTGGAATGAAACCACACTGATATTGGCCGATTATGGTTTTAGCGTATGGGGCTATCCGTTCTTGTAGGATAGAGGAGAGTATCTTATAGGCGGTACTCAACAACGTGATACCTCTATAATTGCTGCACGTTGTGACATCTCCCTTCTTATGTATGGGGCAAATTATACCTTTTCGCCAGTCTTCTGGCATTTCTTCCGGCCCGCCGTGGTGGAATAGTTCGGCTGGTATGCCATCGGCTCCCGGGGCTTTGTTTTTCTTAAGCCGGGCTATAGCCTTCTCAACCTCTTCTATGCTTGGTGGCGGTAACATAGGGTAATCTTCTTGAAGTAGTGGAGCCTCTACTTCTGCAGTGAGCTGACCATTTAGCAATTCATTAAAGTACACTTCCCATCGCTCCAGTATGCTTTGGGGATCGGTGATCAGATTTCCCTCTCCGTCCTTGCAGTAAGTGCAGCGTGGTGTGTACTGCGTCATGTTTCGGACGGATTGGTAGAACTTCCGCGCCTGGTGCGGACCTCGCTCTCGGCTTCTTTCTAATTTACAGATGATGTTCTTCTCCCAGGCTGATTTTTTCTGTCTGTGAAGCCGTTTTTCTATTCTTCTGAGCTCTTTATATTCATCTTCGCGTGCCCGCGTTCTATGAGATTGTTGCATTGCTCGGTACGCAACATTCTTACGTTCAGTCGCTAGCTTGCATTCATCATCAAACCAGTCGTTCCGACTTTTACGACTGCTGCCTAAGATGGAATTGGCAGTACTAATGACAGTGTTTTTAAGGCGTGTCCACTTCTCATCTACGCCCAGCATACTGGCTCCAGGACTTACTCTCCCTGGATCGAGTGGTTCCAGGGCGAGTCCTAACGCATGTCCAAAGGTGTTACTGGTATTTTCATTGCGTAGTGCAGCCGTGTTGATTCGAACCTGATCGGCGGATGCAATACGTCTTCGCAAGGCAATCCGCCCTCGGAAAACCATACCAACAAGATAGTGATCCGAGTCGATATTGGCACCTCGGTACGTTCGTACCGTCATCAAGTTCGAATAGTGGCGACGGTCTATCAACACGTGGTCAATTTGGTTACGAGTGACTCCATCAGGTGATACCCAGGTGGCTTTGTAGATATCATTACGCGGGTACCTGGTACTCGCAACGACCATGTTTTTCGATGCTGCCAATTCTAGGACTCGAAGTCCGTTGTCATTAGTGTTCTCATGCAAACTATGGGTGCCTGCGTAATGCCTGAATACCGGCTCCCGACCTATTTTAGCGTTCAAATCCCCAAGGATGATTTTAACATCATACCTTGGGCAGGCATGGAGGGCCCTCTCGACTTGTTCATAATAAGTCTCTTTTTCTTCGTCTGAGGACTCCTCCGTAGGTCCGTGAACGTTAATGAGGCTGATGTTCTTGAATTTGCCTCGCACGCGAAGGATGCATAGCCTTTCGCTTATAGCGTTAAAGCCGATGACGGTAGACTTCATTTTTTCGCTGACCAAGAAGCCTACCCCGAGCACATGGTGTTTTGTATGACAACTGTAATATAGGTCATATTCTCTTTTCTGTAAAACACCATTCCCTGTCCATCTAATTTCTTGTAATGCTGTTATGTCAGCTTTATATTCTGACAGGGTATCGGCTAGCTGCTGAGCAGCTCGAGCTCTATAGAGCGATCGTACGTTCCATAAGAAAATTCGTAAATCATTTTTCCTTTTTCGTTGCGTTGGTTGTCGTCGTGGGATCAGTCCGTTTCCGAGGCTTGTTGCAGGTCTCGTGATTCGTTTGTTTTACGGAACAGGGAATCAACCCGTTGCCAACCTGTGGAACTAGCCTGATCATATTAGCCAAACCTTTTAGAGGTTTTTTTCTAGCGGCCGCCGCGAAGAGGCTATGATCACACTTCCACCAGTCCCGAATAGTTACGGCACGTGCATGTTTTCGTATGCTACATGTCATTCCCCCTATTCGGCTGATGGCTGACCGCGATTCGAATATTATCATTAGGAAAAAGGAAATGCTAATTATCTAAAGGAAAATATTTCCTCCACTTAAAAGGTCCAAGCTTATTTTTTTTTGAAAGAGTAATAATAATTATTTAAGATATCTTAAATATGTAGTTAAAATAATGCAAATTATTCTAAACGTTAAATTATTAGCTGAAATTGTTTACTTTACAAGTAAAATTGTTGTTCTTTAAAACTATCGTGCTCTCTTACCTCGAAATTTCTTTGCTATTTTGTCCCTTCTCTCTTTTCTTGGTTGAATAATTCCTTTTGTTATGCCAATTCCAAAGCTATCCCCTATAGCCTTTTGCCTATAAAAGCATGCTCTGACCCAATTTTTTTTTCAGTCATAATTTCTAATCTAAGTTCTAAAACTCAAGAGACGCCATACTTCGAAAACCCGAAATTTCGAAACCTCAAAAGTCCAAAATTTGCGTTGTTACATTCTTTAAACGGGAAATCTATTGTGACATTGCTTGCTGTATCCTGACCCAGTTAACATCACCAGCGCAAGTTCTATTTTGAAATCAAGGAGTTGGGGTTAAAAAATGAAATTTACCCTCTTGAAGAGGACTTGACTAGACATTTTGTTTAATAGCACTTTTATGTTTGTAGAAACATTTTTATGTTGCTGTAATACGGTAGCTGAATTTGATGCTTTGGTTTGTTGCTTTTTTTTTGTTGCTTAGTTAAGATTGCTGCAACTAATTAGCAATAAAAAATGTCGTTATCATTAGATTTTTAAATTTCTTCTGCAATGGGGTTATCTTAATGTGTCAAATTAGCACCACTTCAAGTTTCATGGGACTGTTTGGAAATGAAGAAGCTAGATTTGAAAGCTGAAATTTACTTTGTAAAGACGACTTCAGCTATGAACAACAAGATACTGAATCATTGCATTTTTCAATTTGACTAGTGGTGAATGCATCTTGACGAAGCTGACTACTTTAACGAAGCAAAAAAGTAACAATATTAATTTTAAACTTGAGAGAAGTTATGAAATGGTTTTTTGAAAATACAATCTACTTACATATTTATATTCTACTACCAATTCGGTGGAAATTTTAAGTTCTAGAATTATTTCACAATCTGGTCCTGTTGGTTCAAGTAATATAAATGTTCTTCAAATTCAAAAGAAAGAAAGGTAATAAAAATGTTTTAACATTTTCTCCATCAAATATGCATTGTTGTTTCTTGAAAAAAATTCTCATAATTTTGCAAGTGAACATCCACTTTAAAATGCATTCAATTTCTTCGTCTTTATTTCTTACTATCTCTTTCTCTCTCTCTCCAGGTTTTTGCATCAACCAAGGACCTTTAACTTTTATTTTTATTTTTTGAAGAGATGTTTTTATCTTCTTGTCTTCTTGGTAACAAAAAAAAAAAAAAAAAAACAAACAATAAACATCTTAAATTATGCTGTAACTTTTATAGGTATATTGGGATTTGTTTACTTCTCAACTTTGTGTGTTTATATATTTTTGATTCCCTTTGAAGGAAAAGTAATAAAGTTACAAGGAAATTGAAAATAACAAATTATAATACTTTGCTTGGTTGTTTCTAGGAATAAATTGAAAAAGATTTGACAAAGTTGTTATATTCATGAGAAAGGTTTGTATATTCGTAAGGGTGGCGCTTATTTTTTAAAAATTTTAATATTTATTGCTCCCAGGGATTAAAAAAGAAATAAATAAAAAGATAAGATAAAGATAAAATGGTGTCTTTTGGCCGAAAATCCATACATTAACTGTAACAGCTCAAAAAAATTAAATTTGTTTTTTTTTTTCTGATTTTTAGTAATATTGTTTTATGATGACCAACTCACTTCAAAAAATTTAAAAGGTTACAAAATTGTAAAAATATGCAAGTATTAATAAATCAGAAAAAAAAACTTTAAAAAGGAGAAAGAATTAAAAATTCAAATTGATAAAAATTGAAAATGTTTGAATTAAAAAAAAAAATTGAAAAATCCAAACAAAATTTTTTTTTTGAAAATTTGGGTACGCAAAATAAAATTTGTATAAAAAAAAATCTTGAAATTGCTTTGAGAAAATCAAAAATTAAATAAACTGCTTTCTGAGAGGCCTCTATCTCTATCTCTAATTTTAAGTTGTGTTAGGTTAAATGATAGACAAAAGTTTTTATCAAAATTCTTGTAAACGTTTTTGAAAAATTAAGATTTGCTGCAGCGTTTTTTTTACATTTATAAAATTATTATTTATTTTTGTGCAAAATATTTAAGACAGTATAAAAAACTGATGAGTGAACAATATGCAAAATCTATCAATGTTTAAAAAAAAAAAAAATTTCTTTTCAAATAAATCGCTTCGGAAAAAACTCAAAAACCAAAAAAAAAAATGATGAAATCAAACATTTTATCTAAAAGTAGTCACCATTAAATAAAAATTACTGATTAAAAAAAAAAAAAAAATAAGTGAATCGGTTTTTGAGAAGATTAAGATTTTCCAATAGACACTAAAATTCGTATTGCTTTTTTCTTCTTCCCCATCCTGATGCTAAATTTCATCAAAATCTCGAATTCGAATTTTTTTCTGATTGCAAAACCGTATAGTACCTATTATAGTCGCAAGCAAAAAATGTGGAAACACATTTTCGTCTACAATTTTTTTTTCAAAAATAGAATTTGTCAAAAAATGCCAAAAAAAAAAACAAAAATTGAGAAATAATATTTGCTTAGAAAGTAAAAACAAAATGTTTAAATTGAATTATTAAACTTTAAAAAAAGTTATGTCAAAAAAATATTCGTCTTATAAACAAAGTGTTGAAATATTAACTAAGATCAAGAAAAAAAAAATACTTTGTAAGGGTGGTCTATGTCCTTCGTTGGAGAGAGGAGCAATTGTCAAAAAAGGAATCAAGACAGAAAAAAATTATTAGAAAATTGGGACGTGTTGTATAGTTTTTTTTTCAAAACCAGTATTCTCTTCGTCAATTTACAAAACAAGTTGTTGATTATCTTCAAAGTTTTACTTTACAACAAATCACTGTTTTTATGTCAATTTCCAATACCCTTATCAATTGTTAGTCAAACTCTCTAAACTAAATGGTATAATGTATACTTTTAGAGATATAAGCAAACATAAAAAAAAACTTCCTAATACATATGTGTGGTATGTATAAAAAAAGAGTGGTCTCGATTGAGTTTTTTCTTCTTTTTATAGCGATTTTTTTTAACATTTTTTGTATCTTATATCTTAGTCCATTTGGTTTAGTAAAAAACTAAATCCCCTTGTGTAAGAGCTATTTCTGGCGAATTGCAATTATTGGAGCCAGGTTTTTTTTTTTAATAAAATGAATAAATCAACTTTCACCATTTTTTTCTGATCCAGTCAGATTTCTTGTTAAAAAAAAACATGAATGTTTGCATAAGTAGGTATTTGAATGAAAATTATCAAGCTCATCAAACTTTTATCCTTATCCTCACATAAAAAGCATTGTCCTTAGTAGTTGTTTTGTTTTTCTGTTCAAAGGATATATAATTCTGTAATGAATCTGCCCTAAGTTGGTATAATTACGTTTACTACTGCAACAATGTGTGAACGAAGTGTATTTTTATGTTTTTTCATTTATTTTGTTATTTCTATAGTTCGTCCTTCATCCAGCAAAAAAAAAAAGAAAAAACAGGACACAAGAAAAAATATTGCGTTGTTGCGCATAAGGAACAAGTATTTCAAAGCAATTGCTTTTATTTTCCCCTTCTCTCTATAAAACTCCTTTGAATGGTCATAAAACACGTCTGGTTTGAATTCATTTTTTTTTTCATCTTCTGTGAACTACTTTCAAATTCATCAACTTATTCCCCATTTTATATTACAAAAAAAAAAAAAAAAAACAACTAACAAAGACATTTTGCTCTGACATTTGCACACATCAAATTTTGAGTGTTGAACAAACTGTATAAGAAAATAAAAATAAAATCCACAAAGTTTTAAAGTTCTTTTCAAATCAAAATTCCTCAACTGTTGCAAAACCAAATAAACAGATTCAAAGATCTTCTAACATTGACATAGGCCCTCAACTTCTAATATCTACCCGTATTTACGAAAAAAAAAAAAAAAAATTAGAAATGGAGGAAAAGCCTTCGAAAAAAAAATAAAAAGGGCAAATTGATGCCACACATATTTATTTATTCAAATCAGATACAATCTTCCCCTATTCAGAAAATCTGTTTAATCCATCTACCACACCAAGAAGACAAACTGGCACTTGAGTGGCACTACTGGATTTCCTGATGCCTTAAATAATGCAAAGTTTTTGTTTTTTTTTACATACCTACACATGTTAGCAGTGTCGTAGCTGTGGGTTTCAGCGCCTTTGGCCAAATTTACCAAGAATTTTTGAACTGTAGTTTTGTATGAAATAAAATATGTTTTATGTTTTTTTTTGAAACTTTTTAAAATTTGTGATAAAATATTTCGAGTGAATATTATTTCAATATTTTTGTGATATTTTTAATGTTTATATTTTGGCTTTGATTTCGGTTCAAATATTTTGTTTATGATGGTAGTTTTTAAAACATTTCAGGCTTTCAATGCAGTTTTTTAAATTTTATATTTGGGACCATAAGTTGATACATACATAGGCACTCGTAAAAAAAATCGAACACGAGATTTTGAAATTACTAGGATTTTTGCAACTACCCACAGAAGTTTATTGAATTTTTCCTAAACCAAAAACCTGTATATGTTATACAATTTGCTTTTGGCTTTTTTTGGGAACTTTTAGTTTAATCAAAAACGGCTCCACAGATTTTTTATGAACGAAATACAGTAATTTTTATTTAATGTTGACTACCTTTTTTTTTTTAAAGAATAAGATTTTTTCAATAACTATTCATCTGATATTGATAACTTTTGGATACGGAAAATCATCATCTATTCAATAATAAAAAGTTAAAATTTCTTGAAATTTTGATAAAAAATCTAATTTTTGAAGATTTAATACTTTCACAGTTACTCGATTTTTTTTGAAACTATCTTAAATATTTTTAAAAAATATTATTTTTAAAACTTAAAAATAAAGGTATGTACCTACATATGTTCTATAGAATTTCTCGTAAACCATTATCGGAGCTTTGATAAAAAAAATTGAATCTGTGTCAAAAGTATCAGTATAATTTAATATGAAACATTTTTAAATTTTTTAATCAAGACAAATTTTTTAAATATTTTTTTGATTTCAAAAAAAAGTTAAATAATTGGCATACCATTTTTTATTTTTTATTTCTATGAAATATTTTCGAAGCAAACAAACAAATTATTTTTCCAAATAATTCAATAGCAAAATCCGATTGTTTTAGTAAAGAAAAACTCATTGAAATTTAATGAGAATTTCATATTATTTTAAAAACTTAAAAACTTTTGCAAAACTTATTGCTTAAAAAAGTTTATTTATTTAAATTCAATCATAACAATGACCAAGCAAAGCCAGAGAAATGTTTCTTTTGTCTGTGGTTTAATGTGATTAATTCTTAACATTGTAATTCTATTGTGAATTAACACCTGAAACATAGTAATTGGAAGGTCCCAGCTTGAATACTCAAAGAAAACTAAAGAAGTGAAATTTGAAAAAATAAGAAAATTTAGTTTCATTAGAAAAAAAAAAATAAATTAAAACAATTTTTTTTAAATTGAAAATTTGAAAATTTTATACTTTTTGTCATTTAAATTTTCTTGATCCCTATTTTTGGATATGACATTTTTAAAGCTGCAATCTCAATTTTGTATATAAAATTATTTGAAACCTTAACACTTGACTTCAAGCGCATGCTTATGCGTCTTGGAATTTTATTTCTTTTCATATTACATGTATTAAAATTCTAATTTACTCAAAAAATGTTAAGAAGTAAAAGTGGTTCTTTTTTACCAGACTTAGACTCAGTTTAAATAAGAATTAAAAAAAATGAATTATCAAAGAAAAAGAACGCAACCAAAATAAATTCTTTTTTAAATGAGAGGTGTGTTCATGGAGTGTGCCCTAGGGCGTATACGCACTTTTTTATTTTATTGATTTTTTTTACTTAATTGTATATAGTGTAAGGTTAGCTTAAAATTAAAAGTAGGTCTGCGAACAAATCATAACTTTACGTGATGTAAGGTCAATAAAAAGCTTTATTCCTAGCCTAAGGCATTACCCCTAAGACTATTTAAACCTTACTTTTAATAGACGTGTTTTATGCACACAAAAAACATAAATTTAATAACTTAAATTTAGCGACGCGTTTCAGTTTGAACTGGAAATAGCCCGGCATTAGTCCGATGATAGATTAACCAAGCAATAAATGTTTTCACAGAATTAAATTCAAAAATTCTAAATAAAGCAATTTTTTTCTCATTAAAAAATAAAAACTATTTTTGTTCTTATTTTATTACTTCAATAATAATAAGAAATTCATCATAATTCACGCAACATGGAGACCGCTTTACAATCAAGTTCAAATGATTGCATTAATTATTTAATTGCATTTATATTCCATCGTATAGTAAATTCATAATTATAACTAAACGCAAAAAATAAAGAGAACTTTGAAAAGAATGAAAAAAAAGGAGAATTTAATATTTGTAGATTTGTTAAAATTGTAAAGAAATTGCAAAATTACTTCAATTTTCATTAATGACTCAGTTTAGAAAATTATAGGAAAGGTTTTTAATTTTTCGTTATTTTAAACTAACGTTAAAGAATACAATTATAAAAAAAAGAAACTAAATACATTAAAAACGAATGATTAAATATTGATATGTTTGAAATTCAAAACTATCTTTTATTCTAGCCAATTAAAAACAAACCATACTTACTCGTATTTCTAAGATTTTTATTTTTCTACTTGCGCCCCTCCTATTCTGCGCCCCTTTTTAATATTTCTAGGCTCTTGTTGAGTTACTACGCCTCGTCGTATATTCATTCAACTAAAAGCATGCTCGTATGTGTACGGTGATGGTGAATTAATGCAAATATAAAGTAAATGGAAATGAAGTTTGAGGAAATAAAATTAAAAGGTTTTTTTTTTTTTTTGTATTTGTTAAAGATGAACATTTAACATTACGACAGAGATTTGATGACCAATTTAATATAGCTGCTGCTGTGAACAAATTCTCATTTCATGTAACACACCCAGAAAGGACGATAAAATTAAACAACAAGATGATGACAAATTTACGATGTCCCTTTTGGCATTGTTAGGTTTATCCTTGAAATTTAATCGATTGACCGACTAGAACAGATGTGGTGTTTTTGACTTTTTGAATTAGTTTGTAATATCTTAATAAAAAAAAAGTGAAACCAGTATGGCATAGACATCAAAGGACCTAGATATATAATGTGATTTTAATATTGAATATATTAAATTTAAGTATAAGAAGGAAATACTGACATTTTATCATTTTTTTTTATTGGGGAACTTATGACCTTAGCATATTGATACATTGAAGATAAAAAGGATGTTTTTTTTAACTCAAAAGTAATTTTAAAGTATATAAAAAAAATTAATATAAAATCTGGTGACTGGCCAACTTCCAACTATAATGGCTTTTCACGCCTAAAAGTATGCAAAAATGAAAAGTAGCATTTTAACAAAAAGCTAAATCAGTAACTTTTCCTTGGATGTTAGTAGTTGCAAATTTTCTTGGAAATATCAACTTATCATAGATCAATGGAAAGGGTGTTTAAATCCAAATTTATATTTTGCAATTGAAATTACTGTAAATAAAGGCAAAAGAAAAAGTTTATATTTCATATCTCTTTAAGAAAGAAAACAGCTATTATGTCAAATTCCCTGGGGTGGAGTTAAATTTTGTGATCTAATGTTTGTTTCACTACACCTATAATCTTTCACGCTGTATTTTGACCCTTACCGTTATCATTTTTCCCAAATCTTTCTATAGTTCGATTATGTTCTCAGAGGTCTACAAGATGACATCATAATCTTATTTTCGACTAAACTTGACTTTGATCCCCGCGGGTTTTTGTAAATAAAAGTGAAATTATTTTGTCAAAAAATATTTCTTACAAAACTGTTATATTTTCGTAAACGGTTTGACGGATTAGGAACAAAATTTTTATAAAAGAAGTACTACATTATTATTACAAAATTTCAAAAACAAATTTTTTGGGAGCGTTAATTTTTTTTGAAAACGCAAAATTTTGAAAACGGGAGGATATGTTTTTGTAATTTTGTTTTTAACTGCACATAAAAAAATTTTTAAATTTAAAAATAAAGTTTATACCTTTATAAAAAAATTGTTTTTACAAAAAATTGACCCAACACTTTTTCAAAAAAAAAAAAAAAAAAAAAATTAAAATTCGAATTGAGCTCAAACTTCTTTTAAAAATTGAAAAAATACTCACTTTTTGTCATAGAAATTTTTTTTGGTTTTCGTTTTTATCAAAAACATTTCTTTTAATTTTGATGAAAATTTTTATACTAAATTACATTATTATAAGTACTGCCTATTCAGTAAAAAAAAATGATCAAAATTTTAATTTTTCGATTAAAAAAAAATAATTTTTGTTTTTGAAATTTCCAATATTTTGAGAACAGTCTCATATTGGTGTTTTTAAAATTCGATATCAAATTTTTGAATCTGAATTCAGAAAAATAAAAATTTCACTACGTCAGATCTTAAGATACCTACATATGTTTGAAATTTGAAAAATCTTCTATGATACGTGTTTTCGGTATAATTTAATCTCGAAAAACGAAATTTCGCTTCGTAAAAATCTTACTTTCCGTAATATCGCAATTACAAAATCCCATTTTTAAAATGCAAGCTAATAACTTCCGGTTTTTGTCATCGAGCTTGCGAGTTAAAAAAATAACATCTTGTAAATGCATGATTATATAAATTTGATGACAGTTTCCCCATTCAAAAAATTCCCAAAACGGAAGACACAATAATATAAAAAAGAAATGCCCTAAACCTAAAAAAAAACAAAACTATTAAAAAAAATCATGTTTGACATCGATAAATTAATTGGTCTCTAGTAACATTCGGAAACATTTCGGACTTAAAAGTAAAGACTGCCATTATTGTGTTTTAAAACCCAGTTTTATTTGTATCCTTTTCATATTTTCAGCTGATACAAAACTCAAACATCTAAAAACCATGTCTGGAATTCTTTTCTTCAATGCCATTTTATTAATATTGAGCTTATAAATAATAAAAACAAACAAAAACTTAACCTCACATATGTATGTATATTGCATAAAACAAAAGCACCAAGTTCATTAGGAGTTGATTCCTTGACTCACCATGGGTATAAAAAAAAAATGGCAGTAGAGTGGTGTATGATGGTGGTATGTGACATTGGGACCATGAAAAGTGTCGTCATGCATTTCAATCAATAAAAATGTCACCCAAGGCCACGCATACTCGTAGTCACCCCACTTGTTATATGTCTTGTGTGCAATTTTGTCTTCAGATGATGGGGGACACCATATTGATAATGGCCTCCTGAAAAATGGTATTTATATCAACTCTTTCCGTTTCAAATGGAATTCTGATATATTTATTATTTTTTTTTTATATAAATGTGTACCGATGATGG
This sequence comes from Syrphus vitripennis, assembly GCA_958431115.1. Lineage (NCBI taxonomy): Eukaryota > Metazoa > Arthropoda > Insecta > Diptera > Syrphidae > Syrphus > Syrphus vitripennis. The sequence goes on from OY288109.1 coordinate 91,184,820, forward strand.
ATATATCTAAACCAAGGAAAGAATTGTTTGTAATTTTTTTTCTTTTATTTATGAAAAAAAAAAAATAAACTTGTATTTTTCAAGTTCATCTTCCGACATTTTCGTATCTTTATTTTAACATCTATTTATTTTTATTCCCATCTGACTTCAGGTTTTTGCGGCGCATTTTCTTCCCCATTTTATGGCAACAAGAATAAGGATATTTTTTTCACTCGTGTATTTTTGTGTGTTAGAAGAGAAAAAAAAATTCATTTTTAATTTTTTATAGAGTCAGCAATCTAATCGAATAGCATATAGGACGAGTATATGTTCGTTCGTATTATTCTTGTTCGCGTTATGAATAATTTAGTGAATGTGTGCTTAATGAGATACGCATTTCATTTCGCAAAATCATTAAAAATTAATGGATAATGTGGTAGTTGGATAAAAGGACAGGATTGGTAAGGAATGAATAAACTATGATATAGTAGTAAATTGTAGTGTGAGAGAAAGGGAGAGTGGTGGCGTTGATTAATGATAATTGCAACTCAAGATGTTTTCGTACATCTAAATGTATTAAAATGTTTAATTTTTATATTAATGTTAAATAAATGAAACAAGGAGTAGTTGGATAATTCAACACTTCAAGTGTTTTTAAAGCGTATAGGTAATTTGAGGTTTTGAAAATGTTTTATCTCAAAATTTGGCAGCATAATAATGGATAGTAGCAAGGCCGTAGCCAGACAAATATTTGGGGGGGGGGGGGGGGGGGGGGGATTATGTTTTCTGAAAAATAGCTTTTTACCTTTTATGTTGTTAAATATTGAGGGTAATAAAAAATCTTAAATTTCAAATTTCAGATATTTTTAGTGAGTAGTATTTATATGTATGTACATATGTACATATAACGGAAAAAGGTAAAATAGGTTAAAGAAGGAACAACAAAGAGTAAGCAAAAATAAACATTATTTTACATAAGTATATCTAATCGCCTGGCCTTTTTTACTCCAAAAACATCAATCACTTCGTCGGCATTGATTTCGATATGTCGATGAATTGACATTAACGCTAATCCAGTTAACCGTTCTTCACCCGTGGAATTTCTTAAAAATGTTTTCAGTCGTTTTAGCGTCGAAAACGTTCTTTCAGGAGAGCATGTTTATACTGGTAAAGTTGCCAAAATTTTTAAAAGTTTATGTATATTGGGGAAAATATCCTTACTGCAGTCTCCAAGAGCTGTTATAGCTGTCTTTGAACGTTGGCTTTCTTCCTGTTCATAACATTTTATCTTCCAAATCATAAACTCAGCCTTAAACGTGTGCCAATCCAAAAATCTTTTATAAAATTGGAAGTTTTCTGAGTTAAATTTTTCTTCACTTTTCCCAAGTACTGAAGGTATCAAAATATACAGTGATGATAGGACAGACTTATGGTTCTCAAACCGCATTTAAGGCTGAGTTATGAAATCATCTAGCAGAGGAATCATAACAACTATCCTAAAATAATTTTGAGGATCTGAGGTGTTTACATTGGCTCGGTGTTGCTGCCTCAATGCTGTTCGAGGAGTTTTTAAAGTTTTATTTTCATCCACAATATTTAGAAGGCCTTGCGCAGCGTCAAAGATATCGTTGAATTCAGCAACAACATTTTCTCAAATATGTTTGCTTCTATTATTTTCTTTAGAATTGGTCTCTACTCCTGTCGGGAAGGCTTGCAGTCCGAATCAAAGTTTTTGTTAAAACCAAAAGAATAAATTATTGGATTGTAAGTCACTTTCTTCTTGAAGAACGTCAACGTTTTTCTGCCGCCCACTTTCCAAGCTGCTTCTCTGATAGAGGCTTTTCGTTTTGTAATTAGAGCAGAATCTGAAGTTTGCTTTTTATTCTTTTCAATTTAAAAAAAATATTTATTTGTTTGTCTTTTGATGTGAACATTATAGTTATTGTCTTTTGATAAAAACAATCACAATTATAATTATACACAAGTCAGTGTTCAACAAATAATAGGTACTTTATTTGAAGGGTCGATGTGTCAGAAAATTCAACATGAATTCGTAGAAATTTCATATTTCACCTAGATTAAAGTGTTGAAAAATTCAAATTCAATTATGGTGTGGATAGTGAATGATTTAATATTTTTCGATATTTGAAAAACAAAGTTGATAAAGGATTTCGGGGGGGTCAAACCCCTGTGAACCCCCCCCCCCCTCTCTGAATACGGCCTTGGATAGTAGTTTAAGTTAATTTAATAAATTAAATTGTTTCAAAATTTAATGCAAAAAAATTCTCTTAATCCAAGTTTTGATTTAAATTTTGAAAATTATTTTATTTATTTATGGTATTGCTTCTTCAGGATCTCCTTATGGAGGTTATCACCAAAAAAAATATTACCCAAATTCACATTTTTTCCAAATAATGAGATGGAAATATCGCGAAAATATTTTTAATGTAAAATGATTTAGTAAAATTTGGGCGTTAGGGTGATATTTTTAAACAGTTTTTTTTTTTTAATATTTGGCGATATTTGCAAAGTAAAATTTTAATGAAATCTACGTCTGAGAAAATATTAACATTTTTAAAATCTGTTAGTATAAAAAATGTAACTTTTTAAAAAATTTCAAAAAAACATATTTCAATATTAGATGCAGATTTTCCAAAAACTTCAATATTAATTAAACTCATTATACAAAATTTTGATAAATCTTAATACTAGCGTAGACAATATAGATTTTTTTAAAATTTTCAAAACCTCATATTGTCAATATTACAGTCTTGTAAAAACCTTGAAAAATCTTAATACTAGATAATAAATATAATTGAAAATCGTGAAAAATTATGAAAAAACCAGCTATGAAGTGTTCATATATGCGTTTCGCCCCGATGTAATGGCTGGGCTCATCAGAAGATGACCATTACACCTTGTCTTGACGCATATTTACCCGAATAAATCGAGATTCCATATAATACTAGAATTGACAATATCGATTTTTTTAAATTTTTCGGGATAATCCATTTTTTTTTGAAGTTTTGAGAAAAATAAATTTTTTTTGTTTGAAATATAAATATTTGATGCTTTGATACTAACTCAACTAATTCAAACTAGAATTACCTTATGTAAATTTTTTGAAATATACCATTTGCATTATAAAAAAAGTTCGAAAACGTCTCCAAAAATTTTGAAATACCTAATCATGTTTCTTTTACTTTCACTAATTTAAGCTATCCTGATCACAGTGGCACTCCAAATGACGATGAAATCACCCAACTCTGTGTTCTTTTTTTTTGGATTGTATGCATTTATAAGGCAAACATTTTAAATAAAAGTCCATCACACAATATTGACTTTTCCCGAAAATTCATTTACATTCGCTGCTTAAAAATGACATAAAAATGCTTAAGCCTTAAGAATTAAGACTTAATTAAGTATTTAACATAATATTTGACCAGCAGTTTCCACACCAGTTGTAAATTACTATAAATACTTACATTTATAGTCCAAAGGATTTTGTTATTACATTTCGTTTGCTTAAATTGATGAAAAAACACGCCCAGCATTAATTCTTTGAATTAAAGGATTTCACTCACACAGCATTATTATGTATGTTTGCCTTTACTTACTCGCACTTGCCATCTCTCTTGCACCATGAAATATAATATAATTACAAAGCTCCTTTCAATGTCGTCGTCCATATTTTCCGTTTAAATCTGAAATTGTCTGAATTAATGTTTGAAACATTATACCACGGTTAATTTATGAAGATACCATACCTATTTACCTAGGATTTTAAAATGGCAATAATTGCAGAGTATAAAGAAACATTATACTCTTCTAATAATAACGACAGTTATTACAGTCTAGGAGAGTTTATCTTAAAATTTGTTAAAGAGGATCACGTTTCTAATTATTGTCCAGGGGGAGATAGTATTTCTGATGAACCACCTTGTCTGTACAATCACTCTTTTCTTAGAACTGTAAAAAGGTTGTCTTTGCTATTTAAACTTGGATTTAATATTTATTTAAAACAGTAAAAAAACAAAACAAAACGAAGAAGAGTGCAGCAGTATTTCTTCTCTCGCGATACAAAATACAAAATACTTAGTTCACTTGCAATTGTAAAAAAAACACCCTTTATATACATACAACATACATGCGTATGTATGTACGTCCTGGGACTGTTCCAAATCCAAAAATTTTCCTCAGAATTTCCTCAGAATTTTGTATCTGTTCATTCCGAATCATAACGGTTTTCTAGTGATGGCCGTTTTTTTGGAATTTGTACAAGTCCCTATTATGAATCAGTTTTTTGTCCACCCCGTTTATAATTGATTTTTTTGTTTTTCAATTTTTGGACATGACATGTAATTTTTTTCAGGATAATTGTAATTTTATACATAAGTCTACAGAAAAGTTATACGTCAGGTAAAGTTATTTCAAAAAAAACATTCAATTTCCTCTCTTAGGAATCACCTAAGAACCTTATAAGTTCCAAGTTTGAAGACAATTGGTTCAGTAGGCAGACAAAATTTCGGAACTCATTTCTTTTGCGTTCTCTATCAAAACAACCAAAAATCAAGTTTTATAATAAAACGTACCAATTGTAATATGTACACTGAAAAAATGTTTTCAAAACTGTGGTTGCTGAAATTTGAGAAATTTTTAAACTGTTTTTTTTGAATTACCATTATTTTTGAAACTTAAAGTAATTCGTTTTTAAAATTAATAAAGATAGCATTAAAAAACAGTTTTGTACTAAATTTTTTATGCATACTTATTTTCAAAAACTATTTTTTGTTTTTAAAACTCAAGTTTTTTTGAAACTATAAGTTTGAATACTTTTTGGCAAGTTTTTGAAATTCAAAAAATTGATAACAGCCTCACATTTTGGATTTTTTTTTTTCATTTAAATTTATAGATTTTTTTTTTAAATCGTCCGAGCCATTTTCGACAAAAATCGAACTTTCCAAAAAGACAAAAAAGTAGAAAAGTTACCGTTATTTTTTGCCTTTGAAAAAATGGAAAAAGTGTGTGGTGATATCATGTGTGGCCCAAAAATACAATTGACACTTGGTAAGTTACTTTCCACGACCCCTAGAAGTCAGCACACGAACCAGCAATTGGAGATAGATTTTTTTTCGATTTGACGTTCAATGTATTTCCCATAAGAAAAAACCAAAAAAGGACTCGAAAAATATTAACTTTACTGATAGAATTTATATGACGGGGTATCAATATTATGATTGTAAAAGCATAATAAAATGTGTTTATTTCTAAATCAGGTGGAAAATATATCAAAAAACATAAATAATCATGTGTAATTTGTCCTCAATTGAGGGTTCAGGCGTTGACTACCAGGTGCCGTGTTACCAAGTGCCAATAGACTAAGTTTCTAGTTCAGGCTCTGGCTCAACTAGCAGACATAATTCCGAGACCCACTTTATACATATGTACGAGTATAATTTATAATATTGTGTGATTGAAATGGTTTGTTTTGAGTAAACTTTATTTTTTTTTAAACCTTCAAAACTAACTTTTGTTTTCTTCTCTTCTTATTAAAAACATTTCTGCTTCAATATTCAACCACACTAAGATGCTATTTTTAAAAGATGTGAACAGAATGCGGTTAACCAACGACTTCGTATTATATTCTAGGAGTATATTGCCCGAACAGATGTCAGTACTTATTGGAATCAACTTTGATGAAAATTGAATTCAAAACACGTCATCAAATAAATCTCAGTGCCGAATCATGGGGGTTATCTTTCTCCCCATATTACGCATAGAATTCCAAATCGTACAAGAACCGAAAAATTTTCATCTTCTTAATGCACACACACAACAACATCCAATTGAATAGAAAAACTCAATGAGCATATAAAAACGTTATTCCTCTAGTGGTTTATTTGGTTCATTTCATTCGACTTAACTGTATTCGAATATACCTACAGAACAACAACTAAAAATGGTTGCTTATTGTAATGAGTTTGAGTTCAGAGGATCCAGTCCAGACCCTTTGTTGCACACAAACCAAACGCAAACTTTCGACCATAAATTTTGTTTTAAGTTCGTCGCACTGCGGTCGGATTTTGCTTCCATGGACTGCAAAATATAATCGATCGATATTATATTTTTAAGCAGACAAAAAATATTAACACATATCTATAGGAAAAAAAAAATCAAACAAAATCGAAAATTGCCAGCTTAACAAAAGTAATTTTATTTTGTTTGATTACAATGAAAATGCTTAATGCTCCAGAAGAAAGTAATTCGATCAGAAGTGTGTGTCCTCTTTGGACGAAACGAGTTTCAATTACCCACACACGTTATTGGTATTACTTAATGTTGCCAGATAAGAATTTTAAAAATTCCCATAAAATGTAAAAATGGAAATTATATTTTAAGGTATAGTTATTTAGGGATGTAAACACTGCACACAAAAATTTGTAATAATTACATGTTAGTATTGATACGGATTGAATAAAATTCTTAAAAGTGGCAATGAAAAAAAAATCTGTGGAGTCATAAGATACCTCCAATTAGTTCAAGATAATGTGTTGAGTACATACAAATCATTTGTATTAAATACACGTCAATAAAAACTCTATGCACGTCGCTTGTACTCATAACCGAGTGAAAACAACTTTTAACGGCTTTAAGTCCTCACAAATTAGCGTTTCGTCCCAAGAGTGTCTACAGCTTTTCTGTATTTAATACATGTCAATAAAGACTGACCCAACTAACAATTTCAGTTATTCTGATTTCCAGTTAATGAGTAAATGGTGACAATGAACGCCTTTACATAATTTCTTTACATATCAAAATTAGAGATGCATTGAATCGACACTAGTTTCATAAAGTAAAAAAATAGGATTACATTTTGCAATATAAAAGAAGCAGATAGTATTTGCTCCAATAAGAAAACTGTAACTGATATAAAGTGTTCCTCAGAAAATCTTTATTTGAGTAAATGCTGATATAAGCTTTCCTAATATGCTTATTGGATGATTTGCTACAATATTTGAGAAGCAGGTAGCATTTACTCCAATAAGAAAATCGTTTGTGAATTAAACGCAGTTATAACGCGTACCTCAGATATTTATTGGAGTTTTTGCACTTATTTAAGTATGGTGAGGGTTATATCTTTGAAGATTTTTTGATGTAATAAAACGCCATTTTAATTATATTAGGTACCCATTACATAAATTCCTGCAATGGCTACAGTTACCATTTGGATACCTTGATGGTCTTAAATAAAGAATATGAATTGTAATGAATAAAAGTCAATACAAATTTAGTGCATGCATGTACTTAGTACATAACATAACATTTTATGATTAATACAGCCTTCATACATATGTATGTGTGTATTTTTGGTACAATACATAGATTATATTTATATTGTCTATAATATTGTATAAGTTTAATAAAAGTCAGTAAAGACTGTGAAATTATACGTGTACTCAATACAAAACTTGATTTGATGACTGCATTTTTTATTGAAATTCATAGCTTAGATCGATTACGCAATGTTTACATATTGTAGACATATTGACATATTGTTTTAGTTGCATGTTACTTGTAATCAGTACATAAGCTCCTGAAATGACTGCATTTTTTTATTTCGTTTCGTAGTTGGTACATATTTCATAAAGAGAGCTTTCATTGCAATTTCTAGTTCTATGTAAATGTCCATATAAATATAATATGTTTATAGTTTCTGCACATAGATTTTTTCCTCAATGTAAGTTTCCAGTCCATTGCAACGAGCAAGTATGTTAATAAATAATATACAATTTCATCAATTTCGAAAGAAAAATCTTGTATCTGGCAACACTAATTCTAGCACACATTTGGGATATTGAACAGTAATCGAATATACATCTTCCAAATTGCAATTTTAATCACTTTTATCGTTTTACGATGAGTGCTTGAATAAAATACTGATTATATCAAAACTTTGTTCAGGACTTCGTGACCGACATCCATATAATGCAAAATTCTTGGAACTTTTATAAATTATAAGATATCAATTTTTCACCACCCCCGCTCATCATTAACATCAAATAAACTGTGGTGATGGCAAGAGTGTGTCCGACAAGCACGACCAACGAACTGCGACTGATGTTGCTCGTTATATTTTATGAATTAATTACACTTTGTACACCCGAGCTCCATCGAGTCTGCCCACCGCATCATCGTTCTATTCCAGCAATATCGGTCGGGTGGCGAATGGCGATAGCGGTTTGGCGCGTGATTATCGCTATAATAATCAACTTAATGAGTATGCAGCACAAGCACCCGCCATATATCGCCTCCATACACGAAGTGAAAGATCTAACGGATTCTGTTCAGGAAACCACGAGACGGTTAATTATTGTCGATAGTTAAGATGTCGGTTGTAAAATATATGGGCCTTGCACATTTACATGGGCTCCGAGATATAGTTTTATTTATATTTTCTCCATCAGCTCATATAGAGGAGGCGTTATAAACACGTGTAATTTGCCGAAGGGGTTGGTTTTGTACCTGACACATGTTAAGTAATTAAGATTTAAAAGTGCTAAGGTGAAAATTTTGCATTTTTCTCCCTCTCACTCTCGCTTCCACTGCTGCTGTTGCTGATGATGCTCCAGACAAGCTATAAGCAGATTTTGCGGCTTCTATGTAATTTATAGAATATGTTCTCATTGTGCACCGAATACAAAACATAACTTTTAAACCTACTTGGAAATATAATACCAAAAGAAAAATGGAAAGTTACAAAATATAATGTTTTATAAGACAAAGACAATATGCACAGAGCCAAAATGTTGAAAGACTTTTTTTGATGTAAGTATAAAACGTCAAAAGTTTTTGTAAGAACTTTTAAGGCATCATCAAACTTAAATTAAGTTTGTTTAAAAAAGTTTTTGAAATGTGAGGCAGTTTTAAGAGATGAAATGTTTACTTTTTTTTTATGTGTGTTTTCGTTATGTGGTTATTCTGAGAAGAAGACGAAAAAAAACAACTTCAAGATAAAATAATTTTTTATCATAATAATAAAGTCTTGGAAAAACTTCCATTTTTTGTATTCTGTGGTATTTACATTATGTTGGATAACTTATGTGGTTTCTTGAGATGTTGGAATTGTATGATTACAAAAATAAAAAGTTAGAACTTCAATTATTAAATTTTATACTAATTATAAATAATATTTTTTTTTTCATACTGGAGACTTTAATAGTATTGTTTAAAGAATTTTGTTTTTGCACAAAATCAGAATAAAGAAAGATTTAGTGGGAATGAAAATAATTAAGAGATCTTAAGACAATTGGGAACCCTGAGGTCGGAGCTCTCTTACTGGACAGTCTTGCTTACATTAGACTTTAAATGGGTATATATTTTATTTCAGTAAATAAATTATGACAAGAAGTGATAAGAAGTACATCACATCACTAATTTATAAATAAATAAATTTGGTGGCGCGATATTCCATGAAGAATCAAAGCCTAAGTGACCAACTCTCAACTATTCCCGTGTGTGAGTTATTGCAAGAATGGAGGGGACCTATAATTTTATGCCGGATGCGGGCTACTATCATTATTAAAAACAAAAATACGAAAAATGGCGTAAATCTTTCGCTTATAACTCCGGTGAATATTTTCCAAAAATACTTAAATAAGTATGTATATTTTGTGAACGCTTTTAAGAATTCCAAAAAACAATAATTCTTGGCTTGTTGTGAATTCAGGCTAACTTTTTGTTGCTGAAGCAATATTGTGCTACCAATAAAATACCTTCTTGATGTTTTAAAAAACAACAGCAATAATTAAATTCTCATTATTTTTCTGATGCTATTTTCCATTTTTAATATGCTTTAGTAAAATCAAGATTTTAAAAAAAGCACTTAAAAATTTTATTTTCAATATTTTATGCTCTTATAATTTTTAAGTCAAACACTGAACACTAGATGTCACTACTTAAAATTATAAGATATATGATAATCACGTTGAATTACAAAGGATTTAGTTGATTCAACAGAACATCGTTTTAATGTGACCATCAATGTTAATTTATTGCATTAAAGATGATCACAATGTTATTTTAAAAATTGTTTACACGAAGTTTTTCTCTGTGGTATGACAATTAAGTGCATTAATATTAACATGAAGTTAAAAAATAAATCAAGACAAATTAAACTCCCTTTTACTGTCAATAATGTCTTAATTTGAATTTTTTTTTTGTGTTTAACCTGCAATTTCCCATTGACGCAAATTTGACTTTGATCAATGGTGAATGTTTCCTCGAATTTTCTTGCTTCTTCTTGGTACATGCAATCAATGGAGTGGTTGGCATATCATGCCAATCATTTACTTCGATATAAATATGTACGAGTAATTATCAAAAGTTTCTCAGAGAAACAATATTTTGCGTTTACGGTGAACGTATTTTATGTGCAGTACATGAAAAACATTCACTGGAAAATTATTACAATTCCTGTTAAAGTAATTCATTTGTATAGCAAACGTCATGCGATTGGGCCAAAAATTGACAGTTCGTTTTAAGTTCAATTTGAATGGATTCATTGCGGCAAACGAACATATTTGCCAAATACAAACTCTTTGTTGTTTCTCAGAATTTTTTTTTGTTCAAAAATTAAATGAAAACTTGTAACGGAAGCTTCAATGGCGCAAAGGAAATTTTTTAGTGATGAACGACTACGACATTGCAAAAAAATAACTAAATCTCACTCAGCTGTTTAGCTGATATTTCGATATCAAGGGACAATTTCACGGAACATACATCACATATAATTTTCTGTTTCACAGATACTTTTGAAAAGATTGCACTCCTTGAACCGAATAGTAAAATTACTTTTGGCGGCTAGCCACTCTTCACGTTTTCTACCGTTCTATTGATAACCTTTCCAGCGTTGTTGCGTTCTGTTCAAACTTTTTGACCCCTTTTGAATAAGAGGATTGCTTGGTGCATCATTTAAATGGGGAAAACCTCGAATACTAAAGAATCTTCTAGTAGCTACAGTTCCCAATCATCGTTATGTCTGTTTCCTAGAAACACTCCATAGCGACTGAATTCCCAGAAGCCATAGGCTACATTTTTCCGTAACCCCCGCGCCCCTCGCTGCCTTGACACAGCAAGCTAAATAAATATAAACTTTCCTTTTCGGTGCTTTGTATTATAATTTAAAATTTTATTTATTTTTAAAACCATTTTATTCAAACTTTATCTTCCCCACGTTACACTTCAATTATGATACATTTTATTGAATAATTCTTCTTTAGCCAGCTAATGTGTCTTTTGATATTTGACTTCAGTTTCTCCATTTAGTTTTACTGCGAGCATCTGACGGAACTCAATAGACGCTTAATAACGACGCGACGTGTGGCTCGAATTTCAAAGTTAAAATCCATGCAATCTCATTAAAAAAAAAAATTAATTCAATCGAACCGCAGCCGCTGACGTGATGTTAGAAAATAATAATATTTAATTTTCATGAGCGTTACAGTCCCACATAAAAGTGTCTATTCTCTTAGTAACTGGAAAATCTACATACTTGACAACATTTTAATGGACTTAAAAATAAATTTTTTTTTTCTCCCATTCCTACAACTTTAAAGGGTTTAAAATTAATTTAATCGCGTTCATTCCAAAAATAATTCACTCTGCTCCATGTCTAATGTTTATGTCACTTAGACAGATTCAAATCCATTTTTATACCCCTTCTGACGTGATGGAAAAAAAAAGTTAAATATAAAAAGACAGAGTGTTGTAAATTTATCGCATTCAACGAAACCAAACTTTTTTTTTGTTTTATTTTTACTTTTTATTCAAAAAAAAAAAAATTATAAGCAAAACCTACCTTTTTCGCCTGGCTAATTTAAGTCTCTCCACGTTTCAACGACGACGACATAGTCATTAGCCTTTTATACTTTTTAACAGAAAACGCAAAAATTTGTAAATTCACTCCATGACCAGAACATTACATAGCCTCTAGTATAAAGTTAAAAAAAAAAAAAGAACAATGAATGTAACCCTTTTTGGTGCGACTAACCTAACAACGACGCGACGACTCCGAACCGTAGGCGGACGGTCGAAGTGGTTGGATGGCATGAAGAATCGTATCAAACTTTTATTTTAACACCATTCTTTTATTACGCACCACCACCGCGAGATCATGAAAAATATTCTGCCACAACAAACAGCCGGAAAAGTTTAATTTTTATAAAATTTTTCAAAACAAAAAAAAAAAAAGTTACTACGAAAGTACACGAAAGTTTTCAGCGGGTCCAGTGATAATGGAAATGACTTAATTTGTTCACCATTATGTGAAATAAAAACAAAATGTTTTTTTTTTTTTTTACTTCAAGGCTGTGAAATAAAGACCTAAGAGGAAATTTGTACCTTTTCATTTCTTCTTTTATCTCAATTTTTTTTTGTGTTGTTATTGTTGGTGTAGCTTAACCTTCTGTTGGTATTTCCGATAGTCCTTTTATGGATTAGTCTGTCGAGTGTTATAGGCAAAATAAAACATTTCATTTCAAAAAAAAAAAAATTCCCACCATCCTGTACGGTTCATCCTTAAAAGATGAACTTCTGCGTCTTAAAGGTTAATCCAATGAAACGAAAAGAAAAAAAAAAAGAAATCCGTAAAAGACGTAACTTCTCTATCAATCAGTAGAACTAAGCCCCCCACGAAAAATCAATTTCGGTTTTTATTGCCTTTTGATCCGAAAAATGTTTCTCCCCAGCTTGCCCCTGCATTCAAAGATTCCAATCCTCTTTGATAGACATAATAGTATAGGCCAAAGGAGCCTTCATACCCCCACCCTGCATTTAGGGATAAAGCATTTTGTTCTTTTGAAAGTCACTTAAGTCAAAAGAGGGATGTTTTTGCTTTATATCTTTCTGCAACAAATACGATTTAAACTTGCCAAGTTCTAAACAAGGTTAGGGTGAGGATGGCGGTGTTGTGTCATGTCATGTCATGGTGTGCGCCTAGGATTGGAGGTGTCAAAAAGTGCGAGACATAAAAAAGTTTAGATACTGTTATTTGCTGGTTGGTTGAGTTATGGCAAAAAATAAAAATAAAATAAAAAAAACAACCGGATAGATATCTACTATTCTAACAGTACACCGTATTGTAAGGATGTCACATCCATCTTAATTTTTTCCTTTTCACAGATGTTGCCAATATAAAAGGGAAAGGTATTTTTTTTTTGACAACATAGCCGAGGATGACGATGGGTCAGGGTTTGAAAATAAATTTATCAAAATTCTTCGTTTTTTTTTTTTTAAATCTATTTATGAAACCCAAATCAGTGAATCCAATGTGACATAAAGTCTCTTAAAACGCAAGCAGCTTATAGAAATTTAGATAGACGACCATAACCAATTCGAAAGTGAATTCATGTGGCTTAAAAGAAAATATGATAAGGAATTTCATTGACAAAAAATAAAAAAAATTGATGAAAAAGGTTTTGACATACAAAGATTTATTTAATGCGATGTTGTTAATATTAAATTAAAATTGAATTGCGGTAATATATTTTGTATTGAAAGGTGGACAGAAATGACAAATGTTGTGAGTTAAATTATATTAGGGAAAAATTTATTTGACAAATATGTGACAAAATTGAAGATAAAAAAGATGTGTGGTCGAGACAAGAGAGCCCAACTAGCAATTGCGGCAACATGTTTTTGTGAGAATTAAGTTGCATAGAACTTGTAGGAATACCGCCAACGCTGTTTCAGCTGCCATAATCACGTATGTTTTTAAATATTGACAATAGACAGATTTTATAGAAGTTCTCGACATCTAAATGGCGTTTGACAGCGTTAATGGATAACTTTTCTGATAAATGTATTGCTATTTTCAAGGCTGGAAGGTTGAAAAAGAAATTTTGAATTCCAAAGTGGAGTTAGGCAGGGCTGTATACTTTCACCAGTATTGTTTGTGTTGCTGATTAGGATTTTCTGCACGCAGCTTTGTTGAATGGAAATTGAGAAATTAAGTGGACTATGCAATAACATATACCTCAAACACCTTAACTACGGGGACGACGACGTGCGCTTGCTCTATCATTGGATCTCTATCAAATGACCTCAATGATGGAGAGAGATGCTGAAATTGTTTGTTTTTTTGTTTTGGAAAAAAACGCAGGACTGATTTTTTAAACAAATTTCTAGCTTCTTTTTTTCTGGAATATTTTTAGAGTTTCCAGCATTTTTCAAAAAAAAAGAGCGTTTTGAGAGCTTGTGAATAAAGTCCAATTTTTTTCTGGTTTCGTAAAAAGTGACAGAAAATGATATGGATGTTAGGTTTTCGCCGGTAGGCACAGGATTGTCCTCTTTTGGGTTACTGTTAGTTTAATTATTTTTAACTTTTAAAAGGTATGAATACTTAAAAAAAATTGTTGTTCTCGAATATTAAGATTGGAAATATAGAAATCTTTCGTCGTTCGTCACGCGCGTCCAGCGACAGTTCATTGTGCATTGCGCGCGTTCCGCCCATTAACGACGCCAACGAGTGAAAGAGATGTGCCACACCCCCGTCCCGCAATTAAATTTTTTTACATCTGTTCTATTTTGAACCAAATGGAATACAAAAAATTATTTCCCCAAATTAACACACAGTCTATGTAAAGTCGCAATGTTATCAAAATGATTCTTGAAATACACAAAATACATTGACAGTTGTCTATTTTTTTCTTTTCTGCTGATTATTGCACTTTTTGTCCCCACAGTTCCCATATCTGAACTCATTAAAACCTTCCTTGAATTCACAATGACATATCTCAACCATACTTGAGTGTCCTTTTTCATTTATCTTCATCTCATCCACATTGTTACCGTTGACGGTTTTAATTTTTGCATGACAATTAGTGCGGAGTTTCCCTAGAAGCAATATTTTCCAATTTATATCTACATATATACACATATAATTCCTATAGTTACAGTTACAATTCCTCATATCCCTGTCACCGTTATACCATGAACCAAAAAAAAAAAGAATTAATTTTCACCAAAGACTAACGAACAAAATATAAAACCTAAAAATGAAGAATGTACATAATTATGACACAAACTTTCAGTCCCTCAGCAGGGTCGATAAAATGAATTTCCTTTTACTATTTTTAACAGAATTTCTACATAGCAGTATAATTTTCTCATATTCTTTCACTAAGCCCCCACCACACACAAGTTTGTTCATTCCACAATAAAGGCCCCAACTAACGAAATAAATTCAAATTATCTTAAATCAAATTTTCTACCTCTGCTGGATTAAAATTGCAGAGTAAAGTTCACCTTTACTTTTTCCAACTTATCCCTACCACCATCATCCAGAGACCACCCACTATGAGCTCATGCTCTCTCCCTTTAATATAGTTTGGTGGGTATATATATATATGAAATCACAGAACCCATTAAGGTACCGAAACACCACACTCTGGAGGGCACGTCCTCTAGACTAAACTATTCCACCAATTGCATTATGTGTATTTTGCCCTAAAGGCACTGGCACATTTTTCGAGCCTAACAATGGCGACCCTGAACTTCGTTCGCATCGTAATTTATCCGTATTTTATCGCGCTTTTAGTTTGTTTGACTGTTTTTTTGTTTTTTTTGGAAAACAGCAAAAAAAAAAGTCAATGACAGTGACATTGAGTATGATGTCGAAAATAATGGCACCCAAATCATGTTAGAATTTTTCGAACATGTTTTATTTTTTTTGCTGAAATTGTGTCCATGGGTTGTTTTTGCAGAGTGTAAAGTTTAGCATTTTTTTTTTTTAATAAGAGGTAATAATTGATTCTATTGACAGATCGTCGATAATGTGTATTGTTCATGCAACACTTGTCATTTTTTTTTAACGAGGATTAAAAAAAAATGGTTTCATAAAACAACGAAATCAGACATCACACAGAAATTGGAACACGCCATTAAAACCCTCGGCAGTCATGCTTCATGCCACACATTTAACGATTGAGAAAGGCGTTGTAGTATGTAGGTTCGTTTCGAACTACTCGTACTTTGTCGAATTGTATGCCCTTGGTCCTGTTTCGTTTTTGCCTCTTTACAACTTCTGCGGGTAGAGTAAACTGTATAGAGGGGGAATGGCACAAGAAAACATGGCTTTGATGATGGTGCTGCCATTGAGAGGGTGCTTGGTCGTCATTATTTAGGTACACATGGATTGGTGGGTTAAAGTCTTGCAATATAGAACTGGGTCAATTGCTGGCTTGGTTGGCCTTTTTTTTTTGGTAAATTAGTTCGGTCAGTAGGAAAAATAAATTCAAAGCTATGTACAGTCCACCACTGGGGCTGGACAAAGTGCACACATATTATTTGACATTGATGTGTTTTTTTTTTGGTTGGGAGGTATTTTAGAAGTGAAATATAGAATTTCACTGTGTGACATGCATGACATGAAGTTTGTTGTGTTTGGTTCAGTCGTAAAGTCAAAAAGTTTATGGGTTTTTGTAAGGTAGCAGTTATTTATAGAAAGTGTTTTTTTTCTGTTGCTTTTTGAATTAGAATGAAATGATTATTTGAAATTGTTTATATTATTTGGGATTAATTCATTAATTTTGTGTGCAGAATTGAGATATTTATGAATAGGTTCTTTTTTTTTTTTAATTTTGAATCAAAGATTTGCCTTTTCCTTTTACAATTCTAAAAATAAAACATGTGCACATATTCTATGAATATATTACATATGTACCCGACTATTTTATTTTAATCTCTTGTGAGTATCTTTGCTGATAAAAAAAAGTACATTGCACCTCTTACTTGTGCTTGTACTTGTATATTAATGAAAAGCTTTTATCCAATTAAATTAATTACTTAGGTTTACTTTGCATCAAAATGCTTGATTTTAAAATAAATAATGTGTGAATGCAGTGAAAGTTTTGAATGGACATAAAAGAAATACATGAAATAGATACGTATTTAGTAGGTTTGTATAAAAAGTTGATTTGCAAAGTTAGAGGCAAAAAATAATGAAACATTTTGAAAGAATTGTATAAATTTAAACATTTTGTTGTTCCATTAATTTGTCGTAGATTTAAAACATTAAAAAAGATGAAATAGTAATTCACTCAGGCGTATACGCACTATTTTATTTTATTATCTGTTTAACTTATCCATTTATTATTGCAGCCAAATTAGATTTTGACATCACTCAAAGCATTTGCTTAAGCCTTTTATTTTTTGTCTCTCAATATTTGCAAAATGGTTTTGGGTTAAAATATTTGTTGTATAATGCTGAACCCAAGCCCGGCTAGCGTTGCGAAAACTTTAACATTGATGACACCCTAACTAATCATTAATTTACCTAAAACAAATTTGAAAGTTTCTTTTTTCGAAAAGAATATCCTGTTATTACACGTTCAAAATACAAAATTTTCAAAATTTTTAGGTAGCATTTTTGGAGTAATGAAAAACAACATTAAAATTATAATATTTAAAAAAAAAAGTGAAAAGCACCACGTTGTTTTTCACAACGATCGCTTTATGTTGATGTTTTTAAACTTAAAAAAAATATTTTCGTTCAGCTTTTTCAAATTTATGGAATGGATTTTTCTCAGAATATTGTGCTTTATGTTTACCAGTGACCATTTTTTTGATTCTTTGAAGTAGGGTAAAAGTGTACGACAAAATTTGGTCACCGAAATGAAAAGGCGACGTGAATTTTCTAAAAAAAAAACAATACATTTTTCCAAGTAGTTTTTTTTTAAAGATTTCCTTAAATTACATCAAAAACAGACGAAAATTTGAAGCTCCTAAGCCAGTTGGAACTGCTAGCCGCCGAAAACGGGTTGGGGTTCAATTTGCTCATTTAAAGATCAATAAAATGCTTAAATTCGTCTTAAGTTGTATGGACGGATTTCAACTTATGTATTTTGTTTTTATTTTTTGATCTCGAGTAAAATATTGTACGGAGTAACAGGAGAGGAATGAAAAATCCAAAATCCAAACATTATTTCATCATGAATCACTGAATTTTTAAGGTATACAATTTAAATAAAAAGCTCTTATTTCTTATTTTACGTTGCCATTATCTCTCATTGAAACCACACAAAACTGTTTTGTAGCCATAAATATTTTGTAGAAAACTGAATATTATGAAATAAGATACATATTTTGTGATGCACTCTTATTATTATCAAGGATTTTTTTTTTTTTCTACAAACAGGTTGTTATCAATGAAAAATTAATTAACTCTTAAATTCAATTTAGCGGCAACCCTGCAAGTAGTTGGAAATCGAAAATTCAGATTTAAGCTTCGTATATTGTACCTTAATGAAAAGTTCTTCCCTATCTCTGAAAAATCCGAAATTTAACTGAACTATTTCTTGCAAAATGATAAAGAGAGATATTGGTTTTCTTGAAAATATGAAGAAATTGAAACATGAAAAAAAAAATAATAAATCAAATAAATAATGCATAAGATTTAAAAAAATATATATATTTTGCTAGCGGCTATTTTTGTGCAGGTTAATAAGTTTTCTGTATTGTTCTTTTTGGATAGAATATTTTTATTCGTGAAGATCTTTTTTCTCTGTGATAATATCTATTCACAACACTGATTGTATGATGGAAAATGGAATGATCGACTCTGTAAACGGTTTTTTTGGTAAACATTTTTGTCCTGATTTTTTTAAACTTTTTTTATTTGATTGAAAATGAACATTTTTGTTTGACAAAATTTTTATATTGCAATTTTTATTCACGCCGTTAAAAAATATTTCCATTTAGTTTTTCCCTGACATAATTTTTTGTTGCCGAATGTTTTAACAATTTTCGTTCGATAATTTTCTTATCTAATATTTTTTTTGACAAAATTATTCCGCACAATATAGTTTTAGAATTTTTTTTTTTTCGTCAAAAACTTTTATCGGAAATTTTTTTTCCACATTTTTTTTTAATTTGTGTTATGTATATATGATCAAAATGAATTCATACAATAATTTACACTCATTAAAAGTTTAAACTCGTCTTAGTATGAATAAGTGTCCAAACAAGTTCCTACAACCTCTGTGACGGTTTTAACAGAATTAAATTTAGAAATTTCTTTCATCAACCACTGTGTGAGAAGTATATTAAGTTCCTAGTTTATGTCCTCAGTGAATTAAAATACCAAGCCTTTATTCGTGACCAGTAACAATTTTCGTATACCAACAAAGGACACGACAATAACGACAACGATAAAGTTGGCTATGTCCTTGAAAATAGGTTTTTTTTTTTTTTAAATTTCATTTCCATGTCCATCCCTATTTTTTTTTTGACATGTACTACCTACCTACCTGAATTGTTAAGTTTGCAATTTTAAATTTATTGAAGTGTTTTTTTTCCTCAAAGATTTTTGTATGTCATGTCCTTAGTTTTTACAAAAAAAAAATTGACACAAACTAATTTTAAGACATTGAAACAAGAGTTAAATAAAAAAAAAAAAATGTAAATGAACTTTTATGAGGGACTATAAACTTCAAAAACACGAAGGACCATCTCTCGTGCATTAAATAGCAATTATTAAATAAGTTTTCTTGTTCGGCTGTGTATAGCTGAATTAAAAGCAAAACAAAAACAAAAACAAAAAGGAACTAATTATTTTTAAAACGCGAAAGTTTATTCTTTGTAATTTCTTTATGTGATGACGTTGCACGAAAAGTGCACTCGAGAACACACTTGTTGTTATAAAAGTACTTGTGCATATTTAAACCAAAAGTATTAAACAAAGACGAAGAAAATTTTGGTTACAGTGGTTTAATGTGTGACTATAGAAATCAGGGTTTTCAAACGAGCTTTTATTGATTATTTTATATATATATTTGGTTTCTCAGAAATGGCTATAACGATTTTGATGAAATTTTAAGATTTTGTTCTCAAGATGCAAGTAAAAAATTTAAAACTGGTTTCAGTAAAATACGAACATCCACTCCTCCTTAGATTTTTTCTCGAAAATGATTTTGATGAAATTTTTTGAAAACGTTATTGTAAAAAGAAAATTTGTTGGAAGCCACTGTAAATTGAGAACCTGTTTTGTAAAATTTGCCAAGTGCCACGCCCCCTTTCTCATTTTTCAACTCTCTCTAGCTTTTGATGAAATTTTAAATACTGACATTATTTTACCTTTAAAAGTTGATCTAGACAGGTGTCATTGAGGACCGTGGACCAGGAGGGAAAAAGTGAATTTATTTCAAAAATGAGTTGATAATTTTCTTTAAGTTTCGCAATTCTATAATATTTTACTTTCAAAAGTAATAAAAAATAGGTGTCATCCAGGTCAATAACATGGGGGGTTGCGAAAAAACGTTGAGTTCTATTTCCACTCTCACGACTCTGATGACCATTTATGTTAAGTTAGCAATTAGTTTCGAAGAAAATCAGCTTAGGTGTAATCCAGGTTCGTGTCCAGGCTGTGACAGAAAAAGGCGCGAAGCTGAAGTTATAACAAATTTGATAAAATTTTGTATTTAGATTTTGCTTTCCAACTTAATTTTAACAAAACAGTGGATGTCGCCCATGGAAGTAGCCTAGGGGCCTCACAAATATTTATATTTAGATTTTGCTCACCGAGTAAAAATCTATAATTGGTTTTAGTAAAAGCTGCATACTGCCAGGCTTCCTATTTTATTGTTTTGTTGGACGGAAATTTATCTTTCTTGTAAGCCACTTAAATGAATTGGATTCAGTGGATGATTTTCAAACAATAAAATATATTTAAAAATTGTTTTTTTATAATCCACCTTTTGCCACACCTACTTTTCCATTTTTTTTTTTGAAAGTGTTATTTATATTTTGACGAATTTTCAGAGTTTTTTTTCTTATAAATAAATGTATGTGAAAAAACTGGCATAAGAAAATTTGCCCATTGCCACACGGACTTTTTTAATTTTGGCACGATTCTAAAAAATTTTATATTTAATTTTTATTTTACTCTCAAAGTTTAACCTAGATGTCATCCAAGACCGTAGTCCAGGGGCACACATGGTTTTCTTTTGCAACTATACCTTACCTATATTTTAAGTTAAAAAGTTCTGTTTAAAAGTTACCCTTTGAGTCTTTTTGAAATAATTTTTATTTTATTTTATTTTTTGATTTAAGACCAATTTTAACAACAATTTAAACCACTGTATATTGCCACACCCGCCACCAGCCGATGCACGGCTAATAGCAACGCACGGCACGTGAGTGCATATATTTTCAAGAGATGCGCCAGATCTTTAATTAGCATTTCACCTTTTTGTCATTTTGTTTTTCCCCTTTACAGTCTAGCGATGGCGATGAGGCATGTACAGATGCGAAGATTCACCTTGACATTATGCTCTTGAACGAATGAAAACACTTAGGGTTTTGTAGATATAGAGCAAAAAAAAAAAAGAATATACTACACTAGAATACCTAGCTATAGTGGGATGTTTCTTAATGTCAACAAATGTGATACAATCATAGCGTTGTATAGAGTTAAGAATGTTTTTATTGTTTTGAAATATTAAAGTGATTTGGAGTTCATAATCATTGTTGGTTTACAGCACCAATTAACAATGAATAGAAAGAGATATTCATATTGGGGTATTTTAAGAAATCATGAATTTCGACATTGAAATTAAAGAGCAAAATGAAACGTTTAGGAAGGGCATTGGCTTTTTGAAGTGTTCGGATGTTGATTGGATTCCACTTTTTAGTAAAAATAGAACATCGACCGGTCGAATGGACTCCAACTTCGGAATTTGGCAATATTGTTAATAAACAAAAATCTTCATTGACTTGAATATCGAATTCACGAAACAATTTGAATGCAGTCAAATATTTGATTTGATAATTAAAAGTTGAGTCTTCTGTTCAATTTTTTTAAAATTCCAAAATTTCTAAATTTTACAGATGAAAAACTTACTTGTGTTGTTTTGTGCTCAGTTTTAGGAAAATGGAAATCAAAATTTCAAAAAAAAAAATTGTTTTTAAAAAATTGCAATTTTTTGCAAATAATCCAGTGACAGATAACGCTGTCTGTGGGTTTGTCTGTTTCTGTACCTCCACCTACAGCCAAAACTATAGCAAGGATTGTCTCTAAAATACAAAACTTAAGGTTTTTTGATAATTCCCTAGAATTGAATAACTGAAACTTTTTTATAACCGTTAAAAACTAACTTATTTATCTCAAAAACGGCTTCAACGATTTTGATCAAAACTTTTTTGTAGGTTTTTAAAAGAAACTAAAATTATTTAGTCAACAAATATTTCGAAAAAACCGTTTTTAAATGTACATTATTAAATATTAAAAACTACAAGCTTTAGATATAAAAATACGTTTTTGAAAAACAGCTTTACTGATTTTTGAAAAAGAAAATCAAAAAATCGTGTTTTTTTTTGATAAATTAGGTGGTGTTTTTAATTTTTAGATAAAACTTCGTATATTCCTATAAATTTTGAAATTGAATCGTCGAATTATTTTTTGAATTAAATATGTATTTGAAGTGCCATTCTTAAGTTATGAATTTTTGTCAACCATTACATTCGTATCTAAAAAAATTGCTGTGTTTGTTATTTTAAATGACTCGAAATTAGTCAAATCAATATCCACTACAATGATTCCTTCATTTCCTCTTCGATCTTTTGAAATTTCATTGAATGTTAAATTCCATCTTAAAATATCTGCATAAAATTTACATACATTTTACATATACCTACGTATACTTACTTGATCCCAAATGACATAAAATAATGTAATACCATAATCCTGAAATCAAACAGTACCACGCTGAATAATATGAACTCATAAATTCTATCACCCAAAGGATCGAAATGAATATGAATCTAAAATTCACACTTTATCACAATTCTAAGTGTGAATAGACAGAGATACACAAGAAGTCCTGATAAATTGGATATTTTATTCCAATACTTTTCGAGAGAGAAAAAAAAAGCAAATGGGTGGCAATAAAATCAATTTACAAAGAAAATAGATGGAAATAAAAAGCCTTCCAGTCGTCAAGGAAATAAAAATATATCTATATCTATACCTACGTATATCTGTATGGATCTTTATCTATATTTATATGCTAAAAACAGAACATCAGAAGAAAAAAAAATCTAAAAAAAAAACGAAAGTAAAATTCCGACAGGATACGGATATACTCGTATAACAACGTGACGCGTGATGGAGGACCGAAAAAGGGTGTGTTGAACACAGAAACAGATGCCCTCAATCTCTATTCCGGTGTGAAATGTTTTTATCATGACTATGTAATGTATCTGTGTAAAAGGTAAACAACAAAGGTGAATTAATAAATGAGGAGTGTGGGAAGAGGGCAATTACAATATTGCGCGTTACTTTGATTGGAAAATGAGTGAAAGTGAAAAATGAATAATGAAGCATTAATACACAAGCGAGAGACAACGCAGTTGACACCGGCAATGAGCACAATAGGTTAACTTTGATTTCAACCGGAAATGGTGATATCAAATGTGACTTAAAGTGCAAAACTAATTGCCACAGATCCCCTTTAGGATCTGTCATTGCGTAATGTTTGGCATTTGTGATTGAAGATAATGGTAATGAGAAATTAGGTATGTCATTTAATTGGAATGACATGTTGATTTAACGGGAGGTCGAACAAACTATATATAGGTCAGACATGTTTGCTATTGAGTATAAAGGTTAACAAAATCTATCTAAATATGTACAAATGATTTACCCACTAAGCTAATGGGGTTATAAGCTTTCAAATGAGCCTTAACCCATATTTTGTAATTTGTTCGAAAAAAAGTTTCATATCGATTGGAGTTGAAGAGCAAATATATTTTTTTTTAATATTTAGCGCCCATTAAAGGGGATTTTATGTACCCTTTACATGTCAGAGATACAGTGCGAGCTTAAGGTAAGTAGGGGGGGATTTAAAAAGGAGATGTCGGTGAACATTAGTCTTGAATTTCAGTTCATCACAATGAAAGGGAAAGACAGAGCGTTGAAGAGTATTCCACATTCGCGTAGTACGTCTAAAGAACGAATCCCTGTACTTGACAGAACGACCGAAGTTGAGTTCAAGAGTAAATTGATGAGCATTCCTGGAAGCGCGCGAGTATTACGGTTGAATCGTTTAAGGGGAGGAATGCAACTGGCTATTTCATTTGAGCACTTGGAAAACCAAAAAGTTTTGAAGGTTTTTCTTCAAAATGTTTACTAAATCAGTACATTGCTTCAAATATAAAATAGTCTAATCAATTTGAAAACAAGATTAAAAAAAAAAATACAATAGTCAAAAAATTAAGAAAATTAAAATATTATCAATTTTTGAAAGTGTTTTATTTTTGAAGAGATATGTATATATTTTTGCATTCTAAATGGTATTAATATTTCTAGTTGAATTTTTTTTCGAAAGTATCTATCGTTTTTGTTCAGTTCCAAAAGACAGCAAAAAAGGCAAAAAATTAAAAAAAAGGAGCTACATCATCTATTTTCGTTTGTAGTTATTTAAATATATTCGTTAGAAAACTAGGATATTTAACTTAAATTTGAAAATTGTTCGTTAGAGAATTTTGATTTGAATTCTGCGGTACCATTAGCTTTATGACTCTAGGCAGGGGAAGTTTTTAATTCGTGAATATATACAGGGTTAGTCATTAGCAGTGCGCCAAAATGCTAGAGCGTGCGATTTAGTTGAGACAAAAAAAAAGCTTATAAGAGGGGGGTCTATTCCTCTCCGTTTAGTTCTTAAGTACATCAAATTTTGAAGAAAAATACGAGTAGTTCGATTTTTTTTTTCAAAATTTTGACTTTGAAAATTAATTTTTTAAAAACTTTTCTCTAAAATAGATTTATTTAAAAACAAAATGAAAGAAGAAGTTTTTGGCTTTTCAAAAAAGGTATTGGCATAGCATTGTGGATGAAGCCTTTGATTTTATATATTTTTTTTCCATTTTAAGTCAATTTTTTCGAAAATTTCCCCTCCCGGCTAAAAGGGAGGGAATAGACTCCCAACCCTTATGATTTTTTTTGGCTCAACCCAACCTACAGGTCCCAGCATTTTGGCTCATGACTCACCCTGTATATCATAGAGGGCCAAAACAAACTGTATCTGCCACACAACCGTTAAGATAAAAATGCTTCATTTCGAAAATGGGTCTAAACTTCTATTTTTTACCTGCGACTATAATATGTACTATATTGCAAGTTTTATATTCGTGATAAAATTTCGAACTCGATATTTGGATCACACTTAAATTTACTATGAAAGGGAAGTCAAAGAAAATGTTTTTTGTAGTCTGTCTGTTAAGCTACAACCCAAACGGGTTGGTGGATTTTTTGAAACTAGGTGAATAGTGTTTTTTAGGATATAATTCCACAATTTGAAAAAAAATTTTTTCAGACCAGATTAACGGTACCTGGCAAATATTTAGTTTTGCTTTGTAAAAAAATCAGATTTTTTTTTAGTCCAATGAATTGAATGAAATGGAGAAATTGGCTAACTCTAAATGTTACCTCAATTTTTTTGGATTTCGATATTTTTCAAAACGGTTCATCTGGTTGTATTCAAAATTTGTATGCAAAAGCTTCTTAGATTCATAAAACTTATTCAATGCTTAAATTGAAAAAAAAAAAAATGTTTTTGATTTTGAAAAAAAAATTAAACAATTTTTTTTTTTAATATTTCAAAAACATACATATTTGTGAAATTTAGTACAGTATGGGTTTTTCAATGGTATCTTTAATGCGTTGAACAAAAATTATTTGTTTTTATTTCCAAAATAGGGGTACCCCCATACAAATGTTAAAAAAAGCGGTTGCATAAAAATTAAATATTATTTTTAATACTGCTTTATAAAAAACAAACAAACAAATGGAAAATAAGAATCAGAGGACCTCCCATAAAATTTTTAAAAATCCCGTACTTGACCAACTTGAAAGTCGACTGCTGAACCACATTGAAAGCATCATACATATCAATATTTTGATTTTTTCTGTGCAACAAAATTTTTCCAACGACATTTGTATGCCTTTTCGGTTTTTCATTAAATATAGTTTTAGGTATTTGCTCAATGGCTTTCAATCATTTAATTCTGTTTAATTTCAGTTCAATTAAATTATTTATGATACGTAGATATTTATTGAAAAGACACATTATCCAAAGGCTTTGGTGTGAAAATTCGAATTAAATGAATAAAACCGACCCTTAAATGGAACGTGGCATAATAAAAGTTCCTCGAACTTTATCACCCCCTTACACCTTTCTCTATAGAAATTTATTGCATTTCAGCGTGGATGATGGTTTTCCGCCAGAGGCATCTTAATGGTGCATGTAGAATCCATCAACATCTCTCTCTATACCTCCTACAACACATCACTGCCTCTGATCCCGAATGCATATCTAAATAGAGGTAGTTTTCTCGTCTGTGCCGTGTGGGCATGGTTTTATGGGTCGACTCCATAATACTACATTGCTGGAATACTATCTACACCTATAGACTTTTTTTTGTAATCTATTCAGGAGCTAGTAGGTATAATATCCCATAGATGGATGATGACATTTTAACGACTCTTTATATATTATTTTTTTTTTTATTATTTTCTTTGCACCAATAAGTTCTTTGATGGACATTTTGTTTACGAAATGATTTTAAGCAAACAGACAAATTCAAATAAAAATAAAAAAAAAAGTTATGGGCTTTCGAGTTATTCAAAAAAAAAAAAAAAATACCTGGTTGAAGAAGGGTATTCGTATATTGATTGAAATAGATTCATGTGAGCTATTCCAAATAATTAAATTGTTCCATAAAATTCAAAAATACTGTTTTTTTTTTGGTTTTGTTAATTTAAATGCAAAAATATTTTTATATGCTTTAATAAAAATCAACAACAATGTTGTTGTTGGGGTGTGAAGCAAAAGTTAAGTTAATTTTTTTTTGTTATGAAAAATAAGATTTTTTTTTAAAAGATGATATTTTAATTACATGGGGGTGCTGAAATGTGTTTTAAAATTTAATTGGTTTTTGAAGAGCATCAGGAAATTAGAATTCGTAAATGTTTTAGGGATGGAATTATTTAGAGAATAAACATAAATTTTTTAAGTAATAAAAATTAAAGCAATATTTTTGGATATAAGAAAAAAAAATATTCATAAAAAAATTAGTAAAAACTCGAGTGATGGAATAGACTTGCTCTAGCAGTTAAATATTAGAAAATCGATAGATAATTAATGCAAATTTAGAACGCAAGCATGTTTATTAAATCAACTACAAATTTTCGTTCGTTGAAATACTAAGAATTGGTTAGGCAGTTTTGCAAAGGCAAATTATTGTGCCTTTGAAATTTCAAGTAAGTTCAAGGACTACACCAGACTTGCCCGATGAATAAAATCTTTTTCCTTCACTTGCATCATCGTTATACAGGGTGTTGTTTTTTGCAGAGGTATAGAATTTTGAGTAGCAGCCTATAATAATATAGAAGAAGAAATACGCGGGCGGCTGCTCAATTCCAACAGAGCCTGTCAAAGCTCTTCAAATCCAGAAATCTCACTATAACTTCAAAACTGCTGCTTTACAGGACAATGGTCCTGCCAGTACTCACGTATGGATCCAAGACTTGGGTGCTTAGCAAAAGACACTCCGACCTCCTAGCCGCATTTGAGAGAAAAGTCTTAAGGAGAATTGTTGGCCCCATATGTGAGGAAGGACGATTCCGGAGACGATACAATCATGAATTGTACACAATCTACCTTGAAGCAGACATAGTGACAGAAATTAAGCTCGGTAGACTCTGGTGGACAGGGCACCTACCTTGTATGAGTGAAGAGAAACCGACTCGGAAAGTCCTATTTGTACATTTTATGGTAGACGGCAGCGTGGTAGACCATGCTTGAGCTGGAGAGATGGCGTAGACCATGACGCCCGAAGCCTTGGGGTGCGCAACTGGATGGCGTCGGCTCGCGACCGGGATAGGTGGAGAGACTTGTTGAAGGAGGCCAGGACCGGACCCCGGTTGTCGAGCCGATGAAGATGATGATAGAACTTTGAAAGATCAGTTTTTAAAATTGACATGAAATTGATTTTATTCGAAAGATAATCTTTAGGCATTTAAATATGATTTCTGATATATAATCGCCACTGCTGACTCGGGCGTAATTGAATTTGGAGGTCCAATTTTTCATCACTTTTTCCTACATTTGTGGGCGTCATGTTGTCCTCCAAGTGGTCGATCGCTGCGGCTCATGGACGTAGCGACTCAAATATCCCGACAGAGAATAGTCAAACAGCGTTAAATTGCACAATCTTGGAGGCCAATTCACGGGTCCGAAATGTAAAACTATGTGGTATCCAAACATTTCATTCAATAAATCAACTGTGGGACAAGCTGTGTGACAAATTGCGCTGTCTTGTTGAAGTCACAGTTCCTGTACATCATATGGTTGTTCAATTGAGGAACAAAAAAAATCAGTATTCATGGCTCTATAGCCGTCACCATTGACTGTAATGTTCTGGCCAGCATCTTTTTAAGGAATTACAGTTTTGTTTATTGACGAATAGTGAATTTCATCGCTAAACAAAATTCTCTTATGAAAATCGGGATCGGGATAAATTTGCACAATTGGGAAGCATTGTTCAGTCGTCCGTCTGTCTATTCATGTTGAAATGTCAAACCAATTTAAACTTTAAGTTGGCATCAATTCAAACCTTAAATTGGCATCACTTCTTTGACTGGCGGCCATTTTAATAGCTGTTAAAATGGCTGCCAGTAAAAAAAAGTGATGCCAACTCAAAGTTCTACATCCCTAAAAAAAACGAACACCCTATACAATCCAATTGTATTTATCTCTATAATTTCAAAATTTCCCACAAAGCATCAAATCCATATAAACCCAATAAAGTATTATTATGGAGCTTACAATTTTCAATCGAATTTCTTACCGTTTCGTGCTAATTCTCATTTCATAGCTAATTCGTATGAAACCAACCGAAATTCAATCATTGTCTTGTTCCTTTGTGCGGGTTAAATGAGATGTTTCTTTGAAAAGAGAGGAACTTCAACAGGATGTGTAATATAACGGTTATATATTTTTTTTTTGAGGATTAATCTACCGTGATTTTATGTATAAAGTTAGGCACAGTTGATGTAGGTATACGAGTATAATATTAACTTTTATATTAATACATTTTTAAGATGAAGTTGAAGGTACCTATGTATTTTTAGAATTTTGTGTAAATGCTTTAAACCTCCCATTTTTCTTTGGTACATAAATTTAAATTACTTTTGGATGAACTTTTTTTTTATGGCAATAACGCACAGGAGTAAAACCACAAAATAATTTGTATTAGCTTGCGCTGTGAGTTTTTCTAATTAATTCCATTAAAATCTTTTTACTTTGATGTATGTATGTATATGTACATGCACCACATACCTAACACGTTTAATGATCAATTTTTTTTTTGTTTTTATTTCTGGAAATTATAGGCCCTATTAATATCAGGCATAAATAATATTACGAAAAGGCTTAGTTTATGCAATGTTAACCAAAAAACGATAATTTCCAAAGGGTAAAATCTAGAGCAGAATAATTTGAAATTAAATCAGTGAAACAGAAATATCGATTGTGGTCGAATGTTTTCGAAATGTACATAGATTTATGTATGTATGATTGTGCTGATTTAATGCTGTCTATCTGTTTATACATAGCTATGTATATGTACAAAACATTTGAAGGGATTATTTTCTTAATTAATTTAAAATGGAATAATCATGTTGTGGAAATAATTTACAGGAAAAATAAGTTTTTGTTTGAAAAGGGTTTTGCTTTGGAAATTGTTAGAATTTAAAGATTATCGCGGTTTTTTCTAAGTTAAACACTATTATAGTGGTGAGTACCCGAAGGGTTTTGTGTCAAAATATTTGAATTGAAGTAAACCAAATAAATTAAAAAAAATAATTAAAAAAAAATAAAAGTGCGTATACGCCCTAGTCAACTTGGTACTATTTAGGTGACTTACTTTGTGCTAGTTGATTAGAAATATTTTGCGGATTCCAAGGAAATACAAATACAAATGTATTTCAATACCAACAAAATGCATGTTTTCGAAGTTCTAAAAACAAATTTTTGTGTACAATTTTTTTTAAATATAAATTTTGACAAAAAATAAATAATTTGGCAAAAAAATTAAATCTTAGTATCTTATTTTTTCTACTAATGGCGTTTAGACGATATCATTTATTTTGGTGAAACTTTCTATCACTTTTGAAAATTTCATAAAAAAATTTTGAGTTCCTCACTAGTTTTTACAAAAAAAAGCTTTAAAGTTAGTGGAAATATATATCTCTTTTAGCCTTGAAAGTTTATGACAAGGATGAAATTCAATTGTGCACTAGGGCGTATACTTATTTTTTCTGTTGAATATTTTCTAGTCTCAAGAAACAATAAGACTAGACTTGTAGGTCAATGAGGTTATCTTCCGATGTTTTAGAGCCAACCCAACTGATGATAACCGGAAAAAGTTCAAACAAGTCAGGTAGGCCTGCAACGCCCATATTCGAAGTACCAAATTTTTGTCCAAACTATTCCAAAAAAAGGCGAATCATGGAAACGCTGATAAATTATCAGCTCAAGATATATCTCGAAGATCGAAAGCTTCTTAATAACTGGCAATACGTCTTTCGCAGCAATAGGTCCACTGGTGACTTGATGGTTTATCTCACCGAACAGTTCAACAAATCTTTGCTTCGTTTTGGAGAAAGTAAGATTATTGCACTTGATATTTCTAAAGCATTTGATAAAGTTTGGCATCCTGCTCTTTTAATGAAAATGCGTGCTTTGGGTATCGATGAAACCCTTCTTCGTTGGATTAGTAACTTCTTTCGAACCGCTCTATACAAGTAGTATTAGACGGATTTAAGTCTGGAACCCACAACATAAATGCTGGTGTGCCACAGGGTTCCGTTTTGTCTCCGACCCTCTTTCTCATTTGTATTAATGATCTCCTGTCTGCAACTACTAATCCATTAAATTGTTTCGCTGACGATAGCACCCCTAGCTTTTCATATTCGTAAGTGCTCTAATGAATTAGCCAGTTGCATTCCTCCCCTTAAACACTGCAACCGTAATACTCGCGCTTCCAGGAATGCTCATCAGTTTACTCTTGAACCCAATTTCGGTCGTACTACCAAGTACAGGGATTCGTTCTTTAGCCGTACTACGCGAATGTGGAATGCCCTTCCACGGCCTGTCTTTCCCTCTCATTGTGATGTGACGAAATTCAAGACTAATGTTCACCGGCATCTCCTTTCAAATCCCCTCCTTCTTACCTAAAACTCGCACAGTGTCTCTGGCATATAAAGGGTACATAAAATCCCCTTGAGTGCGCGCTAATTTATAAAAAAAAGACTGACCTTAAAGTAACCCAGATTAATAGATTGATAGATTGGGATGAGAATGTGGTTTTGGACCGAGATTTAAAGTCTGAGTCTGTACCGAAACGAAACCGAGACCCACAAAAATTGGAAGTTTTTAAACTCAAATACAGCTCTTATACAGCAACGGTGGGCAAGGTATTGTGCATTTTTGAAAGGAATACAAATAGAAAATTTTCATACAATTTTAGTTTATATCTTTTTTGTGGATGGGTGAAATATTGGGAATTGAATTAAAATATATTCCTACACAAAAAAAAAAACACAGAGGTATTAATAGAAGTCAAAATTAAAACAAAAGTACAAAAATTAATGAATTGAAAAACATGACATCATAAAGATTTAAGATGTCATCGAAGATGTAACACTCAACATGTAATTGCTTATAAAAGTGCAAATACCTCACGCTTCTTTTATTTTGAGTAAAAGCTCCATGATAAAACTGAAGAAAGCTTTATATCAGCTTTTACTTCCATAAACATTTTTAGATTGAACCAAATATTCCCGTCCTCTTAATGGAAAAAAACATTTCAACAAATATATCAGCGTTTACTCCCATAACGAATTTCTTTTTGAAGCAAACACTCCTTGCTTGTTTAACATTCCTTAGAGCAAATACTTTGCTGCTTCTTTGAAATTGGAGCAAATACTCCAATAAATACCTGAGAAAAGCTTTTTATCAGCTATCACTCCAATAACCACTCTCTAATTGGAGCAATTTCAATTGTCTCTTAAATATTGAAGCATAAACTTACTGTTTCTTGCGTGTTATCAATGTGGTGTGATTGAAATTTAAACCATTACCTATCTCATTATTTGGGAAGCTTTTAATAAATGAAGAATTACAGTCATTAACATAATAAAATGAATGAATCCTTTTTGTGGGTGATAACTACCAACCTACTAACATTAGAGAAAGAGAGAGTAATTGAAATAGATATTAAAAAGCTTTATATCTACGTCTTGATATGACATTGGAGTGCATTGTCTTCATCCAACTTTCTTTTTTTTTTTAACTCATCTCAAAACATCCTACCTATCTTTTTTTTTTTTTTGTTCATGACATCAACAGACAGACATATAACTTACTCCACATTTCATTCAATGACATCTGAAATAGAGAAGAAAAAAAAAAAAACAAAAAACAAAAGATACCACACCAGCTAAAGACTATAATGTCATCAAGCTGATCCTTCTTTTCCTTATTTTTTTTTCTTCCTTTCCTTTCAAATGTGAAAAAAAAAATAAGAACAGATACGACAGGTAGTATAGCAGAATAATTCTAAAGACACACGACTATGACTACCTCAAATAAATGAAAAAATAAAAAGAGTAGGTATGAATGTATGAAAAGATGCTTAAGTCGTTTCACGTGCACTCACATCGATTGAACGTAATTTTAAATGAGTTTTCATTTTAATTATTTCAAAGGACAAACAATGGCAGACGAAAATAATGAAAATAAAAGTCCTTGAAAAATTGATTTTAATATGCAATACAAATCTATGTAT
The DNA here is from genome assembly GCA_958431115.1 of Syrphus vitripennis. NCBI lineage: Eukaryota > Metazoa > Arthropoda > Insecta > Diptera > Syrphidae > Syrphus > Syrphus vitripennis. Next base: position 91,217,703 of record OY288109.1, read on the forward strand.
CTAACAAACAAACAAATTTGATTAATGATTTTTTCTCAATAAAAAGGACTTTTGCAAAAAAAAAAAAAGATTATCCTGTCAATCGTAAAAAATATCCCCATCAAAAAAGTTCTTACCCCTTAATTTTTTTTGTTCTTTCAAAAAAACAAAGGTCCATTTTGTATTTCTTTGATGTATCCATCCATAATTCTTAAAATTAAAAAAAAACCATTAAATATAAAATTCATTTTTTTTATAAATTTTAAATCCTTTTCTTTGCAGAAATTTACAAAAAGGCACACGACACATAATACCTTACCAAAATAAAAGGACATTAGATTTGAATAATCTCTTCCAGTCTCCAAGTTTTCATATTCACCCAAAAAGGATTCCACAACAAATCAAAAGAAACAAAGAAAAAATAACAACAAAAAAAAAAAAACGAGAAATACAAAATAGAAGGAGAAAACTAAAAGAGCCAACATCCTCCATGTTGGGAAAACTCATCCTGTCCCAGTGCTGTTGCTGTAACCCACACCATCTACTACGGCCGAAAGGACGCATTCATAAGGTAAAAAAAAAAGATTCATCCAACCGAAAGTGGATCTTATTACTTTTCCTTCTCTTTCTCTGAACTTAGAAGAATTCAGAACCAAATAAAAAATAAAAAATAAAAAAAAAAATAAATGTATATCTATCTACAGAGCCAGGTGTCGCATTTGTGATTCGAATCATTTTTCTTTTGTTGCTTTTGTTATGTGAGGCGAAATGGTCCTTTAGATGAAGGACCACATAACGTCCTTTGGTCATAGTATATGAATCAAGGGGACTCATATTTTATTAATGACGACAAAAAAAAAAAAAATCACAATAACATTGTTAGGGCGACACACTGATGTCTCTTATATATTTTTTTTTTGTTGTTGTTATTTTTACTCTTTTGTCACATAAACTTGTTGATTTCAATAACAAGGACACCATTATATTTATTTTTATCCTTGCGACAATCGATTGTTTATTATATGCGTGTGTTTTTTTTTTTTTTATTATTTTGCTTATTAAATTGTGTGCTGATTTACCTTTTCATCGTGTCGTTTGGCATACAAAACATTTATATAAACTCTTTTTCAATTTACGATGCTGCCCTGGCCTTCGTCGCTACCAACATCGTCATCATCATCATCATCATCTGACGGCGCGGCGTCTGGTACGTGAATATTTGTTTTTTTTTTAGGAAGCAAGCTGAAGCCACTCCAGCAGAAAAACATTGTTGGAAAGTCTTCAACATCAACACCATCGTCACCGTCATCATTATCCCACCGTCATACACCAGCACCCATTATTGCCGAGACAACATCCTGCAAAGTGACAGCCAAGGCCAATTGGCACGAAGCGACGGTGAAGGCGGTGAAAAAAACGAACCTAGGCGTCAGGTGGAATATGTTTAAGCCGAAACATCAAGCCAAGCAGAAGCCAAAAGCCAAACCGGTAAGGTCGTCAAGAGCTTGGGGTGTTTTTTTAAGCGCTCATCTTGATTTTTTTTTTTGAAACTGTTTTTTTTATTTAAGTACATTTGATTTAAGATAATTTTTTTTTTAATTTTAAAAATATCATTAATTTTATTAAAAATTATTATAATTTTGCGCTCGCACTACACATGGTAAAAGCTATAGAATTTTAAAATTTATGGGTAGATAATCGATTTAGTATTTATTTTAATATTTGTTTTAAGACTTTAGTTTTGTAGAAAAAAAAAATAATCATAAATGTCTAATTTTAAAGTAGAGGCACATATACATAGGCAAATTTTTGGGTAGCTCTATATTAAATCTTCTTGTTCTTCAATCTTTCTTTATTTGAAAGAAAACAAAAAAATATTTTTCTCAGTGTTTTTTTTTCATATTTAGTGAGTGAATTTTGAAAAAAAAAATGTTTTGCATATTATTTTCTTTTATATACTGCTTCAGCTTTTGGCATTTAGTTTTTTTTTTGTATTTATAGCTTTGCTTTCAAAAATAGTTTGAAAGACCTTATTGTAGTTTTCTATAGAAAAGCTTTTTTGTTGATGGAAAAGAAACATTAGCCGTGTTTTATGAACAATTGATAGCAACTCAGTAAAATTTTTTCACACAAACAATAACAAATAAATTTATTTTCACTTTTTGTTTTGCTTAGAAACAATAACAAAGTTTTTATAATCACTTTTTTATTATTGTTTTTGTGTGTAAAAATTTTTGCTGAGTTGCTATCAATTGTTCATAAAACACGGCTATTATAAAAAGCTTCTTGAGACAAGTTTTATAGAGCAATGGATTCAGTGTTAGATTAAATGAATTATGTTTTTTTTTAGAAATATTTAAATAAATATGAATTATATTATTTTTTAAAATTATTTGTTATTTGTGGTTAAAAAGCAATCATTACTCTGATTTAATTTAAAAAAATCATTTTTGAGTGAGAAATGGTACAATTTTCCTCATAAATTCTAAGCAAAGTATAAATAAGGATTTCTAGTAGGTATGACAAAAGACAAGGCATGTAGGATGGTGCGAAAAAATATCGTAAAAAATATCGATATATTTCAAGCTGTTCGGGAGGGTCGGCATTCGTAAAAAATACCCTTTTTTAAACTAAAACTCAATTCTTTAAATTGTTTTGAATCAATTTTTACACTATAGTTTTTGATAAGAAAATATTCAAATTCAAAATTTTGAAAACGAAAGTAAGACATTTTTCAAGTTTTTTTTTTTTTAATTTTCCGTTTTTGAGTTTCCAACTCTTAATATTTTTATTAATAAAATGTCCAATCAAGGATAGATACAACCTTGAAGTTACGGGGTGTTGCCTAAAGATTATGTTAGTTTAAGTATTTAAAAAATAATAATTTTTAAACCTTGCCAAAAGTCAAAACAAACAAACGATTTTTTTTTGTAACATTTTTGTTACAGTTTTAAATTACGGCAGTGAAAAAAAAAATTATTGTATTGAGATGAAATAAAAAGATTTAAATTTTTTACTAAATCAAATGTATCCGTCAGTTTGTTCAGCTTTAATTTTTTGCTGTTTTTTTGAGATTTTTCTATTTGAAAAAAAAACCTATTTAAAATTGTTAAAAGAAATTTTTAAACTTTATCATAATAAATTCTGTTTAATCTTCGATATATTTTTTAAAAAGGGCAAAAAACGGGTGTTTCTAATCACAGCTGTGGTGATGTGAATATTATAAGGTAGTAAATTTGCACTTCTATTGCCAAAGTAAGAATCAGTCAAAGAAAAAAAGAATAAAAAAATAGAACCGTTATAAGTCGAAAAAGAAGAGAAAACAAGAAAATTACTTCTTAAGATTTTCGACTTGAAATATCCTCAGGAGCCTATTGTTTTCTTCTATGAAGGTGATTTCGGGACACCCTGGAACACAAAACTTTGGATAAATTACCCTTCGTTTTTGTCTTTATACGTTGTCAACTAAAGAACATATTATTATTTATTGAATGCCTTTCGAGTTCTCCAAGTATCAGATATTTTTTTGAATAATTTCCATGTTTTGACTTTTGAAGTCTCAAAAAAAATAATGGTCTTGTCTTTGCGGCAAAAATGAGAAACGAAAATTTTGAATCTAGAAGCTGCCATTCATTTCGTGATTTCAGGTTAGTAGCACTGGCATTTGACACCTGTCAAACTCAGCTGTCATGTGAAGTGTCATCATTTTAGTTCAATGTTTGCCATTTACGAAAATGGATCGCTTGACAATAGAACAACACGTACAAATTTTTAACCGATTTTTTTTGGCTTGCCATTGTAGATTATGACTCAGACGATTTGTGGTTTCATGGGACAAGAAGCCGCACAACACGTTCAATTATTGCACATTTTTTTTTTAAATCGTTATAAACTTTCTCCAAAGCAAAGTTTACTCTGGCGTATGTGAAATATTTTTTATATTGTCTTCTTCTTTGTTCTTGACTGTACTGTGGTTATTCTCCGGCATCCCCGCTTCACATTATGGCTTCAATCTCTTTTGGATTGTTCCATGTCTGAGGTCAGCTTAAACCAAGGATCGTTTCGTTGCATTTCCTTGATATCTAAGCCACCAAAACCGGCTCTCCTTTTCAACCTTCCGGTCCCGATCTGTCCTACTAAACCGAATTCACTCAGCTTGTCCACGTTAAAACATACAAACAACTAATTCTTTAAATAAATGAAGTTGTTTAAATTTCTACGAATTTGTGAGTCATTGGTTTTCTGTGAACCCTTTTTTTTTAATTATCTAGGCAAACAACCTTGAGACGTTTAATTTTTCAATGTCAAAATTATCACCAATAAAAAAGTAAGAACATAAAAATTTAGCTCGATGACCAAAATGTCAACAAATTTTCATATGCAATCATTTAGCGCCAGCAAACGATCACATTCTGACGACGACCAAAGAATCAGACTGCAGACTTCTTATCTCTGTCTCCACGTCCATGTCATTTCAAAGCATTGAATAATTATTATTTCAGCAAGAAATAGTCTCATCCTTGTTGTTTCTATTATGGTTGTCATCTTCCATCAAATAGAACCTATATTTACTACTCGCTCATATCAGTCATTTTGCTGCCATATTGCAGTCTCTTTCTTATAGCAATATGTCGTAGTTGTGAGTCGTGTTATTGTATCTACGCGCGATTAATGTGTATTTTTTTTTTTTTTGAAATAATTTATTGGTTTTAAATTAGCTTCACTATCATTTGCATTTGTCATAAATTGTCCGTGTAAATTACCACTTTAGTCAACAAATCTATCACTAACCGCAGAGGCCACACAGGACAGAAGATATACAAGACCTTGTTATTGTTTCGTTGTTTTTTGTTTTTTTTTTTTTAATCAGCTTCAATTGAGAATGAAAATTATTCACCTTGTTTCAGTGAGATGAAGTTAGACTTTAGTGAGTGTTGATGCTTGTGATTGTGATAAAAAAAGAAGACAAAAAAATAAAATTATGTTCTTTGAAACAAAATGGATTTTCGTAAGTAATTAAACTTAACGAACAATTTTTTAATAAAATCGGTGAAAAATTTAACGAAGCTCTCTGTGATTGATAGCCATTGAATATCAGAAGTTTACCAGCTGACTTGACTATCTTCAAAGTTATCCACTTAGAATCTTGCGAATTCTGGCAGCTGCTAATTTTTATTATTATTGTTTATCATACTCGTACGATGACCAATTTTTGTGTTCTTTTTGTTATTATTATTATTCGATGTCGGTGATATCGATGACTATATACACCGTTTGCGTTCTCTGTCACTCGCGTGCCCTTATGTAGATTGTTATTGTTGGAGCACAGGTTGGTTTATAGATATTTTATCTTTTCGTTGTTTTCTTTTTATATTTTTGTTTGGATAAGTTCTTGTTCCTAGAATTGGCAAATAGTATCTCATATCTGCGTGTGTAAACAAAAAATGCAAACATTGATAGTCTGATGTTTGTGTTTTGCTTTTTTTTTTTTTTGAGGTTAACGCCTTAGTAAGTTCTTGAAACGATTTCGATAAATTGAATACGAGATGTGATTCTGGGAGATAATGTTTATTAATCAATGTGTATTTTTTATTTGTGTACCCTATATATGTACATATAACTAAAATAGGTATAGATGCGTAATCGTACATAAAGATATATTTGTAAATATTTTTATTTATGTCTGGTTCAATTAATAGGTCAAAGCTGTTTGCTTGTTTCGGTATTCGCTTTTGTTTTGAGATAATTTCAATTGTCTGTTACATATATTTGGATGATGTGATGATAAAAAAAAAATAATAATAATAAATTGGATGTTATTAATATGGCTGGCAACGAGACGAGACAGAGACGTTTGAAGTAACGTTAATATTGAACAATTTTTTTTCAAAAATCAAACATTTGGTATTATTAACAGTATAAGACATTTCATGTTTTGTGACCAAATATGAGTTTTTGTAAAAACGCACAAAAAAATCTTGAAAATCGTTGGAGTTATAAGACTATTACCGTTATTTTTGCAGCTAAAAAAAACGTTCAGTTTTCCTTTAGGGGATCATGAAAAAGGCCAAGTTTGAAGAAAATCGCATCAGTCGATGTGCAGACAGACGGACAGAAAGAATTGTCCTACACACTATGTTCGAATTCTTCTGATAAATATCTCGATATCTTTTTTTTTATTAAAAAAAATTAACAGTTTCAGACTGTTAAGTCTGCGCCCCGATTATGCTATTATCCACAATATTTAACTACAACGGGAAAATATTTTGTGTATACATTTTTTTTAAAACATTTAACTAAAAGCTATTTATAGAGCGTAGTGTAAACAGATATTTACCAACTTATCTACATTGTAGGTAGATATCTTAATTTAGTTTGTTTTCTAGAAATATGACTTAATTCGGTTGTTTGTTTAAAATTATATGATTAATTGTTTTAGCACTCAAAAGTTATGTTTATCTTTATCGATAAACAACTTGCTTATCTTAACAACGTTTGAATTGAATTAAAAAGTTCTTGTTGTGGACAAATAATTAGTACAGGGTGCACTTAAAAAAAAACAAATAAAATTCGAAGTTACTTTGTTTGAAATCGAAAAAAAATCGATTGAATTAAAAATTACATTTCGCAGAATAAAGTCAGAAAGCATATAAATACAATAATTATTATTAAATATAAATTTTTGGACAAAAATCAATGGAAGGAGGGTTATCAAAAATATTATTTCCTATTAAAACTTTAGTGGTTGCTAGAGTCCACTAAGGTCTAAATATTCTAAATCGATGAAAAATGTCACATAAAAATTAATGTTTGGAAACATTTTTTCCCAGTTTTTTTTAGGGTTTGATGAAAAGCTCTGTGAAAAATATTTTTTGAAATTATTTTTGAAAGAGTTTTTAAAGGTAGGTACCACGCAATCACCCATATTTTAGCCAATATTAAAAAATATGAATTAACAACGAAAAAAAAAAATTTCGTTTTTGAATATTAATATGTATATATTTTAAGAAAATCGGTTTGCATTGGACGAATTATAAGACAATGTGCGATTAATTATTGTTTTAAGACAAAAGACTGATTATTCATTACCGAAAAATATTTTATGGACCAGTTTGAAAATTGACTGAAATTTTTTTTGGAAATCAGAAAAAGATTTACTAAATGACTGCAAAACTTCGTATTTCCGGTCTATTGAAAAAATCATTACTGAGGGAAAAAATTAAAGTTTCTGTAGGGAATTTTCACTTACGTTTTTAAAAATGCCCTCAAATTATTTTTGCTATAAATATTTGCTGAAGTTAAAAAAGATTGACGTTTTTTCATTCATGATCAAAAATATCTAAAAAAAATTTGTAGGATAACAAAATTTTTTGTAATTGAAGCTGAATAGACAGATTAATTTATATAATTATAAAAAAATTCCACAAAAATGTGGATCATGATTTTATTTTTGGGCTGTTTTATACCTTGTGATTGCGCAGTAATGATGTTTTAAAAATTAAAAACTAGAAATATAAATAATCCGTGCATCATATTAATACAATAATTTTTCACAATGGATTGCAGGAAATATTCAAAAAATATCGTTGTCCGAATTTTTTTATGTTTTAAGTATTTGATAAATTTAATTTATTTAGTTTATAAGCAGATATTTATTTTGTTAACTAAAAGTAATAAATACAAATACAAATATTGAATTTAAAAAAAAAAAATTGTTAAAAATACAACAAAAAAGTTTTTGAAACTTTTTATATAAAATCTTATTCTCATTATAAAACCCCTCTACATAAAATTTTTTTGATCAAAAATATTGAATTTAAAAAAAAAAAATTGTTAAAAATACAACAAAAAAGTTTTTGAAACTTTTTATATAAAATCTTATTCTCATTATAAAACCCCTCTACATAAAATTTTTTTGATCAAAGTGCGCAAAAATTAAGATTTAAAAATATGACTATGGTGAGCAAGAGACCGACAATGTTAGACAGTAACGCAGAAGAAAAAAGGTGTAAAACCAATTTGGAACACACCAAGTTTTTGTATAGCCCCAAATTATAAGATAAAAATATGCCTCACTGTTTTCAATTTGTCTTCAATTTTTGGTGATATTTCCAAACAATTTTTTTTTTAATTTGGGCCAAATTTCAATAAAACTTTTTTGAGAAAATGTAAGCAAACCATTATTTTTTTCAATCTTAGAAGATTTTTAAAAAATTTCAAAATCCCCTATATCCCAAAATTAGGTTCATATATTTAAAAAAATTGTAAAAAATATCAACACTTAATACTTTTTCTCACTACTCGTTGAAAAAATGTATACCAAGAATGAAAAAACGTTGTGATTTTCAATGCCATTAAAAAAAGTGATTATTGCTGGTTCGATTTTGGCACATTTTTTTTCCCCAAACTCGGACTCAATACAACAAAAAACCATCAAACATGGTTGTGTTGGAACTTTGAGTCATTAAAAGTCTCGTCTATACCTAATTTTCTAACTTTCAAAAACTCAGTTTTAAACTTCTAATACTTATGAATATAAACCTATACTCGTAAAATAGTCACCATAAATAAATTCAAAAACTTGTTACCCTAAAAAATAATCTGAAATCCTAAACATATTAGGAACGTTTGCAATATGCTCCCAGTTATTATTTATTTTTTGTGTTATCCTCCCTTCAAAACAATATTGAACAACTCAAGTGATTAAAATAATGTACTTCTATGAAAACCAAACTAGCATAAAAAAAGCATATTTTCCAATTTGCATTCTAAACTAATATGTTCCTGATCCTGTACTATAAAGGAAAAATGTTCTTTCTCCGTGAGGTATACCTAAGTTAAGTATTATTAACTCATAAAAGTTAAGAGCAATAGTTAGCAAAACAAATACCCAGCACTATATCCTATTATTGACTTAATTATATTGCTTAAGGCTTCATAAACTTATTAGGAATGCAACCCAAAAGTGCAATGATTCTAATCTAAAACAAACATTATTTTGGATTTTGATATGTTTTTGTTGGATCCATTCAAATCAACGGCAACATTCACCAACACATTTTCCAAACTATCTCTTGCCAATCCACATTTTCTCTGGTCAAACTTCTCTTGGTCCTGGTTCATGCGGAAGTTTTTCTATACTCCGTCTGGACTGTTTTGCTGAAGTCTTGCTGCAGATAATCATAACCAAACAAAACCACTTCGTAACGATTTTCTGGTGAAGAAATGAAGATGGCAAAGTTTGGAGTTAACCAATGGAGATTCTTTTTTTTTTTTTTTTCATTTTCCATCTCACAAGACTGAACTCCCCCGAACAGATGTAGATATTTTGTTTATATAGTGATTGAATTTGAATTAGGTTTTCAGTATAGTTTTGGCCGTTGTCGTATAGTTGGAGAGTTGAAAAGTTGCAAAAGACCTTGGCTATAGACAAGACTTGCCCGCTGCCGCCATCCGCCACGCCGACATGTCGTTTTCGTTCAACGTTTCAAGAGAGTATTGGAAAACTTTGAGTAATCTTCTTGGCTATAGGGTAAAACATTTTCGTTTCTTCTTTCATCTACATATATGCCCCTGGCTCGATGGAAAGATGGGGAGGAATTTATGTGAATATATTTTGTAAAAAAAAAAGTTAGTTATGATTTTATTGAAAGTTTTACACACTCAGATAGCAAATGCAAAAGAAGATAAATATAATAATACAAAAGTTAACTTTGAGTGATGCCAAATGTATTTAATGGAAAGTAAAAGTTTTTTTTTTGAAGAAGAAGAACAACAAAAAAACTGAATAACTAATATTTAATTTGGAAAATACTTTTGGTTTGAACTCAATTGAAAAGTAAAACAAAAAAGTTTTAAGAGAGTGGGATAAGAATTTTTTTTCCGTTTTCCCTGCCATAAAAAATTCAAAAGCTTTAATGTTTATTGAAAAAATACATGTCTTCTGTATCGCACAAACCTGCATAAAAATTCATTATTTGAATTGATAAAATAAGCCAAAAAAGAAGTTTAAGCTGAAAACTGAAGATAGCATCTTATTTATCATAAAAATACAAATTTTTGAAAAAAAAATTTCAAAAATCGTTGGAGCCGTCTTTTCAAAAATACATATATACATAGAAAAAAAAGTTGGTATGCACATTTTTAGTATTTGATAACATACAGTTAAAACCAAATTAAAAAATAAATATTTATAAGTTTTCGAAATATAGAGTTTCAAAAAAAAAAATTTTTTTTTGAAAATTTTGATATTATTAACATTAGATTAGATTAGATTAGAATGACTTTATTGAAGCATAAAAATATAAATTTATAAATACAATATTTGAATACAAGTCCTGGTATAAAACCGTCGGTCAGATTGACAGAATATAATATAATATTTTATACAATGCGTTTCGTGTTAATTTTTAAAATAGAATAAAATTTGTTTACAATATTAAGAACAATTTTTTTTTGTGAATTCCTTACTTTTAAAAAACAAAACTGATAGATCAAAAGCCTTCTGTTTGTATTTTCTTTCTATAACTTAGTGCCAAACGAACAAATTTGTACAAATTTTCCCAACTTTTTGCCCCATTTAAAATTTGAATAACTTCCTCTGATGTCAATTGGGTTTTTCCAAAAATATTTCGTCTAATTTCTTGAAGAATTGGACATGATCCTAGAAAGTGTGCCACGTTTTCTCTGGCATAAATTGAGTACCAGTGTTTCATTCACGGAACTCGAAATTTGAAACCAAGCTCCGACAAAGTTCAGTTTGTTTGCGATCAGATAGTTTAAAACTCTAAAGATCAGCCTTGAGGAGCTCATTTTTAGTACTTTGACCACATAGTCGAAATGAATTTTAAGAGTATCAATAAACAGCGGAGGTAGCCCCGTTTCAATATGAAGCATGTAGTTTGGAGTCGTTGACGGGAGCGAGAATACTCGTTTCAAGAAGAACCGAAGCAATTTTTCAACATCTTCATATTCTTTATAGCCCCACACTTGCGCAGAGTAAAGCATAATCGATTTGGCCACTGCTTGAAAGAGTCTGTATTTGGTTGAGTGATTGACAGCTTTGTTAGCGACGCAATTTTTCCAAGAAATGCATAGTGCAGCTTTGGCTTTCTGAAGTTTAGCTTTGAGGTGTTTTTTCATACAAAGATCACTTGTTATAGTCACTCCAAGGTACTTAAATTCTTTGACTAGTTTTTCTGAATCATTATATCAGATTTCTCGAGATTAACTGACAAGTTCCATGTATCACAATATGTTTCAAGTTTAACTATCATTTCTTGTAGTTGTATAGGCGATTCTGCGAAAAGAACGATGTCATCAGCGTATAATAAGCCTGGTATTGTTTCTTCCAAAATCTTCACCTGTGTATTAACATTATATAGGACCTAGGGCCTCCTTACAATAGCTTACGAGAAAACTGAAAACCAAAAATCTGGTTCTATGGAAAGTACCGTTAATAACTGTTTTTTCCAAAATATTTTTTGACTAAATTATTAAGGTTACTTGAAAAAACGGATTTTAAAAAATTTGATCAAATCTTTAGAGCCGCTTTCGAGATAAAAATGTTTTGTCTAAACCTTACTATGACCTACCGTTATTTTTGTAGATAAAAAATTTTCAATTTCCCCTCTTGACAATCTCCCCAAAACCATATGTTTGATGAAAATCGCTTCAGTAGTTTAGGCTATAGGTTGAGGTACAGACAGAATTGTGGACCCAGTTTTTTTTAAGTTCTCTATCATCGTAATGTTAGGTCTGATTAATACCTCGAGTTCGATGTTTTGCAAGAAACCAAAACTTGCCCTACAATACCTATAATAGTCTCAAGTAAAAAGGTGGGTGTGCCAAAGGGTGCAGAATTTGGCGTGGTAGCAGAAGAATTCTTCTAAAATCTAATTCTTAATTGTTTTTCTGTCCATTTAAGCACATTCTTAAAATTCATTCAAACCATTGGAACCGTTTCCTAAAAACAAAGATATAAGAAAAGTAGGCGTGGCTGTGATTGAATATTATTAGAATTATAAATCTTCACAGTAAATTGTGAAAATTACTATAACCAAATATTTACATAAGTTATACAATTTTTGGAATTGAGAATTGTAAGTTGTCGAAAAAAATATTGGGTCGTGAAAAATTGTAATTTCAACATATGTAGCTCAAGACTTGCCCTTTAAAGATGTATACAAATAAAATCAACAAACAAAAAGCCGAAACGACTTTTTAATATCCATGGGCATGGAACGTTCAATTCTTTCCATATCTTCATTTTCTAAGTGCTTCTGTCATTTCCCCATCATTTGCCTTTCCAACCAATATAACCACTTCAGCACTTCAAAAAACAATCTCCAAGGTATTACAACACCATGTGGTTTTCAGAGCATTTAAAGTGTCATATAGTTACAGAACAAATTGAGTCTCTTTATTAAAGTTTTCCATTTTACAAAATAAAAAGGATTCCAAGTATTTTGTTGTTGTTGTTATTTTTTTTGTAGTATTTCCTTGGAACAGTTTCAAAATTGTTAGACTTCAACTGTCTAAAACATTCATTCCATTCACTACCACTGCCAGCAGCACTATATTCACTACCAACAACAACAACAACAGAACGACGAAACAAAATCGTTTACAAAAAAATTGATTGAGATATAAATGTACTCTGACAGTCTCAACCACAACCCCAATGAGATACTTTAAAGGATTGCCAGACAACATTTTCCTGATTGTTCATTTATGTTTGTCTGTTTATATTCATATATTTTTGTATGTCAGTTGGAATGCTGGAAAAAAAATATAAAGATATAAAAACAAGATTAGATGATGATGTGCTGCTGCAGCGTGCATCGTTGTGTGTTCGACACAAGTCACATATTATTTGAGTAGAAAATGGAGGAAAAAAAAATTTAAAGAATTGCTCCTTGTTGGATAGAATACATTACATTCAAAGTATTTGAAAAGAAGTCTCATTTTATTGACACAAATTTGTGATGTTATATAGTTTTTAGTGCATTGATACGTGAAATTGAGTTGATATAATAAATTGAGGGGCTTCAGATATTTCTAATAGCAATATTTTTCTATTTCATTAAGTTTAAGTATTTTCATTTAAGTCGTGTACTCGTTGGTTGTCAGTGATTGGCAAAAAAATATTATCTTATTCCATCAACTAATTTCCTTGAAAATAAGAAAATATATAATACTTGTAATCAAACCTGTTACTTTAAAATTCAGTACATGTACAAGTACTTGAAATTTTTTAAGTACCAGAACAATTTCTCAGAACTTATACTTAAAAATTTCAAGTACGAGTACTGGTACTTGTACCTAAAAAAGTGTTTAGTACTTAAGAACTTTTGAATTCTACTCAAGTACATTTTTTTTATTTCTTAAGTACTTTTAAATTATGTATCTAACCTTTTGTAATTTTTAATTCCCAACGAAGTACTTAATTATTTGAGTATGTACTTATTTACATACATATATACATAATTTAAATTATTTTAAGTTCTTTTTATTTCTTCCAATTTCGGATTCATACTTAGAATATTTTTTAAACAAAAGGAATACAAATTTATTAAAAGGAAATTAAAAAAGAATTATTAGTACTTAAGGATTTAAAAAAAAGTACTTGAGTACATTCAAAAGTACTAAACTAATAATAATTTTTTTTAAATCCTTTGAGGAATTAGAAGTACCAGCCCAATTATCAGTACTGGCTTCTTGAACATTTTTAAGTATAATTACCAAGAAATTGTACTTATACTTAATTTCCAAAACGACAGTTGGTTAAAAAATTAAACCTCTTCAAAAAAAAACACTTTTTTTACTACTGTAAAATGTTTAGGGAAAAACGATGAAAGCTTTGAAGTTTTAGAAGTCATTAACCATTGATTCTTAACAACCATTTGTTTGATTAAAGAAATTTCGTTTATTAGAAAACAGTTGGCTGCTTGGTTTACTTTTGAAAATTTTTTCAACAAAACTAATTTTTCCACTGTTTATTTTTTTACCAAATTTTAATCTCTTTAATCAAAGAAATTTTACCCGACATATTATTTTCTTCTTTTTTTGTCAAATTTTATATCGAAACATTTTTTTTCGCAATTTTTTCAACAATTTTTTTTTTTGATGAACATTTTTTTCGACAAAACTTTTTTTCACATTTTTTTTATGACCAATTTTTATTCTAGAGGTTGAATAAAGTGTACACTTGATTGTTTCGCTGCAAATTTTTTTGGACCGATTTTTTGTTGAATTTTTATTTATTTGATAAAACTTTTTCTCTCGCAATTTGTTTTTTGACCAAATTCTATTCTCGGGGTTCAAAATTTTTGGTCTATTAATTTCTTCTGACATTTTGTTTTAACAAAAATTTATTTTGATAAAAAATACTTCTGTTTTCTTTATTTTAAAAATTTTTTCAACCAAGTAGGTGTATTAAACAGATCTGTTCTTAAATTATGGGCTTTAAAAGAGAACTACGTAAGGTATGTATTTTCCTATTCCTTAAAAAAAAATCTTAAATGTTTTTGGGAAATTAAGATCTCAAATTCATCTTCTTAAAATGGCAAGCTTCTTAATGACAAAGCTACATATAATGAAGCAAGTATAGTTTAACCATTTTAAGCTTTTGAATAAAAAAAAAACTGAAACTACCTCCCACATTGTAAGTTAAATACTTCCAGCATCTAAATTTACAAAAAAATTCAATATTCTTGTGATGCTTTGCTTATGTCAACATCAACTTTTTTTCCAAACGGAATTTTCTCTAAAAAAAAAATATTTCCTTGAAGTTGTTATCTGTATCCTGCAGTCCTTATTTGAATTATTATTTTTTTTTTCGTTTTCTGAAGTAAATGCATATATAATAAACTTCAAGCTGTCAAGTGAAAAAAAGTAAGTAAGCCAACACCATTTCATGAGTTTTTTTTTTTAAACTCAGTCAGTGTCTATGTACATGCATACAATTATCATACAAATTTTTTGTTGTTGTTGAAAAATTCAATTTTTATGCAAAGACACCGCATCATAAAGCATATTATTCGCCACTTCGTCGTCGTCGTTTTTCGTGGTTGTCAAGTCAACCGCGAAAAAGCCACGTCATCACGCATATATGGCATATATGTGATGTTTGTTTTCTTCTCAAAAATGATATGGCTGACATTCTAAACAAAAATTTATCGAACGGAAAGGAAAGGAATACCTACACACATAATTGAATTTCAAAATGTCTAACTTGTGTCATACGTATACTTGCTGCATCACTCTTTTAACAAAATTTATCTTTTCGGCGAGAAATAATGTTCAGTATTCATTTTTCAACCTTTAACCTTGTTGTGGTATAAGAATTTTCAATATTCCAAACGTTGTTCCCTTAACAACAACAACAAAAAAAAAAGGACTTACAATACAACTACGTAGAGCAATTTGCTAAAGGAAAGATGGTTCGTCGATTTTGTATAGCAGAATGCAGAACCCTTTTCTCAGTTAATGTGGTGATACCTACCAATTCGCGCCTCTTGGGTATCCTTTTTTTTGAGAACACATTGCAGTGGAAATGGTGTGTTAACAAGATATCATAATGTAGGGTGAATCGGACGAAATTTGGCTCAGGGGGAAAGTAAAAGGTAGTTTAAAAAATTGTTGTTTAATACAGCATGGTCCTTGATTGATATCAAGTAAGCAAAAAATTCAAAAAAATAAAAAAAAAAATGTTTTCTTAGTTTTGAAAAAAGCATTGTATGTACGAGTACTTGCTTTTGCTAATTTGACATTGTAAAAACAGTTATAAAAAATTGACGTGCTATTATATTGTAGGTTGGAATTTTAAAGCAACTTGTAAAAAAGTAACAAGTAAAAAAATCCTATTTTTTGTAAAAAATATTAAAACTTAAAAAAAAAATGTATCATTAATTGTAGGCTAGAAGATTAATTTTGAAAACAAAAATATTGCCTTGGTTAAAAAAAAATTTGCAACTGTGGTATCTGAAAAAAAATAATTGATGAAAAAATTGAAAAACTAGAAATATAAAACTTCAGAATGCTTTTTATTTTATTTCAATGCGAAATAATTTTTCACAAATATTCAGTTTATCGAAAAACACTAAGGCTCAATTTATTCAGTCAAAGTTGAATATAACTCGGGGATTTTTATTTTAAACTTGAGAAATTGTTTTTAATGACTCGAAGTTAACGATTTCAACTTAAGATTTACAACTGTAGAGTTTGTCAACTTTTGGTTTGTTCGACTCCCCAAAAAAGTAGAATTTAGTGAAGAAACTTGGGATTTTTCTTCCAATCAATCAATCAGTGAAGTTGTGATTGACTTTTTTCAACTTTAGAAATTCAAAAAATAAAATAAAATAATTACTTCAAATCAGAATTCGTATATGCCTATTATGTTCGAATTTTTTTTTTTTTTTTTACATTAAATCTTAACTCCAAAGCCGAAATTCTAAAGTTGATCAACTTCGAGTTTCTAAAAAATTCTTGGGGTATTTCTGACAGGTATGTCCGTTCCAACTTTTGATTTTCAGTAGAGTGTAAATAAATAAAAATAGACGACAATAGAAGTACCTGGATTTTCCGAATAAATAAAAGATTGGGGAAACAAGAATCCAAATATAGGAAACTAAAATACGAAATTAAAAGAACTTAAGAACTCTAAGAAATTATGAATATTGACGAATGATTTTTTAGGTAAGAAACAATTAAAAAGAAAAGTGGTTAAAGGTTGTACCTACATTTTAAAACGTTATATAAATTTATGTTTTTATGTGTATTCTTATTTTTTGCGCATACTACAATTTGTTAAGCTCAAATGCTGAAATAGCTGAGAAAACAAATAGAATTTTGTTTAGCTTAAATGCATTGATTAAGGGCTCCAAAATATCTTCATTTTTAAATGTTTTGATTTCAGTCCGAACCAGGTTTAAATTTCGCTTAAAAGTTCTGCAGTCATCTCCTTGTACCACTACTAATTCAAGAACCATAATCGTGTTCGGTTTTAAGAGACGGAAACGATAAATGAAGTCATATGGTCGCCCCATTTATCGACTAAAATACGTGGAAGCATTTAAGTACTGCCGTCTTTCAAGAGATACAATTTTCTCCTCTGCTTCCTCTTCGCTACTCGAAGGAGATGGCTAATTTTCCCACAAATAATTAGCACGGAACAT
The DNA here is from genome assembly GCA_958431115.1 of Syrphus vitripennis. Lineage (NCBI taxonomy): Eukaryota > Metazoa > Arthropoda > Insecta > Diptera > Syrphidae > Syrphus > Syrphus vitripennis. Next base: position 91,234,859 of record OY288109.1, read on the forward strand.
TATTGTTTTAATTTTTTGATTTAAAGAAAAGCCAAACATAACTTAAATGATTGAATAAACAGAAGTGAAGAAAAATCCCAAGTATCCTCACTAAATTCTACTTTTTTGGGGAGTTGAACAAATCAAAAGTTGACCAACTCTACAGTTGTAAATCCAAAGTTGAAGTCGTTAGCTTCGAATCAATAAAAAAAATTTCTCAAGTTAAAAATAAAAATCCCGGAGTTATATTCAACTTTGACTGAATAAATTGAGCCTAAAACTAGTAGTAACTAGGGTTTTCGAGATACGAAATGATACCAAGTTTTAAAAATTTAATACAAAAAGTTATAATTAAAGCTTTTTGAATTTTTTAAAATGTTGTGCTATCTTGATTTCAACTTACTTTCGTTCTATTTGGTAAATGAATGAAAATTTGGTAATAGAAAGGTTGAAAGCCATAATGTTCAAAAATTACGGTCTTGCATTTCGGTTTTCGGCTTAGGTCCTATTAAAAAAATATTAAAAACAAACAAATGGACCGAATCAGAGTGGCAGATTGTTGTTTTTGTATGTGTATTTTTTTTTCTGGACCACATAAAAGTTACTTTTCAATTAGTATTTAAAGCTCCAAAGAGTTTTATCAAACAAAAATGATTTTACACTGTCAAATCTTTGATTATTTTTGAACTGTTGATTTTCTCAAAAATGGTTCTTCTATTTTTTTTTCAAACAAGTTTCTAGAAATTAAAAAAAGCATTTTATTTTTCAAAAAATTTATTTGTTGATTTGAAATTTTTTTTTTAATATTTTGTTTCTAAATATTCAAAAAAACGGCTAATGTTAAAAAAAATGATTGATTTATAAAAATCTTAACTTTTGAAATTGCCCAACTTTACCTTAAACCTTTCTTGCGGTTTATGCTTTTGTCACAATGAAGAAGAACTGTTTAAAAAGCATTCGATGAAAGATATCGCTTGAAAATTTTTTCTTTACAAGCGACAAATAATAATGTATCATCTTATGTATAACAAAAGGGGTTGATTTTGGAATCTTCTTGTGAACTTTTGGAATATCATTAAACCCTCTCAACAGATGTCCCAAATATGTACATATATAAGGGGACGAATGGATGGATGTGGTCGTTTTGTGTGTAACTTTATAGATTTTCCCTCATGCACGTATGAACATGAAAATGTATGAAGTGTATGGTAAAAGGGGGGTTGAAGAGGGATCTATGTCTGGGTCTCAAACTGAATTGAAGAACTAATTAAATAAGGTCATAGTCATGTTAAATGGAAGCGCGGTTACTGATGAAGTTTCAACCTCCAAATTGCTTTCCACACCTTCCTTAGTTTCCTTTTACAAGACATTTATTTCAAAATAGAAATACCTTTGTTTTCACATTTTCTTGAAAACTGTGTAACTTTATCAAACCACATTCAGAATAGTATTTCATAGAATCTCAAGAAAAGATGTTGCTTCATAATTGTGAGTCGTATAACTACACTTGATAATAATTACATCGTTAGTTCCAACCTTTATGAACTTTGATCCTTTTCCAAGTACTTAGCATTATTGTCAAAAGTGTCAAAAGATCAGAATTCATTTCATTTAAGTTGTTACACTTGACTGACACCCAAAAGTATCTCAAGGAAGATAGAAAATGTGCTAATTGATAACGTTGATTTTATATGTTTTTCTATTTGTTTGTACTTACATACTTCGTATATCCCTTCCTGAATTGGAATTAAGCTTATGGGAAAGTTAAAATCTTATACAAGTAATCAACGTCAGTTCATGTCTTTCTCTAACGAGTTCCGATGATACGCACTTTCTTTGCTGTCTAAAATTTATCCAACTAAAAGAATTTTCTTTGGTACACCATGAAATCCTTAAGGATTATCATTTAACCCTTTTTTTTGTTGTTTGTTGTTCCCCCAAGAAATAATTCCATTTAAGATCAAATCATTATATTCTAGCCCAATGTAGAAAGGAGTAACCATCATTATCAATATATATCTTTTATGAAGCATCGTTAAGGATGAAACATTAACTACTCGAGGAGCTTGGCATATTAATTGCTAGGATATTGGCCCAGAACGTTGCGGTAATAAGTTTTTTTTTCTTTTTGAAGGTTTGATAGAATTTTTAATTTATTTATTTGTCAAAATTTAAAACGATACTTGTAATTGGATTTTTGATGAATCGACTACATAAGTTTGGTTATTTTTTAGATTTTTATTTTTTATAATTATCGAAAGTGCGGGTGAAAGGAGAGTTTCTTTTTTAATTATAAAAGTTTTAGAAAAGAAAAAGGAGTAATGTTTGGAATTGATGATTTTAAAGGGAAACTTAAAAATGAGGGTTATGAATGGGGTTGGAAAATAAATGTAATTAAATAAAGTACCATACTGTCCAAAGAAAAAACTTAGGTAACATCAGAGACATTCGAAAATACGTTATAATTGTAGGAGGTATCTAACTTTCATTAGTCTGTCATTGCAAATTGCAATTGAATGCTAGTGTAGCGCAGTGCAAAGTTCGTTGTCTCTGTTTGCCACTTAGTCTCGGTTCGAGTTCTGGTGACAGCAAAAATGTTTCAATGAATAGAATAGGAATTGATACTTGGACCCAGTTGTTTTTCAATCCGAGATTAAAGCTAACCCAAAATTTTTGTGAAATCTATAAAAATACGAATCAATTCAAAAAATTTTATCAAGGGTTTCGGCAGCAGACGACAACAGATATTTTTCCAACGGTGGGCAAAACGTATTCTCTGACAAAATAGAAAAATAATTAAAGAGTACAAACATTTTGGAAACATATTATTGTCCCGAGCCAGTGGCGGACATATGCTGTCCCTCGCCCCTTTGCTCAGGAAATTTTGCACATAATAGTAGGTCTCTTTGCTTTTGCATTATTAAATGCTTAATTTATATATTTTTTTTGGTTGTTTACTAGAGCCCACAAAATATCACATTCAAGTCATGTTGTCAAATAAATCAAATAAAAATTGATTGGCCACCCACTGCAATTAAAATACATAAATTTATGATTTTAATTTTTGCCATTTTAAAAATCTTGCTTAAATTTTTATATTTATGAAAAAAAGAAAATATGTATATACAAAAAAATTATAAATTTTCATATAGGTTAATCAACTGGAACCAAGAACTTTGACTAATTTTTTATCTTCTCAGGTTCGTATTAGTTTGAGAGCACTTAGCTTTTGAAAAGGCTTTGTTCTTTTAAATCTAATGTAATTTATAAATATATAAAAAATGCTATGATGCTTTTTTTTAAACAATTTTAAGTTTGTTTAAATTAAATCTTTTTTATTTGATTAGCAATTTCACAAAAATATCAACATTTGTAAATATACCAAGCATTCACATTGAATCATTTCAAATCAAAGAAATTTATTGATATGCGATTTTATATAAAATGAGCATTGGAAGAATAGTAAAGTCCATAGAAATATTTTTTTCAAGGAAATTTATGTGAAGTGAAAAATCAATCCATTAAAAATTCCAAATAATTTTGAGTGGTTAAAAAATGCTACGTACATACTTCTATATTGAAAAGCCAAAAGAAGTACTTTTTGGTTTTATTCCTTTTTTTTTGTCTTACAGTCGTAAGAGTGGTTGAAATAAATTGAAAAGGAATAAGAACTTGAGGAAGCAGGATATGAGAATAATATATTTGTAAGACTCTCAAGACTGATGTGCAAGAAGAACTCCTAAAAAATAGTTTAATTTTTTTTTTAATTTAGAAAAAAAACATATTTCTTTCAACTATAGAATTACGTAGTACGAATTATTTTGCAAAATGATTTTTAATAATTTTCAAAACCTCTTATTCTCTTGCAATGACAGGTACACTTAGGCGTATACGTAATTTTTTTTGTTAATTATTTCGGCTCTCTACCAGAAAATGAATATTTTGTATATTCTTTCCAAGATTTTTATTTATCTACTGAAAAATAATATGATACGTTCTTGTGATTTTCTAAAGAAGAATATTTCAAAAACGAGAGCTAAAAGAAAACTTCAGATATGGATTAGAGTTCAACACATTAATGTTTCTGTTTATATTCTGTTTTGTTTTTAGGAGAAGCAGAAGGCAGAAGGCACATTCAAGATTTCTAGGAAATAAAAAATAAAAATCATTGCTCTCATCAAAATTTAATAAATTCAAAAGAAAAATATGCATCTCAAAAACATACATACAATCAATTTTTGATTTGCTAAAATAAGACAAAAAAAAAAGGTTGAAGGTTAAAAACAAAGACTCCATCTGAAAATTTTTTTTAAAAAAACCCATGTAACTTTAATTTAAGGAAATAAAAATTGTAAGCGCTTAAGCGCCAAATTTAAAAAATAGATTTATTTAACTTTTTCAAAATTTCGAATTTCAAAAAATTTGCTGAGCAATATTATTGAGATTTTAAGAGACCGTTGAAAACTTTCTAAAAATAAAAAACAACAAAAATAAAATTCTTTGTAGCAGGTGTGGTTAATGACGTGTTTTTGAAAATATTTTTTTTTTAATTTATATTACTAACGAAAGATTTTTTTTTATAAAAACCTTTAGAAACATCTTTGAGAGGAATAAGTTTTTATTATTTTTGAAGCTAAAAAAATAATTTTCTCCCCTAAAGAATAACTGGAAAACCCGAAAGTTTGAAACAAAAAAAAAATCTTTTTCGCATTCTTTCTTTTTGTAAAGCTAAGTCTCTTATCTCGACTTTGATCTCTTTTACGTATTGAAAAAATAGTTAATAGCTTAACAATAAGGCATTTAAGTTGCAAAAAAAATCCACAATTTCAAAGATTAATTTTTCTAAAATTAAAATTGGTTGAGAAAAGGTTAAATTTCAAAAATACCACAGTGCTACTTTTAGCTTCTTTTAACTCGCAAACTCTCACTGAATTCAAATAAAACCTAAAAGCTTTCATAATAACGTAAAATGTTAATATATTTCAGTTGAAATTACATCACTCCTAAAATTATACAAACGAAATGTTTTAATGGTTGTTAGTATTCATTGTAGCTTATCTCTTTTGAAGATATATTATAGGGTGAGTCACACATTTCTTGGCACTAGATACTATTCAATGTTTTGGCTCATAGATAATTGTAAAATTTGTGAATGAAAAAAGTTGACTTATGACAGGTTGCACGAACACAAAACGCTTTTATATATTCATTGCTTGCGGTTCTATCAACCCATTTTAATTGAAGTTTGACATCTGTCATATTACTTTCTCACTTGCTGTGGTGAATGTTTTTCGTTCAGTTTGAAAATGAAATGATAAGATTCTAAGGCTTGCAGCCCAGAAAAATTTATCAAGTTGATAAATTTCAAAAATTGTTTTTAATGGATTTTCTTGAGATTTTGAGGTTAGAAAATACAATCCTGTGAAAATCCTACTAAAATGAACTGTAGTGAACTAAATATTTTTACCAAGTTTATTAATTCAATGAAATGAATTATGTCATTGAATATTTAGTGATCATTTAAAACGCGGAGGGGGAAGGGGTGAGGGGGGGAAGAAATTGAGCAGAGTTTAGTTACGCGTAGTAAATGGAAGTTTTTTAGAAGTTTTTTTTTGCAGTTTTCGACCTTATTTCATAATTCTATTTACAATTGCATTGGTAGGAATATCTTTAATAAGTTTTATTCAATCAGGTGCTAAAAAATATGGGGTTCTAACATAAATCGTTTAGGGGATATTTTTATATAAAAATGACATTAACAAATGCACTTCATTTAAACATCAGTTTTAGATATTTATTTTTAAACTTCATTTTAATTTATTTGAATTACTGTTCTTCATTGTGCTCAAATTTCTAACTTCTATTTAAAGTGTAAAATAGTTAATTTTTTTTAAAAATTTAAATGCATAAATAAAATTATTTTTAACAAAATTATCTTTAGCCAATGAACCCATTAGAAAATAATATATAAGATATCTTTAAAGACACGTTTTTAATACCTACCTTACCCTAGCATTTTCACTATAAAGTTACATATATATATATGCATAACATAACTGTTCAAAATTTTCAAATTGCACAAACAACATAGTAGCGCCATCTATATATCTGTTTTTACCAACTTCCTTTAATGAGCAACCCAATTATTTGCTTTTAGTTATTAAATTTTAAGTCAACGCATAATATTATCTTATACCTCTTTTTCACACTATTTTTAAACTTAACTTTAGAAAAAAATTAGATATTAGTTTTAAAACTTTAATGTTTAAATAATTATTTTTTTTTGTATAGAAAATTTTTGTTTGTAGCTTTTTTATTTGTGGTGTGTGCGTGCGCGTGACTTTTAGACGCATTGGGTGAGGTAAATTCTAATTATTTTATGTTTTTTTCCTTTTTTTTCTCTTTCTCTCTTTCTATGTTTGTCACTTTAATTTTTTTTTGTTGAAATAAATAAAAAAAAAAATGTGAACGTAAAACATACACAAAAACTGTGTCTGTACTTGTCTCAAAATAAAGATACCATGGGGCCTGAAAAAAATCTGTTGGGGGCTGATAAATATAACTGTACCGAGGGTAAGCTAAATAATTAATTTTAGTTTTTTTTTTCTTTTTTTATATATTTTTTTTTTCAGTGTGTAAACTTGTCATTTTGATATTTATTTTTTTTTTGGTTGATTATGTTTTGTTTGATTTGTGATTTTGTTGATTGTATGTTTAAGTTTTGTTAAAATTTGTTTTAAGTTGTTGTTTGCTTTTGCTTTTTGTATTTTTGTATTTTTTTTATCTGAACAAAAATAAACTGCGTCAAAATAATTGTATATTTTTTATTGTTTGTTTTTTTTTTTATTTATACATATTAAGCTGAATATTATGATAAATGATGTTATAAATTATATTGCTGGTATAATTATATTAAAAATAAAATCCCCAAAAGAGTGATTACAGTTACATTGTCTTCGCTTAAATTGCATGTAAATGTGGACCCCTTAAAATGTATATTTATTATACCCACATCTTGTAAATAAATATATATATTGGTAAATAAATATTTTCAGAACGTACAACATATTCAATGTAAAAATTAAGTAAATTTTTTTTATTTAGAAAATATTTAATTTTAGTTTTATTTTTAAGACATGTAATAATTTAACTGTATATTATGTACATACTTATTATATAAATACTTATATATAAAGGGTGTCCTAACAAGAACGCAAGATTTAAATTTTAAATAAAACGCAGATATTTAAAAAAAATCGCGAATTCTTTATTATATCGTAAAGTAGACAGGATGAGGTTATGTATGGAGCAACACACATCGGGCAGATGGCCGCCGCGGCTTTGCTGGCACATACGGTATTTCAATAATGCAGCGTCCAATTTCCTCTTTTAAGGCTTGAGTCGTCGGCTTATTCGCATAAACCATCGACTTCAAAAAAACCCCAAAGAAAAAAATCCAATGGTGTTAAATCGCACGATCTACGCGGCCAATTCTGGTCTCCAAAACTCGAAATAACACGACCGGGAAATGACTGATGCAGCAATTGAATTGTTTCTCTGGCTGTATAAAATGTGGCGCCGCGCCATCTTGTTGAAACCACATCCCCTCCACATTAATTTCTTCAATTCTAGGCACGAAAAAATTTGTTATCATTTCACATAGTGGATTTAGAAACACCGATTTGCTAAGCTCGGTGTCGAATTGAGGTGGATGGAATTTGAGCGACATCATCAAGTACTGCTGTGATATTTTCGGTCAATCGACCTGGTCGAAGGCGCGTTGTTGTCTTTACATCAGTGACAGATCCAGTTTCAGCAAATTTTTCCATTAATCGCTTTACAGTTGACTCTTTTAGAGAACTATTGTAACCCCAAATTGATCGCAATTTGCGAACTGTAGCCGCAAAACTTTCACCATTTTGGAAAAACAATTTCACAATGAGAATGCGTTGTTCATTCGTGTAGCGCTCCATTTTTATTAACCTTATACCTTCTACTAACAAACAATAATAATTGTTCAAATGTCAAACAATGACACTTCGAATGGCGCCAAATTTAAATCTTGCGTTCTTGTTGGGACACCCTTTATATGAGAAATGTTAATATGTATTCGAGAAAATGTTTAAATTTTCTTTTTCAAATATGGATTGTTCCAGGGATAAATTCAAACAAATTCCAAAACATATTTTGTGAAATATAATCATCGGAGATTTAAAAAAAAACGTTCTCAGATTAATATTTTTAGGATTTTTGAAAGATTTTTCGATTTTTTTTACTGTGGAAATGATTTTTCATCTGGAATGAAAAATAACTTTTTGTCTTTGCTTACCAATATCGAGCACATTTTTCTCTTTCATTGACCGATGGTTGTCATAATTTTGACCGTGTCCACAACATTTGCCTTTTCGAATTCAGAAAACTTCGACAGGTCTCTCGATTTTAGATTGCTTGCGATAACGTTTCAGAGAATCTTATTTTACAGTACTAAGTTAGGGCTGGCCACTGGACGAGAGCAAGACGAGACTTTTGAAGTTTCTTCTTGGTTTCGTCAAAATGGAAAAATTTCAGTATCGTTTCAGTATCATTTGGATATGTCTCTTCTCGGTGTCGTCCTGGTACCAACTCAGAATTTCTCCAACAAAGCCTATTTTTATGAAAAAAATCATTTACATTAAAATATTCAGGTTTATGTTTTAAAAATTTTGAATGATTTTCATCAATGGAAAAACGACAGAGACTCTCGGTAAGTCTTTGTCAATTTGCCGCCAATTTACTCTCATATGTACATTTATCATCCTGCCTGCTGGATGATAACTGTCATGCCATGTAAAACCTTCTATTATTTTTAAAACTAGATTTTTCTTCTTTTTAATAACGAAGCTGATTTTGATTTTTGGTTATATGTACCTCCAAAAATAGAAGTTTAACTTTAAAGTGACAAGAACATTGAAAAAAATATACTTAACATAAAAATGTATATCTTAAAATCTTGAAAAAACAAAAATCAGTTTGACAAAAAATGAATTTTTCGAAAACTATTCGGTAAAAAACACTTGATATGAGCAAAACATTTAGTTGCCGTATTTTTTTTATGAATCTTAAGCCCTACTTTATAAAAGTATACCCAATTATTCACCCGTTTTTAATATTTTAAATTAAAATAATATTTTTTCAAAACATTCTAAAAATATTTTCCTTGATTCTGTCATTGAAATTGCAAAGGTTTACGAGAAAATCAAAAAAATATGATTCTCTGAAACGGTAGGTTCTTACCGTTTCTGCTCAGCTTACCTTCAATACCAGACATGAATATTTTATCCAAATTCTACTACCACTTTCGAAACTGATAAGTCTTTTATCAATGGCAGATAATATGAATTTTGGGGCTAAATAAACATTTCAGTATCAAGATTTTTCCTTTTAATGTGTTATAAATTTTGAAAAATAAAATTATAATAAAATTTAACTTAAGAAAAAATTTCACAAAAAAAATATCCACCCGTTTTCAAAATATTTAGTTTTCAAAAAATTATTTTCTTTTGAAAATTTTTATATCGCGTATTATAAGAACAACTTTCATACAACATTCATTTATTAGATGATCGAAAACGAACAGACATTATATCGTAATATATATCGTAATGTAAAGACTGATTAATATCTCGTTCTCGAGTTCGATTTTGGGGGAGATGGACAAAATCCCGAAAACCCAAATCTCGAAAACCAAAAACCCAAAATTCAAAATCCCGGAAACCCAAAAGCCCGAACCATTCGTCTACTGGTCAGATTCTAGTGTGAAATTTCCAGGGTAATTTTTTGAAGGTAATACCTCTTTCCTTAAAGATTCTCTTCAAAACTAAATACAAAACCTTTATTAAATTTTGTGTGCTTATCTCCCTTACACATTGAGAATTCTAAATAAAACATTGCTTTTGTAACTTTTTAAGTTAATTCAAAATTTAATAGAATATAATATGCAAATGCAAAGTGAAATTATTCATATAGAGAGGTTTGGTAAATCTTCTTAACACTAGCTTGGTTCTTTTTGGTTGCAATGCAATATCCCTGAAGACTCTGCATAACAAAGTCTACTTTTTCCAGCCTCAACGTATGTACGTAAAACCATTATAAAAAACATTAGAAAGAATTTAAAACTTTTTTTCAACAAACAAAATTTCAAACATAAAAAAAACACGAATTTAGGTTAATTCATTTTTGTCTTGCTGTCCATGAATCTGAATGTGAAGTTAATACTAAAAAAAAAAAAACATTCAAGAACCTTTTTTAAAACCAAAGTGTAATCTTGATAAAGATAGCGAAATCCCTGGTGAAATACATCACAAAACAAGAAACAAAAAAATTAGAAAAGGGGGAGAAAAAGATACATCTGACACCTGTGTTAAAAATGTAAAACCCCTCCTTAAAGTCTACATACACATTCAATTAAGTTTGTTCTCTGAGTTTGAGATAAAATTAAATCTCATTTCCTTGTTTCCTTATAAATTCTTAATTCAGGAAAAATGTAGCAAATTTTCACTCAAAATTAGGGGAAGTTGCCACTTATCTGCCATTTACACAATATTTTTAAATAAATATTTGTGTGCTATAAAATAAATTTTAAAAAATTTGTCAAAATTCAAAATGTTTTTTTTTTCCTAAAAAAAAATCCTCCATCAAAGTTAACTGTCAAATACAGTTCGTGTAAACACAGAGCTCTATTGTTCTTTTGTGAGGTTGTTTTTTTTTTGAACTCAACAATATAAATCCATTTAAATCGTACCAGAAAAAAAATCATTTTTCTATTTATTGAATTGAAATGTGAAATCGTAGTAAAACCATCCAGAGGAGAGACAATTTTTCAATTCGAATGAGCATTGAAGTGTTTCCATTACATTTATTTTTATTAGAAAAAAAAACTCGTGTAAACATCAACGGAATTGAATTGAAATGAATGTTAAAAAGGATGCAAATCTTGCTGTTGGTTAATATTTCTATTTTGGAAAATTAAGTCATCATTGTTTTTATGTCTACAAATACGATGAAACAGCTCTGGTTTTGATGATGATGTTTTTTTTAGTATAGGAAATTGAAATTTGAAGAAAGCTTAAATTCAAAAACCTACATTCTGATGAATTTTCGGAAATTAAAAAAATGAATAGCACTCAAAAAGTTTATAAAAAAGTATCTAACATTTTTGTATTCAAAAAAATTATAGAATATACTAATGTTTTCAAATCAAAATTCAAATCGTTTGAGCCGTTTCCGAAAAAAATTAATTTCCCAGAGATAGCATAAGAAGTAAAGAAAGTGAGCTTGACAATAGGTTCATTAGAATGTATTTTGAAAAATTCATTCAAATCGTTAGACCCATTTTTGAGAAGAATTGCTCGGTTAAAGGAAAATATACCAATATTATATTTGGGTGCGATTTGGTTCCGAAAATTGTATTACTTTTAAAATTTTTAGTTTTTTCCTCTTTTATGTTAAATGTTAAATTTTACATGTTAAAAAAAATTACGAACGATCTCTGGAGTTTTGTAAAGAACTCAACTTTTCTCTCCAATTGAAATACTTAATTTCTTTTCGAAAAACTAAGGCATTTGGAAAAAGATAACAGTGTACCATGTCAACGAAAGTAAGAGCGGAGCTTCTTAGTCTCGTTTTGGCCTTGGTGCTGACTTAACATTTTTTTCGATCTTTTGTGTGGAACAAATTAAAAAAAATATTTTTAAATTCACAAGTACCCTAGTAGGTATATTTAACGAATAGCATTTTTATTCAATTTAAAATTTCCAAAACCAATTTTTTATGGTTTTTTTCATTCCTGGCAAGACTGCAGAGAATCTCTATAAATTTCAGCCCATAAAAGCCTTGGACTTAAGTCCTTGGTATAGGTAAACACTGAGACACGAAATTGAGTATACACTAGACCCAATAGAGAACATATTTATGATAAGACCGAATTCAGGAAACCGCTGTCTCTTTTTTGAAAACTAGCTTCAGAATTTAAAGTATGTTTTTGAAAAAGAACCAGTCACTTTCGTGACTAAGTGTAGGTCCAAAATAAGACTGGAAGAGTTTTCAGTTTTTAAAAATTTATAACGCAACTTACTGATACTTCTTTGTTTTTTTTTGCTATCCCAAAATATAACAAATGCAAAAGTAGATCTCTTCTATCTTTGATTGAAATTGAATTCTAAAAAAAAAAAACATCGAAAAAAGCATTTAAGCGTCTAATTGCTGTGAAGATATTTTCTACTATTATAGTACCTACCTGCTGTTCAAAGAAATTTCTTCAGAAAAATTAATTAATTAACTCTAAATCACCGTTTCCTCGAAATTCAATAATCCTCTTTAGATGCGTGCAATAATCAGCGAGACACTTAATTCATTTCATTTCGCTGAAATGTTTTTTAATTAGTTATAGAGAAGGATTTTAACCAACATTTCGCCAAAAGCATTCTCTTCCACCCACTATTTTTTTTTTTTAATTCATTAAAAAGGTTTATTCAAATTAAGTAGAGTACTTGAAGATTGTTCAAATAATTGTCTGTTTGTCAAATTGTCTTTGCGCGAGTATTCAAATTAAATTCCTTAAAGCTAAAAATTTATCAAAAAAATATCAGCATTCCTTATAATTAAATATTTAAGGAATTTCTAGATAAATTTACTTCCCTTTAACAGTTGAAACCCCGAAATTTACAAAAATCTTTATTCTTTAACTGAATTTATTTTTTAAATCAAAACAAATAAAAATGGAACATTTAAATATATATTGGTACACAATCCTATGATATTTTCGGTACGCCTCCTTTGTCTCCTTTAACCCATATTTGCCATCATACCATTCCAAACCAACCCAATGCTAGTTTGATTCTACATGCAAAACATAAAAATAAATTTCCACATCAACGCACTCTCTGTGATTTTAACGAACCATGCATGAACAGCTTAACGAGGGAAGGTTTCCCCTCTCTCGTACTGAGCCTCTCTCCTATAACCTCCCACTAGAATTGAAAAAGAAAGGAAAAAAAAAAATACAAGATTCATTAAACTGAAATAAAAGAATTACCTATATCTCTTCCAACTAAACAGCTTAAACCAGCAACAGGCTTTGTACAAACTGACTATATACCAACCTATAATATAGGTAGAATTGAAACAACATGAACTTGGCAAATGACGTATGTATTGTACATAAAGTACAGAAACATGCAATCCAAATAAAAATCAGTACACACGAAAGGATAATAATTGTAAAGGCGAACAGCAAACTAAACACACCTCTGCGCGCCCTCTGTAAGCAATTATTGCAAGTGACTGCATCAGAACTTTACCTTGTCGTGGATGAGACTAGGTTGAAAATGATGACGCACTGATAAATTGTTACATGATGGAAAGTTTTGCAAAATGAAAATGCCGACCAACAAACGCAACGACCTACGCGACGCGACGACGGACGACAGGGTTCTATATTTATAGCGTAAGTCGCGTCGTCGTACGTTTGAAAATGTCATCACACTAATTAATCAAACTTTGCCCTATTCAGAGAGGTTATGGTCTTTGCATAACCTGGAAGAGAATAAAAGTTCAGGAAAATTTATAAACGAAGAGAAAATCAAGAGTGCCTACCTGTAAAATATATCTACTCGTACATATATATTATGTGATAAATTGAACATTAGATAAAAAAGAATACAATTTGTAAGAAGAAAGTTTATTGAAGATGACATTTTGTAGGAAAACTTTTGACAGAGAGAAATTATTTTCATTTTAACAAAATTGATCTTTTGAATTTTGTTCTTAACCAACTTTAATAAATTAGTTGTGTATAATAATTTATATATTGCTAACCTTTTTAATAATGAAAAATCAAAAACGCCCTCTACATTAATAACATTATAACCTCATTACGTCAATATCAACCTTTTACCTCAACCTCAACCTAACCTCAAACCCAACCATAGACCTTGCATTCACAATATTTTAATGTCACTGACATATTATGCAGTTAATTTTTAACACAACAACAAATTACTCATAGTCAAACAAACTGACTGATAGTTGTCAAGAATGCACGTTCTTCTCCTTTCTTGTGATGGCGCTGCGGCAGCGGTGGCGATGGTGGTAGATATGTGTCAAAATAGTTTCTTGTTTTTGTGGCGCATTTGATTTACTGCTGCGGTCAGGGTTAATGTTGCATGTTGTCATTTAATGTACCTTGGGTACATACATTACATGTGTGAAGGTAGACCAGGTGAACTTGTATTTAATTTTTATTTTTATCACAGGAAAGCTAAATTAAAAAATTGTCCTTTGTTCAGGGTTAAAACATATAATAAGTACCTATAATCCACAACGGTATCCGCAATAAAAAAAATGATAGAAACATGAAAGAGTTTTTAGTTTTCATTAAAATATTGATTGAATGAAACTGAATTTATGACATGAACATGAATTATATATTGTATAAGTGATTTTTGAAAGGTTGCATATTCGTGGAAAATGGTTGATTTGAAAAAAATTTACAACGCATTTCAAAGCTCGAAACAGTTACTTTGAAATACTCAAATGAAAATAAGCGAAAATACAAATCAACGGACCAAAATTTCCAAAATTCATAAAATCAAAACCTACAAAGCGAAAATTCTAAGAACTTCTACAGTCCCACTTACAAAAAACTTACAATCCAATGCCTTTGAATTTCCAGTGCCACACCTAGAAAAGTGCCGAATTCTTTAGGGAATTGTAAAATATCGGATACTTTTGAAAATGTTTGCCACTAGAGAATTCAGTTTCCAGCCTTGGTAAAGTACCGGATACTTAAAAAAAATGCCGCCCCAAATTGCCACCGCAATTGGCACCTAAATTTACGTCCAAATTTGCAGCCGTTTTAAAGAACCGCATTCTTGAAAATTGCCAACATAATTGCAAAACCCTACTAAGGAGCTGCTTACGGTATTTTGGTAGATCACGGCTGAAAACTTTTTTTAATGGAATTTTTTGTTGTGGATTTTATCCTTCGGATTTCCTTAACTTTGAAAGTAGAGGAGATGCTATAAATAAACTTCGCGTACAAAATGGCGGCTGAAGCATAACACTTTCTTGCAGTCACACTATTTTGTTTTTCATGTTTAAAATTTTATTTCAATCATAAAATTTCAGATGTGTGCTAAAAAGTTCTATCCTGAATGGTTCAGTGGTTCGGATTTATTTTTGAGCTTGAGAGCAAATTTTAAATTTTAACCATAAAAATTTCATTATTTTGGATTTGTTAAAACTCAAATTCAAGATATTAGTCAAAATTTACATTAGGATGATAGAGAACTCGAAACAAGAGTTTCCTGCAGCTCTGTCTGTACCTTGGCCTACAGCATAAACTACTCTAACAAATTTTTTAAAAAATTTGAACTTAAGGTTTTTAAGTGGTTCCCTTGAAGTGAAATTGAATTTTTCATCGTAAAGTTTCTCACAACATTTTGTGCAATGATTATTTTTGTTTTAAGAACATTGGTTGAAAGCATCTTCAAAATGTTATCTTCCAAAGTCTACCTGATTCAAAATTTGCATTATCTATATCCACAGAAAAGCAGACATATATTGGCTTTGATAAAATATCTTATGTCTGGCAGCCCTGGGCTTAGAGGTCTATTAGAAAAAAACTGTCCTACTATAAGTAAATCCTAATTGAAAAGAAAACTGAAGAAAAGTATGGCTTCCAATTTTCAGAAAGAAAAACTTTAATACACAATCTTTATAATTAAAAGAGGATCTCCGTGTTCTTCTTCTTAGTTACAATATTTTCTTATTCGAAGTATATTTTTTTTTTTGTGGATGAACAAAAAAAAAGTCATGTCTTTCCATATTGAATGAACGGAATCACATTCAACCAATCCTCCTATTCATATAAATAGAATGAAAAAGATATACATATATAAATAAAGTTAAGTCATACGTATAATTTTTGTAATGTCCTACTATAGGGTGTTCTGGACACCGTGCGTCTTTTAAGAACTACAAAAATAATTATTTAAATGCTGGGATATGTGTGCAACTGGCAGAAGGTTTCTTCTTCTTCTTCTTCTTCTTCTTCTTCTTCTTCTTCTTCTTCTTCTTCTTCTTCTTCTTCTTATTCTTCTTCTTCTTCTTCTTCTTCTTATTCTTCTTCTCCTTCTTCTTCTTCTTCTTCTTCTTCTTCTTCTTCTTCTTCTTCTTCTTCTTCTTCTTCTTCCTCTTCTTCTTCTTCTTCTTCTTCTTCTTCTTCTTCTTCTTCTTCTTCTTCTTCTTCTTCTTCTTCTTCTTCTTCTTCTTCTTCTTCTTCTTCTTCTTCTTCTTCTTCTTCTTCTTCTTCTTCTTCTTCTTCTTCTTCTTCTTCTTCTTCTTTTTCTTCTTCTTCTTCTTCTTCTTTTTCTTCTTCTTCTTCTTCTCTTCTTTCATTTTTTCTTAATCTTCTTAAGTTCTTCTTCTTAAGTTAAAGCTTGAAAACAAGATTTTTCAATATTGTAAGGTCCCTATAAATACCGCTATTTCAAAAACACCCTATATGCACCTGTATGTTCGTATTTATATTCGCATTTCTGAATAAACATATATGTACATCACAAAACTGACATGACATTTATAAAAGATCAAAAATAGAAAAGCATGTGCACGCACAGCAAACCTCATTCATGTCATACACATACATAAAATGTGTTTTGTGTCCTTTCTCTTCATTTTCAATTCAATAAGATTGAAATAGGCATATTAAACCAAGCAGCAGCGCAAGAGAACACGTAAGAAATATTATATAATAATGAAACTTTTCTTTTATTAATAAAAGAAGTTATTCTTGTGAAGTTCTTAGAAAATACTTATAAAGAAAATGTATTATTATCGTAGGTGGACTTATGTTTTTAATGCTTTTAAAAATAAAATAATCTCAAGAAAAGAAATGCAGGACACAAAACAATATTTTTAGTTAAAGTCTTATTTAATTATATTTTTATCGTTTCATTCAGGTTTTCAAAAAACAAAAGGGATTTTTCAATCCTTTTTTGATAATCTACAAATTTTTGAAAAATCAATTTTAAAAATATGGACCCAAAAAAACACTGTTTCCAAAAAAAAAAATGTGTGCAGTATAACATATTTTCAACGTTTTTTCTCAAAATCTAAAATTCTAAGGAAACGAAAAGTTGTTTTGTGCAGAATCCCTCAACCTCCAAAATTACGGTATTTAAAAAAAAAATTTTTAACCTTTTTTAGAAAATACCGAAACATAGATTTAAAAAAAAGAATAGCAGTATCTATGTATAGTCATGAAATTTTTTTTGTCAGGATGCAATTTAAAAATTGAAGTAAAAATTTGGTTTAGGATAACTTTGAAATTTTAGCCAATAGCTAAAAATCAAAAACCAATTATGGACCCGGTTCAATTTAGAAGTTCGTCAAATTTTCAAAAAAACAACCGTTTATTTATCATAGCCTCCATGACCTGGCCTATTACCATTTTCAGTTTGGATCATGATTATTGGGACAAACTGTATTTAAGCTTACCCTGAACAGAATTTCTGCCACCAGGACAAAAATGTAAACAACCACCGATTTCTTTGTTCGAAATTAAAAAAATTGAACGGCTTTGTCTCGGTAAAATCTAGAAATGATATTTTTAAGTGTTTTATTTTTAATCTGTCCCAAAAAAATGAGGGTCAAAAAGTTCAAAATCGATTGGATCGACCGTATTTTTAAATTGAAAAAAAATCACTACATTTTAAAATTTTAAATGTTGCGCCTTTTATATTATACCAATGCACTTCCAATTATTCTTATAAATTTCCAAATATTTTTATTAATTAGATGTCGGTTTTATTTCCACACAGCACTGTACATTGCAGATTCCTTACAAACAACTAAAAAACTGCATCAACGTACTGTCTATGAAAAAAAAATTATCTTCTACATTAGAACAATAATAAAAAAATATTCAGAAATAAAAAAAAAATTAACCATTCTCTGAGTCATTGAAGATTAACTCATATCATTTAAGGCTCCCATTCACACTGTCCGCATATAATTTACAATTTATTTGATCGGGACCGTATGAACAACAACAAAAAAAAAGAAGAACCCTTCTCTTCTTAATCATGACAAATCTTCGTTTCAGAAAAAAAGTAAATATTTTTCTTTTTGTTTTTCTATCAAGAAGCAAATAGAACAACAACAACAACACCAAAGTGAAAGATATATTTTCTAAAAGTTTGCAAGTATATGTTAGATACATAGCATATATATATATATTTATATACCTACTTATTGTTTTCTATATTAATTGCCAGTAAAAATTAATTTTCCATTCGAGGTTTTAGTATAGTCTATTATAGGTTTTGGTTGAAAATTCAAAACATCTTTACGTTATCTTGCATCACGGTGGTGTGGCGGAGTTCTAAGTCTATTTTTTTTTTCTTAATTTTATTTTGTATTTCGTGTGAAATACATATATTGGTGACAAAATATGTTTGAATATACATATATAATGTACATAATAAATTGAGAAATGTATGAAAGTATCTTCATTTTAATATTATGAAGATACTTTCATACATTTCTCTGAGCTTTATAATATTTTGATGTATTTTTTTGTGAGTTAAATGCCTGAATAGTTCGTTTTAATAATTAAAAAAAAATGCCAATATCTTGTACAAGTCGAATCAAAGAATTCAAAGAATTCGATGATAAAAAAAATACACGAAAACGTTCTTCAGTGTCATCGACTCTATCTAAAGTTTTAATTTTAAATGTTAGAGATTTATTGAAAGGAGCAGACATCCATCACGATCACGACAAACATAAGGTTAGACATTAAAATTCCAGTTAAAGTTCTTGAGTGTGTGATATTATTCTATATGAATTAAAAATGTAAATATTTATTTTTTGAAATAAGAAAATTTTCGAAATTTTGTCACAATGTTGCATTCATATAATGTATGCGTGTTTTTGGTTTGTTGAATTCAAAGCTGAAATTTGATATTTTTCAGGTTTTTGAGAAATGGTACATATTTTTTGAATATTAAAAAACTCTTTTTCGGCAAATCTTGAAGCTATTCAGCAAAGTCAGAAAATCTCAAAAACTTGACGTGGTGTAATTTTTGAGCCAGGATTTGAATTCAGCACACCAAAAAAGCAGAAATCTAAAACATTGAAAATTATCGAAGATTCGTGCTTCGAAATCGCTAAAAAATTTCATAAAGAAATTGGGAACGCAATCACCATCTACCAAATCAATCTTAATTGGTGATTCTTACTTAATTACTGAATAAAAGTTTTCAAAGAGTTTTGGAAAAACATCAAATTTGAAAATAATTTGATTTGTAAAAGTTTTGAATTTTTCAAAAATTTTTTATAAAGTTTCAAAAATCAGATTTAAATTTTGCAAAATTTATTTTTTTAAATATCTTGGTGAATCTTTCAAAATATAAAAACAAATTTATAAATAATATTTAAAAAAACACTTTTTTTATGTGTAGTGGTTATGAAAAAACACTCGAATTAGACATTTAAAGAGTAAAGGATTTGTTATTTTGAATGCAAAGGAAAAAGAAATTTAAAAAATTCAAAAACATGGCTCTGGAGTCGTCATGGAGGTTTGATATTTCATTGGGGAAACATCTTAGTGGATCCGTGAAATTTCAGCTCAGCTCAGTGGTCCAGCGACTTAGTGATTTGGGGGTTAGGCTCTCAGTGACTCGTGAGAACTCACAAAAAATCAATTCGTAAACTCATTTGATATATGAATTTATGGTTTCGCAACTTGTTGGCTTGATTACGGATTAGAAAGCTATAAGCGTCTTAAAAAGACATTGCTGTTTTTTAAGATGCAAAATAAATTCGTCTTTTTATTCAACCACTTTTCTGAAACCAAATCTTCACTACATTAGTTTCCAAAGTTGTAAAACCATCAAATCGACAAACCACTTAGTCACCAATGAGCCACTAATCCAAGTTCAAAGCTCAAGGAGAATCCATATACTGTTATTATTTTAAAACAAATTCGAAAACTAATTTTGTATTTTTTAATACATTACATACAAAAAAACAAAATGTGGTGCTGCCTGAGATGAATTATTGAAAATGTCAACGCATAGGTATTTGATTGACACATCGAAAATGCTGCCTAAATCTAATTCAAATACAAATTGATGGAAAACAGCAACCTTTGAACATATCAGCTTACTCCCGCACATCCAACCGCAACATCCTTCGTCGTCATACAAACTCTAATAATGGTTTACCATTCAATTTTCAATAAAGCGGATTGATGATGCCGTCGACATCAGTCGTCGCCGCCGCGCCGCCACCAACTCGCGTTGCCAAATCCACGTTGCAAATCAAATTTAATTGCAAAGCTCCATAAATGCAATTACTTTTCGAGGCTGTCATTTCAATCTGGAAGTCTCATAATATGTTGGTTTCCATCAAACCAGGATATTCGATTATAACCGCAATATAACATTGATGTTGGCATTATAACTTTCAGCTATTCTTATGCTTCTGTAAACTAAATACCAATTCCAGGAACGATGCCAAATTAATTGGAGAGGAGTGATGCCTCAAAAGAAAAATCGAAGAACTTATTGCCTTTCAATATCTAGATAGGTTTTGGCGTTCGTGGGTGATGCTCCCTAAAGCGCCATCTGGGTCAAAGATCATCAATCATGCAACATACAGCAATCAAACTTAATTGTTCGTTCCTTATGAAGTTTTTTTTTTATATTTTAACAAATCAGAAGTGAACTTAGAAGTGATTTCTTTTTAACTTTGATTAGTTTCTATTTAAGTTTTAAAATCACAAAATGCTTCTGTTAAAATAGCAAATTGAAGAACTGACACAAAACACAAGTTGTAGGTAAGTGTACATCCGTTTCTACGTAGGTACTATTCATTTCCGACTTCACGAGAATATTTTTCTATTTTGATTTTTTTTTTATCTTTGTAATAGATCCACATGGATATTTAATTCGATTTTATTTTATTTCTGAGATTTTTGTAATTCACTTCCGATTTTGTAAAGAAGCCGAAGGGCAGCATCAGCAGCAGCAAAAAAATATAATTCGATTCGATATCCGTACCTATACTACTTTATGGAAAATTGCAAACAGAAATAAAAGAGAGAATATGATTTTATGCAATTTGATTTCCGGCTTCTTCTCAAAGGAATAAATAAGAGAGATGGAATATTTATATAAACCACATTGCCAATCTCTGAGATAAAACTATAAAATGCAGTCAATTTATTTTTGAGGAGCCAGAGCAATGATAAAAACCTGTGGAAGCCAAGAAGTAAATAAAAAATGAGATTGAAAAAAAAATGACAATTTTAAACAATTGTCTATAAACTTGCTTTTGTTTGGAATGGTTAAACGGTTTATCAGGGAAAGAGAAAATTTTCATAACCTTGTTTAATAAAATGGAATAATCTGGTGAATTGTTTCTTTAGGTTTGCATCAATTTGGTGTCGAATTAAATAACAACTAACGTTCAGGGGTATGACTGCATTTTAGAAGTACAATTAATTATCTAAATCAAAATGTGATTTCCACCAATATTTGTCAAATGCTTTTTTCTACAAAATTTTGAAAAACAATTGAGTCCAGCGAAAAACGAGGCTGGGAATTGAACCCAGACTTCCAGCATGACACTATTACACACTAACCGTTATGCCATGGGTTACTTTAGTCTCCAAAAGTAGTAAAAAAAAATAAGCTACTCGAACAACAACCTTGGCATTGTCAACGATTTTGAAAAAATGAGCGTCAGTGGTTCGAAATTTTGTTTCCCTAAACTCTAACGGTTTCCCTTTAGAAAATAAAATTCAGTTTTTTAGAATTATTTTTGTATATTGGGTCTTTTGTTTGTGAATTGATTTTTATTTTATGTTGAATAAATTTTGATGAAGGATTCGTTACCAAAAAAGGCAAGTACTATTAGCTCGTAGCTCCCATAGAACGGTTTTTTGATTTTTGATTTTCTCAAAAATTATTTGTTGGAGTTCGATCAACACACACAACACTGGATTGATAAAATGATTAAATGTGTAGGCATTACAAAAAAAATGTACGGATATCCGTGACATTTTCTTTTTGAGAGAATTTTTTTTACAACTTTTGTTCTACGACCATTTTTTGTTCAATATGTTTTATGACTAGATTTTTTTACTAAAGATAATTTTTTCAGAACTCAATTTTTTTTGACAAACTATTATTTTGGAATTTTTATTTTTGACAAACATTTAAAATGTCTGTATTTTTTAATCAAAACGTTTTCGACCACTTTTTTTTCTTGCACAAAATCAACTTTGGTTTTTTTTTGTAGAACTACTTGACAACTTTTTTTTCTGACAAATTGTTTGACTTATGTTTTTTGTGAAGTTTTGTTATAAACATTTTTTTGATTGAATAATTTTTGAATATTTTTTTTTTTGCAATTTTAGTTCTACGAAATGTACTTTAAGGCATTGGCTATATAGTGAATATCGACAGAACCAATTTTCATTATATTTTTTTTATAGAAGATTTTAAAAAGTTAAAAAAAGTTTATTTTTGGATTTAAAAAAACAAAAATATTTTTTCAAAATTAGGTATTTCAAAAGAAAAAAAATGTTTATTTTTTTTAATGTTTAACTTTCGTTAATTTTATCTCCTTTTTGCTAAAAAATTTTGAACTTATCTAATATATTAGAATTAGATAAAAATGAAAATTAAAAAACATTATAAAAATTTAAATAAAAGTTTATTTAAATAAAAAGATATTGCAATTTTTTTTTAATTGTTAACTTCAGTTTTGAATCCAAATCTAGTTCCATTTCGGTATATTTTAGTTGAGTTACTGTAGGTTACATCTTTAGCACACGATACTGAAATTACAAAAATTAGTTTTCCTTGTCCAAAAAGTATGAAGTTCATGTTTTCTAATATTCGTAATTTAATCAAAATGACTTAAGTAGTTATTGAGCCAAAGAGGAATAATATCAATTACAGAAGCACTTACTCACTTTACCATTATTTACTTGTTATTTTTATAATAAAGATTGTTTCAGGTCCAATAATAAACGTTTACTGTTACTTTCAACCCTATTTTTTAGCCCCCCCCCTCAAAAATACCTTAACTTGTGATGTTTTATTGCAAAATAAATAAAATATATCCAATAAATAAATTACAATCGTGAGTTGAACGTTTAGTGTTTCACATCTTTATACCTATATACTTGTTTTTGCTGTTGTGTTGCTCTTTATATAAATTGATTCT
This sequence comes from Syrphus vitripennis, assembly GCA_958431115.1. Lineage (NCBI taxonomy): Eukaryota > Metazoa > Arthropoda > Insecta > Diptera > Syrphidae > Syrphus > Syrphus vitripennis. The sequence continues at coordinate 91,258,121 of OY288109.1, forward strand.
ATATAACTCACTATCTCTTTTCCTATATATTTTGCTTTCTTCTGCTTTATTTATACGTACATATAAAATGCCCTACATAAATTAAACATTTTCTGTACAAAACTGCTCGACCTCTTACATATTACATACCCCCCAAATAAATAAAGGGTGACTCCGAAAATGTTGCTCTTTTGTAAATTTATCGATGTTTCTATATAAACTGCCTGGTTATATTTATTTTTTTTTTTTTGTATCCTCTCTAAAATATTATCCTCTCTATATATGAATACCTCCTTTTTGCTCTGAGTCACACAATTTATATTAAAAATTTTTTTTTTTCCTATTTATTTTTTTTTATCTCGTTTTTATAATTTTTTTTTTTTGAGTTTATGAGTTGAATTTTTTTTTGTTTGATTGTTGTTTTGGTCATTCTGTTGGAAAATGTATATTTTAAAATATTTTCATTTTCCTGAAAAAAAAAACAGAAAAAACCCAACCCGTTGATTTTGTTGCTTTTGTTTAAAAAAAAATTATTTGTTGTTTTGGAGATTATTTTTTTTTAAATTAAAAAAAAAAAAAATTATTAAATAAATATATGAAATTTTTTACAGCACCAACCTCGCAGCTGGATTGAAACAAACTTTCAAAAACGAGAATGTATAAAATTCATACCCTGTCCAAAGGATACAGCCGTGTGAGTATGCAAAATAATTATATTTAGTTCATACATATAAACATTTTGAATCTTAAAACTTTGTTTTACGTATATATAAAGATTTTTAGGAACTACTCGTGTCTATATTGAGAGATTTAAGCCTTATTATTATTATTTCCATGGCATTAATGCGCTTTTTCACTTTAAAATATCTTCTCTCTATATACTTAACGTCATCGTATAATCTGTGGCAATGCCAGTGGTAGAGGAATAAAATTCTTTACAGATCCCGAAGCTAATGAGGTATATATTCCTCACAGTGGCAGGAAGTGGGTGAAAGGATGGTTTATTATTATTCCACAACTTTGTGGTGCTTGATGGTAAATTGGCTTAGGAATCTTGTGAAGATGAATCAAGGACAGAAACACACATCACACATACAATACCAGCAGCGTCATCATCCTCAAAGTGTTATAATTCATGAGCAAAAGTTAATTCTGCATAATGATGTGATGCACGCGGGAAAATATTCTGGTATAAAAGTTTTCGAAAATATTTTGCACGAATGCACAAAAGAATGGAAGGAAGTGCATGCTATGTTGAACGTGATAGTGAGATAAACATTTGCAGAGCTGTGTACATGCACATGGTTGATATACATAATTTTTTTTTGTTATCGCAGGAGAGAGATAATGCAAAAGGATTTGTTTTATTGTAGAGAACTATGAGCTATTTTTCTTTAAAAAACTGAAGTTTATCAATACTTGGCTCCATAATCGCATTAAAATTTATTTTGGAATTAAACAAGCTAAGGATCAAATTTTAATGGGGGCTTTTGAAAATCTAGGTTAATAAGATATAAATAATTATAGTGATTGAATTCAAACTTCAAACAGTTATACTGACCCAAATATTTGACAAATTGAAAATATAATTAACAAACTTGTCTTCTGTATAAAATACAAATTTACATAAATCAGTGCATGTATCTGACACACAATGAATTCCAATGTTTCTATACATTCTAATGATATGTTAAAAATTTTCTATCGAAAGTTCGTTCATATTGTCATTGAGATTTGTTTTAAATCATTGAAAAAGTCTTCTCCGTCGGACACGAAAATAGAAACAATTATTTGAAGGTTTAATTGAAACACCCCACTTAGATTTTTAACCTCAATTTCTTCAAGGGATGGGAACACTCTAAAAGTCTAATGATTCGATAAATATTTTTAAAACAAAAAAGGAACAAAACAAAAATATTTCTGATGGGGTAAAAATTTTACTCTCTAAACACTCTGCTTCTGAAAAATTCTACTTTTAAAACTTCTATTTCTCAAAATCGTCAGGGGATTTAAAATAAATTGCTTTAATTCTATTAAACTTGGACATCTTTTGGAAAATTTAACAACTCTAGCATTTTATTAAAATGGTAAACAGTCAACTCCCTCTAAGTCGAATTTTCACGGGATATCAAAACTAGTTCGAGTTACAGGGAGTTTTAGAAAAATTCGAGTTAGCGAGAGTTTTTTTTTTTTTACTGATTTATTGAATTAAACAAAGATAAATAAATAAATAAAATAAATAAAGCTAAGCTTCTTGCTTTTTTCGCTCATTAATTCATAAAATTAAAAAAAATATTTGTTCAACTAAGTTATTTAAAAAAACTTGGTAATTTTAGACTGAGTCACAGTTGCCTTGTTTTTAAAAAAATATTCTATTTTAAATAAACAATCTTGAATTTCATCCGGCACAATCCGCACGTCCGCAAATACGTATACACATGTGTATTGCAATTGGAATCTCACCCCCTTCTCTTTTCCAGTACACACACTTACAAGTTTTCAAATAAAGCACAAAATGGTTGAATGTTGTGTCAAACTGTCTTCTCTATATCAAATCAAAGTGTCCGAGTTTTAGCTTGCCTTGATGTTTTAATAAGAATTAAAAATAAAGAGTTGCGGCAAAAGAAAAAAATTTAACTTAGAGGGAAAGAAAATAGGCCAAGAATCGAGATAGTGTGTTGGAGTTAGAGGGAACTTTGACTCAGAGGGAGTCGACTGTAATTTTAAAAAAGGAACAAGGAAGAAAATTCAGTTTTATTTAAAAAAAACACTAAGTTAGCCCAAAACACTCGATAAAAAACAATAATTTAGCAAAAAATCGAAGACACCAAATGATATGTGATCTTAAGTACAATTTTTCAAAAATCGAGAAAGTATGTTTTTCAAAAAGAAAGAAATGAGAATACAGTTTTTGTCTCTTTTTTATAGAAATTCAAAAAATTCAGTGAAAAGTTACATACGTTACAATTTTTCCTATTGTGTAAAATTACCCCCCTCTCCCCTATTTTAAAAATTCCATTTAAACCATTTCGAGAGTAGTTTCCAAGAATAGAGTAGTTCGCATGCAACAAATGATTTTACTCAAACCAATTTTTGTACTTTTTTTCTTTTTGATAAGAAAAGCTTTGAAATTCCTTCAAATTCTTTAGATCCATTTTAGAGAAAGCCAAAATTGGCCATTGAACTCGGAAGATCTTAAGCAATTTATTTAATTATTCCCTTACTGATAACAACTGGCTATTTGCGGATATTACTAAAATTAATATTTATATATTTTCTTTTTTCATAAATACTAAATCAAAAAAATTCAGCAAAATCATTAAAATCGTTTCGAAGATTGACTTATTTGAAATTATAAAATATTTATTTTTTTAAATCAGTTCTAACACAGAGTTCTTAGAAACACGATGTTTTACGATTCCTACGCTTTTTCCCAACAATTTTTTTTAAACAAAACAAATTTCTTGCTTAGAATATTTTGAGTAGCATGAACGAGTAACGTGAACAAAGGAAAATAAAGGACCATTTTCTAAAAATCAATGAAATTAGAAAAGTACGTATACGCCTGAGTGTACCTGCTATTTTTGTAACGGCGTATGGTTTGACTGAACATGAAGCAAAGATGATCATCATGGCCAAAAAAAACAATGAATCTTACCAATAAATTAGTAAATTTTATTATTATCATGCAAAATGAGAACTAAACGAAAAAGTGAACTAAAACACAAATCATTGAATTGTACCCAAATGCATCTGACTTCATCAGTTTAAACACAACCACAGAAAATCTACATAATCTAATTTTCCGTACTGATTAGCCTGCTCACTTTCACCCACATTATACAAAAACAAGTAAAAATGTACAATGCCACTTTTAAATAATAAAATAATTAAAAACACCCTCGAGTCTTACATACATATAAAAATTGTTGCCACAAAATTAAATCATAATTTTTGCCTCATGTCGAACTTATTGTGTATGGTGTTTAACTTGTTTTTTTTTTCAACTCTTAAGGACACAAGTCTCAAGGGTTGAACTTAAAAAACACAGGAAAAGAAAGGAAAATAATAAAAACCGCATGCGCATGCGATAAAAAAATGAAAAAAAAAAAATCTTAAAAGTGCCTAACAGCGTGATTACATTCGAGGGTACTTGGTGTGCAGCAGCAGCTAACAGCTTTGTCTCAGCATACTTAGTAGTGCGAATGACAGAATTGTCGCACCGTTTCAAGGTGTGACAGAGAAAGAGTATGACAATATAAGATTACATGAAAGAAACAACAAAGCTTGCCAGTTGCCACTGTGCTTTAAGTATTTTTTTTTTTGCTATTGGCTTTAATGTCACTTAAGTTGATCTTATTTAAGTTATTAAGTTTAATTTATTGCAAAACATTCTTGTCTGCATATTTTAAGTTCTAAACTTATTTTCAAGTGACTCCTGGAGGACAGACATTACCTGTGCAAATTTATTTATATAATTTTGTGTATATGATGATTTTTGTTTTATCTGATATTTTTGAGAGGAAGCGTTTTCTCTAAAAGACAATATCGTATACATACTTGTATATCAATCTACTTAAAAGTTTAAGTAGATGTTTATACAGTTATTTATTTGCTAATGCATAAGTTAAACAAACTATTTGTTTTCTACTATGATAATGAGTAATTTTTGTTTTTGAAAGGTTGCGTTGGATAGGTCTGGTATATAAAATGGTGCTAAATTTTCTAAAAAAAAATATTTTTCCAATTTAATTTTTTTGAAATTGATGGATGATCGTAATTTTTTTTTTGATGCAAAAAAAAGCGAATAGTTCACAACACAAAAACATGAAAATTATTTTTTTTCAAATTCTCTGTCTACCAATTTTTCGGCCACCACCGCATATTACTAAGAAACATAAAATATGTACATACATATATTGTGTGCGTTTTGTTTAAATAGAAATAATCTGATAAAAAAATCTGTAGAAGCTTCTGGGTTTGTTTTATCATTTTTTTTTATTTTCATATAAAACCTATATACAAATTATTTAAGGCTTTTTCTGATTCTTTTTTTTAATTTCCAATATTTTTTAACCAAAAATTCTGTGTCCAAGAGCAAGAGCCATAAAGTGGATTTAAGATGTTTCAACTTTTCAGTAGAGAAACAGTTTTTTTTTTTTTGAGAAAAACAGATATTTTCGACTTAAAAGGTGAATTTTAACGGTGCTTGTCATATAACTGGATTTTGGATTTTGTTTTGTTTTGAGATTGCGACAAAAAATTTTATCAAAGAGGTACCTACTATATAATAATTTCAATTGACTGGGCCGAAATTCTAATTTCTGCTTTTCCAAATTTTGCTGTAAAAATTTAGCTTTTAAAAATTTTGTTTTTGAAGTTTCTGGTTTTGTGAAACAGAATGCTGTGAAGCATAATTCAGTTTTAAGAAAATAAAATTCAACAACAAAATTGAACAAAATTCTGATAAAATTTAAAAGCAGTTTAGCGATTCCAATCTCTATGAAATTGCCCGCAAGTTGGACCCAAGCGTGCATCATTAAATACAAAAAACTTGCATGTCAATTTTTTGTTCTTAAAATACATAAAACGCTTAAAACGCTCTTATAATTTTAGATTTTTTTTTTGATATTACAAATCATCTTCATTTATTAAAATAAACTTTTTTATTGGTTTATTTTCGAAATTCAAACAATGAATATTATCCCTTTTTAATATTTTTTAAAAATTCCCGTATAGTTGGTTATATTAGGTTTGTTCGTTGAACTTTACCCAGGGTTGACCTAGGTTTCCTTGATAACCCCAAGAGTTGTTAAAAAAAACTTGGGTTTTTCAGTTCTCAAAAAACACTTAAGGGCTGTCAATTGTTTCTTTGACATTCAAACTAGAAAAAAAAAATGAATTTTGTACTCTGTGCTGTAATAGTTTAAATTGAAATTTTTACCGATTTTTTTATTAAATTTATTTGTACTTAAATAATAAACAATTAACTGAAACACGTATATATTCTTTGGGGTTGGCCGTGGCGCGATGGTATGCGTGGTCGCCTGTCAACCTCACAGGTCACAGGTTCGATCCCTGCCGTAGTTCTATGTCATGTTTTATTCCATTATCATTGATCATTGTTGGGCCGCTGGTTTACTCGTTACATGTTGTTCAGGCATAACACTAACAACATGTGTTTGAGTAAATACTAGTATGCCCAACAAATATGACAATGAACAAAATAATGTGAATTATAAAGGGACATTGATATAAGCCTTGATTTTAACTTTTTCGTCCTCTGCCAATGATTTAGCTCGGCCTATTTTTACTGAAATTATCTTAAAATTACTAAAAGACATCAGAAAACATTTTTTTACACCTACCTGCTTCGACTTATACACGAAAACTGGAAAATAGAGGGGGGCGCTATTCAAATAAACCAAAATAAGACAAAGCTCTGCACAGTGAGTTCAAACAACATAACAAAAAAAAAATTAACGGGACATTTCCAATGGATGAAATAGCTCACCAAGAGAGAATGTAAGGAGATGTAAAAAATAGTAAAATATTTAGTCCTTACATATTTAGAGACTCGAAAGATAAAGAGTTTGTTTAAGGTACATTGGGGGTGCTATTCAAGTGAGCGGCACTGTAAGACACGGCATTTTCTCCGCTTTAGCCCAGCCGCCAACCCTGGAGATAATATCTGAGACAACCACCACCTTCAGTCTCAGTACCTCGTGCCACATACCTTTCCGTACACCTTTCCCTTCCCATCCCTATCCTTCACGCCCGCGCTGCTTTACCTCAACTCGCCACAGCAAAAAAACCTAGTTCTACTTCAGGGCGAGTTCAGGGTTAATCTAGGTCTAAAAAAAAAACACAGAATTTCATTGTCAGGGTGAGTTCAGGTTTTTCAAAAAAAAACTTTCACACAAAATTCACCCGGCTTCAGGGCTCAACGAACAAACCTATTCTTAAATATCTAAAAGAGCTGGTTCGTGCGATCTATTCGTACTTTGATCGAAAATTCAACGTAGTTGAACCATTGAACATGCAGGTGATATTATTTTGAAAATATTATAATTTTGATGAAATTCCTTCCTAAAATTTTTTAAGTTTTCTTATTTTGAATATGCTAAATATAACGAAAAGAAAGTTTTCCAAAACATCAAAAACCAGAAATGCGATGCGGTTCCGATTCAACTGAAACGCAGCGAATCAAAATTAAAAAAAAAAAAAAACAGAAATTTTTGTTGTGTTTAGGTAATCAAATGAATTTTCGATAACAAGCCATCTGGTGGCATATAGTTGAAATAAACATGGTTTAAAATTTGTTTTTAGAAAACAAAACTAAAATGTTACATTTGAAAAAAATTGTGAAATTTTGAAAAAAAATGTGACCAATGAAATATTTAAAAAAATATATTTTCCATACATGAAAAGTAATGTGTTGTGTTTTAATTGGATATTAATACACTCATACGAAAATGAGAGAATATGTGAACTTTCAAAACCGAATTAAATAAGTTAATGTATAATAAGCAAAATCCAATAGGAGTGAAGTCAAGATTTATTTATTAACCTTTTTAACAAAAATAAATAGAAAATCTAATTTGAACTTCCGTTTTTTTAGAACGAACCAAACGATAGGTAAAAAATTGTTCAATGAGGGTGCTGCTTTGTCGAACATATAAAATGTTTACAGTAGACTCTGAATATTTTTTATACAAAGCAACAATCAAACAATCTCATGACATGTCAATTTCTATAAATTATTTCAACTGAGTTACTTCAAATGTCGCGTTTTGGAAGCAATTTTGAATTTTAAAATTTTCCATCTGCCAAATCATCAAACGAAATTAATTTTGGTGAAAAAACAGTTCACCAAATAAATAAAAATATTTCATCTCAAATGACGACTTAATTCCAGCGAACAATAAAAGTTTATTTTTGGAATTTAGTAGATTCCTTTTTCCAAATTATGTATGTATGTACCTGTGTAGGCATGTACCTTAATGCTTGTTTTAACGATCAAATAATGGGTCTATCCGGAAATGGAAGACATACAGAAACAAAAAAATCCTTAATTTTAGCCTTTCCCAAGGCTGTTGCCTTAAAATATTATAACTTGGCGAAACGACAACAAAATATAGGTTTAAGGCATTTCATGTTACAATGCCACAATTCACAAGTGCCAGTATCTATATGTATATGTATGTATATCGTATGTAGGAGTAGGTATTATGTGACTTCTAGAGCAATTGCCCCTGTTTATGTATACAAGTGTATGTATTTTAGATAATTGCTTTTTTAGCCTGAAGCTCTGTTGGCAGAATTTCTAGACGTGATTATTGTCTGCAGGATTTCGTGTGGTTACAATAATTAAAGAGGAGCACTTTTAAATGTATATAGAGGAGATACACGAGCCGAACAGTGTTTGTGGTTATGCGTCTGTATGATAGGAGAGTTGGTTAAATTTTAAATTGTTGTTCACAAATTGTTTGAACACATGTAGAAGTTTGATTGAATTCCCCGCGGGATTAAATCAAATAAATGTATGTAGCTACCTACTTATACACAATTCTGAGATCACAAAAATCATTTTAGAAAATATGAATATTAAATTTTAAAGCCTTAAAAAGAGATGGGGAAAAATTATACGGTGCTTTGACGAAGTGATAATGTAATGTATTATATCTATACATAAATTAAAGAAGTATCAAAAGAAAACGGGTAAGTAGGACAGTAAAATTGTGAAATTTTATTAAAATTGGTTTTGGGGGTTTTGAGATTTTTGTCTTAGATTAACAGCCTACTTTAGAAGTTCACATTTTTTTCAATTTTATAATTTTTATAAAATAAAATGAAGAACCATAACCTACGTGATTTATACAAGTGACTTGACAACTTTTAGCCAATCCTTTGTGCGTGTTATTGTAGGAATGTGGGGGACCTACAATTTTATGCTGAATCTAAACTGTTAGGGTGGGAAGCACTCGCTTCTTAATAGCTGATACTTTTGAAGAATTTGTCAATTTTTTTGCAAGAGGCAGCTGTCCATGAAAAAACTTTTATTTCTTACGATGGCCGAGGCTGGGAATCAAACCCAAAATAAAAGATATTACAATCTTTTTTTTTAGATATTTTTTAAAACAAATAGCACATTTTACTATAGAATGTGGGTACAGACAGAATTTGACTTTTTGTTGTTCCCAGACAACTATTTTTTTTGAAAGAACTTTTTTGGATATTTTTTTTTGACAGTTAATCTTTATAGCAGACTTTCGTAAAATTTGTATTTTTAACCAAAATTTGTTCGATATTTTTTTTTTAAATCGATTAAAAAAAGTTTTATGAAGGATAATTTTTATGGAAACATTTTTGTTGTTTCTGAAGTTTGTTTTTCTTATTTTTATCCCGAAATTTAGAACCTCCTTGGAACCCACAAAGAAACTTTACTCGAAAAAAAAATAATATTTTTATTGACACCTGCCTCTCGACTGACTGCGCGGGACAATGGCCCAAAAATGGCACACGACTTCTAAAGATTGAGCAAATCTTATGCACGTAGGTTCGATACCAGTGGTAGACAGTTTATAAAATAAAAAATTGGATTAAAAGTTTAGCACCACAGGTAGTCTGATGATTGTCTGTCAAGCATGAAATAGCTATGTATAACTCCGGCCAAACAAAATATAAACGAATTAAAAAAAAATGAATTCGTTAAAACAATTGGTGGTAGCACCTTTAAGTTATTGTTGTTGTTCACATATTTAATGAAATTAACCGAATAAAGAATGGTCAAGTCAAATAAAACTGACATTCTATGTATGAATAGTACAGCAAAAATTAATAACAAAAAAGCTACAATGTTTCTTAAGAGCATTTCTCTTAGAACCACTTATTCAGTGCGGATTCAAAGTTACCGCCGAGTTAACTCACCAAATATGATGATTTAGCTCTGTGTTGACTTCAAACATTTTTTTGTTTTCCTATCTCATGAGTTTTGTACGTACATTTTCAAACATCCACAACTAGAAAATAGCTTGTGGAGTTAGCTATCGGTTATTTAATTTGTAGGATTTCTAACGTTGGTTTAACTCAGCACTGAAAAACTGGGCCTTAGAATATAAAATTAAGCTGGTTCACAATTTTTTTGACAAAAAAAACACAAATTAATTTTACCTAAACTTTTTAATGGATTGAATTCAGAATTTGTATATCACGTTTAAGTTTTGGAGATATTGCATTTGAAAAAATTGAAAAAAACTGCATCAAAAAAATTTTGAAAATCATAGCTTTTATAATTTTAAACTGATTTCTAAAAAAAAACGTTAAATAATGCGTAAATTACGGTTCCATGTAAAAGTTCTGCATACTTTTAGCGGTATTTTGGAACCGTCTTGTTTGCAGTTCATTCCAATTTGTCAAACTAGAGCAGGATTTCAAAAAAAAACACGATAGAGTTGAAGTTGGGCTGCCGTTGATTTGGGCTTTAAAGCACAAAAACATACATACATATATACTGCTTAGTATTCAATCTTCCGCCGCCTATAAAGTGGTGTAATCATCATCATCGGCTCGTTGCGCATCCCAAGGCTTCGCCCGCGTATTTCTTCTTCTATATTATAACGTGGCGTAAAGTATTTTTTAAATCTTCAATTTTAACTTTTGAAAACGTAGCCAAGACTATGGAGAAACCGAAGCGATTGTGCTGTGATATCAAATATTCACTATACATACCTTATCTCTCCAACACGAATTAAAATAAACTGTATAAGAATTGAATGGAAGTGCAATTAAACTTTAATCGCATTATTTATACGACTTATAATTGGCTAAGGAGTTTTTTAATTATGTAGACTTTATTGATTCAAAATACGCTTATGTGGCGTTGATAATGTTTTTAATTAAATTTTCAATTCGAGCTAATTTCGTACCCTCGCAATTTCCATACACACCTAATTATGTCAAACTTTTTAAACTACAAACAGTCTTAACTTAAAATTTTTCTTCTATGAAATATCAAAGTTAAATTTAATTGACCGCGATAATATGGTATTTTGAAATTTAAGACTCACCAATGATGTCCATCTTTATGTTGTTTTTTATGTTAATTGATTCCCCTCTGAGGCAAACCTTATAACAATTTTCTACGAATTTTAATTCAAATTCTTCATAAAACCATCATAGGTAAAAAATATCTAAGATATTACAAAAGAAAAAACTCACCTTTTCCAAAATGTAATTAAAAAACGACGACAAACAAGTGTTTACAAAGGCCTTGAAAAATCTAATAAAATTAATTCACACAAAGTGATGTGCCAGAGAAAAAAAAATAAACATTTTTATGTGAGTTTTTTTTTCTGGTGATATATAAAAATTCCAACGCATTTTTTTTTGGCACTTCCCTTTAAGGACTCGACTCACTTCCACCATATGAAAAGAAAGATACCTTACAAAAGGATATTTTGTTCCTTTTAAATTTATTTTTCAACGTGAAATTACATTCAGCACTCCCGTGTAATTTATTCTTTTTCATAGAACTGAAAATAAGTCCACGATTTGAAGCCGCCCCCCCATCACAACCAACCAAAGAAATTTCTTCATGGAAGTACAGATAACATGCCTAACGGTACCCTCTAGTATCTGTGACATGAAAATATATATAAAATATAAAATTTTATATTATGTACAATAATAGACAGATGAATGAATAAAACCTTTTTAATTACAATACATTAACAGTGTTCAAAAGATTTTGCTTTTTTTTGAAAAATTTTTGTTGACATTTAAAAATAAACTCGATCCAGGGTATTTTTGAGATGGTTTTAATTTAAATAAATTGAGTGTTGCAAAAAGAATTACGCTGTTCCTTACTACAAGAAAAGAATTGCAATTGAATTTGAATTTCTGTTGGATTTGCATTCTGTGTTGTCGGATCCTTTAAATGCAATGAAGTGAATAAGGATATCAGTTTGCCCTATTCGTCTTACTCAAAGGCATTTTCTGTAATTCAATTATTAGACATTTTTTTTTTGTAAAAGACACTTTTCTTTGGAAAACGTTGTCGTTCTGTTCAGCCAGTGAGAAATGGTTTGGTGCATGATGGAGGAAGAAATATCTAAGGAATTTTCTACTTAAGAGGAAGCGAACAGCAGTTGTTTTATAGTTGGCAGTTTGAAGACACACTCACAGGATGAATTTAAGGATGTAGGTTAGAAATTTTGTACGTGGCAATTGGTATGTGAGTTCGAAATTAAGTTTTCAGTAAATTTACTTATACGTTTGTATATTTTAAAAGCACGTATTCTTATTTCAAGTGAAGTAATAAAAAGATGTTCTTTTTTTTCATTTTCGTTGCATTGCATGATATGAGTAAAATGTTAAGATACTTAATGGGGGAAATAAATTTGTGTAGAGCATGTTACTTATCATGAATGTATGTAAGTCTAAAAATCGACCTTTTTTTTATAAAAATGTTAAAAAAAAAATAAAAACGCAAAAACAAAATTTTCAAAAAAATTTAAGAAAACTGTTGGGAGACCATTTTTGTGTTTAGAAACACCTATAAATTTTTCGTTTTTTTTAGTGAAAAAAATATTTTTTGGAAAAGTCAGAAAAAAAATGTACCACTGGATCGCACGTACTTAGATTTAAAGTTTGAGTTCAAAAGCAAATTTATTTAAAAAGAATCAGAATATCATACTATCTATTTAAGTCGCAAGTAAAAATATGAAAAAGCCTGAAATTCCTTATTTGAATTGATAAATAAGCCCAAAAAAATTTAAGCTTAGATTTATTTAACTGAAGATAGGAAATTGTATCATAAAAACACAAATTTTTGAAAAAAATAATTTCGAAAATCGTTTTTTCCAAAAATATTTTTTAATGTACCTACATGTATAATTTTGAAGTACTTTTATAAAAAAAAGTTGGTATATTCACATTTTTAGTATTTGATAAAATACACATAAAACAAAATAAAAAAAATATTTAATAATTTTTAAATACAAAATTTGATTTTATACAAAAACATTTTTTTGAAAATTGAAAAAAAAATTCGTCGAGATCCAGCCAATAGTTTACGAGAAAACCAAAAATCCGTTTCTATGGCAAGTACCGTTATTTTTGGAGCTAAAAAAATCTAATTCTCCTCTAGGCAATCTCCCCAAAACCTTATGTCGAAAGTGTGAAGAAAGTCGCGTCAGTAATTTAAGCTGTAGGTCGAGGTAGAGACAGACAGAATAAAAAAAATCAATATTTTTGTCACTTTTTTCAAGATAATATCAAAAACCATATGGTCCTGAATTTCAAAAATATCGAAGAATTCCTTTTTAAAACCTTTTCGAAAACTGTAATGTATTTTTGTGTCATCTCGAGCGGCGCACTGTGGCGCCTTTTGGCAAAAGTGCTTGCAAAATTCAATTTTCGCGTGTGCTAAAATACCAAAACTAATTTTTTTAATGGATTAGGAATAAGTGGAAGCTTCAAAAACCGAAAGAAATTTTAAAATCGGTTGAAGGATTCGGATGATACAGGTAGTCAAAGTTGCCTTATTTTTAAAATCAAAGAAAAAATTTTTTGTTTTATGAAAAGTTTCAGAGTTTCGGTGTTAAAATCTAAAAAAACTTCCTTAAAAATTATATTTTTTTTATTTGATCTTATAAAAAGGACTATTTATATTACAATTCTGATCCATTTTTTTTTTTTTTTTTTTTTTTTTTTTAAATTTTGAAGATTTTCGAAAAGCTGTTTTTGGCTCATTTTTGTGAATTTGAGTTGGGTTATAAAAAAAGCTTTGAGAGGCTTCGGTCAAGACTCAACGGAAATTTAATCTTTCACTATTTCTGAATATTTACTAAGAAAATCAGCTGCGGCTTTTTGCACCTTTGCGGTTTAGAGAGATTTTATTAAAAAAGGTCATTTTTTTCATTAATGGCTTTTTTTTTATTATATGCTTAAAAATGCAACTGGTCATAAAAAAATTATTTTTATATGAAAAATTGTATTTATTTTTTGACTACCTCTAGTTTAAAGGATTAAGACATGGGTATGGCTTAGGTAATATTTTTTTATGATCAGGTAGTTTTCATGATTTGTAAACAACTATTCATTTTTATGACAGATCAAGTACCTGTTGTATTATCCTTTTTATTTAATGCAATAAGAATTTTAGGTAAAAACACATATTATCATGACAAAAGAAGTATGTATATAAATTAAAAAAAATAGTTTAATTAATTAGTTATAAAGCAAACGCGTAATTGATAAGTCATAGACACTTCGAGTATTTGTATTTTAACAATTAAATTAGTTAATAAAAAATGGAAATTTCCTACAGTGATCTAGTTGAAATTTTTTTCGATAAAAAGCATAAAAAAGAAGAATTCATCATAGCTGTAAAAAATAAATATAACCTTTTAATTGAAAATTGGTCACTTGAAGGAACAGATAATTTCGATAAAAAATTGTCATCATTTTACGTAAATGCTAAGTCAAAATGGAATGCAGCCAATAGATCGAAAGTCAATTTTTTAAAGAATAATGATTGTTGGTTATCAAATCTTCTTTGCATTGATTTTGAAAGAACAGAAGAAACGGATAATTTACAAAGTACATCAACAAACTCTAGAGGAAGGCCAAGGAAATCTATAACGGAGTGCTCGTCATATACCAAGAAACAGAAATTGATCAATGCTACTGACGACATCACCACTGGAAATCTTTCAACAGCCTTAGTTATAAAGTATAATAAGGATCATGAGAAGCAGAAGGCCGATATAATCAAGGCAGTATCAGTAGCAAGTCCACTAAGAGTTAAAAGGATTAAAGCAAGCATTCGCACTCCTCAAAGAGATCCTATCAAGTATGAAAGTGCAAACGCCTTAGCCTTGTTTATGGATCTGGGGCTAACAAAAGAAAAGTATGGCATTTTAAGAAGTTCCTTAATGAGACACAACGTAAATGTTCTCCCATCTTATAAGACCATAACACTCACGAAAAAAGCATCAGTTCCAGATAATTGTGAAGTAACGGAAACATCTGCCAGAGTCAGCCTTCAAGACATCTTGAATCACACAACAAGAAGAATTTTGGAAACCAAGAGTGAACAGGAACTAATTGGACTTCCAAGAAGTCTGACGTTACAAAGCAAGTGGGGCTGTGATGGATCATCTGGACAAAGTGCCTATAAACAAAAAATAGTAACACATGATGGTGAAACAATAACGGATGCAAACATGTTTATGGCTTCAATTGTTCCCCTGAGACTTAAGTGTCCAAATAGTGAATATTGGAAAAACCCTCGCCCATCATCAGTTCATTTCTGCCGACCAATAATGTTCCAGTATGCAAAGGAAACTGCAGATCTTATAAGGAGCACAGTGAATGAAATCAAAAGCCAAATCGCTGATCTTCAACCTTTTGAGAAAATGTTGACGGTTCGAAGTTTGGAGTTTATTCAATGGAAACAACAAATTTGCTCAAAGAAAAGTATCCCGAAAAGCTTCTTACACCTACTCTTCATAAAATTTTGGCTCATGGCCAAAGTATAATCGAGTATCAGTCGTTACCAATCGGAGAACTGTCAGAAGAAGCTCAGGAATCCAAAAATAAGGACTACAAAAAATATAGGTACCAAAATACCTGCAAGGTTTCAAGGATGCGGCAGAATGAAGACCTATTTAACATGCTTGCAGCCTCATCGGACCCTCTTATTTCTTCGCTAAGGCATGTTAGAACTGAAAAAGACCTCAAAGCACGATACTCTCCAGAAATGATTAGTTTACTAGAAATTACCTCGGACTTCGACGAAAGTTTCCAAGAAATCTAGTTTTTTGTTTTTATTTATTTTTACTTACTTATTAATTTATTTATTCTTCACTATTATTATTAAAATATATTATTGAAATAATTTGTTATGTTGATGTGCCACTAAATAAAAACCTTAACCTTTTTGGATACATTTTTTTTTTTTTTAATATGAAATTCTGGAACACCCTGTAAAGAATTTTTCTTAAATTTTATTATTTTAAAGCATTTTACATACTTTCTCTATACCTTGACTTAAAATGTACCACTGAAGTAGTATATTTTCACTCTAAAGTGCAGCAAAATACTAAAAAAAAGGCTTTTTATACACCAGCAGAAATATTTAAAAAACTTATTTTTTGTTTACTTTATGCACCACTGTGACTTTGTTTGACTTTAAGACACCCTGTTTTTACTTCAGTTATTTGCTTTTGGTAACTTTTGAGGTAAAATATTAAGTTAATTTCCTATGAGAAGAAAGTCGTATTTTAGCAGAAGATTCTGAAACACCCTGTAAATATTTTTTCTTAAAATTCACAAATTTTATAGCCTTGGAAATTTCCTTTAAGTAGAAAAAAAAATTATCACGATATCTGTATTCGCTTAAGAGCTATGATTTTTGCAACCAAAAAAGTCAATTGGCGCCACTGTGGCGTTTCAGAATTTTCTTTAAAATAATTTAAAATTTAGGAATTAAAAAAAAATGAAGAGCACATCGCAGCACAACAATTATTTTATTTTGAAAATCCAAAATGGCGGGACTGCCTCCACGTTTGTTTAATTTCCGTAAATCTCATTTTTAAATTAGAAATCTTTTTTATGGTTTCAGTACGATTAGGAAACAAAAAAATCAATTTCTATAAGATAAGCGTTATTATTTCTTTTTTCATCATTTTTAAACACAAAATAAAAGAAATGATGTGAACTAAAATTGAAAATTAATTATACAAAGTTTGTGTACGGTAGCTCTCATAGAATTTTTGAAGAATAAAATGACTTGGTTATATTATTTTCCATCAGGGACCTACCTGTGGTATTTAATAAATTGCAAAGTATCCCTCTTCAGGGATTGATTGATTACAACAAGGTCATTATTATGATGACATTTTTTTTTATCTACAAATAAATTCAAATACATAGTTTTAAAATTAATTGAGGTAGCGCTATAATAATTATTTATTAGGTAAAACTTTATAGCAATAATTGTGGAGGTATTTAATCACCTTAATTCGTTTTCTCATGCCATTAAATTAATAACGAGATTTAACAACTCTATCAATAAAAGAAGATACTTATTTCGGAGTTAAAAATCCCTCTCTAAGATATCTCGAGTTGCAAGCAAATATTATGGTATAACTGAATTTTATCCATGAAAATGTTCGTCTAAATTTTTTTTTCTAAATAAACTTTGTAGAGACAAAATGTCGCAAAAAATTTTTTGCAAAAAAAAATTGTCAGGAAACAACCAAGAACAAATGTTTTATAAAATGCCAGAAAAATTAGTCAAAAATAAATTAAGGAAAATATGTTCGTCCTTAAAGAATAAATTTCAAAAAAAAATATTCAAACAAAATTTGGCCGAAAAAAAATTGTCAAAAAATAAATGTTTGAAAAAATGTATGGGAATATGACATTGGATTTTTTTTTGAACATTTATTATTCGGCCAATCGCCATACTTAGTTTGGACCGTGATTACTGTACTTTAATATTAAAATAATAGAGTACAGTTTAGACAAATACTTTGTTCTTAACTCTCCTTGAATCAATTTAATTTTATTTTATGACTTTTAAATATTTTTTTAAACAACTTCTTGTTTTTTAGAACAAAATTTAATTCAGAGGAAATATATTCAAATGTTTTTAACAATATTTATTTCTGGTAATACACTAAGTTGAATTCTAACTTTAAATAAAATTCATTTGAAAATATAACTTAACCGCATAGGTTAATAATTCGTCAAAAATGATTGGTTAAAACTTTTCAACTTATTCTCATAAATTTGAAGAGTCATTTCATGAGTTTGGAATATTGCTGATTCAATTTCCGTCTTTTACTAAAAAGCGACATAACATAAGTTTCCAACTCAATTTCCTTCCATCAAATTTTGCAAAAAAAAAAAACCCAGAACATGATGGTTCTTAATTAATCCATCAGATGAAAAACACAAAAAGAAAAAGTAAAAAAAACTTTTTCCCAGAAAATTGTATCAGCTCATAAAAAACATACATAAATAGAGAAAAACAAAGTTCGTCAAAAATATATTTCATTTAAAGTTTGAAATACAATTTCGCAGACCACCCGCATCGCTATACGAGGTTCGCCTTGTTTCTCACAATACAATTTCCAATTCCAATCTACCCCCCCCTCACCTCTCCCCCACCACATCAATCAGCAGAACAATTTGGTCCTCTTTTAATTTGTGTCCTCGTTGGCTTGTCATTATTTTCATCTTTTTTTTTTTTGTCTCTTGTTTTACAGATGCTGCTGTGGACAATCCCGCCCAACACATCAAGTTATTCCAGGCATCGAAGTCGGCTCCCCCGGTGACTCTTGGCTGCCTTACAAACACACCCGCGCCCAACCCACCGACGCATATGGAACAATCGAGTTCCAAGGTGGTGCTCATCCTACAAAGGCTCAGGTGAGTGTTGTATTATAGACTTGTCGGCCCTTCATGTTAGCGCCAACTGACATCTGACAGACAATATTTTCGAACATATGTAATTTGTAAACATTTATATTTCTCATGACTGAATTTTGGGCATCGTCCTGGTCGTCCTTGTTGGATCGTATATTCGAATCATGTAGTATGTGCGACTATCGTTCGATACAAGGCCCGAATTGCTGGTGCAACTATTCAACAAAGAATGGAACCTAGAACTGCCAAAGTTACTGATAACTGTTCAGGGAGGCAAGGCGAATTTTGAACTGCAACCGAAGCTGAAAAAGGTAAGATACATGACATAATTTTGAAGTTCTGTAGTTATATCTAGTACCTATGACAGGAAGTGTCCAGGATGTGAATTAATCATATGTTTTGAGTGTTTTGTGTGTGTTTGAGACTCAAGGGACAGAAGAAGAGACGACAGAAGACCAAAATTCGACATGCATCTACATCTATGTACCTACACTACCGGAAGAAGTACATTTTCTCATTTCTCAAATTTCAAGTGAAATCGATCGGATGTCGTCCTTTTTTTTTGTTTTTTTTTTTGCAGGATGTGTGTTTGTGCCGAGAACTTAATAATGTAAAAGTTATGTTTGTGGGAGAATGAATTTGAAATCGAGCATGTTCTGTGTTAAAATATTCATAAGAGTGTGATGCTTGAATGGTTGTTTTGTGTTCGAGATATGATTTAGTGCTTCATAAAAAATGTTTGAACTTGGAATTTTTTAACGATATCATATACTCGTGTCTATCTTCGAATAAATGTTCGTTTATGTTTTCTTTTTTTTTATTTACAGGAAATCAGAAAAGGATTATTGAAAGCAGCCAAAACAACAGGAGCATGGATTTTTACCGGAGGCACAAATACAGGTAATGATAATGTTTGTTTGATTAGCTTGTCTACATGTCTATCAATTTGACGGTTCCTCGACCTACCTAGCCGATTTTAAACTGGAAGTTCTTGTAGTTCCGGAAATAAGAAATTGATATATTTAGGCTCTGTTTCATGCCAAAAAAAAATTTTTAAGAATTTATGCATCGCGAAAATCGCTATAACGATTTCGATGAAATGTTCTTGTGTGCTTCTATGAATAAATTAATTTTTTGGTAACCGTTTTTTGTTTTTCAAAATACTGTTAGTAATGATAGGTATTATTTAGTAGAAATTTTGACCTTAGTCTTTCCCATATCAATTTGGAAATATTGCTCAGAAAAATTCTCAATAAATTTTTGTTGTAATTTATTTATTTTTTTTTTTATTTGGGTGTTGTTAAATTTTTATTAGTATGAATAAGTATGAAAAAAATTGGAATTACTGTCCAAAAACAAATCAAACAAATACGCTCCAATCAAAATTTTGTCAGTACTAAATAATATTATTTTTATCGCTTCAGTACTAAGTATTCAGATTTTTTTTAAATTATTTCCAGATTAACCATATATTGGCAGTATGAGATACTGAAAGTTTTGAAAAATCAGAATTGTACAAAAATCACCCGGGTTGTGAAAACAAGAATACAAATTTTGAAAATGTTAATAGATGAGTCTTATATCTGTTGACAGTATGAGTTCTTGAAAAATTTTTTAAATTGCTTGATTTTCAAAAATCCTTTACATCCCCGCTAGTATTCGATAAATTTGACAAGAGTTTCTTCGATTATCTTATCAGATTTTTCAAAATTTTAAAAAACCCATAGATGTTGTCAATGCCAGTATTAAGTTTTTTTTTATCAAATTTTTCTGAATTATTTTTGGAATCTATTGAAAATTTTCAAAAATTCCGAACAGTTTAATTTTTTTTAGAACTCTAAAAATTTTGGAACTTACGGTGAAATTTTAAGATTCAATTGAAAATTTTTGTGCAGTATTTCCATCTAATGGAAAATGTGAATTTGGGCACCATTTTTTTTTTGCTCTTTGTAGATAATTGTGGTATCTACATACGAAATTTTGCCATTCTCTTCTGAAAGAGGATTTGATTTCCCAGGAAGCACGGATTAGACATTGGAGCGAAATAGTCGTAGCTTTGCCTTTAAGCTTAAATAGTTATTTTCTATACCTTGCTCAGCTTTCCCAACGCACATTTTGCTTTCCCGAATCAGCTGTTAATTTAAAGTTCGTTTACACCGCGCCATCAGTAGAGACAATACTTTTAGAAATATCTATTTCAGTAGATGAAAAAGTTCCAAGAGACTGAGAGAAAATGAGACTAACCATGCGTCATCCGCGTAGTCCAAGCGTTTGAAATGCTATTTTAAAGTCCGCTGAATTGTCCCATCTGGGGATATTACATCACTGATCACCGACAGAAACAATATTGGTGACAGTATGCAACCCTGCCTTACCCCACTTTGGATTTCAAATTCTTCTTCTTCTTCGTCATATTTTTCTTCTTCTTTTTCTATTTCTTCCAAAATTAATTAAATTATAAAACTGTATAAAAGAATGTATGAAAAAGGAATTCAGTTCAAAAAAAATTCAATTTATTATTTTATCGGATTCATCAAAAACTTAACCACATCATTTGCATCTGATTGTAGCATAACCACTCGTCCATTTTAGCAAATAACCTCCATCAGGTTATTTGTTTCTTCACAACATTATCGTAAATTATATCTATTTCACAAGTCGCATCATTACCTAAACTCCTACACTATATGCATTCCAATTTATGCCCACGTAGGAAGTTTTCCTTAATTCCAAAAAGGGTTCTTCCAGCAAATTCCACACTCTCTGTATTGTTCATGCAGCTAACACATAATACCATTGGTCAAGAAGAAGAAGAAGAAGAAGAAAAAGCATGTCACGTAGGTGCTTAGCAACAACGTGACACAACCATAATCATGCAGGACACTTCCTGAAGTAGATAAAAGATAGTACTCCAAAAGAAAAAGGAAGAATACACTTCAACACACACACGCACACAATATATAAAGAGGAAAAAATCCTTAGCTGTTCTCAGTTTTAAATCCTGTTGATAAGGCAAACTGACCACCCCCGACTTAAGTGAAGCTGGGTAGAAGATTTCAGGGATTAACGTGAAGCAAACCCATTTTATCTTTGTCTATTTTTTTTTTTGCTTTTTTTTAGGCGTCACAAAACAAGTTGGAGACGCACTACTGCTCGAGGGACAACAGCGGACCGGACGTGTTGTTAGCATAGGTATTGCACCCTGGGGTATTGTGGAGAGAAATCACGAGCTTCTGGGACATAACCGTGAGGTTCCTTGCCACAGCATCAGTTCGCCAAGGTAAGAATATAAAAGTTAACTAAAAAAAAAAAAAAAATAAGAAGAATTTTGCTTCGTTATCTCCTGCACAGTGTAACACTACAGATTGTAGTACATCCTGTTATCAAAATACATATACAGATATAACATTACAATGTTCGTTTCGTTTCTTTTCTCGTTATTCGTTATTCGATACATCCAGGTCCAGATTGGCTGTTCTCAACAATCGTCATGCATACTTCCTGCTTGTCGATAACGGTACTCAGGCCAAGTACGGTGCAGAGTTGATCCTTCGAAGGAAACTGGAAAAATTCATTTCGAATCTGAAACTTCATCCTTGTAAGTAATTGAGAATATTTATTTTTTTTTCTTCCTTTTTGAGTAAAACTTGGGGGACGAGTATTATGTTAGGGAAAGAGTGAGAGATGTGTGAAGGGTATGAGTGCAGGTTTTGAACTTTTTCCAATAATTTCAAAGTTGTTTTTGATTTTGTTTTTATTTTTTTTTGAAAAAAACTTTTTTTTTTTGGTTGAGGAGAATGTCCATTTTGTTGGCTGATTTAATGCTCGAAATTGATGGAATTTTGAAGCTCTTCAAACTAAAGCAGTTGGGATTCGCTTTGAAGGATTATGTTTTTTTTTTGTTTTGTTACGGTGAAGACAAAAGTTTTATTTATGACTCTAGTTTTTTTTGCATTTTTTTGCGAAATTATTAGAGAAAAGAGAAAAAAGTAAGACCAGCGCAAACGAGTTCACTAACTCGATATGAACTTTTTTACGAACAAAAAATATGCAAATATCACAGAGGTTATTGAGGTTGGAATTGGGGGCAGTAAAGAAACACATATATTTATGAAGTAAGATCACAGGGCCGACAAACACAAAAATGAAAATGATTGATTTTTTTTTTATATGATTTAGGGAACAATGTCTCTTAATTTTTCTGACAACTTTTAGCAAACCACCTACTAAGGGTCTAATGTCAGACAGACATATTAAAGCTGCAGGGTTTTCCAATAAGAGGTGTTATTTTGATATTCAAAGAAAAATGAAAGAATGCTATTAATAATGGAAAACAACATTCGCCAAATTGCCGCCACAGCTACGCTTACACAGAAATATCCTTTTCATCGGCTCGACAACCGGGGTCCGGTCCGAGCCTCCTTCAACAAGTCTCTCCACCTATCCCGGTCTCGAGCCGACACCATCTAGTTGCGCTCCCCAAGGCTTCGGGCGTCCTAGTCTACGCCAACTCTCCAACGCAAGCATGGTCTACCACGCTGCCGTCTACCATAGAATGTACCACAAAGGACTTTCCGAGCCGGTTCCTCTTCACTCATGCGAGCAATGCGTTTTTGAAGCATGTATCGTTCCATTTTTATTAATGGCATACTTGTCAATTGTGAAAAAAATTACAGCTTCAAAAGTGACAACTACCGAAATAGCTGGCTATTCACAATAACACCTCTTATTGGAAAACTCCTTATTATTTGTTTCCGCCAACTATTAAACCGTATTTCCAAAGTAAACAAAAACCTACAATGGGTTGTAGGTATTGCAGCCTTAAGGTCTGCTGACATTTTACAATGACACTAGTGTGTGTCTGCCAAAAGTGTCAGATAATGTTGAAATTTTTTTGTTCTATTTTTGTATGGTTCTTTAGAGTTAGTTTTAGTTTTGTTCTTCAAAGATAAAGTTAAATCTTTCTAGTATATTGTTAACTCTCGAAAAATTTTCAGTTGAAGATTTAGAAATGTCACTTGATATTTAGACAAAATTTTAGAACCAACTGGCAAAAAATGCTTAAACTCGAGATAGATGATAGATCACATTGATGATAGAGAATGCGAATAAGTTGGTCCCTCAATTTTGTCCTTAATCTACACATGCAACCACTGGCACTGAAGCAATTTTCTTGAAACTTCTGACTTAGCTCCAAAAATAAGGGTACCCATCTGCAATACAACAGTTAACACAAAATTCTTTTTTCTCAAAAAAGATTCAAGAGATTTTGAGAAATTTTTTAAATAATTTTGTCAAAAAAAAAACACTTTTCTGAAAATCTTTATTAACGGTTCCCGGCATAGAACCTTTTAGTTTATTTTCGGTATTCTCATAAACTCTTCCCGGGATATTGATCAAAAACGTTTTAAAGAGGTTTTTTATGATTCTTATTATTCAACAACAAAAAAAATGTGTAAATGAAAGTTTGACGTTTTTAAAAGCTGACGCAATTTTATTTTCGACATTCTATTATTCTGTACTCGATTCAAAAAACCAACAATCAGTTTAGATAAAAAGAGGGTGCTTACTTTCTAAATATATGAAAAATTTATATTCTAATTTTCGAAAAAAAAATATAATTTTTTTGGAGGCTGGTTCTTTTTGAATCTTTCAATACCTAATTTGATGTATAATAATTTAACAAGATTTGGTAAAAAAGCACTTCCAGAATTTCGTAAAAATGAATATTATAATTCAGAGTCTTGTAAAGCAGATTAAAAAGAAAGAGACTTTGAAAACACAATTTGTAAATGAAATTCTGACCCCAAAAAAAAAAAAAAAAAAAAAAAAAAAAAAAAAAAATGAAATTCTGTCCCACGCACAAGGTTACTGAACTGATTGCATGAAAATTCCTGTTTTGCTGATTTTTTTTTCAAAATTCCAATGCTTCTTTACTTGTTTCTGCATTTTAATCCTAGATCTACAATATTTTGCATAACACTGCTGCTGATCCATAGCAAAAAACGAAAATAGTTTGTAAAAAAAATATGTGTGTCATAAACAGTAAACACTGCTAAAAAAAACTGTTATTTACCTTCTCCTGTCCAATTATTTAAAATACAAATTATTTTATTGAAAATGAAAACACCATGAAAAACATAACAAAACATTTCATTCAAAAAATTTGCAGTATCTACATACATATATATTTTATGTATGATTGTATAATATGTACATACATATATAAAAAAAGATATACTTCATACATATTCAAATAAAATTTATTTTTCTTTAATTAGAATTACCTGAAATGAAAATGGGATTTTATTTTTGCATTTTCAAAAGCCAATTTAAATTTCAAATCAAAACTTGAACCATGCATACATATATCCTTATTTTGCTGACACTCGCATTTTGTATGTAGTTATGTAGGATAACACAAAATATTTACAAATAAAACAAATCTGAAATCATACATAGAAACAATGAATTATCCGCTCAGGGAAAAGTTAAAGCGCTTTTAAAGGGTGTTTTTTCCAGAGGCATAGAACATTAAAATGGAATGAAACAAAAAATTTTAATTTCTGACTTTACTCGAGAAATAATATTTTTGAATTATAATTTAAATATGATTTCTGTCATATGACACTACGGCTGGCTCAAACGTAATTTAAACGGGCTTCAAATAATCGATCACTTTTTCCAACATTTCTGGCCGTATATCGGCAAAAACGCTGCGAATGTTGTACTCCAAGTGGTCGATCGTTTCGGGCCTATCGACGTAGACTAGCACGATTTTGGAGGCAACCGCATACCAAACGTTTCCTTCAATAAATCATTTGTGGAATGAGCTGTGTGACATGTTGCGCCATCTTGTTGCAACCACTTCTTCTGCACAAAATGGTTGTTCAATTGAGAAACGAAAAAGTCAGTAATTATGACTCTATAGCGATCACCACTGACTGTAACGTTCTGGGCACCAAAGGCCTGGATTATTTTCATTCGAAATACGGCAGTTTTGTTAATTGACGAAAAGTGAAAAATCGGGATCAACGGCAATATTTTGGGTCCATTCTCCGAATCTACGCCTTGCTTCATTAGACGTTTCAATTCTTAAAATAGCAAACCAAACAAAAGTTCTATACCTCTTAAAAAAGGCACCCTTTGTAATGGATTTGGATATTTCTGTCTGAAATAAAAATAAAATATAAATACAAAAGTATATTTCAAGTATAAAAATTCCTTCATATTTATTTTAAAATATAATTCCTTGTTATATCAAATTCACGTTTCAACCGCACGTGCTTGAAGCTTGAAATATAGAAATAAAAGGACTCTTCACATTGCGAGAAATAAAAAAAAAACTCCTTAAGGCAACGCAGAGTCATTCAATATTTACGCTCGCGTTCATTTTTCCCAAAAAAAAACATAATTCTCTATTCACAGAATATCTATAGCTGTACATAATTTTTAAATTTAATTGACACTTATCTGAAATACATCACAAATAAATTATTTAAACATTTTGACATCAAATTTTTATTCATTGTAAAATAAGTCAAAATTATCGAATATATCGATTTTTATCGATACAGGCAATTTTCCCATTTAAGGCTCAGAACTCTAAATGAGAATTGAGAAGCCACACGACATAAAGTTATAAATGTTCTTAAACAATACTTAAGTGGCTAATTAGAACAAACATTTGACACCGTTCAACAATTTGCATCCTTATTATTATTGTTGTTATTTTTTATGTTATCGACCTCATTTTCCACTTCAAATACATATGTAGGTGTATTCCAATTGAAGACTCGACAAAAAAAAAAACTCGTCCCACATCCTGTGAATTCCTGTATAATTCCTGCCATTGCCTATTAGTACCTATAACACTATAAATGTGATATTTAAATTTCTTTTTTTTCCTCTTTTACAGTTACACATTCCAGCACACCAGTGGTCTGCCTTGTTATTGAGGGTGGGACGAATACGATACGTGCAGTCCTCGAATACGTGACAGATACACCGCCTGTTCCGGTTGTGGTATGCGATGGATCCGGTCGTGCAGCCGATTTAATAGCTTTCGTGCATAAGTAAGTTCCATGTTGGGTTTTTTTTTTCTTTTGACTTGACTTGGACCATTGTTTAAGGATTTTGCTAGAGCCCACTGACATACAGATGGGAATAACCTAGTAGCTCTGGTATTGTAGGTACAAGGTTATTTAAAAAGGCATTATTCGCCAGGAGACTAGGTATGGATTGTTATGGCAGTGGGAGATATAAAGAATAATAGACATCACATCAACTTGAAAGGAAGGGAAAGAGACATTTCACAGTAATTACCGCATTACTAACGGGGATTCAAAGTTTGGTGCTTTGCCTTAAAAATGGTTTTTTTTTCAATAGGTAATATCGTATCAAAGGAATGTGGAAAAAAGAATGGATGAAAATTTGGTAAAATAATAAAAATCAAAAAAAGTTGCGTATACGCCTCGGTGCACCTACAGCAGAAGGGTGCTTCATATTTGGCCTAAATTTTCTTTACTTTTGCTAAGCCTCATACTTCTTTTCGATGTTAGGTCGGTTTGCTTCCACTTACCGGGCACAGGGCATCTACTACTCCCTCGAACCTTGGAAATGCATTTCACCTCCCTGCAACTCTTTCCCAGTTATGCTGACAGCTTTTCTTCCGTTCTTCGTTAAGTTCTTCTTAGTTGGCCTGCTCATCTGGTTGTCTGAGTGAAGCATATGCCCAATCAACTGCCACTTTTGTATGTTGGGTTCATGTCCTGTTCTCGCATGAACATCATCATTAGAGAAACGAATTGGCCAGAAAATCCACAAACTGCTGCGCAGGCATCTATTGAAATTTTGGGTTAATATGTTTTGAAAGTGATGTCAAAATATAATTTTGATTTTCTACTTCTCTCAGTTTTTGAGAAATTTTTTTTTTTAAAACAATATTTGAATGATAGCAAAATCTGGCAATTTGGTGAGCGCAAATTTATTTTTGTGATTTCTAGGCCCATTTTCAATAAAGCGTCGTTTATAGCGAACAAAAAAAATCAGTTAGTAAAAAGCTATCATTTGTTCACTTGACATTTAAGTGAATTGAATTTTGTTTACTGAAAGCAAATGGCATCAGTATTTTTTTTCCTGATGTCAGTGGAACAGTAAAAAATTGAAACACAGATAAATGGAACGAATTGTTCCATTTTACCAGAAAAGACAATCAGCTGATGCGAAAAAAGAATTTTCATCAAAAAAAAAAAAAAAAAATTTGTTTCAAAAATTTTTTCTTTGGCGTAAAAATATTTCAGTGTTTTTCGATCGATTCGAACCATTTTTATGTTTCAAATCATATGTTAACACAATAAATTATACAATAAAACATTTTTCCTGGTGCTTTTTTCTGTTTGCTATGACTAAAGCCTAAGAAAAGAAAAAAAAAAAACTTTAAAAATAAATTTGAGAAAAAAACTAAGTAAGTAAGTTTTTATCAAAATCGATTAAGGGGTTAAAATTTCCATTCAATGTACACTAGGGTGTATATGCACTTTTTTATTTTATTGATGTTCACACAATTTTTCTGCATTTTTTCATCTGATGTGTTCCAAGGGAATAATTTCCCTATTTTTTTTTTTTTTTTTTGGTAAATGGAGCTTAAAGTCAGCTAGACCCTTTAAAGCTGCAAAGAAATTGGTCCTTAATTATGTTAAAGTAGCAAAGCTGATGTTCTTCGGAAAACTGTTCAATAATATTCCCAAAGCAGGCAGACACATACAGTGGGGCCTTCCATCATCAATCAGGCATCTACAACCATCAAAGCGTAATGATTTTGACACTGTTGTTTTTTAACTTCATTTTTATTTCATTTCAACGACATATAATTTTTAATTTGACGTTTTTTTGTCTTCGAAAAATTTAGCTCTGAAAATATCAGATAGTTCAATACTTCAAAATTCTAACTTTTGAAAAAATACATTTTCGCTCTATCTGGAGATTAGGTACTAGTCGATTTTTTTGTTGACTGGAGTAGGTGCAGGATTCTTCTCGGAATACCTTAATCTTGCCAATTCAGGCTTCCCGACCACAGCAGCGTGTTCCAAGCTGAGATCTTGGTGGTGAAAAACGCTGCTAGGCATTTCTATGAAGGCGATATCACACACGGACATCACTGTTTTCATTGACAGCCAGGCAGCAATATAAGCGATCTCTGCCACTCAAATCAAGTCGAAGCTTGTTTCTAGCTGTCCCGAAGAGCTAAAGTTTCTTTGTATACAGCCTCACATTACTTTGCTGGGTTCCTGGCCATAGTGGTGTGCCAGGAAACGAAAAAGCAGATCAGCTTGCAAGGGTAGGCTTAACACTTAAACCATCTTTCATAGACCACAACATAGGAATCCAACTATGCGAATTGAAACTAAGCGTCGTCGGCAACATAAATGTTCAAAAATCCAACGATACATGGCATCTCCTAGAAACCTGTGTTATTACCATGAAACTATGGCCTAGATACGATAAGAAAAGATCCGAAAGAATTTTAATTCTTAATGAACCTTCCTTGAGATCCTTTATAAGCATAATAACGGGACATAACCTACTTGGCTACCAGAAAAAAGAAAATGGGGCTCAGTACCGACGATCTCTGCAGAGGCTGTGGTGACGAAGATGAGCATGAAGACACTGCTCATCACTTAGAAGAACTATGAGAACTCTCAGGCAAGGGCTTACTGAATATCGTCAAGACCTCCAAATGGCTAGTCGACCCATCGGATTCATAGGTTACATTGATCTAAGGGTGATGGTAACAAGACCAACTGTCAGCCCAATTAACCTAACCTAAGCTACCTAGTCGATTTTAGTCCGTATGATAATTTCAGCATCTTTAAAAATGGTGAATTTCACCTTATTACACCACGTATACATGCGGTGACTTAAATCCATTGGGTTACATCCTGCCACAGTGCTTCT
The DNA here is from genome assembly GCA_958431115.1 of Syrphus vitripennis. NCBI lineage: Eukaryota > Metazoa > Arthropoda > Insecta > Diptera > Syrphidae > Syrphus > Syrphus vitripennis. The sequence continues at coordinate 91,287,497 of OY288109.1, forward strand.
GCTTCTGATCTACATTGAGCTGCTCAACCATTATATCCAGTGGTTACTGTGGTTACTGGCTGTTGGTAATTATTGATTCCAACTCTTCTAGAGCTCCGGTTGCCGTCATCATTGTCAACCGAATTGACCATTGTAACCGAATGGTGACTTTAATTATGAATTCCGATATCCTGTTGTTAAGTTTGCTATTTATATGTAAATCCGATATGTGCTATAGCGAAAGAAATGATTTCTCTCTCTCTCTATCTATCTGCCTTCCGTTGGAGTTTGTTAGCGAATATCATGGTGAAAATAAATTCCTTTTGTAAATTCCAACAAAAAAAAAAAAAAACAACGAAATTCAAACTAAAACAAAATGACACTCGACTCGACTCGACTCTACTCCGAAACCGAAACCGACTCGACTGTACAAATAAATCCTTAGGTATACCAACTCTTGTTATCCCTGTTATTTGTTTTAGATACGCATCTGATGGCGATGAACAGCCCGTTTTGGAATCGATGAGAGAGTACTTAATTGGAACAATTCAAAAAACTTTCGAAGTTGGGCAGGAACAGTCGGAAAAACTTTATCACGAACTTTTGCAATGTACCCGCAACAAAAATCTGGTAAGTAAAACTTTTGATCATGGGGTATGTAGGTACAGTTATAGCGGTTTGTTTGTGTTGTTTAGTGAAATATTTGTCCTGCGGTAAGACAAAAAAAATGCCTGTCGCTGAAATTGAGAAGAGAAGAATTTTTTATTTGTATCTTCTTTTTTTTTAAATTGATTGGTAGTGGCTGTACGATGTTATTTGATTTGTTCTGCTTTTCACTTCTTTTATATGATTGGTTGATTTTTCAAAAATATCTACTCAGAGGGGTAAGTTTTTCAATGTTATACCTTTTAAGGTGCACATTGGGGAGTATAGAATAAAAGTTAATGAAACGTTAAAATGCTGAATGAAGAATTCAAAATGAATATTAATAAAAAAAAAAAACTGAGACTGAGAATTGCAATTCAAGAACTTTCGGTCTAGAAAATAAAAGATATTATCATTGCAAGCAGGTTTTTGTCCTCGTCCTTGTCCTTGAAAAAAAAAAAATGAAAATTACAGCATTTTTATTATAACCAGTCCTGTAATTATTTTCTTTTCTTTTCGATTGGATTTTCTTTATTTATACTTCTTCTTTAGCCACTCGTGTATACATATATTTAGTTTTCTTTTAAGCGTGATTTTATGGTGTCTGGTTTACGATGCTATTTATTGGAGTTGGATGGACAAAGTCCTTGAACAATTTAGGGATTTAGGTGGATAATGAGGGTTTGCTCTTCCATTCGAGTGAACATTCATTTCTATACTCTTCACTTGCTCATTGGAGCATAACTTCTTAATATGGCTGAATGGATTTAAGGAATATGTGTGTTTATGTATGTATGTGATGGGTGGATGTCTTGAAGGCTTTTAAGGGCTACTTAGCTGTTACCACTAATATATGGAATAATTGATGACATGTTGGTTTACCAAAAATCCGTCTATGAAGATGTATAAAACTAGCCACATAGCTACCTACGTTATGTGTGTACAAGTTAATGTTTGTTCACTTGATTAGTTTGGGAACTTGTTTTTTTTTGTATTTTAAGTGAGTTAAACTTTTTAGTGTTTATTTGTGATTTATTTGGAAAATTCATGTTGGGCGTGGTAAATCAAATCTTTTTGGGGAAGAAATGTTAGCTGTTAAAATGGAATATATCAAAAGTTTTTAAAAGGTTTTTTACTCTTTTTGCCTTAAATTAAGTTTATAATAGGTACTGGGGCTGGCCATGAGAAGAGACCGAGACGAGAATTTTGTAGTCTTCAACTTTTCCACATCAGTTAAGCTGGTTCCTCTGCGGGCGTTTTTCACCAAGTTCTTGTAGGTTGCTTTGACTCGCAATGGACTTTCATCTTCTTCCACTTACGTCTTCTTATAATAGCGTCAATTAGTTCCTGACACCTTTTCTCGCGTGACGTTTATCATTCCAAATAAGATTGGGCTACAAAATTATCAAGATGTTTCGCAAAAATCTATCAACGAACATTTGCAGGTTTCTTACATATGACAGCGAATGTGACTTTCCAAGTGTTGCATCCATAAAAAAGAACGAAGCGAAATAGTTATAGCACTTGGTATTTATTTTTATAAAGCTATTTCCCATATTTTGGACAGCATTTCGAACTCAGGCTTTGTTGCCTGGATTCGGCTGTTAATATCTAGTTTGGTTCCGCCATAAGTAAGTATAGAGACAGTTCACCAAACAAACTGAAAATTGTCTAACATCTCTGGTTATTCAGTTATTTCTACTTGAACTATTGAAGAAGTTCCAAATCTGATTCTTTTTATTGTTGCCAAATCGGTCTTTAGGCCAACGATTTTAGCTTTTCTTCACTCTTGCTATCATTTGATGAAGATTCATGCTCCTATGAGAGTTGTTAGAAGTTTGATTGCAGAGTCCACTTAATTCCTCTATTTTTGTTGCTCCTGATTTTGCTTAGCTAAGAAGTGTCTGCCTCAAAAAATATTAATAGACTATTCCATCTGTACAGAGAGTTTAGTTATGGGCCCGAAAACACCTACTCCAGTTCTTTTAGCTGTACTAGATAGAATACTCGATGGCGATTGATTTAAGTGCAGAGTTGACTGTTTCGATCTTTTTTGCTACCGCTTTGAAATGCTCTTTGAAGTCATATCTTCTGATAAGTTCTCCGATAATGGCTCTTTTGGTAGCTTTCAACAACCACGGGTGTAGTGAGAGGTCTGGTCATGCACGTTCTCATTTCTTCAGTTATGTATATGCAGGAGATACACAACGCTTCAACACTTTTGCGGAAGAAAAGACAGGCGTAAACCTCCTGAATGAAGTAAATGCAACGGCACTCGCATTTAGTTGGCCTCAGCCATGCAACAATCCAAAACCGGGATATTTTAGCGAACCCCAAATGTATATCATGAGGTTCTTTGTGGCTTTCCCGACGTTTATTTTAACATGTTTGTTTCAGAGGAGTTTCTTTCCAGCTCCTCCTGGGTGTCGATCACTTCTTCAACTAACTGAATAGGTTTCATTTGTGGCAGAAGTGGTAATATCGATATCTTGTTACGATTGATGATTAATCCTACTGACATACACCACTTCATAGCAATTAACAGTCTTCTTTGAATAATATCAAAAACAGTTTCTGCAAACTAAACAAGGGCGGTTCTGATGATACCCATGAGGGCTACTACCGAGACTTCAACTTCAGTGAGCCCAGTGATCTAGCAAACTCCGACATCACTTGTCCCTTACGCTTCATTTGTAGATCCAACTGGTTGAACGAGTAAGGTTAATCAACTAATCAATGTGATATCACAATAGACCATACTTTGGTCTAAACCTAAAACCGCTACAGGGTTTGCCTTCAGAAGTAATGTTTTCTAGTAGTTCATTCAATACAAGACTCTTCTTATATCAATGCTTGAGAATAACTTTTTCTTGTAATGACTTTCTGAAAACTTTGTTCTGCGAATGTTTTCGCTGATCTAATTTGTCTATCTGATTGCATTAATGGGAACACTTTTCCTTCCAAGAACTTTATGTGTCGATGTTTTAAAAGCACCGCATCACGAATTCTTTAGACCTTCCTGCTCCATAATCGTAACCGTATCGTCGATTTTTATTAATAAAAAATTAATTTTTTTTTAATATTTCCGATCTTATGAATTTATGTTTTTACCAATTCCGAAAGAATTAGTAGTACTCTAGCTCTACCCCATTAACCCAGGTGCAATACTACTATCTTCCTAGTCTGCTATCCTTAAATGAACTTCTGCTATTTCAAATGTTCATACTCCTAGATATTGTTCGGTTTAGGAATTTAACTGCTTGCTATTCAACCTCTTTTAAAAGTACGACTATATCTATATTTTCAACATTTCTTCCTATGGTCAGCTTTCCTTGAAATTAAAATCATTATCATAATACTAAAGTACCCATCCCATAATCACAATGGCAATAACAATCACACAAAAACAACAACAACAACAACAATATCATTGTGATATTCAATTTCAGATAACTGTTTTTCGAATACAAGAAAAACCGGAAGGTGAAGCCCAGGAATTGGATCAAACTATCCTTACAGCCCTCTTCAAATCACAACATCTCAGCCCCCCCGAACAATTAAGTTTAGCCCTGACGTGGAATCGAGTCGATATAGCACGAAGTGAGATCTTTGTCTATGGCCAAGAGTGGCCAATCGGTAAGTATACAAACGTACAGATAGTACATATATAAGTTGGTTTCTGCCCGGGCGCCATTCTATAATACATATATTGAACCACTGCCACCACTGTATTGATGATATTTTTCACTTTGCTTTGGTATTTTTTTTTTTTTTTTGGATTTCAATTTCTCTTCATTTTTTATCCTTTGAATTGTGAAACACACGCAGGTGCTCTTGATGAGGCAATGATGCAGGCACTCGAACATGACCGAATCGACTTCGTTAAATTGCTCCTGGAGAATGGTGTTTCTATGAAAAAATTCTTGACAATACCACGGTTGGAAGAATTGTATAACACAAAGCATGGTCCTGCAAATACGTTGGGGTATGTTTCTTGTTTTGAGTTGATTTTAAAAAAAATCGATTTTTTAAAAGAATTTTTTGATTTTTTCTTTCTTTTCTTCCACTTCAATGCATCAGTTATATTCTGAGGGATGTGAGGCCACATATACCAAAAGGATACGTTTACACGTTGCATGATATAGGATTAGTAATTAACAAATTGATGGGTGGTGCATATAGGTAAGTTGAGCCGAAAAAGGACGAGTTAGTTAAATTTATTGTCTCTGCATCACGTGGCAAATGTGAGTGGCTGAAACAACGTTCTGATTAATTCCACGTTATTTGTCGTCTTAAATTGAAAAAGGATACACATCAATCAGGTGTTGAAGAGTCGTTGAATGAGATTTAAAATTAATCAATACTCTCAACAATCAGTAACCTCTCAAGGGAATCAAAATTCAAGCTTAAGTACACTCAAGATCAAATATATTTATTGTTTGTATCCAGATTTTCTTGAGGATGATTTATCCACCCCCACAGCAGAAAGCCTATTTGGGAGATTTATGGCAACTTAAACACATTAAATTCAGTCACTCTGACAATTTGTACGGCCTTGTTTTATTAAAATATGTAATCTCAGAAAGTCTTGTGTATATTTAGGTTGTGCCACAAAAAAAATATGATTGATTAGATTTTGCTTCGTGGAAATAAGTGACACGCATTATAAAAAAAAACAATATTTATTTTACTACACCCACTTTTTTGTTTTTGTATTTTTCTTAGGGATGTTTGTTTTATTTTTACGTGTACTTACCTTAAGTTGACAGAGATAAAAATTGATTGGAAATTATTTTGGGGTTTTATATATCAAAATCTATAAAGTTAAGATAACACGCACATTTTCCTAATTCTCTACATTGTGAGTACACACTCTGTTGGTTTTCTAAAAAAAAAAACTCAATCTTTATCAAACTAGATGTTTTGGCCGAAGTAGCAATTTTTGTAAATGAAGTTACCACCCCATTTCGATTTAAATTTGCTGTAATGAACCCAACTTGTGCTTCATTTTCATTATGTCGCATTTGACGTTGTGAGCAATTCGGTTTAATTTTTTAAAAGTGAATCAGGCATCTCTGAAAAAAATTGTTGCAAAAACCAAAAATATTTAAACTTAAAGGAATATATTGTAACATTTAATTTTATATTTTTGAGTAGTTCGCCCTCAGTTTAAGCAATTATTATTTTTTTAGTGATTAATAAAATACTCGTATATGTACGACCGGATCATACAAATTGGCTGCTTGTACTTTAGAAAAAAAAAAAAAATAATGCTAGTAAAGAAATGTATAAAATTTACTATACAAAAACTAGTTTCGAAAATGAAGAAATTTTTGAATACACAGGTATATAAAATTTCTTTAGTATTTTTAGAATATAGGTACACAGTTTACAAAATAACTTTAAAATTTTCAAAACCCCAAAAAGTATATTTTTATAATTTTGATATTGTATAATATTGTGTATGTATTATTATTATACAAATTTCGATGGCAGTACATCAACCGTTTCTGACCAAATCGAAAATCAGAAATTCGGTTCCAGACTACATTTATTTTCAAATTTGTATTATGTATCAAATTTGAGTGGGCTTATCTTGAGGCAATTCTACTAGATTAGATTAGATTAGATTAGTTTATTTTCAATGTTAAATGTTCATGCATAACTATTACACAAATATATAGCATGGCTATTTGCCGTCTGCCTGATTGACAACTCTTTATTCTATAAACATATGTATGTGTCTTTTAACAATCTTTAAAAATTTTCGTTAATAATTCTGTTTCTATATTCTAATGCGATTTTACAATATTTATATAACAAGGGAGCATCGACTTCATTTAGATGATGAGTGATCAGCTCTTCCGATAAAACATCGCTTCCAAAGACATGTCTTCTTGTTTCTCGTAGCACTGGACATCTACCCATGAAATGAAAAATGTTTTCTCTCTCACCCATATTGTATAATTCACACCTCAAAGGTAAATCATCTCTATGCGGAATGAAATTTAGATTAAGCAGTTCACCTCTAAGTCTAAATATCATAGATATTTGATCCGTTGTTAGGTCATCTCTGAAGTAGTTCTTTTGAGGAAGATTGTAGTCCAGCTTGCTGTAAGACATTTTGAAGATGGATTCTTTTGCTTCGGATGTGTACCTCAGTCTATATCGATCGTCTACTGCCGCAATCAATTGATACAGAAGGGGTTTCCACCTAAGATAGATTCCGGTGCCAGATTTATACCTTCTTCTTCAGCTAGATCAAGCCACTCTCTGAACCAACCTGATTTTTTCTGTATCACCTGCAGTGCTGCTATTTTCGGGAGACGCTCATCTGACATCTGAAGGACCTTACAAATGTAGTCCACATTCAATTTCAGTGTTTTAATAAACAATGGCGAGATTCCCGTTTCCAGTATTAACATGTAATTCGGTGCATTCGGTGGTAATCGAAATATCCTTTTTATATAAAATCGGAGCAATTTTTCAACAGTTTCATATTTTTTGCTACCCCACACTTGAGCTGCATACATTAATGTTGACTCCACTATCGATTCAAATACTTTGTACTTACTACTGTGAGCTATATGCTTATTACTGAAGATGTTTTTCCATGCAACATTCATAATTGTTTTCGCATTTTGTAATTTCTCGGCAAGATGTTTTTCGATGTTGTTTTTATTGTTTATATTGATGCCAAGAAATTTATATTCTTTAACCACATCAATTCTTTCATTATTGTATGTCCACCGTTCATGACTGCTTACTCTTCCTCCACCTTTTCGAAAAACCATTATCTTCGACTTCTCAAGACTAACCACTAATCTCCAGGTTTTACAGTAAATACCTAGTTTATTTATCATGAGTTGTAGCGATTTTGGTGAGTACGCAAACAACACTAAGTCATCCGCAAAAAGGAGAGCCTTGATGAGAATACCAGCATATTCTACTCCTCCTGGAAGACAATCCGTTATATCATCAATAAAGAGTGCAAATAAGCTTGGACTCAGCATACAACCTTGCCTTACCCCTGTCTTCGTTTCAAACCATGTCGAAATATTTTCTCCATCCCATACTGCAGCCTTTGTTTCCAGATAAAGATTCTGAAGTACCCGTCCGAACTTATATGACATTCCTAATCCAAACATTTTGTACATCAAAGCATTGCGATCAATCGTATCGAAAGCTGCCTTAAAATCGACGAAGAAAACATACAGCTTTTTGTTTCTTTCCAAATAGCAGTCCGCGATACTTCGTAGTACAAAGATGTTATCAATGGTGGAATATCCTTGTCTGAAGCCAGCTTGAAATTCCTTCAATAGCTTGTGTTCGTCTATCCACATTTTAAGTCTACAATGCAAAATTGATGTGAATATTTTGTAGGATGTATTTAAGATGGAAATTCCTCTATAGTTTGCAGGGTCTATAGTATTACCTTTTTTGTGGATTGGAAAAATAAGCGCTTCTTTGAATTCTTGCGGTATAACGCCTGTATCCATGATGTTATTGTAGATTACCATTATTTTGTTTATCATAATCTCTGTTCCATATTTATAGAATTCTGCAGGTATTCTATCAGATCCAGCGGCCCTTAAGTCCATTGAGAGCTGCATAAATTTCCTCGTTTTTCAGTTTTTCACACTAAAACTTTTTCTCAAAGAATTAAATTATTTTTATTTTACCCTCGTATGAAAAAAAAATGGCAGGCAATGTGTAAAAACAATTCTAATTTTAATGGTTACGGGTTCTAATTTTGTTGAGTAGTAAATTTTTTAAAGATTTTTTTCAAGACCATAATACTGAAATAACCAGTTACATTCCTCCCCTAAAACAATTCCACCGTAGTACTCGCACCGCTAGAAATGCCCATCAGTTCACCTTTGAGCCCAATTTCGGATGCAATGTTGAGTACAGAGAATCTTTCTTTAGCCGTACCAGACGAATGTGGAATGCCTTACCCGGCTCGATTTTTCCTACCCATTTCAATGCTCAGACATTCAAAACCAATATGCATCGGTATCTCCTATGAACTCTTATCCCATTTCCCTAAACGCTCGTAATCGTACATTTTAAGGGTGTCATATCCCCTTTAAACAAATATCCATCCCACCTAAAAATAGTGAATGAAAGACTTTAAAATAATCAATATTTTGATGATTATATTTTTTTTTTACATTGCGTCAACTTCACTATTTCAACACACTGTGAGAGAGTATAGCGATGCATTATTAAAAACCTTCTAGTTTTTGCTTAGTAAAATTCATGGTAAAAGTTTTGAAGAAAATCCCCAAGACAACACGCTATTTTATTTTTTTTTTCTCTTGAAAATCTAAATTACTTTTCGAAATCAATTCAATACCGAAACTACAAAAAAAAACTTACACCTTTGTGAAACTTCTATTCTTTTTGACAAATGAAAATATAAAATTGTTTAAAATTCTCAATGTTGCGAAAAGTTTCAAGCATTCAATTTTTTTCTATAAAATTTCAAACGAATAAATGTTGCGTATTCTGCAACCTTCGAAAAAGTATAGCTACATGCAGAAATTCATCGATTTATAACAAACTTCTCTTATCAGATATATTTTGTATCAAACAATTTGATTAAAACCTCTACAAGTAAAAGTCGAATCTAACACATTTCTTCCAAGAAATGAAATTCTTTGAATACAAAATTCTGCAATATCCTTTTGCAAATTAGATTTCAAAACAAATTATTAATTTTTGGAATCTTTTTGTTTTGTTCTTCCTAAAAATTTACTCAAACCATTTCTATTGTAATGCCATGTTTAAGTAACGAATTATTTTTGTTGAAATCCTTCTAAAATTCACTTGAAAATGGTTACAGAAAAACTGTAATCGAATACGTTTTGAAATTTTGAAAGGAAAATCAAAGAATTTTTAGGTTAAAAAAAAATGTTATCTTAGCTGAAATGTTAAGGACAAGATGATTAAGAAGGAATTTTCTACATCCACTTTTTACATTCCACGACTTCTGACAGAAGGATGGAATTTAAATATTTTAGGATCCCCGTTTCCTTCTTGTGTAATCGATTAAGCTAACAATTATGGTATACAATAGATACATTTTCTGTTGCCAAAAATGAAGGGTTAGAAGTTAAACGACGTAAAACTTTTCAAGTCCGAAAACTTAAATACAAAATGAAACCCCTTTCTATAATAACAGACATATTATGAGCTTTAATTTATACATTTTTACCATCAACAAAAGGGATTTCATCCTGTAAAGGAAGGCTATGTCAAAGAATGCTCTGTAATTTCCTTCCTTATCAAATTCTGACAGGAATTTATAATAAGTAGACATCAACATATTTTCGTGTCTATTTTATATTGATCTAGCTAAAGAAAATGCCAACGAAAAATAGAAACGAATTCAATCCTTAAATGGCGCCCGGTGTGGAGCTGGGGGAGGGATGATTGAAATAAAATTGTGATGTCGGTCGTTTGGTTAAATAATGATTATATTTCTTAATTTACCGGAAAATAACCAAATAATTGAGCATATCTGATTTTGAAAGCTTATACGTCCTAAAAAGCAGTTATTAATACACCAGGCAAGGTATCGTTCTATATCATGACCTTTTTGATAGCAGCTTTATCTATGGAAAGTTAATCCTGTGCAAAGTATAGGAAAAAACAATATTTTCTATCTTTAAGTTCGGATTCTATTGATTTTGAATTCCATTAAAGTAATGGAAGTTTTTTTTTATTTTTTGGTGAAGCAACTAGGTTTGTAATTCTCCTTTTGCTTAAATAATCCCATGGACTACATTTCGTTCAAAAAAAGGGTCAATGGAAAGTTATGGTAATTTTGTGATAATGGAGTAGGTAGGTACCCATACACATCAGACTAAAGAAACTTTATGGTTAAGTGTTTGTGGTTATTGTGCCAGATTATTTTGTCGGAGTTGTTGTTGAACATGCCATTGGCAGACTCTATTGTTGTTGTTGGAAGGAGGTTGTGTATTTTGTAAATGCGTTTTGTTGTGGGCGGAGGAGGTTTAAATGCATAAAATGATTTTTAAGTATAGTTATGGCTTTTGAGAGGAGTTTTTGTGTGCAGGTATTATAGGAAATATAAATTACCATCAGTGCTATATCTTTTGGCTATGAAAAAAATTGTGTAAACATTTTGGGGATTATATAGTTTTGAGTAAAATTATGATCATTTGATTTTAGGGTTTCTATAGATGTTAGCTTTGAACTTAATTATTTTCAGAAACATACAATTTGTATTGGTCAAGGCTTAAATGAGAATTAGGCATTGAATATTTTTTCTAAAAAACCTTACTGCGGTATTTATATTTTTTCAAAAGAAAAATTCAAAATTTCGCCTTTCTGTTAAATTGTTTTAAATTTTTCCTTCGACAGAAATTTATACAGTTCACGAAATGTTAGTTAAAAGGGGGAAACATGGGTCTTACTCAAATTAGGTAATTTAAAATTGCGTTTCTGTAAAAATATTTAAACAAAAAAGGTCAAGATGCTGAAGGCACCCAAAAAGATCTTTAAGTGTACCGAACTCAGTCAGTCAGTTAAGAATATCATACCTTAACGGTTCCTTTACTAAGTTCCTATAAATCTACATAAATGTAAATATTTCACAAGAAAACGTTTTCATCTTTTTTTTTAATACGACAATTTTTGAGAAAGTTGAGAAAAAAAGTTTTTTTTTTTTAATATTTTGGCTTAGATTTTTTGACTTAGAATCTTTAAACAGGGTGACGATATTTGACTAAAGAAAAAAGTATAACCACAAAACTTGGTGCGAAATAAAAAAAATATCCAAGACTTCGATTATTTTCTGCGAACAAATCCGAAACTAGCATTCACTAACATCTAGCGTAAATGACGAAATTCAGTCTCGTCGTGGATTCGTCTCGGTGCCGTTGAGATATGTTAGTCTCGCCTAGGTACCGGTTCAATATTTTTCGGTCTCTTCGTTTTTTGTTTGGGAAAAAAGAAAAACATCAATTTGAATCTAAAAGCTGTAGTCGATGAAAATTTAACAAAAAAAATTCTGAGTTTCATAAAAACCCCGACAAACTTAGGGGAACTTAATTTTTTTTGAGTGGTGGAACTAAAAGTTAAAAAATTGCAGGTCCCAATTGTTCCTCTTGTTATTCCACACAAAAAATAATTTGGAGATTTTTTGTACATTCAGTAGTTCTTAGGAAATTAATTTAAAAAAAAATTTAAAGTTTTGAATTTTGAGTTCTTGTTCCAAATCGACTAAGATCAACTTGTAGAAAATATTTTTATCTACAATTTGACATATCCACGATCTTTATAAATTAAAATGTTATAGCTCTCCAAAACTAGATTTTTGCGTATCATAGGGACTAAAAAGACACGTTTCGAATATATTTCGAACATAAAATTTAAGCTTCGAGACGGTCTCGTATGATGAGTATCGGTTGAATCCTCGTGTCAACTCATAATTTTTTTGTTATCGTCTTTTATTTTTAAGAAAAATGAGAAACAGCGATTTTATATTGGAGCTATAAAAACACAATTTCGAATTATTTTCGTTATGAAAAACAACTAAGTCACTCTCGATCAGTCTCATTCCAAAAATTAATGTCTCGTCTCAGATGTCTTAAAATAAGACTCGTGGCTCTCGTAAATTTTAAGATCTATGGTTTCCAATGCTTTTGTTTAGTTGAAAGATCACCGAAGATCACCATGAGGCGCGGTGAAAAAAAAAACTTTCTCATCTCGGTCTTGGTTGCCTAAAGCCTTGTCTCGTGTAGGTCTAGCTTCGTTCGAATATCGACATTCCACTGGATCTTGGATTTTCAAAAACATACATAAATACCTGATATCAGGTTTCCACAATTTTATCCTTTTACCATAACTTCAATATGAATAGCGGTTCATATAGACACATAAAGATTAGAAAACTTAATACATTTTCAAAACCCTTTTATGTTTTTCCCTCGTGAGAAGGAAAAATCATTGAATGTCAAACCCCCCAAAAAAAAAAATTAACCCTACATTCGTAGTTCAAGCAATTACTGTTCTGTCTCCATATTTCTCCATGTGTCAATGTGTATTTATAATAAACGCTTTGATCCCTTGACAACATACTCCCAGCAGTTTAAAAGTTCCCCAGAAAGTCATAAGACATACATATTTGAGTAAGAAAATTAAACAAAATTCTAATTAGTTTCGTCAAAAGTGTTGACAACTCAATTTCATGGATGAAAAGAAAAAAATAAGAAATATAAATACTATGTCTCAGGTTTAGGCGTCGCAAAAGTTTTACAACATAAAGATTTTTCAAATTAAAAAAAAAATTAAAAGTAAGGCATTTAAAGATCCATCAGAGTTTTTGTGATTTCCTTTTTTAATAAAGATTTAAGCGTTTTTTTTGGAGGCTTTGATTATCGGCACAAAATTGAATTTTGTTTTGTGTAAAATAAAAATGGTGTTAAACAATACTAACCTCAAAAGAAATTTTTAAAAATTCATTAAACCAAAGCAGTTGTACCATTATTTTTTTTTTAAGTTCGTCATAAACTGTGTAGGCACTTCAAATACCACAAAGAAAAATATTTCCTAGGAATTTTGTCTATGTCCTTCATGTCTTATTTTTTTTTTTAAAGAATTCCAGTCTTTTACTTCACAAGAACCCACACAAACAAAAAATGTCATTCCGTATAAGCTATATTTATCTAAGTACTTTTGTTATTTACCTATTTACTCGTTTGAGAATCCATTCAAGGACTTTGTTTTTATCTATCAAATATATGTATGCAGTAGAATGAAGGTACATTAAAACATAAGCAACAAGAATTTATTTACTAAGCTTCTCCAGAGCTATTTAACCAATCCTATAATTCAATAGCATAAGTCCTTATCATGATGTTAGCTATATATTTGATGATTTTCTAGCTTCCTTCCATTTTATATTTTTTTTTTTTTTATCGGATATCACACAAAAATGAAGAAGCTTAAATCACTAAATGTGCGGGTAAATATTATTTCTGATGGATATCTGATAATGGGGTAATATTTGTCACAACATTTTTATAAACAAAAGCCACTAAAGCAACACTGCCTATGCCTAATCCTTGATACGTATCAGTCAGCTATATCTTCCTAAAGAATTCATTATTATCTTTGGTATTTATTGTATCATTAACACAAGCTAAATAAACGCTCATGAAAGTGTTTTTATGTATTGGGGAGTTGGAAGTATTAATGGCTTAAAGGAAACACAACAATGGTTGGGTTGGTTTTTAGTTGGTGATAAAGTAATTGACTTTCTGAATATAGAGGTATTGCTTTAGGCTCACTTTTTCTTGATGTTATGGGCAGTAAAACGTTTATAGTGGGAAATGAATTTTTTTTAGGAATTAATAAAAGGTAGGTAGGTACTTCAAGAAATTCATTCGATAAAAAATATGGAGGTGAGTTCATTTTTGTCCTTGTTCAAAAAAGGTGATTTCTGGGAGAATAAGAAAAGATTTTTCAACTTCAAAAACTAAATTGAAATGTATCTCTTCAAATTTGTCAACTAATCCATATTTTTTTTATTTTTCAACTCAAATTGAGTAGATGTGTAAGAAGGAATTTTTATAAGTAGAATAAATGGAAGCTTTTTTCGTTAAGTTTTAAAGACACATTTCGTTGTAGACTTTTCTATGAAACTACGAGTGAAAAAATCATGATTATACAGTTGTACACCATTGACGACCTTTTAAGAAAAAATTACTTTGACAGGATTGAAGATGAAAAGGTTCTTTAATATGAGGTAATTGATGGCATTAGAGTGTAGTGTACCTACTATAATGTACAGTACTTGCACAAGTTGCCATTGATTTGAGTATGGCAGCTTATAGAAACTAGTTGAACTTTTATGTGATTTGTGATAAGAGAGGTAAAAGCTTGCGCTTTGTGGTGATGAAAAACTGTAAAGAAGTCAAATTTACCACAGAAGAGCTACTCAGAATTTATATAAGTGGCTATTGATGCAGAAAGATTTTTATTATTCTATACAGGGTGTCCTCTAACTCGTTGAAAATATTTAAGAATATAATTCTTGAGTATATTCTGAGAAAAGAAAAAACCCCTCCCGAGGAGTGGTAACTTCCATCCATTAATCTCGGAGAGTTAATTTTCTTAGAAATTGGTTTGAAATGGTTAAAGAAAAAATATATTATAAACCAAATACAACACTTACATTTTTTATTTTTTTTATTTAATTTTTTTTTTAGTTTTGTTCTAATTGGGATGTTGTATTTTCTAAAAAAAAATCGTTTTTGCATTACAATAGTGGAGAATGCGAATTAAATCGGTCCCGCAATTCTATTTGTCCGTCTGAAAACCTCGACAAACAGCCTTAATTTTTTTTTTTAAACTTAAAATTTGAGGTTTTTTATGATCCAAAAATAATGGTACCATTATTATACCAATGACCGTTAGTGCGCAAAAAAACTTCAATGGTTTTGATGAATTTCTTTCTCAATGTTTTTGTCAGAAACTGAAATTGCTTTTTTTTTTTAAACCGTTACTAACGGTTAAGTTTATATTAATAGGTATAGATACAAAAAACTTGCGAACCATTATTTTGTCCAAAACTACTAAATTTATTTTTTAAATAAAAAAAAATATAATAAACCCCGATCTACATAGATTGAGCTAGAGTTCTGTTTTTTATTTTATATATATTATTTAAAAGAAGTTAGTTTAGCAATTAGTTTAAGAAAAAAATAATTTTCAAACTCAACATTTTGACAGAAAAAAACTTAATTTTGTTGTTTAAGGATAACATTAATTTTTATTTTGCATGTTCAGCTTTAATACTTTGAGTATTGAAACTTCGAAAAATTTGAATTACTTTTATATTTATTTATGAATCATATTTAGACATAAAAACTTACTTTTTCTTTTAAACTGTTTTTTTCCTAATTTTTAGTTACAACCAAAACTAACAATTTCAAGAATAAAAACTGATTTCAAATCCGTTATATTTTTACACACGCGTATTGGCCCCTTCACAAGTGATAATGTTTTCAAAAAAAATCAATCGAGAGTTTTTCTTTATTATAAAAATAGTGCAAAAAACTTCTAAAAATGTAGGTATTCAAAAACACATATTTTTGAACTTGAATTTCTTGAAAGTCTTTAATTTAATTTTATTCTTTACATAGTGGGTTGAATTATACTTGATAGAAGTTGTATATACACAAATTTTCAACAGTTTTTTTAAAAATGTAAAAAATTGATTCTTCTCATTCAAAATTAGTGTTCGTTTTCAATATCCTTTTAACTAATTAATGGCAAGAGTATGATAACCGGGGCGCCGAGAAATGATAACGGATTTTTGTAGACACGGCAACACAAGCATTTTTTACTATGGGAGGGGGGGTCTATCTCCCCCCGTTTAGGCGGTAGGGGCAATTTAAAAAATATGTACAATAAATGGAAAAAAATTAATTAAAAAATAACGGTAATACTTAAAATTAAGTATTATACGTTATTTTAAAGCCAACATTCTATTCTATTAGCCAGTTTTTAAATCAAGTCTAAACTATGCATAATTTTTGAAAAATTTAATTTTAAACTCAAAATTTGAGTAAAAAAAAGTTAAAAAATAGTTTTAAATTTCAATATTTCAAAACTATAAGTTTATAAATAATTTTTTTTTTAATAATTTGTTGCTTTTATTAATAGTCAATCAAAAACTGAAAACTAAATCATTTTATGCCTTTTAGTTTTTAAGAAAATTGAAAATAACCACAACTACTATTTTAATTTATTTATGTTTTTTTTTGCTTGAGTGGTCTTATTATGATAGTAATAATAATTGTAGGTGCGAGTTTGAGTATATGCAACAGTGGGGTGTGTGCGAGTTTATATGTATGCAACAGTGGGGTGTTTATGGGGGGGGCATGCTGCCCCCCTGCAACCCCCCTGCTTGGGCCCACTGTAGGATTTGGGGTAGGTGCGAGGTTGGGTGTATGACACACCGAGGTGTGAATGGGGGTGCAACCCCCCTGCTTGGCCTCACTATAGGATTTGGGGTGCGTGCAACATGGGGTGGGTGCTAAGTGGGGTGCATGCAAACTTTCTTTTGCATTTAAATAAACTGGATTTAAGAAAAATTTATTTATCCATATTCGATTATAACTATCAAAATAAGACTACGTAAATACTCAAGCAAGGAAAAAATAATTTAATTAAAATATTTTTTTTGGTAATTTTCAATTTTCTCAAGAACTAGAAGAAATAAAATCATCTAGTTTTCAGATTTTGATCAAAATTAAATTAAAGCAATGAATTCTAAAATAAAATAAAGGTATATTTAATGTTAAAGTTTTGAAAAATTACACTTTAAACCTTATTTTTAACTATTTTTTGCCCAAATTCTGAATTTAAAACAATTTTTTTCAAAAACTATGCATAGTTTTGACTTGATTCAAAAATTGGCTAGTAGACAAAAGTGTTGGCTTTAAAAAAATGTGTAAAACTTAGTTGTAAGTATTACCGTCATTTTTTAATTATTTGTTTTCCATTTAACGTACATATATTTTAAATTGCCCCTACCGCCTAAACGGGGGGAGATAGACCCCCCCTCCCATAGTAAAAAATGATAAGGTTTGTAAAAAAAATTCAACTAAAAGTTTTTGTAAAGCTTCGTGTGAAGTTCTTCGGTATCTTATAGTAGGTATATAAGATTGAAAAAGAAACGATGAAAATGAAATTATTCACCTTTTCGAAGTTCTATAATAAACGATTTTCTTAACACAAAATACTGTCATGTTTCTAATTTTTATGATAAACCAATGCGTCTGAGTTACTTGATTACTTACTTTACTTTTCTTGATAAGTAAAGAAATATAAACAATTAGGTTTTTTTTAAAACAAATATATTTTTTTAAACTGAATATTGGTATAAACTTTGGTATGAAAACCATAAATCCTCAAAGTTTAACATCTCTCTTAGTAAAATCATAGAATTTTGGACTTTTAAGCAAAACCAAAAAAATATTTCCCCATTTCTGTGTCCTATTTGAACTTTCTTTTAATGACAATTTTATTTTATTTTGCACTCAAAATCATTATTAACTGTTGCTGTATAGCCTTTTACACAGGGTGATTTGCATAAGGTGTGACAAAAAGCTGAAACACTTAAAAAGCTACATATGTACCTAATAGTTTTGTATTTTGACCTAAATATGCAACCTTTAATCAATTTATCTGATAAAGTTGATTTAGAGTTTCTGTTTGTTTTTCAAAAGTCGGATTTTCAAACTCAAAATTAAAAAAAAATATTTTTTCGTTTCAAAATTTTACGTTATTAACTGCAAATTCAATGCTCTTTTTAATTGAAAATCAAGCTCTGAAATTCGGATAGTCTCGTGATTTATATTTTCAAAGATAAGCAAATACTCGTATCTGAAGTAACTTTCTTAAAAAAAGAAAAAAAAAGAATGCCAGTGAGTTCTATCTTGTAAGTTCAGCTTTTTCTTCTTTTTACATTTGTTTATATCCTTGTAAGTTAAGTTCTAGGACGATCCAATGTTTCAATGTTTGACTTTAAATTGGTAACTGAATTGAATTTTCTAATTTTGGAAAAATTCCACATTTTGAAGTAAATCAGTTTTATAATTGTTTTTTTTTTTTTAGAATTTTGGGACTAGCTGCGTTATAAATATTCAATATTTAGCGAGTTCAATACAATACGGTTAATTAAAAAAAAAAAAATAATTCAACCAACCACGAAAAGCATCAAAGTCATAAACCAGTTTTAACAAAATTAGTTTTTTTTTCAATATTTTGAGTTTGAAAATTAATTTTTCAAAAACCAAGAACTAAAACATCTTCATACAGAAAATGAATTAAAAATGCTATTGAAGAATTTTGGTATTATTTTTAATAATAAGGTTTTTAATCATACATATATTTATTTTTAATTTAAGTAGAAGACCTCCTTCCCACACTAATTTTTTTCATGTTTCGGTTCACCGTTTAGCATTTTGTCATATCTTATGCAAATCACCCTATATAGAGTATCCAGCTTTTCGTTGTTTCACTGTTAAAAAATAAAATGTTTGTGGGTTTTTTTTTTTTTATTGTGTAATTAAAATTAATTGGAAAACTTTTTCAAATAAATTACCAAGACGAACTGTTGCTATTCGGTAATATATTTCTCTGTTAAATGCTCCGTGCGGCCTCCTTATGTTTCTTCGGTATAATTTATTCCTTAAAGCAATTTTAAAGTTACCTTGCGGACTTATTTTTTCGAATTTGCTTTTCTAAACGTTTTCCTAATCATACCGCAGGCATTAATATATAGGTTAATGTGTTTAACAAGAATATACCAAATTATATCTCTATGAACCTTCCATCCGTATATTTTATGTTAATTATGCGATCTTTCCACCTGGATGTTCTCAATTATTATATAACATCCCCCATTTTTCTGAATTTTGTTGAAACCATTTTGCATATATAATCAAAATCATTCCGTTTGGTTTTGGTTTTTATATTTTTTCTAAACATATTTATGTTCTCTTTTTTGTTTTTTTTTCGTGGCACATTTACAGATCTTATTATACGCGCCGAAAATTTCGACCAATTTATGCCAAAGTCATGAATAGCTACGCAAACGCTCATAGGAAATCATGCACAACTTACCAACGCTATGCGGGTGCCAACTCACTCAGCCTGGTTACCGGACTGCTGCCTTTTACATCGGAAATGGCGCTGTTTGAATTTCCTTTCAATGAACTGCTGGTAAGTTCATATATTTTTTGTTCCATTTTTATTTTCCGGATGAATGAAAATTAATTTGATCCTGAAAAACGATAAGGGAACATAAATGTCCTTAAATTTCACTGAATTCCCTCGTTTTGGTGAATTTATTATGTTACCATTTTTTTTATTATCATTTGAATTTGTTTCCGGCTTTACCACATGTAGATTTGGGCAGTCCTTACGAAACGCCAACAAATGTCATTGCTAATGTGGACACATGGCGAGGAGGCCTTGGCCAAATCACTGGTGGCCTGCAAACTGTACAAGGCTATGGCTCATGAGGCAGCCGAGGATGATCTGGATACGGAAATCTACGATGAATTGCGGGCTTATGCCAAGGAATTCGAAAGCAAGGGTTGGTGTTTGTTTGCATTTCGAAATTTTGAGGGTGTAATTTTCTTTTTATGTTTTTTTTTTCTATAATTTTTCTTTTTTATTTCTTTTATTTTTTTTCTCGTTTGTTTGTTGTTTTTGTGTGTGCAACAAAAAAAAAACTAGGTATTAAGTTACTAGACTTTAGTTATCGGCAAGATGCTGAAAAAGCTCAACGATTACTCACATGCGAATTGCATTCATGGTCAAATCAAAGTTGTTTGGGATTAGCTGTGGCTGCTAATCATCGAGCTCTTTTGGCGCATCCTTGTAGTCAAGTTATTTTAGCTGATTTGTGGATGGGTGGATTAAGGACGAGAAAAAATACTAATTTAAAGGTAAGTTTTAGTTTTTTGTTTGTCCATGTTTTTTTTTTATTTTGGGGTTTAATACGCTTTAGCAAAAATTTCTATTTTTGTGAATTTTCTTAATTTGAAATTCTTTCGACACTGATTTAATATTGAATTTCACTTGAAGAAAATTCTTGCAAAAAGGAAATTCAATTTTTTTTTACCAACGAGTATGTATCTAAAAAAAGACAGTTCATCGCTAAATGGTCCTATTGGAAAGGAGCATCATTAAAAGCCTGAGGAAGTCCACAAGAGAATTGTAAGATATCGGAATCTTTTGTGAATGAAGTCCCCAGTGCTTTTGCATATCACTCTCTTTGTTTCCCAAGCTCTCTCAATGCGTGGATGCAATAGTTCACTCAAAGTTCTATGTGGTGCTTATATGAGCTCTGCGGGAGTACTAACAAGTCCCACCGCTTGTTGAACTAATTTTTGTATAGATTCCCAAATTCAAGTATTCTATATTTTTATAATTTTGTATTTCAAAATTCTGTTAATTCAAATTCAGAATTAAGGAATACAGGATTAAGAATTCAGAATTTTTTGTTTCATTATCATCATCATCGGCACGATAACCGGGGTCCGGTCCTGGCCTCCTTCAACAAGTCTCTTCACTTATCCCGGTCTCGAGCCGACGCTATCCAGGTGAGCACCCTAGGGTTTCGAGCGTCCTGGTCTACTCCATTTTTCCAGTGCAAGCATGGTCTACCACGCTACCATAGAATTTACCACAAGAGACTTTCCGAGCCGGTTCTTCTTCACTCATGCGAACTAGGTGCCCTGCCCACCGGAGTCTACCGAGCTTAATTTTTGTCACTATGTCTGCTTCAAGGTAGATTGCGTACAATTCATGATTGTACCGTCTCCGGAATCGTCCTTCCTCACATACGGGGCCAACAATTATCCTAAGACTTTTCTCTCGAACGTGGCTAAGAGGTTGGAGTGTCTTTTGCTAAGCACCCAAGTCTCGGATCCATACGTGAGTACTGGCAGGACCATGGTCCTGTACAGCAGCAGTTTTGAAGTTATTGTGAGATTTCTGGATTTGAAGAGCTTTGACAGACTGTAATAGGCTTTGTTGGAATTGAGCAGCCGCCCGCGTGTTTCTTCTTCTAAATTATTATCGGCTGCTACTATTGACCCAAGGTATTTAAAGGATTGCACCACTTCAAATTCGTGCTCCGCTACCTTGATTGTTTGACCAACTGTTCTTCTCGCATTCGACGCCACCATGTACTTTGTTTTACCTTCACTAATGTGCAGCCCCAGATTTTATTCCGCCTGCCCGATCTGGATGAAGGAATCGTGTACAGCTTGTTCGATCCTTCCGATAATGTCAATGTCGTCTGCGTAAGCCAGTATCTGGCTGGACCTCTTGGCCATGGTCCCTCTTGTTGCCATGCCAGAGTCACGGATTGCTTTCTCCAACGCCAGGTTGAAGAGGAGGCAGGCCAAACCATTCCCTTGTCGGAGTCCATTAAAGACGTTGATTAAAGATTGATTGACAAAAATTTGAAATACTGATTTTTGGAATTCAGAAATTTGTGATAGAAGTTTTGGCATTGACTAAAATGTTGTTTATCCACCACCTGGGACTTTCCTGTTAAATGAAGATGCCCTGAGAACCTAGTTCAAAGGCCAATAGCAAACGACAACTGACGTTTAATACAACGGGAAAAGGGACAGGCGCGGTTGAGCAAAGCAAATGCAGCGACACCTGCATTTAGTTTGCCTCAGACTTGGAACAATCTAAAATCAGGAGCCTTGTCGACGTTTCCTGACGTTAACTTGGCGAACCCCACAAGTGAATCCTTTGGGTAAAGCAGTGGAGTGGGGGAATTGTAGTGTGTGAAATTATGTAAACCTGATACAGTTTAAGATATTTATATTTCAGTGATGAAAAAAAAAAATCATGTACATAACAAAATTTGCAATTCAATATTGTATTTTTATAAAAAAAAATCCTTACCAAATTTTGAAATCAATTTACATATTTCCAAATAAATTCTTTAAAAAAATTATTTTTCAATTAGGTGATACTTGGACTACTTGTGCCTGTTTACATTAAACGCCTAGACTTCAAATCCAAAGAGGAACTCCAACAAATGCCTCAGACTGAAGAGGAACATTTAGAAAATCAAAATCTTGATTATGATGATTCCGATAGATCGCATCCTGATGCCGAGGTATGTACACAAATACAAAAACATTTTAGTATATCTGTTTTACTTTTAATTTTTATTTTGTACATAAAACCGTCGACTAGAAATATTTCTTTTAACAACATTATTTAAATAAAAATTAAAATATTTAACAAAAAAAAAAAACAAATCCCATTTCTCCTCCACTTAAGAAAATTTTTTTATATTAAAATTAAATAAAAATACTAATTTTTCTATAGAACGCTCTCACTAAAGCGAAAAGATCAATTTCACTTAAATATAAGATGGGGAATAACTCGGCCCAGGTAGTAGACAATGTAAATATTAAAAAAAAAATAATATTTAAAATATGTTAAATTAACCTACAAAAAAAAAAACAAACTGAGTATTTCTATCCCTTAGTTGATTTAGCATAAAAATTAGTTTAGAAAGTTTTTACTAAAAAAACACAAAAAAAAACCCTTATTAACCTCTCATTCAATTTATATACAGTCACTTTGTAAATGTTGTGTGTTTTGGATTTGATTTTGATGTATGCCTTGAGCGTGAATGCTAAATATTGTGATATGTTGTCAAAAAAAAACAAAAATCGACACCGAAAATACCAAATGTTGTACAAAAAAAAAAAAACCTGCATTGAATAGAACGTAATGGAATATGTATTCAGCTTCCCTATATACATGTTGTTGGATAAATGTTGTAAATATGTGTCTCTGTAAAAAAAAAATATGTACCTACAAACTGTGGCTTATGTCTTTATCCTAAACAAACAATAAAAATAAAAAAAAAAAAACTTTAAAACTTCGACAGGAAAGTGAATGCAAATTTTTGTTATTTTTATGTCGGGGTTGGGGGTTGAGGGTCGAGGGTGGTTTATTGAAACTGTTTCCATGTTTTTTAATGGAATTGCAAACATAAACACTCCCTTTGTAGAAAAAGACCTTCATTTCTTTTTTTGGTTTATGCAAATCGTTTTTCCAAACAACAATCATCGAAATAAAATTAGTAACATTTTCAACAAGTCAAACTTTTTTTTTAATTTTTTATAGAATTTTTATAGAAATTAAATTATTTGTTTTTTTTTTGTATTTTTATTCCTTAAGTGCGTTTGCTTTAATATCTAGGAAATAAAAAATTATCATAAAGACTTAAATCCACATTTTACATTTCCACTTAATTTTGAATTCAAAATTAATAATTCTTTTGTATAAATTCTGAGAAGGCTTTTGAATGCAGAATTGTATTATTTATTTTTAATGTGAATTTTTATGAAATTTCTTTGAAATAATTTTAGTGAAATAATGAACATCAAAAATGTACATGAATGAGTTTTTGAAGAAAATCAAATAAATTTTCAATCCTTAACTCTTATTCAATTGGTAGAAAACATCCAATTTCCTGACATAACTTATCAAAATATTTCTTAGTTATGTCTGCATATCTTAAAATCTAAAATGGAATTTTTTCGACTTCTACGAGCTTTACCTACTCCCTAGGACAAGAAAAAAAAACCTATCTGAGTAAAACTCTGTTTTGAAAAATAATAAATTGGAGTTTATCATGATTTCTTGTACATATTTATTTGTTGTTAATTTTTGGTCTTCACTCGACTTATAATCATAAAATCTTAAATTTGCCTTGAAACGCTTCTTGTAATGAAACAGTAGATACATTTTATTGCACAATACATTTTCTGTTGAAATAACATTCTGATTTAAATTCCAAAAGAAGCAATTAGAGCTGTCAGAGTTTCCATCAAGATTCAAGTTTCGAGACTGGGGCGCCATTGTAATTTTGTTTAAGCAAAGCAAACACTCTTTTTGATGAACCCACGTAGAGGATACAAAAAATAACAGAATGATGGAATTTTAATTTATCGAAATACAAAAATGCAATTTATCATGACTCGAAATAAGTTCTACATGCCATTCTATAGGTCTTGCCTTTTTTCTTTTAACAGGATAAAGATATTGTATGTTTGTGAAAACATAGGCATGATGAGTCTAATAAATGACTAAAGAGTTGTTAAAAAAAAAATTAATTTTAAGTTTCTAACTAAGAATTTTAGAAACTTTTCCTAACTAAATTTTGCTGCAAGTTTGCCTGAGCTTTAAATTCAATTTCTTTTTATGTACAGGCTTTGAATAGATAAAAGTTCGGCTAAAAATGCTGCAAAATTCAACCCCGTATTTTTGACAGAATGGTACCAATATTCAATATTCTGATATAACTCGAAAACCAAAAAAAAAAAACGATGTGGTATTTTAAATTAAGATACTTTTTTATATCAAAATAAATCTATAAAAATATTAAAGTATCCAAAATAAACCAACCAAAATATAATCCAAAAACTATACGTTTTGGTAATTTTTACGAAACTGCTCATCTTTTGTTTTTGAATATAGATAGAAACAAGACAATTTACAAAAAAAAGTATAGGCCTTAACCTTAAACAGGAAGGTAAAGCTGAACTACTTTATGTTGAAGAAGTACGTCAATTCAAATATGTACATAAATAAGACTTTTTTTACAATTTTTTGTTCCAAATTTTAGTTTTTTCATTTATTTTTCAATTCTTTTTTATTAGGAATAATATTTTTTTTCATGAATTTCTTTCGTTAATTTTTTATGACGTTTAATTTAATTTTTTTTGTTTGGTTTATTTCTTGAACAAGTTTTATTTTATTACTCCCTGAAAATTTTTTAGCATATTGAAAATTTTTCACAATTTTTCGAATTTCAAATTTAAAAAAAAATTAATTTTTTTTTCGAAATTTTTTCCAACCTTTTGGTCACTTTTTTTCTCGAATTATAATTTGGAAAATTTTTATTCTCGCGTTTCAAAAGCATTTCATTTTAATTTTAATTTGACAATTAATATTTTCTAGAATTTTTTTTTTTGAATTTTTTTGTCAAATGCTAAAAATGCGATATGCTTATTTTTAGTAATTAAATTAATTTTGACAGTTTTTTTATTTTTAAGTTGAAAACATGTTAGACTTAATACATTTTGAAAGAATATTTAATTTTCTAGAAAAAATAATTCTAAGTTAAATTCTTAAGTTTATATAAGGTTTTCGAATTATACTAAAAATATTGAAAAGTTACCAGTTTGACCTCAAGAAAACATGCGTGAATTTAATAGTTTTACGCTTCCTTAGTTCCAACACAAATTGTATAATCAATCATAGAAAGCCTTCAAAAAAGCTAAATTTGCTGGACTCGTTTAGGGATTCAAACAAATATATGGTAATTCTGGAAAATGTACTAAGCCATAACATCAGGTAAAACAAACCAGAAATGTATCAATTCTTGGACTGTAATTAGTGAACGTGTTTATGATCATCCTGATTTTTAAAGAAATATTTTCAGGTTAAGATAACAGGAAGTTTTGGTTTGCTGATTTCAAAATATTTGTTGATTTTCAAAATAAAAAATTGTGCTCAACATGTGACGTAGAAGTTTTTTTTTTTTTTTTGAGAAAACCGCTCATCATATTAGGATGATGTTCAAGTTAATTTTTACTATGTACATATCTAAAAATGTACAAATTTGATATATTTCATAAAAAAATACTAAGGACACGTGGTAAAAAAAAGTTGAGTGATTAATGATTGAAAAGTAACCACCTCCGCAGATTCGAAATTTTAGTAGGATTTTTCTAAAAATACTACACATGGGCATCACAAATTGAGCTCATCTCAGCACAAACTTTATTTTTTTTTCAAAAATAGCAAATGGCGATGCCAACTTCACCCACATCATAATATTAACTGTTGCGTAAATGAGAGCGTACTATGTTGTTTAAGGATATATGTAAATTTATATGCAAAATTTTCGATGTACCTTTTGGGATCCAAGTCTGATTCGGAGTATTTTTGTATCAATACTCCAAAAGTTCAAGGACAATGCACTTAAAGAATGAAAAACTGGATAAGTTTATTTTAAACAAAATTATAATTATTTTTTAGTATTTATTAAGTTTAGTTTTGTATCAGAAAATACCAAATAAATGGATCTAGGACTATTTTTTTTACACAATTGAATGCTGCATATTATAATGAATCGACAAATTGTTTCATCTTTTTACGATAAGAAAGGTCACGTGCTTAGTACAACACAGTTTTTAAGAGTGTCATTAAGTGTGCATGTTAAAAAGAAAAATAAACAAAACACAAACTACACACAACTCAAAAAACAAAAACACCCATTATACACTCAAAATACAAACGTTACAAATCATTTATTCTCTTAGTGTTTGGATAATAATTATAAATAGTTTCATAAATAACCGTTACTAAGGACATACATTTATAGAAAAATAATTACAAATCAACTCAAAACTTGTAACTGTCCTGCCCTTAAGTTGTGTGTATCATTTTTTTTTTTATTAAATAAATGTCTTTACACAAAACATTATAAATACGGAATTTGTATAATTGTCTTAAAAATTAAACACAAAAAAAAAATCAAAACAAAAAAAATCCTTTATAACTTAAAGTTCAGTTTTAAACGAAGAAAATGACGTAAAAATTTCAGGCTCTTTTGGCAGATACCTTTTCGATTCGTGAAACCAAAGTACAAGAAAATGGAAAAGTGAGTACCGTAAATGATTTTAAAAAAAGCAAAAAAAAAAAAAACTTTTCTTTTTTATTTTCTTTTTATTTGCGGGAAAGGGAAAAATATTTTTTGTTTTTTCCATTTTTCTTCTCATTTGTAGTTACGGTAGTTTAAACAATATAT
This sequence comes from Syrphus vitripennis, assembly GCA_958431115.1. Taxonomy (NCBI): domain Eukaryota; kingdom Metazoa; phylum Arthropoda; class Insecta; order Diptera; family Syrphidae; genus Syrphus; species Syrphus vitripennis. Next base: position 91,314,537 of record OY288109.1, read on the forward strand.
ATATTCAAATATTTTAATCTTAAATTAAATTTATATAAAAAAAAACACTCATTTATTTACAATGAATCAAAAAATAAAAACTACATTTAAAAATCATGTAAACACTCATTATTATATAACTGTAATTATGTAATAACTTTTAACCATTTAAACAAAAAAAAAAAATTATATATATATTTTAATTGTGATGTCAGTGGAATTTTTTTCACCTTAAACAAATATCGCTTTTCCAATTTTCATATTCATTATTAAATGCTCACACAAACAGGTCGACCTGTCAGGAGCGGAAGAACCCGCAAAAGTTAGTTTGTGTTATTTTTTTTCTTTTATTTTTCCTTTCTTTTAGAGTAATGCAAGATAAATTCTAGAAAATAATAATAATAATAAAAAATAAAATATAAGTTCTACTTTAGCTGATGTAAAAAATAAGTGGTGTTGTGTGTTATATGATTTGAAAAAATATTTTTTTTTTATTATTATAGTGGTATTTTTTTTATGATTAAGCTGCTTTTTTCTACTTTGAAGTTTTATTATTTTTTTTTTATTTATTCAATGCTGGTGTTTTCTTTTCTGCGCCTTGTAGACTTTAGTTTATAGAATTTTAAAAAATGAAACCATGTCCTTTGATAAATATTCTATTCTATAGTTACTAATGTACAGTTTTATGCAAAATGGTATGGTGGTGGTGGTTGTGTGCACAGCACTTAAAATATTTACATAAGAATTCTAATAAAAAAAAAACAACTTTAAGAGCCAATTTTATTTGTTAAAATGTATTCAAAGTGAGACTATAAGTGACATAAATATTTGCAATAATATTGATTATTTAATTCTGTAACGTTTTTGAAGAAGAAAATTAAAAACAGTCAAAATAGAATTAACAAATGGGTTGCGTTAAAAATAATGCTTTTACATTTTTTCTTAAAATTTAATTTTACAAAATTCTGCAATTGGTGAAAATTGAAAATACTAAACGACTTTTAAAAAAAATTCAATGCAGAAAAGAATAGAATTTCAGGATGGAATAGTAAAGGACAGAATTTTTTTGTGAAAAATTAGTTTTTTTTTTTTTAAATCCCAATTGACTGACGAAGAACTGTCAAAATCCGCACAATTAAACGAAAAGTTTGAAGGAGATGAAATACATCTCCAGAAACCTATTCTTCGGCGCAGGGGAGAAGTGCAGACCTCATGTCCCGCAAGAGGAGAACCGACGACCTTACCAACCAACTGGCTTTTCGACTCTTCTTGTGTTCAAACATAGTTTCTTTTATAACAACGTGATTGGCATTGCCATCATGCACAAAGCTGGGGAGAGTAGTGCCTAATACTGTTGATGGCGATGCTACGTATTCTAATCAGGAACCTGGCTTTTAAGAGGCTATCACTTAAAGGCTGCGAAAAAAACAAGCTCTTGAAAGCTGTTTTAGATAGCGGCAATTCAACACTCGACTCCCAAGGGTTTCCAAATGTATTTCCAATGTAGAATAGTTCAATGCTACGAGTTGGAGACGGCCCAAATCTCACTTTACTTAACCCTCAAATGTCAATTTTATACAGCATTAACTATTTATCTGAGTGTAGGAATCTAGCATTTGGATATGGATTAAATAAATGCTAGAGTGCCCCAGGGTTCTGTTTTGTCTCCGACTCTCTTTTTTTATTTTTTATCGACGATATTTGCCTGAAACTTCTGATCCATTAAATTGTTTTACTGACAACAGCATTATCAGCTTTTCAAGTTTTTGAACCGTTTTAATAATTTTTTTTAGGATTTACAGCACCAATAAGTCACTTCAATTCTGAAATTTCAAGATCAAGATCAAACAATAGATGAACTGCTCTTAACAAATAAATGTTTTAGCAATTTTATTAAAAATAAATAAAAATAGTTTCGATAAGTTAGAGCGATTTGAAAGTATAGTATTTTGAAATTTGGAAATTACTATTTTTTCAAAATTTGGACAAAAAATTTCTAGAGAGTAAAAAAAATTTCAAATAATTTAAACAAAAAAAAATTAATTTTTGCAAAAAATATTTGGTGATTTATAATTATTCTCACGGAGTAAGAAATTGTCACAAACAAAGTCGTGATTTGGGAGGAACCGAATATTTATAACAATAATAATATTCTAAAATCCAATTATTCTTTTTGAGTAATAAATCTTCCTGAACTAAAAATTATAGTTCGCAATTTTTCAAATTTTCAATTGACATTCGTAACTAGTGATTTTCAAGGCAATATAAAATACAAGAAATCGAACTAGAAGACAATTCTGACTTTGTAGCGTTAGAAAAAACTTAGGTGATGTAGAAATTAGTCGTCATTCACATAATATTCTTGTGCGATCAGCTGACCCGACAAAAAAAATGCTAAGCCCAAATTAAATAACTCTGGATAAAACATATTTTGTTTATTTATTTTGTTTTTTATTATCTCTTGAGAAATGTTCTTTTATTATTTTTTTTCTCTACCAAGACTTCAAAAATTCAAAGTAAAACAAAATAATATTAATATCCAAGAGACACGCTAAATGTCAGTTATTAAATCCCATAGAGGACCAATAAAATGACAAAATTAAATCTGTCAGTGGCACGAGTTGGTGTTTTTTTCTCTCGCTTTTCTTCTCTTTATTTACCGACGCCATTATATTATATTGGTTTACCACTGTGTTGATTTCCCTATAATCAAACAAAACCAAACCCCAACCATAACTGTAACCAGGTAGATTCACGTGTAAAAATAAATCAGATGACCTGACAATTTAACATCATAATAATTTAAGGAGTTTAATTCTAGGGTTTTTGTTGTTGTTAATAAATTGCGTTGTGTCATTTTAATCAAATTCAGATTGAAAAAAAAAAATATGAAACAACCTCAATTATAATGAGAAGTGGGTGTCCCTATTATTCCTTTTAATCATTGTTTATTTAATTAATTATTATTGTTGATGGTATTTGTGTTTCTTTTTTTTTTGTTTATTTGTAACTGGCAGGTGAGGTGTGATGAAGTTGTTTCAATCACGTAGCGAAGGGAGAATAATATTTTATTTAAATTATTATATGTTGGTAGGTATTAAGCAGGTTAAGAAGTAAAAAATCTGTTATCGTAGGGTTGTCAAATGATTTCCTCACAATAATTTTTACTTGACAACCCCTTTGACAATTAGTGCTGTCAAAATAGTTTTGTTAAATTTTTGAAAGCCCCCAAATATAGAGGAGCTATTCTTGTATCTAAAATTATTACCTTACCTAATGTTTTAAATTAATAAAATTTGTCTGTGTAACGGTTAACTTATTTCCACCAAATGGTGAAAAAGAAATTACTTACTAAGGTTCACTTTTTTGGCTCGATTTTAATTGTGCTTGTAAATTTACGAGTACCTACGAGTATATGAGTTTTTATAAAACTCAATAAAAAAAGTGTGGGGGCGTATGTGGAATATTTTATTAAAATAAATGAAACTGCATTTCTATTTGCATTTTAGTATGACTGCAACATAAAAAATTCCATAAAAAATGCATTAATGCAGGTTGTTTGATCCAATTGAAAATTATTTGCATTAAATAATTATACGTATGGATTAAAAAAAATGTCAATTCAACATGAACAAAAAAAAATCAATGCAGTTATAGAATGCCCATATTATTAATAATTTTTAAAAATTTGGAAATCTGGAACGCCCTTGTGCACCCAAGTGAAAAAAATATATGCAAACAACATGAAAATAAGTTGCACTAAAACAATTGAATTCAACGTTGCGTTGACGAAAAGTTCGTATCTTGAACTTTTTGTCTAACGCAACGCGAATTGTTCGTATTCAAAAATATTTTCAACTAGACGAAATGAAAAATTAAAATGTTTTTTGTATTACAAAAATATTGTTTTTAATAAATCAAAATTTCATTTTGAATTTAATTTTTTTATTGAAAAAAAGTTTTTGAATTCCATTTTTCATTTTTTTTTATGTTTCAATGTTTTCAAATAATTTCATTTAAATATCGTATGTAGTACCGGTAGTTGGAATATTGGTGGATATCTTTGCCTCGCGGTTTTTAGGCCTTCTACATTTTTTTTTTGACTTTTTAAATCTAAAAGTTTTGTGTATCTATTTTTGAAAATTCAACTTTTCTTCAAAACAACTGCACAGATCTTTGACTCCCTCAGTATATATTTTTTTTTTTGATTTTAAATCTTTTTCAAAAACGGTTCATCTCATTTTTATTAAAGGTTTTATTCGAAAGTATCTATAAATTATAATAAATGCTCACAACCAAAATTTTCAAAAAATGTTTTTTAGAAAATTAAACAAATTTTTGTTTTGAAACTAAACATCCCCGTAACGGCCCAAAGATATTTTGGATAAGTGTGTTAGTACTTTTTGAAATATTTTGAACAAATAATTGAAAATAAAAAATAACCCTCCCAAATGACAAAAAGTCGTTCTCAAAGATCACAAAATCTCGAACATGGCTCCTGGAATTTTGATTAAATTTTGTGTATGTATACAGTTTTCATGATTTTTATATTCAAAATTTTTGAAAAAAGAAATTAATTTTTCTTTAAAAATTATATTGCATTTAAATGAATTTTTTAACTATAAATTAATTTTGAATGCTTATTATATGTATTTCTTAAAAATGTTTTTTTTTTTAATTATGGGTTCGACAATTTTTTAAATAATCGTCTTAGTATTTTTTTTCATTCTTTGGGAATTAAAATATCAAAATAATCCACAACTATGCAAATAATTTCCAACTTGCGTCTTAATTATTTTCGAGTTTCAATAAAAATTATTTAAAGCAAATTATTTTGAAATTTTTACAACCTTGATAACTTGTCATCGGCGTTATTCAAAATTAATTTCTTTATGGATGGATATTGAGCCTGGTTTAAAAAAAATTAAAAGAAATAATTGTATAGTAATTTTTTGTTTTGTAAACCCAAATGTCTGATGGAGGCATCGTCGAGTAAGCCTGAGCTATTGAATTATTTTTCTTTAATATTACAACTCCATTTAAATTACATTACAAAATAGTTCTGTCACACAGTGACGTATGAAGCTCACTGATAGGAAACTTCAAATTAGCCCCAAAAACTTGCACAAATGCATCGTCATAATATTTAAAATCAATAAATCAACAGATTAAAAAAAAAACAGAATCTTTTTTACTCACTTTTTCATCAAATCAAGTACCTACCTACCTAAAGCTACCTTCAAAAAAAAAAAAAATCTTCCGGCAATATACTGAATCCTTTTCACTTTTTGTTTGCATTTCCTTTAAACTTTTTATTATGCTTTGCACACACGTAAAATATTTTTGGAAAATTTTCTTTAAACACACACGTTTGATTTTATTGGAAAATTTTGTATCCGTTATATTCACATCATTTTCTATCGTTGTTCAACAAAACTTCTCGTAGATAAATATTTCTTAAATTTTCTCTCCATTTACATAATATTTATTATATCCTCAATTTAGTTGAGTGGTTCACATAAATTCTTTATTATTTTTTTTTTTTCGTTTACTCTTCTGCTAGTTTCGCATTTATCTAGATGTGTCAACTTAACTCCTTCATATCAAAAAAAAAAAATATAATATAAAAAATAAACATTTATACAAGTATCACTAACTTATATTCATTCATGTGCACACGCACATTTTGCAGGTATCCTTATCCGACTCGGATCCATCACAATTTCGAGAGTTCTTCAACATGTCTGACTATGAAATCAAACAGCATCAACCTTTAAGACTGCGAAAAAAATTCTACGAATTCTATACGGCGCCCATTACGAAATTCTGGGCCGATTCAGTAAGAGTTAAATGGAGCATTTGGTAATAGCATCAAAATCGTGGTTTTCATTGCAGATAGCGTATATGTTCTTCCTGGTGATGTTCACCTTTACTGTACTGGTGAAAATGGGACCAACTCCTCGATGGCAAGAAGTCTATTCCATTGCTTATATTACAACATTGGGGTTTGAGAAGATAAGGGAAATCATTTCATCCGAACCGGTTGCTATAACGTGAGTAGCGTTATATTTTTTTATTTGTTAAATTTACATGTGGATGATTTTAACCTGTGTGAATAAATTTTGGTACAACAGTTGTTGTGTTATAGAATATAAAATGTATTGTGGGGAATAGGTGCATAAAGAGGCTTTTTTTGGAATTACCTTATGGCAATTTCTATGCTGGGCACATAGAAATTTCACATTAGAGGTAAAATATGAGTTTTAGAAAAGTTTTTTGAGGTTGTTCATAAAAATAAAGATTTAAGTGGAATTTTGGAACAAAATATTAATTAATTCTAAGGAAAATATTAAAAAAATATTTTTAATCGAATCAATTTTTAAAGAACAGATCCGATTCTGATAATATTTTTTGCTACATTCTTGTTTTGTGTATTAATTAAATTCAAATAAAAGTTTTGATGAACAAAAATACATTTTCCAAAATACGTAGTCAAAACATTAAAAAAAATATTGGTAATTGAAGTCTTTTTTAAAGTTAAAAAAAGATTGTCTGTTATAGTTATTTTACCGAATAATTTTTGAAAAAATAGTTTACAAACCCAAAGTTTTGAAAAAAAAAACTTAAATTTTTTTTTGGTGAAACTATTTTTCCAAAACTTAACAGCCTGTACTGTACTGTACTGTTCTGCTTTTGTTTTCGAAACAAATTTGTAAGATCAACAACAGTGTAAAAGTAATCCTAGCGTGATTGAATCTACACTAGAATATTGTAAAAATAACATGGCATCTTGTTAAATAACAGCGTCAAAGTTTTGTCAGGTTAATTAGACAGTAAATAGTGCATATTTTTTTTAAATTTTAAATTTGAAAATTAATTTTTCAAAACTACAATTAGATTGGACATAACTTGAAGAATGAAATTATTTTTTGGAAAAATGCTTAAGCGTGACAGTGTAATGATTACTGCTGTTTTTTTTTTAAATATTTTTTGTCTTATTCCTAGTATAGATTACCTCAGCAAAAAACAGTTACTTGTAGCTCTTGTTAGAGTGATTTTAGAAGAAAAAACAATGTTTGTCGTTTTATTTTTTAATGAATTGTGAACCAACCAAAAGTGGAGAAAAAAACTACAATTGTTTTGTGCAAACAAAAATGGAGTTTGACAAATATTTTTTTTAATTTTTTACATTTTTACATTGCCACGTAGCCGGCTACTGAACACACTCTAAAAGGAAGAGGGCAGTTCCATGATCGGGGGAGTGTAAAATGGGAGTAACAACCTACGAAGCCGGTCAGGCGAAATAAAGAAAGATATTTTAGCTGAAAAACTTCAAAGGATATATTTCTTATTTTGGAAAAAAAATTCGGACAACACACTTGGCAAAGTGAAAAACATGGCGGTTTATAAATTAAATGTATTTTTTTTATTTTTTGCGACTAAAAATTCAACTCGGCATGTTTTGGATTCGTGAAAAAATTCGGACTCGAAATTTTGATTTAACTTGAAACTACTACTACTACGCAATTTTGTCTGTCTGTCTATTGAGCCGGAAGGTACATAGTGGTTTTTTGGGCTGCATCCCGATATTTTTATTTTTTGTTGCCTTTTTTTAAAATCCAATTTTTCTCGAAAATAACTCCGACGATTTGACGAAAATAAATTTGAATACATGTTCGCTCACTTTAAACGACAATCTCACATGAAATTCAATTTTATTTTCAATATTTTCAAAGACTCTTCTTCAGATTGTAATCGATATTTGAATATTTCAGTTTTCGAAAAAAAAAGAATTTTTCAAAATTAAATATTTCAAAAATGACTAGATCAACACATTTTTTAAATTTGGTACAAAAAATTTCCTTAAATTATTATAAAATATAGTAAATATGTAGTTTGAACAAAGATTAATTTTGGGATTTATAAATATTCATTATACGGTTAAAAAGCCGGTTTCAAAAATTTCGGATTTCTGAAAACAATTTAATCAAAAATATTTTAAATATCATCCATCTATATCGTTCCTTTTTTACAAACTTCAATTGTTGGTAAAGATGGCTTCACGATGTGTTACTTATTTTTCCTGTAATTACAAGATTTGAAATTTCGTTTGTTTAATATTTCCAAGCCAAAGTCAAACGATTTATCAGAACTTGAAAAATAAAAAAAGACAATACAATGCAATAGCTTGTTGTCAGAAACTGGTCAGGTGGTTTTGAAATAATGTTGGAACTTTTTAATGCTAAAACTTATGACTAATTGTTCACTAGGCAAAAGAATTAATGTTTTTCATTCATTCTCAACTACATACATAATTATAAGTTTTTTTTTATTAAAACAACACATATATGTAGATACTTGAAGAACTTTTAATCATAAAAACTACCTTCAAATAAAAAAAATCATATTGTATAAAACGATGAAACCAAAAAATATATTTGTTTGTATTAAAAATATTTCCATACATGAGCAAAAATTTTCCTTTATTTAAATTTGTCTCATTTTTTTTCCATTTCTTTTTGTATTCCCAAATGCAGCCATAAATTTTCTGTTTGGGCTTGGAACATGTGGAATCCTTGCGATGGAGCAGCCATTATATTATTTCTCATTGGACTTTCATTGCGTTTCCGGCCGAATACAATGGACGTTGGACGAGTATTTTATTGTGTCGATAGTATATACTGGTACTTGAGGATCCTGAATATTTTAGGCGTAAACAAGTACTTAGGTAAGTTTATTATTATTTTTTTTGTATCTCATACATGTATCTCTAAAAATAAATAAATAAAATATCTACATATGTATATTTCAATTTGAATTGAAATATTTATATGTATTAGGTAATTTTGTATTCATTTTGAGTTTACGGTCCAACAAATTGAATTAATGACATACTTTGGTATTCTTGTAATAGAAAAAAAAATAAATAAATAAATTAAAAAAGGACTTGCTTTATGCAAAGTTAACAGCACGCACTATTTATTTATATTTTTCACATTCAAAAGTAAAGCAAAGAAAGTTCATATTTATTTTTGATAAAGAGTGTATATATTGTGTCTGAGAACACGTATTTCAAAAAAAAAAACTCTTCCATAAAAGAAAAACATTTTCCTTTGACTACACGTTTACCTCTCAGGAACCAACCCCTTGGGCTATCATGCTAGAATAACATTAAAGCTCTCAAAGAAATTATAAAGTAGTGTAATTTACAAAGCTGTACTGACCATTCGACAAAAAAAAAACATGTTTATTATTTATAGATTTAATCTTAAAATTTAGCATACCTTCATATGCACACAAGTAAAATGTATCCTCATAAGAGGGATAAATAATTATGCTTATCCTTGGATGCCTAGAACATGCAAATATTTATGATATTAAATTAAACACTCACATACCTTAAGCAAACAATAAACTGGACTTATACATTTGTAAATAAAAACTTTTAGGTTTTAGGTTATGTACATTACCTTATATTCTGTAAGGTAAAAGTGATTTACAGTAATAAGTAATGCAATAATACCACCTACAAGATAAATCTAGGAGACTTCATCCATGCAGCAAGTAGTTTGTAAAATTGAAAAGTGAGATTTGTTATGTTTCTGTTTTTTTTGCAATTTGGTTAAAGTCCGTCCCTAGATATTTGTTTGCCTTTTCCTAGGATTAAATAGAGTTATAGGGAATATAGTTAGTTTGTGACGTCCCTAATTTTTTTGTACATATTTGATTTTTTATTTATTTAGCAACAAACTAACGCAGATAGAGGGGGCGGGACCCCCTCCTATCCCCATGAGTATGTTTAACTTTATTAGCTTAATACAAGCAAAAAAACACTTAAATCTAATGATAACAAGGCTTAAAAACTAGCTTAAGTACTAAATGATTGGGTAGATTATGAGGTTAATGGGTAAGAGAGAGATAGAGAGAGTTCTTAAGAGACTGTTTGGAGGAGTGGAAGTCGAAAGAATTTTGCATAAGATTGGAAGCACGTAGCATGCGAGTCATTGGTTCATTATAACCATAATTAGTGCGGTGAAAGTGGACATCAAAGAGTGCCACCATTCTTAGATTTCTGGGATTAGTATGCAATGAAATTTTTTGGAGAAGGACTGGGCTATCAATATTACCAGCTAAAAGCTGATGAATAAAAACAATGTCGGCTACTTTGCGACGTTTTTCAAGGGGTTGTAAATTGATAAGACGAAGACGATCTTCATAGGGTGGAAGGAGAATCCTATCATGCCAGGGAAGCCCACGAAGTGCAAAACGAAGGAATCTACGTTGAACAGCTTCGATGCGAAGGGAATGAGTTACATAGAAGGGTGACCATACTTGGCATGCATATTCAAGAAGTGGCCTAACGAATGTAAGGTAGAGAGAAGAAGTGTGAAGAAGTGTGAATAGAAAATCATATTGCTGAATTTTTGTAGCTGGAAAATTTACCTTATGACCGCCATCTTAAATTTTGTTTGGACTCAAGTTATTGGTTTTTGTTAATCCCACAAAAAAATTTGAAAATATAAAATTTAGAAAGTTAAATTTTCTATTTCTCATGACATAAACTTTTTTCAATACTGATAGTATTGAATTAGTTAAAAGTCGCAAATATTAAAATTTTAAAGTATTCTTGGGCATGTGTTTTTAGCGTACATTAATTCACACAAAATTTTTTAAACTTTAAAATAGGACAGGAAAAAAGTTTTCAGTGACAGAAAAAAAGTCATTTAAGCTTTGATTTTGAATTTAGTTTGTGAAAGATAGGAACATAAGACCATGTTTTATAAATAAAAAACATTTATATCTATTTGTTTATTGCAGTTCAGATAAAATTTGCATCAGAAGACTAAATGACCGAACAAATTTTTCTATAACATTTTTCAAAAACAAAAAAATTAGATAAATTAGTGAAATTTTCAAAAATACCTGAAAAATTCAATTTTAAGTTTTCATTTCTTACTGTTGAATGAAAAAAATGACAATTTGAAATAATTCAAGGCTCAATATTTTTTTGAAAGGAATTTTGTTGAGCTATGTTTTTATTTTTTGAGTTAGGGTTTTTTGAATGAAAAAACATTTGTTTGTTTTCAAAGAGTAATCTCTGAGCAAATATTGGAATATTGATGGCACAAAAAAATGTAGAGGTGGTTTTGAATACTTTATCTGATATACCTTGATTTAAATTCTATTATTTTTTAATGTGAATTTCCATAATTTAAATAAAAATTAAAATGTTCTTCCTAAAAAATTGCAAAATTGCTAACTATACAGATATTATGGCACACGACAACTTTCATGGATCGTCAAAACTTTAATTCATTGTCAAAAACTTTTTTTTTATGATTTCAAACTTCAACTACTTTTTTACTGAGACATTTTTTGGACAATTTCTGAGGTTCGTTTTTAAGTTTTGAAAAGAATAATAATGAATAGTTTTTCTGAATATAAATTTTTGTTTTCTTTCTACCGAATTGTGATTTTTCTGCAATGAATCAAAAAAATTAGACATTTTTGAACTTTTCTTTGACTGTGAAGTGAAGACTAATTAAAGGAGCACTTTGAATTTCAAAAAATGATCTTAGAGACTAAACAATTTTAAATCTATAAAACCAATATAAAATTTCTACACGTCCTTTGGTATTATAAAGATAAGAGTTTATATTTTTAAAAACCATGGACACTTTTATTTTTTTAAACTTAAGAAAATTACTTAGTTAAAAATTGTCGAAGCCTGAAAACATTAAAAAAACGTTTTCGACAGTAAATTCAAATTTCTATGAATATTTGTAAAAATGGCATTAAATCATGAACTCTGTCTGGCACAACTTCTATTTTTTGATTTTTTCCTAAACGTTCAAAATTTTTATGAAATTATTGCTATATAATGGCAACAGTAGTTCCAATCAAAATTTTCACAATAACAATTTTTGAATTAACAAAAAAAAAATAATCAACATTATTTTATGAAAAATAAATATTTTGAGAATAAGAGGATATTTTCTTTTTTTTTTAGTACTAGGTATTTATAAACAAATAAAATACTTAAGAAATTATAACCATAAAAAAATTATTTTTAAAACCACTGTAAAGATTTTAATTCTTTAAATGAATTCACATTTTCTCGATAAGTCTTCATTTTTCAGCTCGAATTTTTTTTCTGGCTTATTTAAATTCAAAGAATAAAATTTGTATCTTTTCGATATTTTTTTTTTTAAATGACATTCTTGTTTTTGTACAATTAAAAACTCCAAACCACTTGTACTCGTTTTTCTGTATTTGGTCCAAGTTAAAACTTCAATAATTTATTATAAACATGATGGAAATTCTGTAACCTATTTCCTTTTTTTTTTTAAACAACTGTTGCCATAGTATTTGTAAATTGAGCTTTATTAGATTTCCTTTTTTTTCTGTAACCTTAATTAGTATTAGATATAATGGAATTACCAACAAATGTCTATAATACTTTCATGAACCTATGTATATGTACCTACCTACATAATTTAACCATTACTTCCGAATTAATTCCAAACCAAAAATAAATTACACAACACTCCGTTTCCTATGTACGAGTACATATATCTGCGAACGACCGAACATAATGTATCTACCTATCTTATATGAATTTATCACTTTCTGACAACATCAGCCTGCTGCGTAAGAGTTTCGGTATATTGAGATAAAAATAGGCATCATCAATTCAAATCACCCCTTAATGCTAAGCCAATGTGCTCCTTTTATATAATATAGTTTTATATACTCTCAAAGTAACTTTAACTAAATAAACTTAAATTTTTTTTTCTCACAAAAAAAAAAACAATACAGGTCCACTGGTAACAATGATGGGCAAAATGGTCAAGAACATGATTTATTTCGTAGTCCTGCTGGCTGTTGTATTAATGAGTTTTGGCGTTAGTCGACAAGCGATCCTGTATCCAAATAACGAACCCACATGGCGATTAATTAAAGAGGTAAGCCTATGATCAACAATTTACCATCTAAAACTTCTATATATGTATACAGTACAATGTACAATATCGTCTACCATCACATCATCAGCTGAGAGAGAGTATATATAGCTCTTATAATTGATTAAAATACCTCTGGCTCGGCTCGGCTCCGAGACTGCCTGTCGTCAGCCATATTAAGCTGTCGCACACCTGAGTGGGTTTCGATGGAATTTTCGACCCACTCCATAATAAATATTATATAGCTCACCCATCAATAAATAAAATCAATAGATTCACACTCTGGCAACCCACCCACCACATTCATCCTTCGGTTGGATATTTAATCGGTAAAATCAACGTTATGCTTTTCCAAAAATCCAGCAAGGACACTTAATGGTTTGGCTTCCATAAAGTGTGGGGTCACTATGGAGACTCTTTATAGGGATGGTATATATTTTTTTTTATTATTATAAATTTAATTTTTTTAAAGGTTATTTACCTTCACACTGGGTGGTGTTTGTGCGTATCGGTTGGCTGGATCAAATAAATTTTAGAAATAAAGAAAAAAAAAATACCTTAACCGCTTGAATTAGCCTTTGATTAAATTCATTAGAGCATAAATGGTTGGATAATTATTTAGGCCTGTATTTCAAAAATGTCGCAGTTTATTAAATGAATTTCTGATGAGAGATTTTATGAATATTGTTAGCTGAAAAAGAGTTTATTAATTCATAATTAATTTGTGTTTTAGTTTTGAAAACATAAAGTGTGTTTTTTTAGACGAGTCAATATGCATAAGTCTCAAATTGACTTTTGATGGCTTGCAGTATTATTTGATGTATAGTCTTTGAGGAAAAATGTTTAGCAAAATTAACCCACCGGAAGTCACTTTTAAAAATGGCGTTTAAAAATGACAAGAAAATTTTCGGTAATTTTTTTCAAAGTAATATAATTTTTGAATCTAATCTAGGGTTTGAAGAGTCGACAAATTAAATTTCCAGGGATACATTTGGAATATTATTTTTAATTTTACTAATCGTCATTTTGAAAACAAAGTGACTTCTGGTGGTCTGACTATAGTAAACAAAATTCCACAAAAAATTGACTTAGCAGAGCTTAAAGGACTTTTGTTAGAATTTTATATTGACTCGTTTATTAGTAGAAACTCTTCTTTCCACAGGGCAATCCCAAACAAAAATATATTGTTATTAAAAATGTCACCAACAAGTCAATTAAATTCATTACTTGCCCAATTTTTGATTTTCATTAAACAATCTCCAAATCGAAAAACCAAAATCCAACACTTAATTTACTTACCAAAAATATCCAAACAAAATCATTCTGACGCAATTTACATATACATATATGAATTGCCTGACAGGCTGGCCTAAGTTAGTAAGCTAAATAAAATATTTGCGTTCGTTTTCAAATTATATTGAAAGTTTTTTTTCTCAGAGCATTGTGTTCTTCTGTTTATAACTTATTTTTGAAAGAAAAAAACATAATTCTAAATCATATCCTGGTGCAACAAGAGGATGCATATTTTTTTCAATTTTTTTTATAGTTTTTGAAAAAAAAAATTATATTTTTTCTGAATTTTTGAAAAAAATATTTTTTGTCTAAATGGTTGTTTATGCAGCGTAGATATTAAACTATAATTTTTCAAAAACAATGCTATATTAAAGGTTCAATTTAAAATAATATTCTATTTCAACCCACAACAATATTTCCGTTCAATTCTATTCGATTTTTTCTCAGAATATGTAATAATGAATCAATAATAAAAAAAGATAATTAATTTCCAAATTTAAAAAATGTTAATATAAGTTTTTTTATTTTTTTTTATTTAAAAAAAAAATTTGGTTAATACAATTTTTATTTTGGTAACTTTATTTTAAAAAAATATTTCAATCATTTCGATACGATACGGTCAACACGTTACGAGTACGCCACGTGAATATTCTGTAAAACTTAAAAGTTTGCCATTTTGCTAAGTCAACTGAAACTAAGTAGTAGCTGCCGGAAATGGGTTAATGCTTCAAATAAGATTTAAAATTTTGTTATTTAACTAGCGACTAGTTTTGGATTCGACCAAAAAACTGAACTCGAGATATTAGTCAGACCTAACATTACGATGATAGAGAACGCGAAAAAAGTGGGTCCTACAATTCTGTCGGTCTGTCTGTCTGTACCTCGAACTACAGCCTAAACTATTGAAGCGATTTTCTTCAAACTTTGGACATAAGGTTTTGGGGGATTCCTAGAGGGGACATCGACATTTTTTTTAGCTCCAAAAATAACAGTACCTGTCATAGTACCGTTCAGACAAAACATTTTTATCTCGAAAACGGCTCTAACGATTTAGATGAAATTTTTTAAATCGGGTTTTCAAGCAACCTTAATAATTTAGTCCCCATAGAACCGGATTTTTGGTTTTCGAATTTTTCGTAAACTATTGAACGGATTTCGTAGGAGGTTGTATATAATCTTAATATGTTGCATATCAAAATTTTCAAAAAAATTCTTTTTGTATTTAAAAAACTCAAAATTATTTTCAGAAAACTCATTTTTTAAAAAAATAATAAGTATTTTTTTTTCTATTTGGTTTAAAGTGTATGTTATCAAATAATACTAAAAAATGTGAATACCAACTTTTTTTTTATAAAAATACTTCAAAAATTATATATGTATGTAATATAAAAAATTATTTTTTGAAAAAACGGCTCTGGCGATTTTTGAATTTTTTTTTTTTCAAAAATTCTTCAGTTTTAGCTTACACTTCTTTTTTCGCTCATTTTATCAATTCAAATAATGAATGTCAGGCTTTTTCATATTTTTACTTGCGACCATAATAGAGTAGTAGTAATAAAGTATGGCAGTTTGATTGTTTTCAAATAAATTTGCTTTATACTTAGACTTTAAAACCAAGATGTAATCGCACATAGGAGCAAGTACGCACGACCCAGTCGTGCATTTTATTTTTTGTAGAAATGATTTATTTCAAAGAAATGTTTGCTTCTAAGAATTATTTTTTATTATTAATTTAAAAAAAAACTTCACTGTCATACATTTTATTTTTTAATTCAAAATATTTTGAATTTTTAATACAATTTTTTGTATAACATGTTTTTGCGACTAATTTCATCTTGTATTAAAATTTTCTTTTTTATTGTAATTAATTTTCATTTTTTTGTAATGAAAATTTTGTTAAATTTAAAAACCAATTGTTTTTAGTTTAAATTTTTTTTCAACTTGCATTAACAGTTTTTTTTTTAGTCATTGTATTGAAACGCAATGGTTGAAGTTGGATTCGCTTCGTAGCCAGACCTTTAACGTGGCTTATTATTGTTTTTAAATTTTTAATAATTATTTGTCTCTCTTCATACTTGTAATAATTTTTATATGTTAAATTAAAAGTGGAACAGTTTAAATATAAATTACGTGCTCAAAGCCTTTATTTATATTAAAAATGTTGTTATATTTCATACAACAACAAAAAATCATAACATCACGTAGTAAAATACCCTCAAGTCGCAATTTCACTTATAGGATTTCCGTTCGTTGAATTTTTTAACAATTTATTTTTTAAAACAAATTGATTAATATTGAAATAATAATCTTATTTAAATTTTAAATATTTTACATATTCAATTGTTAAATTTAATTTTCATTGTCCATAATAGCCATCGTTAAATTAAAAAAAAACCGACTTGATAGTTCATAGCATGTCCTTTGATTTCCCATAGGGATCTACATTTGCTTCGCATAATATAGCTGGAGGATATTATATCCCACATGATTTCGCGTAAAACGCCCACAAATGCAAACATAATAAAAGGTAGACAGACCATTGTGCCATGATTGATTTTACGTGTAAATCGCCTTTGGAAAAGTGTGTTTACTTTAACGTCAGGCAAAAACATTCGAGTGGATATCAAACGAACATGGCAGAATCGATACCAATTCTGAAAAACACAACTTGTCCTACATGAGTTGACATTTTTTTTTTAATTCTTTTTTTTTTATATAATCTACGGATTTAGTGACCGACAACATGTTTACAATTCGAATTGTGGAGTGCAATTTAAAATCAATAACTTCGTTTTTTTTTGTTTGCTTAATAATGTGGGTCCTTGTACTTGAGAGTTTTAAAGAACGTTTTAAAATTATTTGGTTAGAAGATTTGAAATAACGGGGGAATCATTGCTGGGAGACTATTTAGGACTGTAGCAAAATGTTTTGAAATCACAAGGGACTTTATCTTTATATAATCCTAATTCTTACGTTTGACACTTCAAAAATTCACTTTCCCATTATATCTGTTATAATAGTCCCTTAGGTGAGTTGTCGCTATAATCAGAAAATTAAAATTTTAAAACGTGAAAATATTCATAATTATTATTCCTAGATCATGACAAATGAAAACTATAAGGTTGATGTCTTTGTTCATTTAAATCTGTCTTTATAAAATCTTCTCGAAAATGGCAGAAAATTGTTTTTTTTTTTTATT
Source organism: Syrphus vitripennis (assembly GCA_958431115.1). Classification (NCBI taxonomy): domain Eukaryota; kingdom Metazoa; phylum Arthropoda; class Insecta; order Diptera; family Syrphidae; genus Syrphus; species Syrphus vitripennis. Next base: position 91,331,970 of record OY288109.1, read on the forward strand.
ACTGCTTAAAATATGGAGTCTAAATATTTTGTGTCACATTTTTTGAAGTAAAAAAAAGTTTGATAATTTTTAATTTTTTTCTGATCTTCTGTGTAAGGACAATATAAGAAATTGCTTTAACAGATAATGAGAAAGTTTGATGTTCATAAGATTAAATGGAAAATGTTTTTATTTGGTTTTGATCAATTCTCTTATGCAAAAGGATCTAAAAATATAAATAGCATTCAATAGGTAACGTTTTTTGTACAATTTTAAAATTTAGTCATGTTTGGAAAATTTTATGTTTCATACATTTAGGATTAAGGGAATTAAAGGGGAAAAATCGATTAGACCGCAAGGGTAAACTGAAAGTGGTAGTAGGCAGGGGGTCCGAAACGGTGTTTTTTTTTACCCAAACGCAAAAATTACCTGTTAAAAAATAAAAAAGTGTTTGAGACTTAAAAAATTTACATTTTCACTAAATTTTACTAAATTCAAATTATTTTCGTAGAAGACAAAAATGAAAACAACAAAAAAAATAATTTTTTTTTGTAATTTTTCTCAATATTTTTGATGTGTGTGTAAAAAAATATTGAAATAAAAAATGTATTGACTCTAGTTTTTTTTTTAATAACATGGGCCCAGTTCTAACATTCTACCTGCTAGTCTAATGTTAAAAAAAATTATTAAATCAAATCCCAAAATTCTCGAAGTCGTCTCCACAATTCACAACAATCAATTTTCATTTAAGACCTCTTTGACAAGTACCTGTCATAGAATAGTTTGTTTGATTTTTCATTTATTTTATCGGTTGAAGTTTACACAAGAAAAGTAAAGAGAAAAAATCAAAAAATGTTTTGTTTTTTTGAATTTAGATATGTATGTATTCGAAAAACAAGTTTTTCTCATACATTCTTTAAAATAAATGAATTTGGTGGCGTGGGAATCCATGCAGAACCAGGGCCTAAGAGGCGTTCAACTCTCAACCATTCCTGTGTGAGTATTATGACAGGAATTAGAGGGACCTACAATTTAAGCCGAACTAGAACGGGTAAGAGCACTCTTTTCTTGACAAGTGATACTCTTGGAGAATTTGTCAATTTCTCGCAAGAGTCAGCAGTCTGTGAAATAAACATTTGCGTTCTTTAATATAGACGAGGTTGGGAATCGAACCCAGACTTTAGACATTATGTCACGGCCTACAAGATTTATACAATTCTTAGCTTTTTATTTATAGTAATGTTTAAAATTGCCATACAAAATATTGTTTTTTTTTTTGTTAAAGAATAATCGATAATTTAATTTTGTTTTTAAAATATACAAAGTCAAAAAAAAAAACAGCTCACGTTAAAGCCTTAAAAAAAATTAATAGGCTCCATAACTTTTGTTTTTTAATCAGGCTCTTTGTGTGTGTTCATCTTCACAGTGAGACAAAAAGTAAAGAAATTTGAACATATCAATAATAAGAGTCACCCTAATATAGCTGCATGCATGTATACTTGTACATAATATGTGGTGTCGAAAAGTAATGTGTTTTTTTTTAACTAGTAAATTTGTAAATTTCTTTGGAACGTGAACAAATTTTCAAAAAATTGTATTACTATTTTTTTCAAAATTTCGACATAATTTCTGAAGCTGAACTTAACTTTAACCTAGTTTTTTTTTTTTAAATAAATTTGTAAACTGAAATATACAGCAGTTCTTGAAGTTTTGTAAATAAATATTTAAAAAACAGGTTCTGTATATTTAAGCATCATCAGAAATAATTTTTAAACATCATCAATCTCCTTAAATATTATGACTTTTCCACTTTGTAAATTTGTCACAAATGCAGGAGGTACTTCATCTATAACTAAAGTAAATGTTTTATTGTGAATTGGTTCATGTAAATTTAATAACATCTTTAAGAAATTGAAAAAAATTGCATGTATATATTTTAAAGCAGACGAAAAGACTTTTTTTAAGAGTATTTAAAAAAAAAGCCGTTAATGTACTGTTGTATGTACGCCAATGAATTAAAACAAACAAAAAATAATTACGATTCTAAATAAATATTTTTGTTTATGAATATTGTAAGTATAAATTCTAAATGTCTTTATTATTTTTGTATTATAAAAAATATAAAAAAATTTCAAAATTTTTGAAAATTAAAATTAATTTTAAATTAAAAAATTAAGTGTAACAATAAATTATAAGAGTACATACATATAAATTATACATGATTTGGATGATTTTTGATATTATAATTCACGATGAGCTTGTATGTTTTTTCTTCTTCTTCTTCTCCTTCTCATTCTTCTTTTGCCTCCAGCTATTGTCTGGTTCGATTGTAGCACCTGGATTTCTTGGCGCAATTAATATGAACACAAGATCTTCCCATAACTCTCGAAATACTGGCTTACAAGGTGGCTTGCATCGTTCAGCAAGTTACGGTAGAATCGATCCAATGAATCGATATCCCGGAAATGCAAATCATAATGTAAACTGGTTTGATATTATAAAATTATAGAAAAACAAAAAAACAAAACAAGTTGATGTTGTGTATCAAAAGAAAATAAAAAATCTATGTTATTGATTGGAAAACCAGAAGTTCTATATAAAAAAAAAAATACCGAAAATGAAAATCTAGTATGCATGTATCATTAGTGTGTGTGTACTCTTGTATACTGCTTTTATTATAACTTTTTTTTTTTAATTTCAAACCAATTGGATAAAGTTATATATTATTATTTTTTATTAAAATGTTTTATTTGCTTTTTTAATTTGAATACATAAATGGCAATATATAAATAAATCTATGTCTAAATATTTTTAGTCGTTCAAATATTAGGTGATCTGCATGAGAATTCGATGTGTACCCCTATTTCTTCTTCTTCTTCTTATTTGTTTCTCTGTCTCTCTCTCTCTCTCTCTCTCTCAACCGATCTCTTTCTCTCTCTTTTTGTATCTGAATCTATCTCGATCCTGTTTTGAATCCAAATTTTTATATTTTTAGTAAATGTTCTTATATTTCCCTTTTTGTCAAATGTGTAATTTTCAATGTTGGTGTATAAATTAATAAATTGCAGCAAATATTTTCCAAATAATTTTGTGGGTTGGGTGATTATCAAAAATATCTTGTTAAAAAAAATATGAGTGTATATGGATAAGCTCTGGTAAAAAAAAAATTAAAAAGAACTAGGAATTTTCAAAACAATGCATTACTCGATCAATGGAGTAATCATGGGGATTTTGTTCTTTACTTTTGTGTGCCCTTAAGACCCAGTTTTTTTAGTGCGAAATTAAAGTTAACTCCAAGTTAACTCAACAAATATGTTGATTATCTTTAAAAAATAGTTATTTCTTTATCTAACGGGGTTTTCCGGCCTTTAAGTAGCTTGTGGAATTTCTATGATTAACTAACTCTGGCACTGAAAAACTGGGCCTGAGTGTGTTCCTGTATTCTGTTTAAAAAGGTAAAACCCAAAGTAATGGATGAATTCATATAAATATCTATAGAATTTTATGTTTTTGGTTTAGCCTATCCAAAAAGGGCACCTTCCATTTTGTAGTTGTAGTTTTGTGATTAGCATTTTTTTTTTTTTGAAAAATGCTCTTATGATTTTCCTTACAGTCTTTTTTTCTAGTTTTGAAATGATTACAATATTGTTTTTGGGAAATAAATTCAACTGAAAATCATTTATGATATCGGAATGGCCGTAAGTCTTAAAAAACTCGAATCAAATTTCCAGCGCTGTGAGCTTTTTCGTAGAATTTTTTCGATTTCTTTTCAATGAGTGTCTGTTTGGACCATCTGACATAAATGTTATTTGAGCCTAATGGCTTTGAACAAAAATACCTATCACCTTTTACAAACCTTGAAACTTTTGAAAGTCTTAAACCGCAATAAAAATAGCTTTGGAAGTATGTGCAATAGGTGTGTGATCCAATTGGCGCTGTAGTGCGCCGTTTTGATACCATAACTCATTTGACCTAAGATTGAAAGGGAAAGATGTACAGAGAAGCTTCACGCCGGAGTTTCCTAGAGCCATCAGATCTCTGATCTTCATCTCAGATAGCTCGTTAAGGTGGTTAAAGAGTGCCCTTCCAAAAGATTGCATTCTCATGTTTGCCAAAGCAGGACATTCGCAGAGGAAATGGATTACCGCTTCCCTTTCCCATTGGTCACGAGAAAATGTGTTGTGAGGAAAGCCCAACTTTGCTGCATGTTCTCCTCTAGGCCAATGTCCGGTACAAACCGCAACAACCCTGGCTTCCCTTCATAGCACCAAGAGGAATGTTAACCATTTCCACAAGTGAGCTATGATGGGCCAATCCTTGTCTGACTAGTTCATCAGTCCGTTCATTTCCCTCGACACCACTATGGCCCGGAACCCAGATCAGGGTGACAAAGAGGTTAATGTTCAGGCTCGCAAGCTCATCGCGACATTGCCGGACCAATTTAGATGATGATGTGGCCGAGTTAATGGCTTTGACAGCCGCCTGACTGTCTCTAAAGAGAGCCGTATTTCGGTTTTGGTTTGGGTTTTGTTTAAATAGCATACCTACATGCTTCCTTTATTGCTAGCAATTCAGCTTGAAAAACGCTAGCAAAATCAGGAATCCGAAAGGATTTAGCGATTTTTAAAGACTCAGAAAAGATCCCTGAACCAACACCACACTCCTTGTTAGAGCCGTCAGTAAAGATGATTGTGTCGAAGCCTATCGTCGAGGTCTCAATCTTTTCTGGATGAGAAAACAACCTTACTGAGGCTCAAAGCAGGAGTGTAGTAGTCAATGTTTGTCTAGATTATATCTAAAGGAATCAGTTATGTTGCTGTGGCCGTATGGTTTTGAAAACCAACTATAATACTCTTTCACCCTAATCGCGCTGCAAGATAAAAAGGTCGAGTGGTAAAAGATGCAGAATAACATGTATGGGGCATGTATGTATAGCCCCTGTGGTGCCAACGCTAGCTGTTCTCTGAACATTCTAAAGCTCATTAATATTGTAAGCTTTGCTAAGAGCAGGCCACCTGACCAAACCAAAGGCCTTAACCAAATGTTAAGATTGGTCGTACGACGAACGCGACAGCTATGTACGTCCACAAGATCATCTTCGACTGAAGTCCCCACTTTTTGCCGAATATTTTACTGCAGGCTTAGAAGGCAATACAGGCCTTCTTAACAATGGGTTATCAATATTCAATTTCCAGTTTAATTTAGGGTCGAGTATAACTCCCAAATATTTTGCACTGGATGACAATGACAGAGTCTAGTTGAGTCGAAGAAGAGTGAAGGGGAGTACATTAGTTTTGGTAGTAAAGAGCATCAGTTCAGTTTTATTTTGGTTAACTTCTAGACCACAACTCGTGGCTCAGTTGCTAAATTTCTTTAAAGCCATCACTGTTCATAAAAATTATTGGTAATTTAAAAAAAAAAAAAAAAAAATCATTTTTTAAACATTCGAACAATCGATTAGTCGGTTTCAAATTTCCAACCTGCTTTTAGAAAACTATATTCATGGAAATAAAAAAATCAATTCCAGTGACTCGTGTGAATTTTTAACGGCTTATGACAACTTATTTGAATATAGAATATAGAACGGAAACTTTCTTCCAGAACTCAAAATATTATCGAGGTTTGGCGCAGACCCCTAAAAGTCTAGGACTTTATGAGCTTATTGATAATTTGTAGGAAGGAACTGTTTCGATAGAAAACAGGCAAAGCTAGAGTTCAAAAAAGAGAAATATTCCGAAAAAAACAATATTTTTAAATAAATATTTTTTTTTTAAGTTTTAAGCTGTTCAATCGGGACTTAAAACGTGTTAAAAAATCAATCAGAGTCTTAAAGTATAAAAGTTTGGATTGACAGACTACAAGATAATGAAAAGGCAAAACAATGGGATACAAAATTCTTGACCAATATAAAAATTTTTTGTCAAACAGAATTTTTACAATGTATTACTATTTTTTGTCTCACTTTTTGAAAATTCAAATTTAAAAAAATTGTTTAGAACTAAAATTCAAAATTTAAATGGGTTCCAATTAAAAGCAAATCTATTGTAGTAAAATTTCAACTAAATTTTCATCTTCATTTTGGGCGATGTTTTTTTATTTCTGAGCATCCAATATTACATGTTAGATACTCTATATTTCAAAACCAGATACTAAATTCCACTCACAAAACTTTTAACCTTTTAACCTTTTTCAGAGATAAATTTCTCTCTAAAATTTCATTAAATTTAGTTCTATTTTTATGTGAAATGTTTCTCTAATTGTTATTTGTATTATGTCATCTATTCTGCGGTTATAAATGAAAACAAAATCAAAAAAAAAATATATTTTATAAAATTAAATTTTAATCCTGTCTATTACCAATTTAATCCACAAATTATTTTAACTGATTGAATAATAAAATTAAATGCATACATCGTGTATACGCGCATAAATCAACGTAACCAACATTCAGTTCATTTAACCGTATTTAATTCATGATTTAATTCATTTTATTAATTTTTTTAAAAATTAAATATGCACATTCAGGTTATTTATTCATAAATTTCATGTACAATCCTTTATGTGTTGTCATTGGTCGTGATTGCATTAAAAAAAAAAAAAAACGAAAATAAAGGATATTCAGGATTGTTAACGAAACATTTTTATTCAACGCCAAAAGTTGAACATGACTACTTTGTTATATTTGGGGAAACAAGGATTCTCAAGGATACTCAAAATTTTTAATATTTTCTTCAAGGTTTTAAGAGCTTTGCCAATAAGTGCTCGAAGATAATAATAAATGGAAAACTCAATTGAATCCCTCTTTTTAATTTTGTTTTTTTTTTTTCTTTCAAAAAGGTACGAATCTTCACAGAGCCAAGAAAAAGGATTCCCCATAAAATAGGATATAATGTGTATAATATCTATATCTAAATAAAATAAAATAAAAAAAACCTATATATCCTTTTCAATTATAGCTGGGATAGTGCATGGTTTATTTTATATGTCTATATAGTATCTGTGATGTGTGTGTAAAAATATATAGATACATCTTTCTCTTTTGGAATTCAAATATAATAAATAAAATTGCCAGATCGAAATGAATGTCCTTTAATAAAATTCAATTTCAACTGACATTATACTTTTATATATATTTTTTTTTTTTGTATCAAAAGCGAGACATCATCGCTCATTTCCGTCTCTCTATTTATGTATATTTATATCTCACATCACACTTATAACCTTTTTTTTCGATTGGCAGGTTTACTATCAACCCTACTTCATGTTGTATGGTGAAGTTTTTGCGGATGATATTGACCCACCATGTGGAGAGGATCCTCGTCAACCGGCTTGTGTTACAGGTAAGTTGTCACTTTTTTTTTTGCATTTTTGTTCCATTTAGTCTCAGTTTCCTGTCAATTGTCAATTATCTGTCGTATTTACGACGACAATATCGACGTCGAGCAATGTCGCGTCGCCGACGTGATGACAGAGAACGTCCGTATATCGAAAGAATTATTATTGAGTATATATCAACTTCCAATGGTGCATAAGTTTTAATTATAAATCGTTTTTTTTTTCTTCCTTTCCTCGTTATCCTTAAAGGACACTGGGTGACACCGATAACTATGGCAATGTACCTTTTAATTGCCAACATTTTGCTCATCAATTTACTTATAGCTGTGTTCAATAATATTTTCAACGAAGTAAACTCCGTCTCGCATCAAGTGAGTTTATATCCTTTTCTGTTTTTTTTTTTTTATTTGAAAAAGGATAAAAATAATTATAATATTTAATTATTTTTTTTTATCCATCCATTAGGTTTGGATGTTTCAAAGATTCACCGTTGTTATGGAATATCAACAAAAACCAGTGCTGCCACCTCCGTTTATAGCCTTTTGTCATTTTTATTCGCTCCTTAAATATTGTATACGCAAGGCGAAAGGTACGTACACACATACATATAAAATTCTAAACATATCACATAATTTTAAATTAATGAATTGTATATGTATGCATAAAAAAAAACAATAATAAATATTCTTTTACTTGTGGCAGGTCTTGAAGTACAAAGGGATAATGGATTAAAATTGTTCCTTGAAAAGGACGATTTAGAGCGCCTTTATGATTTCGAAGAGGAATGTGTCGAAGGATTTTTCCACGAACAGGAAATTATACTTAATCAGTCGACGGATGAACGTGTCAAGTACACAACGGATCGAGTTGAAACAATGTCACAAAAAATAGAAGATATTAATCAAAAGGAAAATTTACAAACTGTCACTGTTCAGGTATGTTTTGACATTGATTTAAATTACATATTATTATATTGTTTCTATAGTTTTATAATGTATGGAATACGTATTATTATTTATTATGTAGGCGTAAATTATGTTACTATAAAAGCCCGAAATATGCAAATTTTAGAATTTAATTCACCGGTGGGGTCGGTCTAAACTACTGAAGCAATTTTTCTCAAAATTATTTGAAATTTAAAATTTTGATCAAACCGTAAAAAATAACGTTGTCTGTCATATAACTATTTTGATTTCTTTTTGTAATTTTTTTTTATGTCAGAAGTATGAGTTCTTGTAAGAAATTAAAATTACCAACCACAGAACCGAATTTTTGATTTCCGTTTTTTTCAGAAGCGAATAAGGTTTTATGTATTCTTAATAACATTGCATATAAATAATTTTAAAAAAAATATTTCTTAGATTTTTGAAAAAATAAAAAAATTTTATGAAAATTTATTTTAATTATATGCAAAAAATTTTTTTTTTTAATTTTTTGAAAAAGGGTGATTAATTTTTTATTAAGATTTTGTCTTTTAGTGTATTGTATACCAATTTTTTTTTTTTATAAATAATATTTCAAAAATTTTGTAAATATTTAAATATTTATATTTTGTTCATTGCAATATGGAAAAAAAATTATGCCACAATGGAAGAAAATTTTCATCGCATCCAATTTTTTCTTAAATTCCATAAAAACTGTAAGCAAGGAAAACTCACTGGTTACATATCATAATTTAAAAATACAACAAAATCTAGAATTTCCATTTTTGGGAGTATTACATTAAAATACAATATGCATACGTTAGGGTGTTGCATTTTCTTAGGATTTTTTTTTTTAATTTTTCATTCTTGTCCCAAGTGTAAGGATAAAAATTTAAAAAAAGAAAATTGGATGATTTTTAAAGGTTGCGTGTTTTTAGAAAACTAGGAATCATGAGATTGAAAAAAAACATCTAGTGACATCAATTGGCAGATGATAGGTATTCAAAACCGATGTGACCACACTACACGTACATATATGTATATAGACAAACTCATATCAAATGAATTTGTCTTCGTTTTTTAACGAAGTCGTTTGCTGAATATTAGGGTTTGACTTAAAATTTATAAGAACATTGAATATTGGAAACAAAAATACGAGTACTTTCCAACGTATAAAATGAAAATCTCAGTTTGAACAATAATTAAATTCAAGTTTTTTTTTTTTTAAATAACATAGTTGCTGAAAAGCGATACTCATTCATTTTTGTCGTCAAAAAATTATATTAAAAAAATGAAACACCCTAATAAACGGTATATACATTTATCAAAGCTTCCATTAGTACATAGGTACATAGGATTAAGTTTACAATTTTGAAATTCCTTTAAGGGTTCTTTGACACATTCTAAAATAATAACGAATGTAACTTGTCTGGAAAGATAAATAATAAATAATAATAAGTGTGTAGAGATGGTATACCAAGTAATTATTTTAAACAAAATATTATAAATTTTGAATGAAAGTTTGCTAAAATGAGAATGACTAATTGATTATGATGACAAATGAGACAAGTTCAATAAAGAGAACCTTCTCATCATAAAGTTAACTCTGATATACGTAAACATCTAACCTTTAGGAAAACTTTTCCAAATTAGATCTCTATGATGATATTCAAATTTGGGAAATATTATAAGGCCATATCGTTACGGGTTATTATTTTAAATTTATGTGGGTTTAAAAAGAGGATGAATGTAATTTTTATTGCTTGCCTGAGAATAAGAAAATAAATAAATGTAATGTGTATTGTGAGAAAAAAAAATTTATTTAAGGAACACCATCGTAAATTTTGGATAAGTTTCTCAAATTGATTAAACTATTTCGAAATAGTTTTTTTTTTAAATCTTCAATTTTTTCAGATTTTTATTTTGACGCCACGTAGAAGCTCTTGCATACAAAATCTTAGTGCAATACGTTAAACCATTTACGTGAAAATTGAAAGCCAAAGCTTCGGTTCTATGAAATTTACCTTCCGTTAATACGTTTTTTTGAAAAATATTTTTAGAATCTGGATTTAAAGAAATTTTGAATTAATAAAAAATGAATTATTATTTAAGAATAACTCTTAAGTGAACCAACACCTAATTATTACAAAATTTCGTTGGGAGTCCTTACCAAAAAAAAATAATGTATTAATTTACACAAATTCAGATTTAAAGATTTAAGAAAATCTTTCCAAACTATGTAAGTGGAAAGTCACAATCTTATCTTATAAACAACTAACCAAAGGGTTTTTTTTAGAGGTATATAATTGGCAACACTTTTTTAATTGGCGGCCATTTTAACCGCTGTTAGTTGATTTTTGTTTAGTTTGGTTTGGCATTTCAACATGAATACACTACAGCCTGAACAATGCTTCCAAGTTGTACAAATTTATCCCGATCCTGATTTTCATAAGAAAATAATGTTTAGCAATGAAGATCTCTTACGTCAATAAGCAAACAAATCTGCCGTCTTTGGAGTTAAGATAATTTCCAAGCATATTTGTAGACACCTTTACATCCACAACCGACTGTTTGGTTTGCTTCATGGGCTCAGTGGGAAACGCTATAAAACCATGATAACTGACTTTTTCGTTTCTAAATTGAACAACTATAATTTACGGATGCTGGTGGTTTTGACAAGCATTAACAAGATGGCGCAACATGACGCACAATTGATTTATTGATGGAAACGTTTGGTAACCGCATAGTTTCACATTTTGGACTCGTGACCGTGCGATTTAACGCCGCTAAAGTATTTGTCCGAGACAGTCAGTTATTCCATTACAAAGTTCCATACCTCCTAAAAACAGGCTTTATATTATGATCCCTAAAAACGAGCCATTTTTACTCAAAAATCAATATTACTCTGACCTTGATATATGTACATAGAAATATCTAAAAGCTATAAATATTAATGAATCTCCACAAAATAAACCCCTTAACAAGTTCATCCATCAATTTCAAAATATACCTTTTGTCCTTTTGTTCCTTAACTTTATTTTCTCTCAATCGAAAAAGTTTACCTCCATTACCGTTAGTAAATCCATTTATATTGCTTACATGTTTAATAAACACGTCCACCCGCCGCCGCCAGATCTGTGCTGTTAAAACACCTTCTAACATAATGAACCCATACACAACACGCAACACCAAAATTAACAGAAGCGTCCCTTTCAAAAATGTTTATACATACCTACATAAGTAAAATTACCGAACCGAAGAACCTAAAACAATTTTCGTATTTCCTTCAAATTATAATATACAGGGTGAGTCATGAGCAATGCGACAAAATGCTAGGGCGTGTAGGTTGCGTTGAGACAAGAAAAAAATCGTATGGGAGGGGGGGTCTATTCCCCTCCGTTTAGCCGAGAGGGGCAATTTTCGAAAAAACTGACTTAAAATGGGAAAAAAATTATTTAAAATCAACGGCTTCATTCACAATGCTGTGCGATACGTTTTTGAAAAGCCAATAACTTTTTCTTTCATTCTGTGTTTAAATAAATCTATTCTAAGAAATAGTTTTTGAAATATTAATTATCAAAGTCAAAATTTTGAAAAAAAAAAATTGAAAAAAAAAAATTTCAAATTCATTTTTCAAAATTTTACGTAATTAAGTGCTAATTTTAATTTCAAAATTCAATGCTGTTATTAATTTTAAGTCTAAATAAGAAAACCGGATGCAAAAATTTTATGTCGTTCTCAAGGAATTAAAAAAAAACCAAAACCACCGTTTTCTAAGAAAAACATTTATTTTTATTGTAACGAAGCAATTTATTTATTTATTTAGCATTAATCTTAGTTTTTTTACTTTTTTTTTTAATTGGAGTTTTATGAGAACGTAATAAAATTAAATAGTATTGGAATAACCCTGGATTAATATTATTTTCATTGATAACTTCTGAAAACTGACCTGTCAATATTTTTGCCTTGGCCTGCCCGCAGCCCATGGGTTCTACCTGTTATGGGGACAATAGGGACAATAAAACTGTACGCTGAAAGATATCCCGATAGGAGGTGTCCCCATCATAGCACGTTTCCAAGAATCCACCGACGTCTAAGAGATCATGGAGTGCTGGAGCATCGAAGAAGCGAAAGGCCAGTTTCTGATGAGTCAAGAATCTTAGATGAAAGAATTCTGGATTTAGTCCGAAATAATCCCTCCGTCAGTACAAGAAGGATATCCACTATGCTTGGAGTGTCCCAATCTAGAGCATGTCGAGTACTTCGGGCGGAAAATTTACACCCGTACCACTTTACGCCTGTTCAGGAACTCACCTCAAACGACAAGTTATTGAGAACCGAATTTTGTAGAACATTACTACTTAGAAATGAAACCGAACAAAACTATTTTAGAAGAATATTCTGGACGGATGAAGCACAGTTTACTAGGGATGGGGTTACTAACTTCCACAATTTACATTATTGGAGTAGCGCCAATCCACACAAAAAAAAACAAAACAAATCACAACACCGCTTTAGTTGTAATGTTTGGCTTATTAATGGAGAATCATACCTGCAATTCCTACGAGACCTTTTACCCGATTTATTAGACAGCGTTCCATTGGTTATAGCAGATACTTTAATCTACCAACAAGATGGTGCTCCAGCACACTACAGCTTACAGGTGAGAAACTGGCTGGATGGTCATTTTAGTGACCGTTGGATCGGAAGAAGGGGCCCCACGGAATGGCCACCTAGGTCACAAGATTTAACTCTCCTAGATTTCTATGCATGGGGATTTATGAAGAATTATGTTTACGAAGTGGAAATAGTATCATTGGAACAACTGAAGGAACGAATTGAAGTCGCTGGAGTCAAATTGCAGGAAAATTTGTCAAGCATAAACTTATGTGAAGCCATTACAAGGAGATACGAGATTAATCTATGCCTTCTAAACAATGGACATCATATCGAGAATTTTTTATAAGTACTTCCAATAAAAAACATAGAAAAATAAAAGGAATAAAAAAAACTAAGATTAATGCTTCTTAAATTGCTTCGTTACAATAAAAATAAATGTTTTTCTTAGAAAAAGGTGGTTTTGGTTTTTTTTTAATTTCTTGAGAACGACATAAAATTTTTGCATCCGGTTTTCTTATTTAGACTTAAAATTAATAACAGCACTGAATTTTGAAATTAAAATTAGCACTTAATTACGTAAAATTTTGAAAAAAATTAATTTGAAATTTTTTTTTCAATTTTTTTTTTCAAAAATTTGACTTTGAAAATTAATATTTCAAAAACTATTTCTTAGAATAGATTTATTTAAACACAGAATGAAAGAAAAAGTTATTGGCTTTTCAAAACCGTATCGCAAAGCATTGTGAATGAAGCCGTTGATTTTAAATAATTTTTTTCCCCATTTTAAGTCAGTTTTTTCGAAAATTGCCCCTCCCGGCTAAACGGAGGGGAATAGACCCCCCTCCCATACGATTTTTTTGTTGTCTCAACGCAACCTACACGCCCTAGCATTTTGTCACATTGCTCATGACTCACCCTGTATATGTATATATCAACCGTTAAGTGTGTGTGCTTTAGTATTTGAGGTTGGTTTTGCTTTAGAAAATAATTGCTTGAAGAAACAATTATTGGAAAAGTTTCTCTTAAAATAATTAATCGATTTTGAGGCTGCAAACTTCGAAGCACAGATGTTTTTAATTCAATATGTATTATTATTTTTATCAAGCATAACACACAAAAATTTTCAAAAGCAATTAAATGACTCTTTTAATGGTCAACAAAAAATAGCAGAAATCCGTATACGATAGCACATTTCAATTATTAAATTAAATTTTTATTATTCTTTTATTGTTCTTATTTTTTCTAGAACATCGAATTCCGATTACGAAAAATGGAAGAAGCATCGGAACAGATTCTGTCACATTTAGCTGTTATTCATCGATTTATGTCTGCCCATACCACTCTTCCTTCGGACGACCTTCATAATTCAAATGTGAATATCACTTCAGCCATTGGTCCTGGTGATATGCAACGATTCCGGGCTGTTTCTGAAACAGAAAACATGCATAGTTTACAAGTAAGAGAGTGAGAGAGAAAGCAAACAAAAAAAAAAATAACCTACAAAGCCTTAAATCCTCTTTATGATTAATTTTTTCTCCTTTTTTTATTTTTGATATAATATCCTTGAATATCTTTATAGGTGACAAATCGAAAGAAATTCAACCGATCTCTGACGGAAGTGAGACCGGATGCCTACATCTTTGATGATGGTACACATTTCGAAGTAGTTCCTGTGCCCGAGGAACCAGATGAGGTTGTTAAATCGAGGGAGGCTTTAAATGAAAGTGTTGTGCGAAAGATTTCTGTTCAATCAGAGGATTCTGATATTTATACAACAGCTATGTCACAAAGGCCATCAACTTGTGAGACTGTTAAGCGAACGCCTTATGTAACTGTGCGACAGGATACCGAAGCCAGTACGGAGAGTAAAGATACCTTAACGCCATTGGGTAACGATGATGAGCATACGCTGATTGGGGATTCCGATGAAACCGCACCGGAATTGACCTTTGAAGGTAAGTTTTTTTTTTTTTTTTTTTTGTATTTTGTAGGTATTTTTGTGTAAAATCGAATATTTTTCACTTGTTTGATTCTTTTGTAACGGAAACAAAAATGAAATGTATCTCTACCTGTAGCGGGATCATATAAATTTAATCATGTTGTTTAAAAACACAAAATACAACAAAAAAGTGAAAAAGTCAAATGCACCAGTACTAAATTATTATTACTAATTGCAAGATTTTGCAACTCCAAATGTTTAAAGTATTTAAATAGTAACCGTTTACGAGTGGAAACACCACAATCCGGGAACAATTAGACACAGAAGCCAACTACCAAGAAACTTGGACAAGGATCGAAGAAACGAAATGCTTCAAAGCTCGCGTTGATGCAACTCTAGCTGCATTCAGAAACGTGTTAGAGTCTACATACCGTATGAATATGAGAGAAGTCCACGGTAGTAGCACAAGAGGCCGCATGTAGGTGACCGTCTTCAGGATAACCAAATAACTCACAGGTGTCCAGAGCTCTAAACAACACCTGGTAAAAGACAATGACGGATTACTTATAGTTTCGGATGAGGACTAGCTTAAAAGTTAGAAGGAGCACTTTGCAATGCTAATGGTCTTAAACTACGTTTTCAAAAGTGAAATGAGCAGAACGCCCTATCATGCGTCCGAAGTAACAATTGCCTCATTGCAGTAGAGAAGATCTTAACTGCAATCAAAACACTGAAAAACAACAAGGCCTTTGGACTTGACGGTATTCCTGTAGAGCTCTTGCTCAAGCTACCAAAGGAAGAATACCTTACAAAATAATCTTCATCATCATCATCATCATCATCATCATCATCGGCTCGACAACCGGGGTCCGGTCCTGGCCTCCTTCAACAAGTCTCTCCACCTATCCCGGTCTTGAGCCGACGCCATCCAGTTGCGCACACCAAGGCTTTGGGCGTCCTGGTCTGCTTCATCTCTCCAGCGCAAGAATGTACCACAAAGGACTTTCTGAGCCGGTTCCTATGTGCTCTGCTCACCGGAGTCTACCGAGCTTAATTTTGGTCACTATGTCTGCTTCAAGGTAGATTAGCGTACAATTGATGACACCACCGTCTCCGGAATCGTCCTTCCTCACATATGGGGCCAACAATTCTCCTTAAGACTTTTCTCTCGAACGCGGCTAAGAGGTCGGAGTGTCTTTTGCTAAGTACCCAAGTCTCGGATCCATACGTGAGTACTGGCAGGACCACATGGTCCTGTACAGCAGCAGTTTTGAAGTTATGGTGAGATATCTGGATTTGAAAAACTTTGACGGACTGTATAGTAGGCTTTGTTGGAATTGAGCAGCCGCCCGCGTATTTCTTCTTCTAAATTATTATCGGCTGCTACTATTGACCCAAGGTATTTGAAGGATTGCACCACTTCAAATTCGTGCTCCGCTACCTTGATTGTTTGACCAACTGTTCTCGCATTTTACGCCACCACGTACTTTGTTTTACCTTCACTAATGTGCAGCCCAAGATTTTATTCCGCCTGCTCAATCTGGATGAAGGAATCGTGTACAACTTGTTCGGTCCTTCCGATAATGTCAATGTCGTCTGCGTAAGCCAGTATCTGGTTGGACCTGTTGACGATGGTCCCCCTTGTTGCCGTGCCAGAGTCACCGATTGCTTTCTCCAACGCCAGGTTGAAGAGGAGGCAGGCCAAATCGAACTGGATATTTACAGTTGAATCGGGAAAGCGAAGACTGCGTTCGTAATCTTGTCCAAAATATGGACAATATGAATTCGTGATTCCTTATGAATGCAGCAGTTGGAAAGTCACATCCGCTGTCACAAGAAAATTGCAAACTTTCGTAAATAGATATCAGCTAAGCATCTTGTCATCGTTGATGAACTTCATACGAGAACAGGTCCGGGACTCATTAACTTTATCGTAAGTTGCAATAAATGGGCCATACGGTTTGAAAGGGCAACGTCAAGCTATGCAATAGCAAGCAAGCGGAAAGCAACTGGGATAAGTTGTTAAAAGTTAGCAATCGATTATTTTGTCAATCAGCTAACTCCTTCGTATTTTTTTACGTCAAGTTTTTTTCTGGAACTGGAACAATAGTTCACAACTCTTCTTCATGAATTATCTAAAAATTTGGACAATTTTCCAAACAAAACAATTTTTATTTAAACTAAGTTACATTTTACAATTTTTTTTTTTGAAACTTATGAAAATTCAAAATAGTTACATTAAATCCCTAAACTCATTCAAACACACATCTGTAACACTTCCCCTGACAAACTTTTCTTATTCCCCATTCCTTAGCTGCCAAACATCGTGCCATGCGACAACGAACAGTATCCTTATGCCGAAGGAATTCTGAAACCACACCTATCTACGACCAACTCAATCGTTCCCACATCAGTCTAAATCAAATAACCATGTCCAAACGACAGCTGAGTTTGACTCAATCTGAACCTGAAAGTGAAAAGGAGCAGACAGGTAAGCCCCATTTTGATATATCAAATACATAACCTACATATATTATGAGAAAAACCATCCTTGAACACCTTTATTTTTTCATTTTTATTACTTTATTTCCTCAATTTATTTTTATAGTAGGAAAATCAATGTTGCATGCAAAACCCACCCGAAATATCCTTCTCAAACTTCACTCGGAATACACTTCAATTACGGACGAATTGGAAAGTGTTTGCCACTTGATGACATCTCCGACAGCATCACTCCCAGGCAAAGGTACATACAGCAATGACATTCCCAAAAAATAATGAATTTCTTGTTTTTTTTTTTATTTTTTTGGATTTTACTTGATGCTATAAATTACTTCCTTGAAAATTACTCAATTTTCTTTCTCCTCGATCCTCATATCTATCTACAGGCCCCACTGACCGTCACAAACACCACGAACTGTCCAAAGCGGAGGTTGCCGCCCTGTTGGAAAAGAAGCATCTGACGGAGTGTGAGGAGAACGATTATAGAATGCTCGAAGGACTATTTCAGGCTCGAGTTTCTGTCGATGACACCGATGATTCCACTGAGGTGAGGATATAAAATTAAATCATAAAAAAAAAAATTATAATAAACTTAATTTAAAACACAGAAAAGTGTTTCGGTTGTATATGTACCTATTTTTATAATAAATCTGGGAGAAAATACTTTTGGAGAGTTTAAATTGATGAATAATTTATGTCTCATTGAGGACACTGGGAACACACACACACACATAGATTACAGACGCACCTAGAAGAAGGACACGAATAGTCCTTGTTAAATGGAGTGAATTGAAATTTAAATGGTTACAAAGTTGTCTTTTAATAAGGTGGTTCGTTTTGCTTTTAAATGAAACTATTATAGGAATAAATCAGTTTGTTTGCTTAGTCAAGTTTTGTTCACTCGTCTATTATGTAGATATCTGGAGTTTTTTTTATCTACTCGTACACAAAAGTGTTTTATTACAAATTCAAAACTTCAAAGTATAATGAATGATTACGGTAGGTAGATTTATAGTTGACTTAGTACTTTGAGAAAGTGAGGGGACAGGCTGATATCTTTGAGAAGGATTTTGTTGTGACTGTACACAGTAAATTATAAGATCTTTTGCTTTAACAAAAAGTTTTGTTAGGTAAATATTTGAATAATATGGGTATATTGGGTTTTAATGTATTCCGAAGAATAAAAGTTTACAAAAGTCATTTTTGTATTAATAATTTATAACTATATTGGTTTCAAGGTTGTTTACACAGAGTAACATCAAAAGCCTAAATTTCTAGAATTGATTTATTTACTGA
Source organism: Syrphus vitripennis (assembly GCA_958431115.1). NCBI lineage: Eukaryota > Metazoa > Arthropoda > Insecta > Diptera > Syrphidae > Syrphus > Syrphus vitripennis. Next base: position 91,350,564 of record OY288109.1, read on the forward strand.
AAACGAAATTAGTAAGAAACTTCTTTGATTATTTATTAAGTAAGCTCTATGTTTTTTTAATTGAGTTAAGCTTTTATTTTCATATAAAATTAATAGAAATAAAAATAATTTCAATGATGTTTCAATATCAGTACTGTGAAAATAAAATTCAGGAATAAAAAGATTTTAATATTTCAAAGGAAAACTTTTGTAGGCTAGATTTTATGTATTGGGAGGAAATTTTTTTCTGAAAAAATTTTGAAAAAAAAACGATTTTTAAAAGCAAGAAAAATATTTCTCCATTTGATTTTCAGTATAAGTTTTTTTAGTCTTTGGTTTTGCACATTTTCATTTTCTTCTTATCAATTTGATCTGGATTATCATTCAATTTAGTTTTAAAATGCAATAAAAATTATGATAAAATTTTCAATATTAAATATTCAAAAGTAATGAATAGTACTGTAGTCAAAAAAGTATCGATCGAAAATATTAGTTTCCTAGACCCGAGTAAAGTAGCCTGGCGCTTTTGACATGACACGATTACGGAAAAGTGTTATGGCGCTATCCGCATATTGCTTCTTGTGTCAGAAAAAAATTGTATCTCATTATGAAAGTTTCAACTTAATGATCCGCCAAATAACTTTTTTTTAAATGCTATAAAAAAAAACCACTGAATATTTTCTCAAATTTCTTTTTTTATTTAAAAGTACAATTCTTCCGGTTAATAATGGAAAATAATTTCATTCAAATGGCTGCCTCGACTGGCCATGCAGTAGCCTACACGATTGGTCCAATTTTTAGGCACATTATCGATTGTGTGCAGCTGTGTATTTCACCAATGGCTTCATGAATATTGTCTTTCAAAACGTCAATTGTCTCTGGCTTGTCGGCGTAACACTTATGTTTTACGGCACCCCACAAATAGCGCCGTCCTGTTGAAACCAAATGTTACCAATATCCTCCTCTTCAATTTTTGTGAACAACAATTCGTTCAACATGGCCCGATAACTATCGTTATTGACTGTAACGGCTACTCCTTGCTCATTTTCGAAGAAAAATGGCCCAATTATGCATCTGGACCAAAATCCGCACCAAACAGTGACTCGTTTTGGGTGTATCGGCTTTTCAATGTATGCGTGCGGGTTTTCTGTGCCACAAATGCGACAATTTTGCTTTTTTACATACCCGCCAAGATCAAAATGAGCTTCATCTGAAAAGATGATTTTTTTGGCAACATCGGCATTTTCTTTTCAAAGTAATGTCGCAATATTTCCCAGGGTTGTTCAAGCGTATACACAACCATATTCATTCAGCGGAAGGATACAACTAATTATCTGTCAAATCAGACATGAGCTAAGTGTTACCATTCACGAAATAAGCACTAGTTGAAAAAAAGTTAGATGGCGGACCCTTTATCTAATAATATACACTTAAAAATAAATTTAAAAAAAAAAAATATTTATTCGCTTTCAAATTAATGAATTTTCAACAAAAAAATCACTTTTTTTTTAAATCTCAAAAATATTTTTTTGAAAATTTGATACGCAATATCATTAAAATTAATTCTCTTTCGTGAGAATTTCGATTACAAATTAACAAACAGTTAATGAAACATTCGAAAACCGAAATTCAAGTCCTATGGCAGCTACCTAAATTTAAAGGTTGTTTTTGAAAAACGTTATTTCGCCAAAAAATTTAATTATTTACAAAAAAAAATTTAATATGCTTATTCATTTTATGGGTGCTGTATTAACTTAAATCTGAGGTCAAGTTAAGACAACTCCTGTTGATTCCAATTCTTGACAAAGTTTACAATTTTGGCAGCATTGGCAACATTGGTTACACTTGTAAAAAAAAGTTTCGATATAATTTCATAAAAATTTAATTTAAGTTTTATTAGTATCTAGCTTAAATGACAATGTTTTTTTCTGTTATCTTTCCAGGGAATGCCATTAGATTATGCTAATCGACATCCTTTGCGCCGAGAAACGGCAATTGAATTATCCCCAACAAAGACTACCAGTGGAGGAGGTATCGGCATAGGCATTACCGACTCAACTGCTGGTTTCCTACAAAACGAAAGAACCTGGCTGAAAAGCTCAGCGGGTGATCAAACATATCAATCATTATCGGGAGCACCTAGCTCCCGAGACTATCTTAACCCACCATACGAGAGTATGGGTGGAGGAGTAACCAGTGGCAGGGGGGCACGCCTCTTCAAGAAATCCAGCGAAAGCCTGCAAAAGAACTCAAGCACTGACACCGAGTACTCAACTCATCCGTACAAATTTATCAAACAAAGTTCCAACGACACCACCACCTCAATGACGGGATCATATAACATCGACACACCATCGCTGGGGAACGAGTTGTCCTTAGATGCAGGAGACACCCTACAACCGACCCCAATATTTGAGAACCGATACCAACCACTCAGGACATCATCGATGGGTGCTGCTGACTATATTAAAGCCAAACAGGGTACGGCCGATTATCCGCTGCCACCACCACGCTCAGTAATGTTCAAAAAGCAATTCAGCATAGACCAAAGCAAAAGTTCGCCTCATCGAACGGTTTCAGAATCCGACAAAGCCGAAGCAGCACAAATGTCAGCCTCTTCGACAAGTGGCAGTGTTGGAAAGGCTACTGGCGCACCCGATGCAGCGCCATCAGGTGCTGAACCAACAACACAACAGAAGACTGTAGTCGTCGCCGCCGCTGCCGCTGCCACCGCCACGCCATCAACAGTAAAATGTTCACTTAAACCACCAACAACCTCAAAACTCGGTATGAATATCCTGAAAGAGAGCAGCTCCAGCACCGAAGAGTCCAAAGACGAACAGCACAGCTCAGATGCCCAGATGACAATTCCGACAATAAGCACCAATTTGGTGCAGGACGAGATAGCCAAGCTATCTTCAAATATCAAAAGCAGTACGGAATCGGACAAGGATCCGCCTTATAACGAGACAATGTGCTGATTGCTGTTATTCGGTACAAACTGCACCACAAACCGCTGTGTATGCCACAATAAGTCAAACGTGATTACTTGTAGATTTGTAAATAACTTTGTTATTTTGTATGAGTAGAATATTTAGTACGTTTTTAGCTTTAAGATAGTGTACCTACTTTATGTATAGGGTTGTCGATGTTCTTTTATGTAGGTAAAGATTAATAAGGCTAAGTGTTTTTGTTTTTTCGGGTTTTTTTTTATATTTTTTAACAAACTTTGTTTTTTTTTTAATGCATGCTACGCTACGATGGGAACACAAAAAAAAAATGTCCAAGAAAAAAATACAAATATCAAATTTAGACTATAAGAATGTTAAATATAATTTATTGTTACCTCATTTTTTTAAATGTTTATAAAATTGTACAGAACATTTTTTTAACTTTTTTCATGTCCGAAAGTATCGTTATACCTGTGTTCTCATTTTTAACGAATTCATATTTCGAAACATCTATTTTATGGTACACAAGAATACCCTTCATGAAGTTTTGGTCGCTCGAAAAATGTGTGCACAAGATTTTGTTGTTTTGAATTTCCCACACCATTGATACTTAACGCTAGCATTATAAATATCAGTCCTGGGCACTTTAAAACATTTAAGAATAAGTATAGAGGAATTGTACTAAAAAAGTTAATTAGTACGAAAAAGTTAAGTACCGAAATATGTATTTTACAGGTTGAAAGATACTGCAAAATGGAAGCTTAACTTTTTGAAAAATTATATCACGCGAACATTCAACCGTTTTGTTACTTTTGTGACACCCGATACATACATTTTTTTTTCAATTTAAAAAATTCAAAATTTTAAATTTTAATGCCACAAAAAATGCCCAAACAAAATTTTAATTTACATTTTAAATTTTAAAAAAAAAACCTATAATGTTATAAAACCAAAACATATTATACATACATGAAAAATAATTTAGTTAACACGTCCAATATTTACTTAAAGATTTCGAAACAAAAATGTTAATGATTTTCTAAACTCTAATTTTTAAGAGAAAATAATTTTGTTAATATAAACGATGTTCTTGTATTCTTAATATTATTTTTATTAAAAAAAAAACAAACTTAGAAACTGACATACAATATAAATATATTTTACAAACAACAAAGCTTTAGATAATTTTAAGATTTAATTATTAGTTTTTATGTGTGCTTTTGATTAGTTAGCTTTTATTTTACAAAAAAAAAATTAAGCTCAAAGCTTTAATTTATGTTCAATGTAGTTTAAACTATAAACTAAAAGTAATTGTCTTCAAAAACATATAAACCCCAAGTGGTTCATAGACATTCGATAGCTAAATATTTTTTATTATAATTTATACAATTATTGTTTATTAATGTAAATATGATATTTTCTGTTTAATTTATGCATTTTAGAAAACAAAAAACAAGTGGCCCAAATTATAAAAACTTTGATCATTTAATAACCAATAACTTTAATTTTTTTTTTTAAATAAAAACACAGACTTCTACCTTTAAAAAAAGTCTCATTGATTTCTCAGCCAAAAAAATTGAAGGATGGTGTTTTTACTTACTAAACATGAATAAATAATATTTTAAATTTAATTTTTTTTTGGTTAAAACTCACCTTAAAAATTTCAATAGTTTTTGATTCTTTAATTTTTTAATTGAATATATGTTATATATTTTTAGTTGTAAGTGTTGCCGTTGTCCTGGAAAGTTTTTTTTTATCTAGCTCTGTTAAATAAATCTCCTTTGAATTAAAACAAAACAAAATTTCCAGTATTTCGTTACAGCCCTATTATTGACTTGCCTCAAAACTAGTTTAACGACAAAATTAGTTTTAAATGTTTTTCTAAAAAAATTTCGATGTCAGGTTTTATAAATTTTAAGATTACGAGAAACAAAACTTGAGACTTACAATCTTTAGAAGTACACTCAATCAAAAACTTATAACATTTTTCGAAAAAATCTTACAACTACAATTTTTAAAACAAATTCGACGAAATCAAAATTCAAATAAAATTATGTGTTGAAAAACTCAAAAACAACTGAGAACCCTGCTTTCTATCTAAGTTAAATTCTGAAAATCATTTCATTTTTGAAAGTACATAGTGTAAAGAAAAAATTACTTTTTTTTGAAATATTTGAGCTAAATTGATTTTAAAAAAAATGTTCAATATTTAATACAATTAAGAGAAATCACTAATTTTATGCTGGTCTTAAAAAAAATTATATATTTTTGTAAATACATGTTTAGTTTAGAAACGGGCTCAAATGTGTTTCCAAATTGTGTAGTTTATAATGTATCTCAAGTTACTTAAGTTTATAAAAGTATATTTTTAGGAATATGCAATTTTAACTAAACATCTTGAACTTCACTTTTACAAGGTCTTCAAATATAAATATATTTAAAAATAAACTTTGCCGTTCCTAAGTAAAAGCATGCATACTCGTACTCTCTAAAAAATCTTACTTAATCCAACAACAACTCTTTAGAAAAAAAAAATAAATTCTATTTTGTAAATTAAAATTTTTTTAAACCACTAAATGTACATATCAGTTTAAAGCACAATTTTGTTTCCGTCTATCTTTGTTTTTTTCAATAAGTATTCTCAAATGCAAACAAAGAAAATAAACACACACACATATTATTATGATGATAATTTTTGACAATACATACAAAGCCATATTTTAAGTAACTAGAGTGTATTTAAAAAGAAAAAACAAAGCAATATAAGAAACATATTTTAATATTTTTGTTTCCAAAACATTTGTGTTTAAGAAAAAAAAAAAACAATATTGAGTGCTATGCCATACATTGCAGTTTGCCAGTTTCTTTTATTATTTCTGTTATTCTCTTAAATAAATGTCACATCTAGACTTAGAATAAATTCCTTCCAAAATATAATAATTAAATAGCAAATCCCTTTTATACATATCTTAATTATATAAATCAAACACAAGAAATTTCCTTTTAAAAAAATACACTATCACTAAATTTAAATCTAAAACTAAAATTTAACTATTTAAAATCTAAAACAAAAAATAAATTTAAAAACATCGCGCGCAACGCATTCAATTCGAAATTCATTGTTTAAAAAAAAAAGAAGAAATATTATACAAGAAAAACAAAGATGAAGAAAATAGAAAATATTTATACAAAATAAATTTTAAGTTAAAAATATATTATTAGATATGTATACACAAATATTTTGTATTGAGCCAATAAATTAAAACAAAACAAACAAAAAACCAAAACAATTTATACTTTAAAAAATAAAATGAAAACAAAGAAAAATACAAAATAGAAAAGAAACATATTTAAGAAAAAAAACTATATCATTGTTTAAAAATATATATATAGATATATAAAATAGATTGTAGATAAATTGTTAAAAAGAAAATTGTGAAAGTATTTTATAAAAACAAAAAGAAGAAATATTATATATATATACATTATATGAATGTAGTTATATTTATAGGTATATATGTAGTTGTAGGTAAAATGATCAATTGCCATTGTTGTATTTGTTAAGAGCTGTCAAGTTAATATTATTATTAATAAAATAATTGTATAATGATGTATTTTATCTTAAAAAAAAAAAGAATTTTCATCGAATGATTTAATTTTGGATAGTTGTAAACTGTAAAAATAAAAACAGAGAAATGTGTATGTTTTATTAAGATAAATAAAACAAACAAAAAAAAACTATAAGAAATGCTCAACAAATAAAATTTAAAAAATTGTTTAAGAAATAGGTGGGAAAAAAACTTGAATGTGTGTAAAACAAAAATTAATGTAAAATGTAATCAAACCAAAAATAAAATTAATATTTTTGTCAAACTTGTCTTGTTTTTTTTTTTTTTTCTTTTTGGATCCTTTTGGTTTTCAACGGTTTTTTATAAAACAAAACATGACGATGATTTTCGATTTCATTGACTCCAAATTAATCTTGAAAGCATGTTATTTAACATTCACCAAGTCTTCAGCATTCCATTTGTTACTCTTTTCACCATTATTCATATAAAACTATTTTTAAATATTTCTTGTAAATTTTGAATACCTACATAAGTGCAATTTCATGTTATCGAGAGCAAAAACAATTAGGTATTAAAAAATATTTTCCAGAAATTTTTCAGATTTTTAAATTGTTCAAGTCTCGATTTGTGCAAAAAAAAACACAATTTCTTTGTTTAAAATTATTGAATGCACCAACGGTAATATTGCAACACAGATTTTTTGAAAATGTTTTTTTTTTTCTATATCAGAATAATCAAAGGAAATAATCTTGTGCGAATTTTTGGTTACATGTATATTTCTGTTTTTCAAAGTTCTGCTTTTTTTATATAGTTTTTTAAATTCTCCTTTTCAAATTTTTAAGATTTGAACAGTAAAAATTTACCTGACAAAAAAATATTAGAACTTGAAAAAAGAATTTTAAGGGTTTTCAATTTTCAAACGAGAATATCTCAATGAAAAAAAAGTTAAATTTTAATAACCAGTATTCTGCTGCGATAGTTTTCTATCGTTATCACGTTTTGAAAAAAAGTGCACCTGGTGGTTTAAATTCTGTAAACTTTTTTTCTCAAAAAGAAAACTTTATAAAGAGCTTATGGGAATGCTTTTTTTCTATTCAATATCAATTTAAGATTTAGTTTGACAATTCTATAGAACTGAGGTGTACTCGAACTTATACGCCATTTGTCTTATTTTAGTATTTTGTTTGCATAAATTTTCCCGAATTTATTACCTGATAGTAATAGGTACAGCATTACACTGCAAAAAATCATCTTAAAAAATCGAATAAGCACAGCTACTTTCATTTCATTCACTCAGTTAATTTTTTTATGAATAATTAATTCAATTAAAAATTTCAGACAAAAACTTTAGAAAAAAACTTTGCGCTTTACCAATTAAGCCTGTAAGAAACAAAAAGTCAAACCTGAGGCAAAACATTTAAAATCCAGAGATTTTTTCTCACCTATCTGAAAAAAAATCACTGGGTATGATAGGAAGCATACGTTTTTTTTTTATGCTTAAGACTTCAGGAAGAACAAAATGCTTATTCCAGGGTGCTTCAAATTTGTGTGATATTTGATTGCACTTATAGCTCTCTACGTAATATAAACTAAATTTTATATACACACAAAAATTTTATTTTCTTCTCAAGCCTTAGGTTTAGTGTAATAATTTGCTGGTGTGAAGGGCATTTTAACAACATCAGCTGTATAGAATTTGTCACGAATTTTCAATTGAATCTTCTTATTGCCAGGTTTTTTAAGATCCTCACGAATATATCCCATCGCAATGTTACCTCCTAGACTGGGACTAGGACATCCACTTGTTACTTTTCCAGCCAATTCATCGTTATGATAAATTTCAACACCTGCTCTAGCTGGAGGACCTTCGGTCATTCGAACACCAATACGACGACGAGTAACGCCAGTCTTTAGTTGATTATTTATTTCTGCTGCTCCTGGGAAATTTGCTTCGGCACGACGTCGTTTTGCTGTTGAAGAGTTGTTGTTATGAGAATGCAATAAATTAAGGTTTTTGTAACTTACACACTAACCAAGATAAGGCAGCTTCTACTGGAGAAGTATTTGCGTCAATATCATTTCCATATAAACATAGCCCAGCTTCGAGTCTACAATAATATATGATTAAAATTGAACATTTATAAATATTCACCGCTCGCAAAATAATTTAAAATCTTAAACAAGCTTGTAAGCAAGAACTTTTTGAAGCTGATAACAAATCACAGTGTTTATGTATGCATAATTGTATACCTCAAGGAATCTCTTGCTCCGAGGCCTGCCATCCGAACACCATCGACCCCCAACAGCGACTCCGTCAAATGTCTAACTTTCTCTGATGGAACTGATATTTCAAATCCATCTTCGCCAGTGTAGCCGCATCTTGTTATCCGGCATTCGTTGACCCCTGCCACCTCAGCTAAGATAGTCTCCATGAAGTACAATTTTTCCAAGTCAACATTTGTTATTGTTTTCAATGCTGTGACGCTGCTAGGGCCTTGCAGGGCGATAAGTGAATGATCGGCAGGCGATAAGAATTCAATTGAAACATCTCGTTTATTACCAACAAACTTTGCCTGAAAAACATAGAAAAAAATAAAATTTATTTATTTAAAACAACAATTTTATTGGTCGGGCTTTACCACTGCAGCTCTCATAATTTCCATATCTTGTTGCTTCATTGCCGCATTCGATACAACATACAACAGATCATCCCTAACCTTGGACACAATTAAGTCATCAAGAATGTTTCCCTTGTCGTTTGTGAAAACAGTGAGCGTTCCCGAATTAGGAGATAATCCTTTGATATCAGCAGTGCAAATTGACTCAAAACATGCTACAGCATCCTTTCCTCGAACATATGTCTGCAACATGTGTGACACATCAAAGATTGATGAATGCTTCCTGGTGTGGACATGAGATGCAGCAATGCTTAGGTCAGCATACTGGACCGGTAACAGATATCCACCGAAGTTTACAACTTTTCCACCTTTTTCAACGTGGAAATTATAAAGGGCCGTTTTCTCAACAGGAGCTGCACTCGTTGATGATGCACCTCGAACAAATGTTTGGAGACATCGAGCTATTTTTGACATAATGGAAATGTTCTTCTTCAATAGCTGTGATAAGGAAACAAAATAAAGATTGCTCTCGCCAAGGCGATGTGTTGGCTTTGCAACGAAATATAATAGACTGATTTCTATTTTTATTAAATATTGAGGGTTTAGTCATGACGCGACGTTGCTCTCTATCGCTTAGAAGTTTTCCTTTATTTGCTAGAATACAAACTCTAACCTATGCCTATAGATATGTAGCTGTCTTCTTTTTTCTTTCTTCAATATAATCTGATGCTAATCATAAGTAAAGTATGCTATAAAGTCTTTTACTTAGGAAATTAATGCAGATTAGCATATATGAGTATGTTATACAAGTTACTGTTATACAAGTATACTGTTATACAAGTATCTACCTTCTTCATTCTCAAAAATATACTGCAGTTCTTTCAAAGCAATAACTGACTTGATTTATATTTTAAATTAAAGCTTAAATAATTTGTCGTGCTCCCATTATTATATCGAAAAAAGTTAAAAAAACAAAAGATCTCTTCAAATACCGGATAACAACGAATGTAGAATTTTCATATAATAAATAATCTTGAATAAAAGTTCTAAAAACGATAGATGTAGAATCATCATCTACTCACCAAAATGGTGTACTACTACATCCTAATGTCTACGACCATAACCAATTAATTTTTTTTCTGAAATAAACATTAATTATCAGAGAGTGGTCAATCAATAAGATTATAACAGTATTATTTGGAAATAAAAAATGGTAAGGTATGTTGCTTGAACTAAACCCGTCTAAATGTTACCACATGGTGGTCTACCCTTGGTCCTTCCATTCCATTTGCTCTTGGACGACAAAAAGACAAAGAATGACTTATCCATTAATCACTCAAGAAAATATCTTAATATCAAAATGAATATATACAAAAAAACAAATTAAACACATTTCTTTTGATATAATGATGAATTTATTTTTATTTAATTAAAAAATATAAAATGAAAATATATATATTTAAAAGATTACATTTATATGGATCTTACATTTTATACAAACGTATTTTGTTTGTTTGCTTTTATTTTTATTTTAATCTTATTTTTGTTTATATGTTATAATTTTTATTACGTTTGTTTGATTAAATTAATCGATAATAATTAATTATAATAATATTAATAAGTATATTTTCATTTATATTTATATTTCTTTTCTTATATAATTCAATGTCATTACATAAATTTGGTAAATAATTTCATAATTACTATTATGCATATAAAGTATGCATAATATTATATCCATTTAAGATACGGAAAAGAAATTAAATTCATGAAAATCATTCGATTTTATTAATGTTTATTAATCATTAATAAATTGATCTTATTAAATAAAAGAAATAACAAAAAAGATAATATATATTTATTTTTTTTTTTGCTTCACCCACCATTCATTTATCTCTCCTTAACACATTTACTAAATATACATTATGCAATAATAAAATAAAATATAATAGAAATACTAATATAAAGGAATTATGCATGAGAAAATAATAATAATAAAATATATAAATGTATGAGAAAAATAATTTATAATAAAATAAATTTCAATTTAATAAATCTTATGGTTATTATACGTAGAATAAGGAGAGATACGAGAGTTTATAAGAGAACAAAATTAAAAGGAAATGCAGTCAAACTTAACTTTGTATGTTTTTATTTTAATAATAATTATATTAATAATTAATTCATTAATTAATTTAACTTTATTAATAATATTTTTTTTTCTTTTCTTTAAATGTTATTTCTATACACATTGATTTTATAGTTTTATATTTTGATTTATTACTGTATAATGTAATTTCTAAAAATTTAATACATTTCGCTTTTTTCAGTATTGTTTTTTTTTCTTTTTCTTAATAACACATTATAATGATAACTGAAATAGCTGTAAAATAGCTTAGTAAAATATGATTAAAATGCAAATTAATATACCTATACATACAATTTGTTTTATATAATTTAATAAATTTAAAATTACGTGTGTGTCATTTTTAAAGAGTGTTTTGTGCAATTTGTACACTAAAACAAAACAAAAGATATATAAATTGATTTAATATTAGATTAATATCATACAATTTGCACAAAACAATCGATGTTTAAAATATTAAATTTATATTTTTAAATTCTTGGTTTTTGTTGTTTAGATTTTTTGTTTCTTTTGTTTTTATAAAAATATGATAAATAGCAAAATTATTACTAGAATCAGACGCCTTAATTCTGTTGATTTGATTTGTTTTGTTTCTTTTTTTTTTTTAATTTCTCGTTATTAAATTGTGTGTGCGTTTGCTAGAGACTTTAAATTTAATATTTATTTTTAGATATTATTTTTTTTTTGTTTATATCTTTTTAAAAAAAGATAATTCAAAATCAGCCTTAGCCATTCATTTTTTGTTCTAAATCAAAAAGGAAAGTAAACAAAACAAACTATTTTTTTTTGTGTTTATAAAATTTGGTCATTACACCACCGAAAAAGATAGAAAATCACTTGGAAATGTCGAGTTAGTTAGTTTAGATTAGAAGTAAATAGCGCGTTTATTTAGTAAAGAAATAATAAAAAGAAATGCAGTAACTGTTGGTGGTTTGTTTTTGTCAAACGAATAAGGTTTTAAAAGAATAAGTTGCTTTTGTTCGATATTAATTAATTCTTACTTCCGTGTTCAAAATATTAAGTTAAAATTCTATACGCTTTATTAAATACAACCTTTATTATTGATGCATTTGCATATATGTATACTAAATCGGCACAGAGAATTTGAACTTATTATGCGGAGCTTAGAATCTTTGATTTTTAAGGTTTCAAGAACAGAGTGTACATACTTTTGGTTACTCGAAAACTGAAATTTTGAAGAGAAGTATTTCGTCTACTCTGTTCGTGATTTGTAAAATCTTTCTTAAACCATTTGGTGGTTAGAGGCTAGACTATAAATTATCCTTCAATGGTGAACTCTTTCAACAAATTTTTGATGGATTGAAGTGCTTTGGTTATTTCTATACTGAAAAAAGACTCAAAAATAAGTCAAAACTAGGAAACAGAAGTCGATTAAAATTTTTTTCTAATATGAAATAAGGCCCTCATTTTGAATAGCAAATCGTAAGTTCGACTCAAAACGAACTTTGAATTTTGAATAGAGCCAAACTATTATATTTGATTTAAAAAATGTTGGCTTTGAGTCAAACGTTCAATTCGCTAGCCTTATATATATCGTTTTGTCTCTTCAAAAGTGGAAAACCTTACAAAGTACATATATACAAATGCATTTACATATTAAAATACACTTCAAGCTTGAAACCTTTTTATATGTTTTTCTTAAAAAAGCAACTTAAGCAAACTGAATGGCAGTGGAGTGCTTTTTTGTGTGTCATTGGAAGGTGTTTCTTTTCCGCGTTTTTTTTTTTTTTAATTTTTTGGTTTAGATAATCTTAAATTTAAAACAGCTTCTACGCTGGAATTGTTCAGAATTAAATTACACATAGTCACATTTTACATATAGGTAGTTGATAATTTTCGTTTTATTTTGATTATAAACTTAATACTGTTTTTATTCATTCGTGCGTGTATGTGTGTCTGTGTTAAAAAGCTTTTATTTAAAAACAAAAAAATCAAAAATGTTTCATTATAAAAACAGAAAATTAAAAAAAAAAAAAAAAAAAAGAGAAGACTCTGAAGACATTTCGGGTGTTTTAGGTATACATGTTTGTAAGGTTCAAAAATTCAAGTTTTTTTTTCCTTAAATTTATTTAATGAACATAAAGTATTGTCATTTGTGCAAAAACCAAAACAATTACCAACTCGCGCGGAAGAATATAAATTTATTATATAAACAAAAAAAAAGTATTAATAATAAATATTTAAACCAGCTTCCGTAAGTAAGTTACATTATTTTAAACTTATTATTTTTTTTTTTTGTATAATATTATTATTGCCTTGCCGTGTAGAAAAACGAACAACATACATAAAATGGAAGAAGAAAAATAATAATTGACTAACAATACCATTCTATATACTAAAGTTGGTATATATAATTATAAAAAAGATTTTTTTTTTGGCTAAATTAAACAATTTTACAAGGTATTTGAGAAATACATACATATATATATAGAGTCGTTATTATTAGGTATATTATTTTCTCTTAATTTTTTTTCCCTTTTATCTTATTTTATTTTAGTAAATATTGGAAATTTTAAAAGTCTATTGCGCAATAAATAAATCTATGTAATATTTTTGTTTGTTTATAATTTGTCGTGGGTGGTCTGTGCTATTAGTTTTGTTTAAACAATTTGTGATAAATACATTGAATTGAATTTTTAATACATTTATCTTTTTTTTTTTCATTTTGTTGGGTGTGTTTACTTTTGTCTTACTACGGAATCGCGCGGAGAAGAAATTATTTAAGAGAAAAATATAATATTATATGGAAAAAAATATACTCAGAATTATTTTCCTTGTTTTTTTTTGTGTGTACATTGTATACTATTGTTGTTTTTTGTTTTGTTTTGTTTTTTGATTAAATTAAAAAATTGCAATTTAAAGCATTTATCAGTAAGCCTGAGCTTCTTTGTAATCACTTTGATCCAATGTATAGAAATCTTCCAATTTCCATTGTAATGTCTCGAATGTTGGCCGACGCATTGGATCTTTGTGCCAGCATTCAAGCATAATCTCATATAAACGTGATTCACAATTTGGTGGAACTGGCATACGATAGCCATGCTCGACTTGAGTTAATACTTCAGCATTTGTCATACCTTTTATAGAAAACAAAAAGAAATGTTAAATTTGTGCATTTTTTGCTTTAAAAATAAATTTATTTTACCTGGATATGGAATACGTCCATAAGTAACTAATTCGGTTAATAAAATGCCAAAACTCCACACGTCAGATTTAATTGAGAATTTACTATAATTGGCGGCTTCTGGGGCAGTCCATTTAATTGGGAAACGGGCACCAACTCGAGCTTCATATTCGTCTTCTTTAATTAGCCTAAAAAAATAAATAATTGTAAATGAGTACACAGTTAAGAAATATTTTAAGGATTTTTATAGTAATGATGAAAAAAAAACTGCTTAGTTATTATATGTTTCACAAAAATGAGTCTACCTCGAGCTAATTCGAAAATCCAAATAGCTTAGATCAGAGAATATAATTTCAAAAAAGCTACAATAAAATTAGAATTTGAAAACGTTTACTAGATTTTGGATTGTGTTGCTCAACGTCCTAAAAATAATGTTGGTCTACTACCCCTATGATTGCAATGGACGTTTATGTTTTTATAATTTGATGTAGTACTCGATTGGCAGCAGATACGCGTCTACTCGAGTACCTATGTACCTAGACAGTATTCTTCTCTAATCGATTTATTGGTCTCAGCTCAACGTCATATACTTCTATGAAATATTGGATGAGAGACAAAATATGTTTCCAAAAAAGTTCAGCTTAAAATTCGGACATATAATTTTCAGCTGACTTTGATTGGGTGGAGAATTTTTCAATTTTTACAGGAGATGAAAAAAGCATCTTTGTTGTTGGGTGGCATGAGGTTAAATCGATTTTCAGACCTCCAGGCTGAGAGTCGTACGTAATTTATATTTATTTAAATGAAAATGTATTTAAAATTAAATTAAGATGGGAGCTTTTAAAAAATATAGAGCGTAGTCTGGAAAGTTTCGGGAAGAAATAAAAGTAAAATTTATTTTTTCGGCCATGAATTTTGGTTTTTTTGACTCAAGATTCAATAAATTACAGAAATTCATGTTTCAAATAGTTTCCTCTAATTTAAGGACATCTAATTTTTTGGAATATTCCAAATAGTTAAATCTAACTCTATAGAAGATCAATTATTATTGTAATAATATTAATTTTTATATCCAAATTCGTGAAATATTTCCTGATTAAATGAGTAAAGCACTCGACAACTAAATTCTTCATAATTGAATCTCTACATAAATGCATCGAAATTACTTCAAATGAAGTTTCTATGTTATTGTTTTTAAAAAGTAAAAAATTATCAATATTGTTAATAGACCCTATTACAAACAAAACAGCTTAACTGTATTTAGGTAGTGAAATTTAAATTTCTAAAGTGTAATTATTAACTTTTTACTTAGCAATAGACTATAGGTCCAATTACAAGTTAATTAAACTCTAAACCTGTTCCCAATTGTATATTAATTAAGTATCTAATCTCTTTGCATGCATAAAATAATAATAATAATATTTCTGGAAATGGAATAAAAAGCATTAACCTTTAGATTATCTAAGCAGTTTCAAAATAATACGATTTGTTTAAATTGCATTTTCATATATTTCTATTCTTACTGACTTAAAGTAACTTTTTCAAGGAAATAAACTTCATCACCTGCATTAGTTCTTAAAAAAATGTGGTCATAAAATTCTTTCACATTCGATAGATCATGTAAACGACACGTGTTAAGGTAATCACATCACCAGAGAAATGTCTCTCTGATCAACCAAATTGATAGAAAGTTTTGTGAATTATGAAAATATTTTATCACAAAGCTAAAAAATCACGTACAATTTTTCAAATCTATATCAGCATATGTTTCTACCATGAAATCTAAGTAAAATAGACTACCCTAACTCAAGTATGTACATACTTGAGAATTTTTTTTATTAAATATATGTACATAAATAATATTCTAAAATACTTACCGCGCCAAACCGAAATCAGCAATCTTCACAATATTATTATCACCCACTAACACATTACGTGCAGCCAAATCACGATGAATATAATTTTGTGATTCCAAATATGCCATACCGGCTGCTATTTGTGCTGCCATATCAATAAGAGTTGGCATCTTTAAGGTTCGTCCTTTGCCTGAATGGGGAGATAAAATGAAAAGTTATTGTTAGTTATGTCGTCCTAGATTTTTTTTTTTATATTTCATTATATTGTATACCTTGCAAATAATCCAATAGAGATCCATGCTTCATAAGTTCGGTTATAATGTAAATTGGCTCCTCTACTGTACATACAGCATACAGTTGAATCAATTTATTATGACGTAATTTTTTCATAATTTGAGCTTCAGCCAAAAAGTCTTTAGGGTCCATTGTACCTAGAAGAAAATAAAGATACGTTAATTTAATGCACAAGATTATGGCAATAATATAATTTTCTTACCAGATTTTAAAGTCTTGATAGCCACCGGTGTGGTGTTGTTCCACAAACCTTCCCATACTTCACCAAATTGACCAGAGCCAAGTTTGCGTACGAACTTCAAGGAGGTTCTATCAATTTCCCATTGATCGCGGGTTCTATGTGATAAGCCTTCAGTGACGGGTTTTTCAATCTGTAAATTATTAAAGAAGAAAAAAAAATGATTATTGTAATAAATGCAACAAAAATTGTAAAAATTAAAATTCTAGGATGAAAATACATTTAAAAAACAACAACAAAATAGTTTGTGTTGGTTATGTGTAGGGTTTACAGAGGTTGTAAAAGTGGGCTGTATATTTTTATGTGCTGAAGGGTTTACAAACAAAAATTAAAAAAAAGAAAGGAAAGAAATTAGGTAACATTTTATTTAAGTATTTTTTTTTATTAAGTTTATAATTAACTATTCGTGGGAACACATTGAAGGAAGAATCTATCTAAATAAATTGGTTTTCACTTGGATGGTTTTCTATTTCAATTTTTTTTTTACAAGTTATTTATTTTGGTGAATAAGGACACAACTAGCAAAATCTTAGCTTGTATTCTAAGAAGTTTTCTAAACATTTTTTTTTGTTTAATGAATTTGCTAATTGTTAGTGAACTATGCGAATAAATTTCCATAAAATAAATTCTAGTCAATAAATACATTACGAAATTATTATACCATTAATTAGAATGAAACTTTTAATAAATTGTTTACGTTACAATACTTGTTTTTGTTTTAATTTATTTATGTTTAAAATTAATTTCTGGATATAAATTTATTATATATGTACCTCTGGGTAGTAAATTAACAAAATGTGAGTCGGTAGTTTTACAGAATTTTTAAAAATTAGAGAGGGTTAGGAGAAAGTTATTTTTGAAAGTTTGGATATACATATGTATTTAGTTTTATGAAATGAAGCCCAACACAAACAAATAGGTAAACATTTTTTAAAATTCCCCATTTTTCCGAAAAAGTCTATATTTCTAAAAGTTGATCAATAATGACGGATATATGATGGAGGTCGAAAAAATGCATTTTTTGAAAAACTCCATATATTTTAATAGAAAAAAAAATCCAAAATGTAGGAGAAACATGAAAAAATAAATATTAAAACTAATTTTTAAAATTAATTGACAACCTTTGGAAGAATGAATTCAGAGCTGTATGGTTTAGTTCAATAGATCTTATACAAAATTCAACAATAACAAATTAAATAAATTCGTTATTATTTATTTAATTTATGCAAATATAATGCTCTTGAAAGCGATTATTATTTTTTTTAATTTCAATAAAAACTACTGAATATATAAAATTGATAATTTATTTTTTAATATTTGATTAACTACTGCAAGCTATGTAGTATTTAGTTTGTTATTAAAACAAAAATGGAATAAAAAAATAATAACCACAATATTAAACGAGTTATAAGCATGTTAATTGTATGTCATTCATATTTGTATCGGGAAAACCATAACTGAATTCACTTCATCTTACTCATTTTATTAGTGTTTTTTTACCGTGTTGAGACTAATAGGTACCTGATGCATATACAAGTACAAACAAATTTGAATTGAAAAAAATAAGAGTTAGAAGTTTGATTATTAAATATTTATTTTTTTTTTTTAATTTAAATATTGGAATTGTTTTATTGGCATCGCTTGGCGTAGTAAGAGCGTTGACAATAATAAATATGCATAATTATTATGCATTTGAAATTTAGCTAAATGAATGAGCAAATATTTCTTTAAGATTTCACACGTAGTTATTTTTAATAAGAATTTGAACAATTTTTTTTTTTTAAGGTGATTAAGGTTGAAATACCGATGAATGGGATTTTTTCGTGTGCTTACATTTGATGAAGTGTGTAATTTCTGTTGAAAGTGTGATTTTGTAATTAAGAGTAAATATTTTACTTATATTTTCTTTTTCAAATAGATTAAGAAATATTAAATTAAACTTTATGAACCAAGATTATAAAAACCTAAAATTGTATAAAAAAAAGCCTTTGAGTTGGAGTTCATTTGAGCGATCGATCAATGTAGTTTAAAAATTTAACTGGAATGAACTAAATGTCTGAACTAAGTTCAATAAAAAATTCACTAAACTAGCCTTTTCGCGAATATATATATATACAAGCCTACTTTGAACTTTTAAGAATTTCCATTTTTTTATTTTCGGGATCTTGTGTTTTTGAGGTTTTCTTTTTAGGAAAAGGGGTTTTTTGATTTTGGGTTTTCTGAAATTAGATTTTGAAGATTCTGAATTTTAGACCTACCTTAGCGGATTCAATTCTTAATAAGTGCCCGAGTTACAAAAAACCTATGTATATGTTTTACATTTTTGGAATATTTCGAGTTGATCAATATTTCACAATAAGCGATTTTAAAATGCTTCAAATGGGAAAACGGATTTGCTGTGGAATATTTGCCTTTTTATTTAACTAACATTTAACAAGTGCTTTAATGTATAAATATTTAATTTTCACATATTACTCACATTTGTGTCATCATTATTTCTTGATAATATGCTTTATTCTTAATAACTTTCTATCAATGACAATAATTATTATTATTATTTGTCTTCACGTCTTCACTATTCTGACGTCAAACGAATATTATGTCGACTCATAGAGTAAAAACCAATTACAATTCCTTAAAAGTAAATTCACATTCAAAATGGCTGTACATTTAATGAATAGACTAGACAACATAATTTGTTCGATCAATATTTTTGGGAAACTGATATTTGATAACAACTCATTTGAAATTAAAATCACCATAGTATTTATAATTCTCTTAATTTCCTGAATTATTTACCTACATCCTAATTTTGATTTTTTGTTTTATATAGACTAAAATGCATCAATAAGACTCAACCACCTGATTCACTGGCCAAAACACACAGCTGTCGCTTTCATTTTGTCTGCATTCATACCCAGTGTTTCGTATTTCCGGAATCCGGAAACCGCCATGATTTTTCAATTTAAATCAGTTCGATACTACGTTACATTTCTTTTTGCAAATTAGCATATGAATTTAGCAAAATTTGATTTCACTCTGTCTATTTGTTCGCAAATCAGTTACAGGTAACTTTTTGTTTCATTTTATTCTATAGTTATAGTTTAGGGAATAATGTTGCAAATGATGCTAACGTTTTGGAAAAAAAAAATTAAAGGATCAAAACAAAATTTCCAAGTGATTTTCAAGAGGTCCTTACTTAAAAGAGGTCACACAAAAAAATAAAAATAGGAAATTGTCACTCGAAGTAAAGTATTTAAGTTTTTGGATCTTAACTTAAATTTTTTTTAGATTCAGCGATTCACCGAAATTTTTTTTTTTTTGTTAAATATTTTTGCTTCTTTTTTTGGTCTAAAAACTTGATATTTTTTGACTTAATACTATATGATTCAGATTTAAAACTACTAAAATAGAAATACAACTTCTGAAAAACATAACTTTACGGTTTTGACTATTGAACTTTTTGTATTGCATTTTTTTATCGTTTACCATTAATGTGCATCAAGATGCCCATGCAAAGCTCACTTAATGAATTGAAAAAAAAACTTATAAAATAATGATTGAATTGTGTTTAATTAAATTCAATGTCAAATAAATCAATTTGTCACATCAAAGCAGAGCCTTAACCATAAATAGATTTTCTGATCTAAAGACTCAATTACATCACTCTACAATAAATTATTATGCACAAAAAGGCTTTTAAGTTTTTTTTTTTGTTTTACAAAGAGCACTTTGCCTATACAGCTGCGGTAAAAAAAATAGCACCACTACGAGAACCCAATTTCATTTAAAAATAAAGTTTATGTCAATATTTTGAGGGAAATTTTAGATATGCAAAAAGACTAAATTTAATCAAAAGGACACATTTAAAAAAGAATTGCAACTTTTATTCATCAATTTTTTAAAAAAACTTAAATTTTCTCCAAAAACTCTTATTAATAGGCGGTAAAAAAAATAGCACCATGCAACTTAAAACTAAAACATCGTAAGAATACAATTTGTTTTTATCATTTTATTTTTAAGAAGTACCTAACCCACCAAAATCAGTATTTTGCTGCATAGCCTTTGTTGGCTCTTACAGCTTTACAACGTCTGTTCATCGAATTTACCAAATGTTGGCACCTTTCAATTGAAATATTCTCCCAGGCGACCTTCACGGCGGACCAGAGTGCTTGGTTACTTAACGGCCTAGCGTCAGAGACTCCTATCTTAACATCTGCCCAAAGATTTTCGATGGGATTTAGGTCAGGCGATTGCGCTGGCCACTCCATCACATTAACTTCATGATCTGCTAACCATTTTTTTGCCTTCTTACTGATGTGCTTGGAGTCATTGTCCTGTTGGAAGACCATAAAAGTGGCATCTCTTCCTCTGCATAAGAGAGTATAATGTTTTCGACTATATTAAATAAACGTGTTGATCCATGATGGGTTTAATCCAATATATGGGCCCAACTCAATAGTAGGAAAAATAAGCCCACACCATTATGCTCGAACCTCCGTGCTTAACTACTTATTTCGTGAAAAAAAACCGTTTCCTTTTTAGTGCCAGAGATACACAATACAGAGAGATGACAGTTCAAGCAATAAAAATTAACAGTATAGTTCCTTAAAATATTTTTCTATTCACTCAATTGCAGAAGTAAAAATGAAACTTGTACCAGTAGTGCTATTATTTTTACCGGCACTGTATGTTGTGAATGTAATGCAATTTCGATAAAATAAAATTCAGTTCATACAACTATCCGTTTATGTTTTTTTTTTTTTTTGTTCATTGTACATTAATTGGCAATATGTTGCATTTTGAGTTGAGTTGGGTACTTTAAATAAATAAATTGAAAGAGACCGACAACAATTAAATTAAAAGTTCAGTGACACGCTTTATTTATCTGGCCTTCCAATATCAACAACAGCAACAAAATATATATTATAATAATTGATTTAGGGTGTTGGCAAATTATATATATTTATATACCAACAACAAAAAAAGAACTGGTTACATGACATATCATAGACAAACTCTTAAGCAGAGTTTATTGAATTATCGTGATATTGATAGCATCTGTAGTTATTGAAAAGAGCCAAAAAATTATCTTTTTTAATTTGAAATGATTTTGTTTTGGTAAAACAGTAAAGCCAAGTTATTTTCATGCAGAATATTTATTGAATATGAAAAACTTGATCAGCAATACAGAGTACGGCATTTCGATTTTCTTACCACTTTGCATCCAGTATTGGGGATTCTTTTAAATCACATAAATCATTTAGCGAAAATGAACAAGCTCATATACACCAGCAAATAAAAATTAGAAGAACGAACATTTTTCAAATCTGTGGAACTATTCCGGTTCTATGATAAATGCGATGAAAAGTTTTGTTCAATTATAAGCCTCAATTTTGCGATTCTGGTTCTTGGTAAACGTGCAAACTTCTATCATAAGCTTATCAACATTTTTGGGTAAAATGAAATGAAATAAAGTCGTTTGAAAAATCAGATTTATCATTTCATTTTATCATTGAACCAGAATAGGAGCCCTGGTCGTATTGAGTTGAAGCAAGAAGTATTCTAAAGATTCATACTTTTAGCTTTTATTTATGCAGTTGTTTTAAGAGATTAAAAATTATGTATTTATAAAAAAAAAAATTGAAAAATTAAAGGGACAAAAGTATTTTTTAATCTCTTTCCACTCATCTATCTCCCTGTATGAACAACGAATTGTCAGAGTCTGGAGAAAAAGAAAGAAACCGAATGAACAACAGCAGACTTGTGTGAGTTAATAAAAATGCTAGTCGGTTCAAGAAAACTTGATAATTGGAAAACCTGTTCGGGGTTATGAATTCACAAGTGGCGGCGGTGCGTAGTGCGTCAGCCTCCCAATCGTTAGATCGTGAGTTCAAGCCTCGCTGGGGCAATTTTCAAAATTGATTGAACATAAGCGACTTAGCACCACTGAAAGGAGTCTGATGATCGGGTTGGTCCCCGTGAAATAGCTATAACTCCAGCCATTGAACTTGGTGGTAACACACACAAGTTGTTGTTGTTGTTCATTCAAAACCTTCAAATATTTTTAGTTATTTCATCAAAAGAAAACGATCATGAAAATGTTTGCTCACTTTTTTTAAAGTTTCGAGAAGAAAGGAACAAATTAGTTCAAAGGTTGATTTTGTTTGTGTGGGACCTAAAAATGGTACTAAAATTATCGTGAGTTCTTGGGAGAATGGTCACACTGGTAATAATATTTTTTGTATAACTCCAAAACTAAGCCAAATTTTAAAATTTAACTCAACAAACTTTTTGTAGAAAATAAGATTTTGTATCAAAATTAATTATTAATTTAAAAATTTCTATAAATCTATTTAAACATGAAAAATAAACAAAAACCAAACTAAGAAATCTAAAAAATTTAAACTTGATTTTATTCATTAAAACTAACTAATCCAGCAAATAAAGTGATCGCAAGTCTACTATTTTTTAAATATGTACTTTTTTCGAAGAATTTTTTAATATTTTTCATATTTAAAAAAAAGTTTTGAAAAATAAGTTTTCAAGATCCATCGTTAAAACTAGAATGGTCTAATGCTAAGAAAATGTAAAAAGGAAGAATTTTAACGGATAACGGACTCATTTTAATAAACATTTATGTAATATTTTGGAAAGACACTAAAAAAAATAGCACTTTAATTAATACTATTAACACTTTCAGCTACATTTGAATATAAAACAACTATATGGAACACACCATTTAAATAACAAAAAAATAAATGTTTAATCATTTAAGGTAAAAAAAAAATCTCCAAACTAAAAAAATAAAAAAAAAAAATAACACTGTATTTTGAAATAAATGTCGGCAGTGATAAATGGCAGGTTTATACATTGTAAAATTTTTTTTTGTATTATAAAAATGAAATATTTTTTTGTTCATTGTGTTTTGTATAAAGATAAAAAAATTGAAAAAAATCCTACCTCAAATATACCCACGAATTGGTTTGACTAAAGAACGCAAAAATAATATAATATAAAGACAAAAATAAATAATTTTTTTTTTTCGGAGAGAAAATGGAGAAAGACAAAAGAAAAAGCTTTTTTTTTATATACGAAATTACAATATTATTTTTCGTTATGATTTTCTTTTATAATTGTCATGATTTAATAAAAGAAAATCTAAAAAATGCGATTTAACAATGCAAAGGGAGAGATTCAAAAATCAAAAACCAAATAAAAAAAACATTCTTTTTTGAAAAATCATAGAAAAATTTGTGTTGAAAAATGTTTGAGTGTTTGCGGATGAGTTAAAGAAAATTAGTTAAATTTATGTAAAATCGATGTCACGCGACTATGAAAAATAAAATAGTGTGTATGATGTGTTTATTTTATTTTTGTAATAAAAAAAAATTAAATTGGAATTTTGAGTAGCTTACCTGAACACATGGTTTGCATAAATTGACACACAATCCATCGGAATCCTTTGAGTAATGTTCGACAAGTTCTTGAAGAGTCCTTTACAAAAAAAAAAACATTAAATTTTTTTATATTTTTATTATTTGCAGAAAAAATTATAAAAATTATTGACAACTGGAGTGCTATTTCGACACAAGCAATACTGTTTTGACAGTTTTATACAGACTGTGATGATTTAACTCACAGATAATTCAGTAATTAAAAACTTTCCACAAAATAATTATACTGACATTTTTGACATAAATTGGTTACAAAACTATCAGTTCTAAAGTCTCTATTCTACAAGTAACATTTTTGATGTGAACGTGTCATTCAAGTCAAGAACGATACAACTAAATAACAGGCTCTTGTTCGAAACATGCAATTCTTATATAATTTTTATTGATGTGACATCTCAACTATCACTCCAAGTTGTAAGAAACAAAAAAAAAAAAAAAAAAAAAAAGGTTTATTTTTTTTTACCTGAACGTTGTTCGTCGTGCAATAAAGAAGCCACCTTCGTCTAGTTGTCTGATGCGGTAATGTTTCACTGTGTCACCATCTCGCACTGAAAAGAGGAAGTTTAAGGGTTAAAGTAATTGTTTTTTTTTTTTTATTTAAGGTATTCAAAAAATTTCCATTGAGTACGAGTATGTTATTTAATTAATTTAAAAAAAAAATTGTAGGCATTTATAGTTAACAAGTATTGTAACAGTTTGTCAACAACTACGTAGGTGCTTATTAAACATTTCAAACAATGGATAATTGAGGAAAAATTGTTGGCAGCAATGTTGATTGACAATAATTAACTGATGGTAATTGATAGAATAAAAAGCCACATCAGAATTTGGGAGGTCGAATTATGGGAAATGTTTGAATTGTGAATTCACGTTAAATCGTAAGGGGTGGATCAAAAGTAATTGCGTATTTGGTAAGTTCAATTTAGATAAAGTTTATAAAAGTGGGAGCAGAATTTTGTTTGACGTAAATATTTCTCACAAGCAGAGAAATTTGTAAGCGCTAAAAAGTAGACAAATTATACAACAAAAACGAAAATTGATTTGAATATTGAAAAGAGAAAAAAATTTAATCCAATGTTTATACTTTATGTGGAGCTTTCTTAAAAAACATTTTTCGATATTGATAAGCCAATAGAAAAAAATGGAAAATTAAATACGTAACTATTCTAGAACAGGTACCGTTTATAATGTATTGATTAGAGTTTTTTTATAAAATAATTATAGTTTATACTAAAATTGAAACAAAAAAAATTTTCGACAATTGGAGTCTTTTGAGAACAAGTTTTCAACATTTTTATTTAAGGTACCGTTATTTTTGATTTAAATATATTTCTTGCCCGAAGATATTAATGATAAAATTTAAAAATAATATGGTATAAAATATTCAAAAAACATCTCTCAAATTTTTTTGAAGAACATTTAATTTTCAAAAAAAAAAGAAATATTAATTTTTCAAAACTCTAAAACTTTTGTTTTTAATAACTTCTTATAGTTTTAAGAAGCTTTGATCAAAACTAGACAAAGTTGTTTTCTTGGGAGGTAGATTTAACATTTAAAAAAAAAAGTGAGAAATTGGTTAAAAGGTTGTTTTATTTTTAAAAAGGCCAAACAATTTTGAATGGCAGGTACCCTTATTTTTGTTCCCTAAACAAAATAAGAAAATGTGAGCAGATATGGTTTCCAATTTAAAAAAGAATATCCATCAGTTTTGGCTATATCTGAACAGATAGACCGACAGACCTTTACTTAGAGTCGCAGCAAAAAGAAAAATCATTACAAATCATAAATTATTTATTAAATTTTTGAAAGAAAAACTAAAAATTTTATTTAAAAAACATAAAAACAAAAAAATTTTCAATCAAAAAGGCTTGCTCTGAAATGTACCTGCTGGCATGAGAACTAATGAACCCACTTCATTATAAGGAGACACCCAAGTTTACCTTAAAAGCCTATTGAGCCAAAATCAAAGCTTTTTCTATTTTGGTCAAAAGGTTAAGAGAATACACATCACTTTTTAGACGATGATTTATAATCTCGATTTATTTATAAAAACTTAAATTATTTACCTGATAACGAATAGTCATTATGTCGGCTCTCTGAATCTCTGATCAAAAATGCTCCATGTTCATTTTCGGGTAACAGCAATTTCTTTTCAGCCTCGATGCGTTTTATTTTTCGGAAATACCATCTAAAATTGAAAAAAAAAATACAAATTAGTTAAATTATTACTTTTTAGAAGGTTTAAAAAAAAAAAAAAAAAACAATTTAAATTTATATAATCTGATAATAATTCGACACCAAAAATGCGCTAAAAATCTTCATCAAAAAATAGTTTTTGGAAATATTTTTATCGAGAAAAATTGGTTGGTCGTTGATTTAATAAGGAAAACCTGTTGAAATTAATTAAGATTTTTCGTATTATTTAAAAGAAGAATATCAATTAAAATAAACATTAAATAATACAAAAATAATATTGTTCAAAAAAAAAATTACATTAAAATTCAATCCCTAGAAAGGCAAAGTTCGGGCACTGATAAAGAAAAAAAGCAGAGTGCTCGGCTGGTAAGCGGAAGGTCCCAGACGCAATACTCAGAGGAAAAAAAAAGAAAGAACACTTGGAAAAATAATACAACTTAATTTAAAGTAATAAATAAAACAAATGGTTTGCTCACCGAACGCAAATGAACGATAAGATTTTCTTCTTGGATGAATAGCATAGGGAAACCTAATTTTTTTTCTCTTATTTTATGTGGTTCTTTTTTCTCTGTGCACAAATATTAGTTCAAAAAAAATCCAGCTAAAAATGAAATCGATATTACCTCGAAGAATGTCAAGTCTTAAAAAATGTAGATCAAATTAAAATTCATTGAACCCTTCCTAAGCTTAAGGCATTTTATGCCAACAAACTAACAAATTGACTTTGATTTATTAAAAACAAAAACAACAAGCTGAGATATACATATATGTATAAGGTATAAAGACAATGTAATCTAATATGACCAAGTATATGAAATATATGTCATGTTGATAATTTATGATAAATTGTCGAATATATTTTTTTGAACTTCAATAAAGTTCACCGACATTTTATTAAGAATTAAAAAAAAAATATCAATATCAAAATATGGTTCTATTTAAATTGACACATATAAATTTAACAAATTAAGAAAATGAAGGTGGTGTTTTTTTTTAAGAAGGTTATCACACTGAGCAAGATTTTTTGTTTCAACAAAAAATGAGATAAAATATAAGACAACCGTAGAATGATCAATCAAAATTCGACAACAATATGAATCACAATATTCGCTCTATCAAATGGTTAAGCTTTTGTACTCATAAAATGCTTTTGAACAAAAGAGATTTGATCAATTAACCTCTATTTACATATATATTCATTTAACAATAACAATATAATATAAAAACACTTAATAATATTATTAATCATTTTTATTCATTGGATATTTATTGTATTGTTTATCGTAGATTCTTTTTTGTCCAGAAATTTTGATTTATAACGGAAATAATTTATCCAAGACTTCTCCTTCTCCTTCTCTCTCTCAATTCTCTTTACCTTTTATCTATATCCATCCACACCCTCGAAATACATAATAGGTATTAGAAATTCTTTAAGTTACGGCAAATAGCTTCCATGGAAAACTATCGATTTCCTCTGAAGTTATTACTAAGCAAACGTGATTATGGGTGGTAGGTATACCTTCTACACCGAAAGAAAAAAATATTTGATTTGAAACTGAAAATGCTCGCGGTTTTTTTTTTTTTTAATTTCTTTCAAATCTTATTTAATTTTTTAAAATTCCAAATTTAATTTTTGGTGGACAATTTTTGTTATGGCAGTTTTTTCTTTTAAAACAATATTTACTGAGATAATTGACTCTAAGCAATGAATGCATTGAATTTAAAATGGCGGTCAATTAAAATTTTAAGGGGAAACTTCAAAGGTAATTGAATAAATTTTCTACCAAGGAAACTATTCTTGATAAAAAGAAAATCGGTAGTTTCATACAAAAACATGATTCATTTTTTAATAAATTTTTTTTGAAAATCCCAAATTTCAATACAAATTGACTCTCGCAGTACAGGTATTCGTCAGTTTTAGTCTTTTTTTTAAATAGTGTGTACAAAAACCATATCATTTAAAAAAAAACATTTAAAAAGTTTATATTTTGTTCGGTGTACTTGGAAATAGACAAACCCACCACAAAGTCCAAAAGTAGACACTTTTATTGTCAACCATTAATACCAATATAGGATTTGCAATAACTCTCTATTCACACACAACAATTTGTGCTGCTCAGAATAACTGATGACACCAACTACGGTATCGCTCTCTATCATGATGATGATGATGAGAACATTCTTTAGCAAATCCAACCACCAATTGAACGATTAAATTCTATTAAGAAACATAAAAATAGAAATTCTACGTAATTAAACAATTCTATGTAATTGAAAAAAAAATAACTATTAAATGAAACAAAAACAAAATAACAAATTGATAATAAAACAATTTAAAACTAATTATTAGAAAAATGTTTTTTTTTCTAATAAAACAAATAAACAATAGCATTGCGCTATTTTCTTTTTTAATACGGAAGGATTATTATAACACCTTTTTTTAATGATTCATTTTCAGCTTGAGGTTTCAATGATGAAAGAATTGTAGATAATTAAAAATAAAAAAACACATAACAAAATAAATAGTGTGTGACAAATATGAAGATGGCGCTTTGATTGATTTTCATCGCCATGTGATTGAAAAAAAAAAAAAAATATTTAATTGAAAAGAATTCAATACAATAATTATTGATTATTTTTTTTATTTTTAATGATGGGTTAGAATAAATTATAATAAAAGAAAAGTGGCAATATGTTGACAGAGATTATTGCAGGGGTTGTGATTTATGGAGATTTTTTTGATTTTTCAATTAAACACAAATAACAGATGTTCAGAATTATTTCTCGTTAAAAAGTTATGTGATGCCATTTTAGTGATGCATTTGAAAATCTGATGGAGTTCAGAGTAAAGATTAATTAATTAATGGAAAAAAAACGTATTCAATTTTTTGCAAGCGAAAAAGTGGCACCCGTTTTTAATCATATTATGAAATGGAGCCTTATTTTTCAACCATTCCTGTGTAAGTTATGCTTGTCAGCATTAAGAGAAGATGGGACCTGCAATTTTCAAACAACGAAAATAAAACGAAATTAAAGATTTGAACAAATTCAATTACTATTGCATATCGAAATAAATTTACTTGTATTGGACTTTTCAATTTTTTTTTAATTTTTGTAAACAAAATTTTTTTAATTTTTGTTTGAATTTTTTGTTTTGCGTCAAAGAGAAATACATAGCTTCAAGCATCCAATTTTTTTAGCTAAGAAAATAATTTTTTTCTTACCACCTGTATTTTTCTCGCATGAGAACTTTACACCAGACTAATTACTAGCCTACCAGTAATTTCTCGAAAAAATACAGATTTTTATTAAAAAAAAAAATAGTTGAATGAAAAAGTTTTCAATTTTGTATTTTAATGCAATCACTACTCATTCACGTTAAAAAATTTCAAATATTTTATAGTTCATCACTTGTAAGCTGACTGCAAATTCTTGGGACAACCTTAAGCATTTTCTGAATTTTTTTCATTTTTGACATTTTTTTTCTATTCTTTTTGTAAAAAAAAAATTAGAAGAAGTTAAAAAATGAACTAAATGGTGATTGCTTAATTTAAAGTCGCTGTTTCTTAGTCTCGTCTCGTTTCCGTCAAAATTGAAAAGTTTCAGTTTCGTCTGAGTCTCGCCTAATCAGTAATCACCTCACTCGTATTCCAGTGGATGAGTGCTTCCCAGAATGGCTGTCGAAACTATTAGAATTATGACAGTATCTAGGTAAGTTAATTATTTTACAGTAGTATCAATTTAGTAATAGTGCCTTATAAAATCTCTCTTAAGCTTATCTAGTTGTACGATTTTTAGTCTCCTTGTTTTTCCATAATATGTAAGACACACAAAAAAAAAAAAAACACCATGCTCACCCAAAAGAGATCCAACCAACATTAAACCAACCTTCCAAATTAAACCCTCCCAAAAGCAACTTCAAAGCGCAACTACCTATTTTTAGCTCTTAAAATATATATAAATAAATTTTTGCAGCATTCAGTTTGTGTGACATTAACTTCATTATAACCTAATACCTCTTCGATTGGTGTTTATTTTTAAAATGTTTTTTTTTTCCACCCCACAAGCCTAAATGTCCAACTTGACCATGTTCAAGACTTAACTGTATAATTACAAACAAAGATACAGTGCATAAGGAAAAATGACTAAAGAAAAATCCCCTTTTACAAAATAAATAAATAAAAAAAAAACAACTCTGCTGTTTTAGCTTCTCGATGTTTCGATACATTATCGATATTACGACGAAATAGGTACCATTAGCGAAAACTTGGTAGGCAGCATGAAAATAGAAATGCAACTTCTGCCGTTGCTGCTGATGGTTCGACTAAAAAGAAAAACTTCGAAAAGCAAACGTACATTACATATAAGTCGTAGCGGCGCGGCGAACCGTACCAGGTTGTCTAATGGCGCCATGGTCAGCCTATCGTCTGGAGGCAGGTGAGTTAAATTGATAAAGGGTGTTCGATTTTTTTTTGGTTTGAAAAAATAATAATGCGCTCAAATGATTGAAATTTTCATAAAAAAGAACACATTTTTTTTTCTTAATTTTTTCATGAACAATTTCTTAAATTAACAATTTTTTTCGTTGAAACTAGG
Source organism: Syrphus vitripennis (assembly GCA_958431115.1). NCBI lineage: Eukaryota > Metazoa > Arthropoda > Insecta > Diptera > Syrphidae > Syrphus > Syrphus vitripennis. The sequence goes on from OY288109.1 coordinate 91,381,609, forward strand.
AACCACATGATGAATTTTTAAAACAAATGGTGTCGATTTAAAGTGAAACCTTATATTTACTTTAAGAATAAAATTAATCGAAATTTTTTTTAGAACTTTAAACTAGTTTTAGTCAGAAAAAATTTGTAAGGCTTACGATTAAAAATATCAAAAAAAAAAATCTTCAAAAAATTATTTATTCAATTTAAAAAAAACACCCTTTACTTTTCTTCTTTTTTTTTATTTTTGCAGCTCTTCTTGGTTGAATCGATGTTGTGGAATAGAGTTACAAAGTCCAAGAAGAAGGATTTCATGTTTAAAATTAGCTTAACGGACTCATGTTATCGCTGTCGCCAACACACCACCATAAGCTGAGCTGGGTTTAGTGACACAAATCAAATCTTTACTTCAACGACCAACCGAGGCGACAACTATGTAAGGTACGATAATTTCGAATTAATGTCGAATCTTCACACTTGTCACTTAATAGGTTATCATGAGTTGCATTTTCATTCATTATATTGCTATAGGGATATTTTTTTTTTGTTTTTGTTTTATAACTTTGAAGCAATGGACTGTGGGACACTGTCTTTTGTATGACAAGATTGATTAGGACGAAGGTATATACAATCATTTTTTGCAACTATTAATTGCTTCAATCGATTGGAATTAACAAACTAGTTTGAACTAGTCTTTAAAAAAAAACCTTTTTTAACTGGACTTTGTTGTGGGTTGGTTGGTTGGTTTTGTGTCTCCACCAAGAGAAACGATGAACGAACGCATCGTCTAGTGGTAGGTATGAAGAAGTTTCTTGGTTGGTGTTGTTTCAATTTGTAGGAAAGACGGAGTGACCCATATTTTTCTAATGCACATTTTGTTTCACTAATGGGTTTAAGGTGAGGTTCCCTTTTTACCGTTTTTTAGAACATGAATGATGATGAGTTAAGTGATTTATAGAAATGCAGGCTTATCGAACTCTTAGTAAAGGGCAAAATAATATTTTTTAACAGTTGGTCTTTTATTTGTTGCCAAAAGTGCCAAAAATGACGTCCATATTCAAATGTTATAACACTCAAAATCAGTTTAAGTAACTGCTCTTGAGAAAATCGAAAATCCAAGAAATGGTTCAATGGGAAATATCGGTTCCTTTTACATTTTGGGAACAAAGTTTTATCGATTTTTTTAAGAATATGTTTAGGCGTTTTCGAGAACAGTCAGATTTTTCAAAAAAGCCAAAAACAATCGCCAAAAACGACATTAAGTTTCCCAAAATTCTACCCACAGAAGCTATTTCCTTCAGTCCTTGGATTAAAGGTAAAATGTTGGATTTGAGGTTTTTAGGTGAGAAATAAGAATTTTCGGATTAGCTTCAAAAACAACGGAACTTGACACATAATTGCTAAGATACATTATATTTAGCACGAAAACGGCTCTAACTATATTTCTATGTATTCAAAAAGCTGTTATTAACGGAGTCAATAACATACAGATGTCTGCATAAATTTGTATGTTGGAGTTCTTTTACGGTAAGTATAATATTGTTTATAAAAATCTCAACAATTTTTTTTAGGTTTTTTGTGAAAAAATAATTTTTTTCGAAAATTCAAAACATATTTTGAAAACAGGTGAAATTCATTTTTAAGAATATTTTACTAAATTATTAAACTTAAGAAGTTTTTTTGGCTCGTTTTAGGAATTCAAATAATACTCGTAAATTGTATTTAAAACAGAGATAATGCTTTTTATATACCAAACAATATTTGTTTCACATCTATGTACCTAGTCGTATCTAAAAATCAATTCCTTGGCATCAGATTTCATACTATTTTTATTTATCTCAAAATAGTATCAGCTCATAAAAAAAATTGCTAGCTAGACAATTTGATTATTAATAAAATTGGAAAATTAAACACTTTATGCATTTTATGCACCCCCAGAATCACCATATTATCATCCTACAACAGACATCAACAACCATTATCATTATCATAAGTGGTCTTCTCTCTCTATGTCTCCAATGATGTCCAAACTGGACAATCTAAACGCCAACCATGCGGCAGGAAAATTTACATCAGGCGCGCGTAATGATAAATAATAACTTGTTTGAAATGCACACACAATGTCCTTCCATCATAATATCATATCGATTAGACTCTCTTATGTTCACACTGATTTCAACGAAGCAAGGATCCTGTTTTGATATATACGTACGAGTGAGTCGTACATGTGCGGTAAGTTCCAGAAAAAAATAGAAAAACAAGGATTCAAGTCTAAAAATAGAAAACAGCTTCTTTGTCTCTCCTCTATAGACAATCTAATTGCTAATCAATCATCGGCAAGCATCGGCCAACAAAATTGAACAAATTATTTGGAATTAATTGGACATCATTGTATGTACCTAACCTCTCTATCTCTATCTCTCTCTCTTTATTGGTTGGTTGGATGAATCTAAAATTTGTTCATGAGAAACCTGCAGAGCTAAGCGCAGTATATCAAGCGCACAGATTAAGTCTATTTTTAGAATAGGCTCTATCTTACTAACAAGTGTTTTTTTTTAAATATCTAAGCTAGATAGATTCCAAGATAATGATGGCGACGCGGACACAACAATTTTAACCGCGTGCTACAGCCATATTTTCTTTGTGAATAGTGTGACCAGTTTAGTTATTTTTCTCAAGTTCTAGAATACAACAGAAACAGATTTTTATGATTTGAGATAATTTATTTTTTAAATTTATTATTTACGTTTTATACATATATGTATATCTGATATTGTAGGAGTTCTTAAATTATTTAAACAAAATGCCTTAAAAGATTTATCTGAAAAGGTACAAATTAATCGATAACATTTCTTTACTCATAAAATTATTTATTGTATGGTGCTGAAAAGTGAGCATTATTTAATAAAAATTAGAATTATTTTTGAAGCACCTTTGTTCAAAATGCATACAATAGAAAAAATCTATTATTAAAAAAATTTAATTTTCCTAAAAATGTTATTATTTGAACAGAATTTGGTAACACTGATTTTCCATATCAGATGGAATTTTCTCGAACGAAGTCATCGTACAAGTGCGTGCTTGTATTTGCCATTAAAAGGCGTGTATCACGCACTGATGCTACTGTAAGTGCCAGGAAGGCAAAAGTCAAGTATTTTCGTCAGGTGAATTTATCATTTATCAAAAAATAATAACTCGTTGCCATTTAACTTTGTAAATTATTTTTTTTTTATTTTTGTTTTAAACTAAATGCAATAAACGTAAACAAAATACAAGTTTGATGTTAAATTTTGCTCAAATTAGATAGTGAATTTTATTTTCATATTTTTTTTTTTTTGCACACAAGTTTTTATCTAGGAAAATATTCATAAAGTAAGTATTAATAATTGATCGAGTTGATTTTGATTTTTGTTGATATTATAAGCAATTCGGTAAGGTGATTTTGTTATATGGTCGATTTTGTGTGGCGATTTGTCAAATCTTAATTGAGCTTAAAAACTATGTTGACGATTATTATGGTGATTTGGATCATTTATTAGGTGCAAGCGGAAAATTTTTTGACATAATAAAAAAAAGTGTGGGGAACTTATTTTTTTAATTTGATTGGAAGAAAAAAAAATGAATTATTTTTTATGTTTTGACAGGAAATTTCCATGTTTAAAAATTATTTACTGTAGCTAATAAAAATTATATTCAATGATGTGATGAAACGTTTGAGGAATATAAAGTAAGCTTCTTTTTTTTTATATAAATCAAACACCACACTTATTGACTTAATATATTTTAAGTTCAAAAACATTGAGTACGCCTTAACGGAAATTTATGTCTTTTGGTGAATTAATTTTGAAAGAAAGAATGTTTTATTGTCTGTTTTTTAACTAATATAATATTCCGAACAGGGGATGGAAAAAACATACACATACATAATTTTCTTTCAAAAGTTTTCATATCTTGTTTTGTATCTTACAAAAGAATGGGAAAAATCGATCGAGAAAAAAATATATATTTATGTCCTTGAGAATTGTTTTATAGTGATTTAAAAATGTAGTTATAAAGATTTATGGCAACATCGAGTTTTTAATTTAATTATTTATTTTAACTTTTTATAACTTTAAAAAAGTTTGCCTCAAGACGTTTAGAGTGGTGAAGAACAAAAAACCATCGAGAAGTGGTCTGAATCGTGGATTTAAAAAAAAGTTCAATTTGAAAACTTAAATAATTAATTACCTATTTGATTTTAAGACTTAGAGCGTTGAACGAGACTCGCTTCTTTTTTAAATTTTTTTTTTTGTTTCGATTTTAAATATTATGCATCAAATCATCATTGGAGCCTCATAGTTTTGCATTTTCAAAGCAGTGATTTTCTTCTATTTTTCAATCCGCTTTTTTTTTTAAATTCTTACTGGCCGAAAAGAAAAAGTAACTTGAATAATTTTTAAACAATTTAAGAGATATGTAAAAACATTTCAAAATTTTCCGTAAACGATTTTCGAATTTTGTTTCTCTGATTCTTAGTGTTCTTAATAATAAATCCTTGATGAAAAGTTTAAATCAAAAGTAAATACAAGCAATTTTCGCAAGCAAGAAGACGATTTTTATGACTTGTATTTGCTATCCATTCAAAAAATGTGTGTTTAGGAAAATATTTAAACATAATTTGTCGAAAAATAAAAAAAAACAGCAAACAATGTCGAAAAAAATATTCGTAAACAAAAAAAAAGTTGTCTGATAAAATTAAAAACAAAAAGAGGCTGGGTGCAACCCACACTGATAACTTCCCATTTGTGGTCTTGAAAACTTTACCACTTTTTAGTTTATTTTTTTTTATATATTTTTTGTCAAAAACTGTCAATTAGATTTTTGTCAAAATTTAACCTTTCATAAAAAATTGTACTATGTATAAAATAAAATATTTTAGAAGGCACAATCGTTGTTCGTTCTCAGGATACAATTATAACTACTTTTCTTTAGAATTTTTAACAGTTTTTGATTTTATGTTAAAAAAACTGCCCATTCAATATTTGTCAAAATTTTATGAGTTGCTAACAATTATGTTATGTAGAAAATAAAATAAACAAGAAGTCAATATCGTTACCCGTTTTTGAAAAATTTGAGTCGAAAGACAATTTATACCAATTTTTGGTAGAATTTTTTGTAGTTTTTAATTTTTTGTAAAAAAACTGTCCATTGAATTTTTTTGAAATTTTCACCAGTAGTCAAAAATAAAATTTTTCGTAAAATAAAATTATTTTAAAGTTAATATCGTTTTTCCATTTAAGGATATTCGAGTTATAAAATTTTTTTTTAGTTTTTTTTTATTTTAAAAAATAACGGTATATTGATTTTTTTTCCAAATTCATATCCAATTTGTATGACGTCATAACGTGTCGAATAAAATTTATTTCAAGTCAATAGCGTTATTTGTTCGTGAGATATTTGAGCCCAACCAAAATTTTCACTTCTTTTTTAAATTGCTATAGTAAAAAAACAACTGATTGAATATTAATAAACGCCCTTTCAGCTTCTTTCGAAGTTATTATCTGTAAAACAAAATTTATTTCAAGTCGATATCTCTACTCGTTCTTGAGATATCGACGACGAAAAATGGTACCAGAACGTACGGACGTACGAACGTACGTACACACGTACACACAGACATCTCTCTAAAAATGATTGATATAGGCTCTATGGACCTTTAAACGTCGAGAAATGTCAAAAATTTCAGTTTGACAAATCGGACCGATTACAATAACTCCCTATGGGAAGTTAAAAAAATCGAGAAAAACAACATTTTTCAAATATTTAAAATATCAGAATTAAATTGTATTTTCTTAAGTTAATGGCAGACGCAAAAAAAAAAAAACATTTTCAAAAACTTTTCTTGCAAGACTCAACTGATCTTAATTAATTAACACAAAAGTTTACTACAAGTCATTGCATGCATCGTATGCCTTGGTACTTTGGTTCATGCGTCCTTTATTTCTAAATGGGCAAAAAAAGCAGCAAAAGCACACCATCACCAACTCAATCCTTAGATATTTTTAGAAACCATCATTCTGCTGATGGTATACTTATATATAAAAGTCAGAACGTGGGAAAATACCAATCGCAGGTTGAACATTTCAAGTCTAGGTTTTTTTTTTAGTTTCTACAACAATTTGTTCTTTTTATATTTTTTTCTTGAGCAAAACATTAGCCGGATATAAAGTCTTGCATTTTTTTCTTTCTTCTTCCTTCGTCGTTCTTGTATACTTTGTCTACATTTTGTTTTTCTTTTTTTCTTTGCTTAGCATCAAAGGACAAGAAAAAAATAATATAGATAGGTAGGTACTCCCTTGTCCAGAATTCCAGACGACGATGAATCTTTTTTCTGTTTTTTTTTTTTTGTTTTCTTGAAGATAGAGATAGTCAATGAACACGTCAAAGAAATTTTAGATGTTGTTAGTTGTATTTTTGTTTTCATTTTTTCTTTATCTATAACGCATCGGGAATTATATGTTTGATCCTTGTTGGAGAGATACTTTTGATTGAACATGAAAAAAAAATCTAGATAAAACTTCGATCAAATGAGGATAGTTTTTTTTTTAAGACAAACAAAAAATACCGTCTGCTTCGAATTTATTCTGTGAAAGCCTTGGGAATAGAAAAAAAATATTTTTATTATGAAAAAAAAAAACAGTTTCTTGGGGAAAAAGGATGCAATAGAGTTTAGTAAGTGTTTGGCGCCATATCGTTTTATATTTTATTCATGAGCAAACTTGATGTTTTATACTAAGTGGAAGAACATTTTGCAAAACATCAAGTACCTACTTAACAAAAACGGATGTTGAAGGAATGGAATTTTTTGAAAAAAAAATTACTCGAGCATTTATAAACAAATTTAAAATTATTATCATGTGCAAATTAGTTTTGTCATTAAACTTAAGAAAAAAACAAAAATTTATTTAGTCAAACTGACTTTCAATATTGACAATCGCCATAAAAGTAAGCGTGTGCATAAATTATTTTGATTAGTTAGACATATTAATTAAATAAAAAATACACACCTACCTGCACAACAAAAAAAATGGCAAATATAATTTGCACTAAGAATAAGAATTTTCTAAAGTAATTATTTATTCATTTATTAATATGTTTTTGATTTTTAGATCAATATTTGGAAGTCTACCCAAACAAAAAATGTGTCAAACATCAACATCAAGACTAACAAAGATTGTTTATGTTTCTGTTTAAATTATGACACGGATCGAGAAATTCTTGAAATTTCATTGTTGGTTTTTTTTTTTTGGTTAAAGTTCATTCATTTAGACTTGTTTGTTGTCAACAAAAAAAATTCGGGGTTTAAATAAATTCGATATAAAATGCGATGATGGAGAAGTCCAAACAAAGTGTATGCGCACGTACGTCGCCCAAGAGTTGAAACGGGTGGACTGATTTTCATCAAATTTAGTACAGAAGTTCTACAAAAATGTTCTCGAAAATTACTCTAACGATTTATTATACATTATTTCCTTAACGTCCGTGAGGATTTTGACAAAACTGCCAAAACAGTTTTGTTCAAATTTTGAGTGTTTGAATGATTTTATTCGAATCAAAATACTGCATCAAAATTAGTTGATGTATTTTATAAACCAAAAAACCAAATTTTACAATTTTTCATTCGTGCAATTGCTAATTTTATTACAACAAAATTGACGTTTAAAATATAAATAAGTTACAAAAAAAAAAAAGTTGAAGTAAATTAATACATTAGAAAATTATCACAGTCTGTTGATCTGGAAACTTGATTGTGTCGTACGTCGTTGTCTTCCGGGAGATTTTCTTACTATAACTACTACGTATTATAATCTATAAGTCGTAAAGCTCTTCTAAAAAAAAAAAAAATAGATCTATAAAAGGAATCACTTAGAAATCAATGCTAAATTAGTTTGTAATTCAATAGCTGACTCGTTTACATAGATCATTTACAACTCATTTTAACACCTACAACAATATACTTGTTATATTGTGAAATTATAATCACATTTATGAAAAGCTGTATTAATTCGATTGACTGCATTTATTAAAAAGAAAAAGAAAGGTAGAAATTATAAGCTCGTGAAACAAAGAAAAACAAATAATTTCAAACCGAAAAATACGAGTAAAAGTAGTTTGCTGAACTGAACTAAGACAAAAAGTTTCTTATTATTTAAATTTTAGTTCTTGCTGCCAGATTTTCAAATTTTTAAATATTTTCGTTTATATATATAAAAAAAAAAAAAAAAAAAAAAAAAAAAAAAAAAAAAAAAAAAAAAAAAAAATGGGAAAAAAAAATGGGAAACTACTACTGAAGATCAAACCTCAAAAGTTTATTTAGTCGTTATCTAAAAAAGATTCATTAGCATAGAATATTCAAATCCGAAATATAGTTCAGTCTAAAAAGAAAAAAAATTCCGTACTTTAGAAGGCTAGAACTTTAAGTTGGCAACACTTTTTAACTAGCGGCCATTATAACAGATGTTAAGTGATTTGGGCTCAGTTAAATAGACTGACGGCTTAACAACAACGCTTCCAAATTGTACAAATTTATACCATCCACAAATGTTGGAAGAAGTTATCGAAAAATGGACCTCCACAAAAGAAATTTTGTCCGAGCCAGCCGTGGCGGTCATAGCCAGATTTTATAATGCCAAAAGATTATCCTTCCAAAAAGTCAGTTTTAAAAATTGATCTTTCTTTTATTTCTTTCCAAAGTTCTATACCTCTAAACACCCTTTAATATTTTCTTATTTCTTTGCGGTTTCTTTACTGTTTCCTAATTTCAAAAATCTTAAGGAGTTACTGTGATTCTTTTAAGATTTTTTTTTTGTTCAGTTATTCTAGGCCATACATATTAGCTTTCTATCCATTCTTTTTTTTTTAAGTAAAAAGTAATTAAACAAAATTCCAATCATTAAGCCATATATCGGATGACGTAGAAATAAAATTATCTAGTGCATGAAATTGTGCTTTTGAATTTAACCTGTGTACCTGGATGTACATACAATTTTGTTTCATGTGTCGGAAGCAATTATAATTAATTACTTTTAACTCAAAAAACCAATCATTATGAAAAAAACCACAAAACTCGAATACGACGATGACGATGTTGATGATGATGATGACGAAGAGTATAGGTATAGTAAGCAACGATTAACCGGGTGTCATTATCAGCATTTACTCCAATCAGACAGGATATACGTCGGTCGTGTGTTCCATAAAGCCATTTTACACTGGCGCCAATAAAAGAAATTTAATTAGAGTAAAGCCCCGAGGAGTATATATTTTTTTTTTGAAATTGTGGTCTAGTTCTGCTTTAATCTTGACAGGGTGTTTATTTGAATTCTTTGTTTTTTTTTTTTTTTTTTGAAACTAAAATTTAATTACAATGAAATAAACAAAAAAATATATCTATGCTACGCATGATGGGTTAAAATATTTAATTGTATCTATGAGATACAAGTGTGTGCATATTATACATATTTTGATTGACTAGAAGAGTTATTAAATTGTCCTGAATGTTTTATTTTTCTACATCATATCAAAGAGGAGGAGTTAAATCGAGCAGACAGATAGACAGTCAGTTGTTTTGATGATGCTACATGACCACAAGAATCCTACAAACTGACCATCAGCTATCGTCTTCATAAGGCGGACGGGCGAGCCAGGCCAGCGTATAAGGAGAGGAAAGCGTTGTTTATATATGTATCAGCGTAGTTGGTTGGACGGACAATTAACCGACAGACCTGTTGTGTGATTGGAACTGAAAACTGCTGTGTGGTGATGCTGATGCTAGGAGCATGCACTGAACATAGAAATACCTGGTATTTGATTGGAATTTCAATGGAAAAGAAATTTAATTGGTTATATGGATGCATGTGCATAGCATATTCGTTCCTCTTGACCATTTGGATGTTGTTGGTGCTCCTAGAAACCAAAGATCGCATTATACAAGTTTATTATAATCCAAAGAGTCACATAAGCCATGTATAGGGAGCTGAAGTTGCTTGTTGTTTGCAGTGTGAAAAATGTATGCGTCGCGCCGCGTCGGCCGATGCAATGCGATGATGCCAAACGTTCAGCACAACTTAAATGTATGTTTTGTATATCTGGCCATCATGACCATCCGTGATGGTTGGAATTGATTTTTTTTTTTTTATGGATAGGATGTTCATAGAGGATCACAATATCATTGGGAAGATGAGTGTGATGGTGCAGTTGTTGTTGTTTGGTCGTTAAATGTCAATGGTTGCACAAATGCAATAGATATCAGTGGGAAGACTATTTTTAGATATTAAATTTTATAACTTTCAATTCTTATTATCTTCAGTTTTATTGAATTAAAGAAAAAAAAAGAGCAGGTATTAATGGGGTTTTATTTGATTTGTCATAGATTTTTACTTATTTTTTATTCTGCGCAATCAAAAATGTTTCGGTTTCAGTTTATTTTTTTTGTTAATACTTATTAAGTTGATAATGAACCTCGATTAACTCGGTTTAATGCATTTTAAGTCGTTAAAATTTTAAATCAAGCAACTTTATTGTCAAATCTAAGTGTTTAATTTTATGAGAGACATTACATGGAGGACATTAGCTTAATCAAGTAATAATAAATAATTTAAAATAAATTTTGAGTAAAACAATAATTTTTTTTTTACTTGCGTTTAAATTAATGTACATAGGTAAGTACCAACAATTAGGCAAGTATTGAAGTCGTAAACAAAATTGAACTCGAAATGTTATTCAGTCGGCTTACAGTATGAAATTTCTTAAAATTAAACAAATAATGCATATCAAAATTTGTAAAAGCAGTTTTTTGAGTTTGAAAACAAAATCAAACGTTTTTCAAAATTCAACGTTTTGAAAATTTTAGATGCATTTTTGCTTAATATTTATTTATTATTTACAATAAGGGACTGACATTTTCTTACATTGTTTTTCGAGGACGAACATTTCTTTAACAAAACGTTTTTTTTTGACAAAATTTTTATATTTTTTTTTTGTTTGACTTTTTTAATTAAATTTTGTTTTAGAAAAAATTTTATTTTTAGGAACTTTAATTGGCCAATTTATTTGGGGATTTTTTTCGATAAAATTTATTTTTGAAAAAAGAAAATTTGTATCAACAATTTTTTCTTAATTTTGTTTTGACATTTTTTTTTTGTTTTTATATTAAATTTCTATTTAAAAATTCTTTGGGAGAAAAAAATGGTTATATTGGCGCTATCCTAAAAAGTGAGTCAGTGGTAAAAAAATGAGACCTTAGGGGCCTTGCTGACTATAGTTTATTATTCCTGAGGCCGAGCTCGAATGGTCTTCTATGATTGGCAAATTTTTATTGACGTTAACATTTCATTTTAACCAAACACCAATATATCACCAAAGTTTTGCAAGTTAAAGTGCTAAATTTTATGTACAAAATTAAAGCACGAGAGAAAAAAATAATTTTATTCACATATTTGACCGCGTTTTTAATTTGTCTTTGAAAAAAAAAATAATAAAATCAAATGCATAATCAAACTCAAAAGAGCAGTTCTTATTTAAAAAGTACTGAAACCAAAAGAAGGTAACAGGAAATACAATTAATTACCAGCCACAAATGGAATAAAATAAAATGCATTTTTTGTTTGAACTTAAAATTTTATCAATAAAGACATCATCATTAATTAATTTTTTTTGTTGTTATATTGAATTTGATTTAAAATATGTTAAAACATTTAAAACAGTTTTTTAAGCTTAAGAAATATAATTGTCATCTTAAAAACATTTTTATTTGATTGGTAAATTTGCTTAGTTGTCCTGTTGTTTTTTTGATTTTTTAGTATGCGGTTAACTCAGTCAACTAAACCGGCTAATAAATAATGTTTAAAAGCTTGTGCCTCACTGGTTCAGTGACTACTAATTTTAATCAAGTCCTACAAAACTTAATAAAAAAAAAAGTTCAATAAATTTACATAATTTGTACCATTTAGACACACTATAGTTTCAATGTCAGTTTTTTTTTTACTTTATTTATAAAATATGTTTTGTTTTCTTTTTTTTATATATAAAATTGCGGAAGCTCTTGTAGTTGGGGGTTATGCTTTCATCCTAATTTATTGCATTTTTATTCAATTAAAACGTATTTCATCGTCATAAATCTATTTAACACCAAAACCTCCTTCAATTTTTGACACTCGCAAAATTTCGGAAATTCATTTATTTTATTGTGCTTTTGTTTTAATTTGTTTTATTTTGTCGATGTCTCGATGATGAGGTCAATTTTAATTTATGGGATTTTTAGCCAGCACATCAATTATAATTAATTTGCTGATGCTGATGAAGTCCGCTCACTGACACAGTTAAATTTTTTTTTTTGTTGGTTTTCAGGTTTTTTAATTTTATTTTTTTTTTTGCAAAAGATGACAAATGACGAAGCGATGTAACAACAAAATAACAAAAAAAAAATAAAAACAAACTTTGAATACCAAATGTAGGTTACTAAAAGCCAAAATCATTGTGTCGTGTCGGCGAAATTATTTACAAATGTTATATAATATACATATTTATTTTTAACTCAAAAAAAATTTATTGTGTGAAAAATACATATGTGTGTTATTTGGACGAATTTATGAATTTGGAGAGAATTCATCAATTTCAATGAAATTTGTTTTTTTTTTATTGAGATTAAATTATTCAGTCCCTTATAATATTTTTAGGTGTAATTGGGGCATTGTTAAAATGCGTACCTATTAATTTGAGAGCAGGAAGTAAAGTTTGTTTAGAAACTTTGACAAGAAAACAGTTAAAAAAAAAATTGTTCTGATCCTTGAACCCCTGGAGCGGCAAGGTACTTTTTATTGCAATACAATGTTGTCCAATTTTTTTTTTTAATTTTCGTATTTCGCATTTTACACTTTAACGAAATTCAAAAAAAAAAAAAGTCAAGTCAAGTTTGTTGGGCTTTTGGTTTTCAATAATCTTTGTATGTAAAATAAAAAAAATAAAAAAGAAAATTAAATGTGAGACGTTTTCGAAAATACTTTTAAAAAAATTATTGTTTTTTTAAATTTATTGGCTTGTATAATTTATAAATAGGAATTTTAATTTTCCATTATTTATTCTCAACCAATTTTTTTGGGGACAGAAAACAGAGACTTTTAGTACAAAAAAAAACTAAAGTTCCAAACGACAGTCACGGTGAATTTCACAAGTGCGAAAAATATAAGTAACGTAATAAAATCATCATTGTGGCATGCACAAATTTTTCGCACTCCAAGTTGTAGAAAACAAAATTTTCTAACTTTAGTTCTTTGCATTATTAGTCTGAAGAGCAATTTGCTTCAAAATTTAAATGGCGCCCAACGCAAACTAACTGCATAGAACTCCTAATCGATTGATTTAACAAAAGCCCCTCCTTATTTCCATATTTGTTATATGAAAAATTTCTACATTCCGTACAATATGCATTCTCCCAAAGGCAGTTTCAAATTTTATTTCTTTTAAATGACACTGAAAGAGTTTTAAGCTACTTTTATATAAAATTTTGCAGCAAATATTTTATTTTATGTACCTACTGCAAAAAAAAAGAATAAATATATTTCAAACCAATTTTGGAACAATCAAGTTATACTAATAAAAAAAAAATAAAACAAACTTGTTTCAAACTAAATATGTAGGTATCAAGAAACTTCTTTTTTTAGATTTTAATTTATTTCTGTTTTTATATTTTTTTTATTTTATTTTATATGACCATTGAAGCCTGCAATTGGAACAAAAATAGATTTTCTTCACCAAATAAAACAAGAAAACATCCGAAGAATAAAGGTAATGGGCAAAGTTTTTTTTTTTGTTTATTGGATGGTTGGTTGGTCTATACCATCTTTAATGATATACCAAAGTGGCGAATCCACAAATAGCCATATATAAACTATTTCTTGCATTATAATTGCAACATTTGTGTATATTTACTGCGTGCATACATAGATGCGTTTAGTTTCCTTTTGTAGCGAAATAAGTCCGAACTTGTAACTGTTTGTTGGATTTAAAAATAGAATTAGATAGGATTGCCAATGCCATGTTATTTGCGAATAATGTAGTTAAGAAGAAAAAAAAAATAAAACTGTAGGTACTTTTAGGACTATATCTTAGTCAAGACTAGTATTTATTTTTAATTTATACAATTTTAATGTATATGCGAGCATATAAATTTAAAAAAAAAAGTGTAAAATAATTAATTAGGCAAAATATATATCTAATTTAAAATTCATCATGATTATTCGATAAAAGTGCAAGACCGACAATTTGGCGCCGGTTGCACTGTCGATGTCGCGTCGTGTCGGGACTTAAGACGCCGCACCGCGCCGGTATATCAACATACTGACACTTTATGTACTCTTAAACTGGAGTGAAAGTTTTAAATTTAATTTGCTTTAATTTTTTTCTTTGTTATTTTTTTATTTTTTTTATTTTGCTGCATTATTATTTTTTTCTTTCTTATTATTTCAGTTTCGTTTTCAAAGTATCTTAATTTCTTTTGATGTGAGGTAATAATCATAAAAGTCACTTCTTCTGCATTGGATTTTTTTTTGCATTTATTGTTTCGGATATGCCAATGCCAAATTGAAATTTCAATGTCAAGCTAATAAAACGAGCAATTTAAAAACTTGCATCTCAAACAATTTGCCATTCGGAAACGAGATTGAAGCATCAATAAAAGTTGGCTTAAAAGAAGCAAAAAAAAAATATATATCAATTAATTTCATTGCCTTGGATATATACAATGCATGTACCAAAAAATCAGCTCTGATTGTGTGCATCATTCAATCAGGAAATTTTTTTAATTTATCACTATAGAATGCAGGTCATTTTTTTTTTAAGTATTTTTAAACAACAAACTTCTTCTAATTTATCGGTATAAAGTAATCAGTACTTAAAACAGAAACAAACAGTGGTGTACCACAAGGTTAAGTTGTAGTTCCTATACTCTTTAAAAAATTAGAGAATTTCTTTTTTTAACACTGATATGCAAGATATCTAGATGGTGTGCCACAAGGTTGCAGTTTAATTCTTTAAATCTTTAATATTCCAAAGAATTTTTTCTTTAACATCGAATTATAAGATATCTATGTATGTATGTTACTTAGATTTTATGATTTGAAAATTTTGGTTTAATTTATGATACGCCTTCCTTAAGGTTCATTGATTTAAATTATTTAATTCTGAAACAATTTTTTCTTATTTCTAAAAGTATTTACCTATTATTCATTTTAAGATAATTTTACTCATTTAAAAATTAAATTCTCGATCGCCAATTAAACTTTAACATAATAAAAACTAAATCAATAAATATTCCTTTCAAAATAGTATAATATTCATTTGAGTTATTCATTTCCTTTTAAATTTTTTCATTTGCTTTATTTCTTTTTTTTAAATTTGTTTCAACAAAATTTTTTTATTGATGTGCAAATATCTAATTAAATTCCTCACCGAATGCAAATATTTTTTTTTTATTTGTAATAAATCTCAAAAATCAAATAAATGTGTTCGATGTTATTCGTTTTTATTTTAACTGTGTTATATTTGATTAATGGTCACAAACGGTAAAATAATGGTTGACATACAAACCGATATAATGCTGTTGTACCCACGTACCTATCAAAATAATGATATACACCTTCTATTTTTCACACGACTGACGACGATGATGATGATGAGATGAGATGAATATTATTTAAAATCGATTATAGTTTAGAAAGTTATTGAGTTTAATGAACTTAATGATTCTACTGAATCATTAAAACAAAAAAAAATAAAAATTAAAGGGAAATTCTGATTATGGATTCTGATAGGGTTTTTTGTATTTTTTTTTTTTTTTTGAAAATTAAAAATATTGCATAATTTGCAAGCTTAAATGTTTATTTTTAATTGCCAGACATTTTAAATCCAAATATTTGGTGTGTATTTTTTATTTTTTTTTTTTTTTAATTTTCAAATGCGTAGTAATAAAGGCAAATATAATTTGCAAAAAAATTTGATTAGTCTTTTCTCATCCATGCTCGTGTACATTTAGGCATATTATGAAACAAGCTGTGTTTGTTTTGAAATTCCCATTTTTGTTTGCAAAATATCAGTTTGTATCAATTTGAACAGAAAGTATTGAATTTTAATTCGAACAAATAAACAGCTTCTTGTCTTTTTTTGGAACTGGTACATAAACAATATTTTGAATAGATGCACTGCAGCATAGCAGAGTTTTTGTTTTTTTTTTTGTTGTTTAAAATTATTTTTTTTATATTTGACTCGAGAAATATTGAACAAAGAGAACGATAATATTTGCACAATTAGCTTCTTATTTTTTTCATTCGGAACCCAAACAAATGTAATGAAAAACATTATATGATTTTATTTCTTGGGATTGCTAAGCAACTAGGCTTATGTAGTTCACGAATGAGCTAGTTCAGAATTCTAGTTCACTAGTTCATTTTAATTAAATTTTTGAATAAACGCGTTTTTATTTCTTGGCATGACAGAAATATATGCCTGTTTTTTAATATGGTCATGAAGGTGATCTATAGAACTTTCTTTGTACTTGAACTTTTTTGAAAGAAAGTCAACTAATATGATGGTATTAGTTCACTATCGTGATTTGAATCAAATTGACCGGTAACAGGTTCTTAAAAAATGAAAATTAAAAACATGAATGTGAAAATGAAATTTAAAAAAAATATGTCAGTCGGTCCCAACAGAGTAATGCAAGTATACCAAAAAAAAACTTCAGATATATATTTCACCATAATTTCATAAATTGCGAAATATTTACTATTTTTTTTTTTATTTTGTCAAAAGAATCAATGAATAACAAGTTTCGTGCGGTTATAAAATCTTACAAACAAATTTACCACAAACGTCTGTTCTGATGAGAAAGTTCATGAGATCCGATTCCTTCCACAAAAACCTCAAAATATTGTATTTTTAAATCGTAGAAAAAAAAACAATTTATTTGATTTAAGATACAAAAAAAATACAGCTCTTCATCAAGAAATTTAATACCAATTTTATGTAATAAATAAAAACGTAATATGTAGGCAACAAAAAAAAAGCATAATAGAAAATAGAAAATCCCACAAATTATTACATAAACAAAATACATCTCATCTTAACTTTAAGTTGTATGCCAATACCATCTCTAGACTTGTGATGCAATTCAATAGAATATTATTTATTTTACTTTATGCTCTTAAACAAAAAAAAAGGTATAGTTGATACAAAAAGTCGGCCGGCAGATACAATGAGCCACGACGTGAGAGAAATGAGATATGTTGGAGTAAAAAAAAAAAAAACACTGACTTCCAAACAAATTCCCACACCAAAGTGAAGTAGCAATCTGCCGGCATTTGTGTGGTCTTACACCATCAATATCGAGCTACACAATAAAAATATATATTTGCATCAGTAGATATGTATATCTCGGTAGCTCATCTAAATAGATTGGTATTATTGTACATCTATCTACAACTTTATAGAAATGATGACTATGATCAGAAATGGTGTAGAAAACTATATACAACCAGACCTACGCATATTATATCTTAGCTCTCTGACTATATTTTTTTTGTCTTCTCAAAGCAGACGTAATAAGATACATGAGTTACTTTAGATGCATGACCTTGAACTACCTGCGAAATATGTATGAGATAAAAGTAGAAAAACACAAATATAGTGAAAAAGGGGGCCCTGTTGCTTTTCTATTTTGTTTTTGCTTTGATAAAAAAAACATTTGAAAAGAAATTCATTCAGTAAACATTTGGTTGTGAAGAGAGAGTGCTTTACAAGCCCAAATTTAGATTTTAGTTTAGCATAAATGTAGGCTCTTTTCAAAGGCATGCGTATTATCATTTTCGTGCTAAGAATACTTTGATGAAAAACAGTAGGGCCGAGTTGCATTGCAGTTTGATTTTAAAAAATTATAATTTTTAAAACACTCACTTTGATATTTTTAAAGTCTGGAGATATTTCTCTCCTTGAAAGATACCTACATATACTCCGCACACTTTGAAAATGTTTCTTCATTTTTTTTTATAATATGGTTTGAAATATTTATGTCTTTAAAAATAAATCTTCCTCTTTTTTTCTTTCATCGAAGTCTGTTATGATTTCGGATAGAACCCACTTTAAATCTCTACTAATGGGGTTCGTCTTTAAATAAATCAATCAAAACAAATATAAAATACAGACAAAAAAAAGATGCATAGTAATTTGGATATTATAAATATTTATTAACTACAAAAAAAGATTGAATCATCAACAAAATTAATTTCTTCTTTGAATAATACATGTGAAAATTATAAATTCATAAAAATAATATTGTATTTTAATAATTCACATTAAATCATATTAAATGCCCCACTGTGTTACACACAACGATGGCGGACGGTCACAATGAAAAGTTGTTATTGTTAGAATTTGAATTCACACTGGTGGTGGTGGATGGTGTGTGGCATGATGCGGTCGCACCATCATTAATTATTTAGTCACATAAAGCTGTTTGTTTCGACGACAACAAATTATGGTTTTAGTTCAACTAATTAATTTGATTTAATTAACCATTCACAGTAACAACGATGCAGATAATATCACCTCAGGTTGCTAAGTTAGGAAATTGTGATGGGTGCATTTTCCATCGACAATATGATGATATACATTTTTTTTGTAGTTGATTATATTACTATAAAAAAAAAATTCCTCACAAATTTGAATAGAATAGACTTGCCAAATGAGTTTTTTTTTCTATTTTTCAGGGTGAAATTATTAATTTGAACTTGGTAAATTATTAGTTTAATTCTAGGTTAATAAATGTTTTGATGGGTGTGACTGAAATAAGGTAAGCAATAAACGAATATTTACTTCATAGTTATACCGAGATTCAAAAGAATTATTATTTTATTAACTCAACACACAAAATATATTAATAATGATAAATGTTAATGATGATGTGATAATTATATTACAATATTAATTTAAAGATTTTTTTATAAGCATTGAAGAATAATCATTTTGATATGAAAACTAATGTTTTACTACTTTACCTCAAAGGAAATAAACCTTCAACACAAATATTTTTTTTTAGTTTTTAAATATGTAGTTAAGTTTTAAATTATTTTGTTTTTTTTTGTTTCCTGAATTAAAAAAAAAAAAAGTTGATTTAAATAAAGTTTTCACGTCAGCTCTTTCGTTTAGCAACTCGGTCATTAAAAAAAAGACAGCCACAAATCAAAGTTTGTCATTTTGCAGAAAATGTGATTGAATATATTGTTTCTGTTCGAAAATTCGAATGTAGTGCAACAGAAAAGATAGTATTTTGGGGAATAAATAAAGGATATTGATAAGGAAGAAAAAAGGTTTTATTCCCACAATTTTATAATTTAACTCAACATTGCCATATTTTGAGTAATGAAAGATTTCTTTTTGGTAAAATCTTCTATTTGATAACAAATTATAAAAAAGTAAAAGCCAAATTCAAAAATTGTAGTTCTGATCAAAAATTGGACTTGAAAACCGACTTAAATAAGTAATTTAGTAAATATGTACACATTTTTTTTTGACTTAGGGATTTACTCTCAAGGCAGTTTGGCTTAAAAATAGGCACATAATAGCATATGTTGAAAATAAAAATAAACTATGACATAAATATTTCAAAATCAAAATTTAAATTATTATCGAACGATCGACAAAAACTGCTAAATACACCGATCTGACGTCACAGGGTTTTGCCAAATTTTTTGGCAAACCATCATTATAAAATCATTTTTGATTTTGTATTCAAAACAACGAATTTCTTTAAATCTATCGTTAAATTGTGTCGTTAATCTAATTTAGAGCACAAAAAAAACCATAAAAAGTTGATAATTTGAAACTCGTTAAAATGGCAATTTCATTGACATTCCTATGCGAATCGTACGTAGACAGAAAAAAAAATAACTAAATAAATTTGCAAGTCTACATGATCCTTTTTTTTTCGAATTGCTTAAGGTCTTAGGTATTTATTTTCTTCTATTGAAATCCCAATAAGAAATTTTTAATATCCACAATGTCTAATAAATTTAAAACACTGCAATAGGCCTAAAGTGATTATGAAACATGGTATTTATTAGAATACAATACATTCCCTTTGGAAAAAAAAAACAACAATAACTTTAACTGCGACTAAAAGGTTTATGTATATATTTGTTGTCTGTCTGTCTATATAAGTATTCTCAGTAAACCTTTAACACAAAAAAATATGTACGCAAAGCAAGCTATTAAGATACAAAGAGCACGTGTCTGTGCAGCAACAACAATGTTGTTACCATACCTACTCCAGCTGACCGATCGACCGCGCACCGTTCGCCTATTTAACATTCAATGGAAAACTTCAGCAATCATTAAATAGAAGTTCACCAGTCGATTTCTAAACAAGAAATACCATTTTTTGTCGAAATAGGTAATTGCATTCGTTTGCAAGCGACACGTTACGTAAAACAAAACAACAACAAAAAAAAAATTGGACAGCCTTCCACTATCTGGTTCCTCCCTTAACACCCTTTTCACACTTCTGTCAGCTAAGTTGCAATGCAACTAAAAGAACAAAACCTGCCTTCAATGTCGTCTACAGAGTAAATGTGCATGTACTTGGGTCTCTGAGAGTATATCTGACTATCTGACATAAAATAAACAATTAACAACAACAAAAAAAAAAATCAAAAGATTCGCGAGTAGGTGTGTCGGCAATTTTTCTACTTTTTATTCAACTCCCATTTGAACTGCTTTACCTACATGAAGTTCCCGGGCAGGCTTTTGAAATGTATAACTTTTGTTGTTGTTGTTATTTGTTGCGGCTCGCGCGCGGTGGCGGTAAATAGACAGTCATAAATTATTCCAGATGAGTCAGAAGTGGAAATACAAGACAATACAATACAATCACCTGATCGCGACAACGACATCACCGACACCGACGACAAAAAAAAAACGAAGACCACGACATTAAATTCAACATTTAGATGCAAAATGCCAAGACACCAACGAAGACAAGCCACACAGAGCAATCCAACAACCAACGAATATATAAAATTTCGAAAAGATTGAAAGTAACTGTGTGTAAGTTTGCGTCTTTATCTTTCTTATGCGAAAGAATCGAAGTAAACGAGTTATTATTCATTTTTTATTTTTGATGGATTTTTTTTTGTTTCTTTTTAAGATTTTGTTCTTGAAAGAAAAAAGAATAAATAAATGCAACGGTTTATTTACCGTATAGGTAGGTATCGTTTTGAATTTATATAATACAATTTTTTTTTGCTGATTTTAAGATTTATTGTGATAGTGGTATGGTATTGAATTTTTAAGATCAATTTTTTTCTTTATTACCTTCTTCTTCTTCAAGAATCAAGTTAAGAATCTACCTTGGATTTTTCGATGAAAATAATCATAAAAAAGTAGTTAAACAAGATTAACGAAGAAGAATGAATCATATCGGGTGTGAAGAGAATGTATACGAAATGTTTTTGCACAAAAATACCCAAGATGCAATGGAGTTCCTCAAGGTTGCATATACTCATCAATACTATTTTTTATTTTGGCATTAATGGGATGTAAGAGTATGTATGTAGGTGATTAACGTTATTTTTCTAGGAAAAATAACTGGCAGTAAATTATGTTTTTTGAATTTTAGTGGGTCATCAAATGTATGTGTTTGTGTATTTTTTGTTTATATTTTGTGTCGGCATTGGATGCTTTCCAGAAAAATAAATTGAAGGACAACGAGAAAAAAAATGACTTGCTTAAAATATCGACTTTAACTTCGGGTTTCCCAATATGATATATTCATAAATGGTGAATATTCTTTAATTATACAAGGCTTATATTATATTACTCTTTTAGAAAATATTTTTTTTCGAGAGAGGTAATTTCTTGTTATTTTGAAAAAATCGTTAAAAGTCAAAAATATCAATGTTTGTCTCTTAAATATCTTTTAAATATTATTAGAATTATTTCGTTCTTTAAGAAACAATCAGCATTAAATCATTCGTAACTTCGAATCTTTAAGTAAAAAAATTGGACAGATATATTATGGATATTTTTTTAACATACGACATCCACAATCCAAGGCCAACGCACAAAGAAATAGAAAAAAGCAGTAAAGTGAAAAAAAAAATAAAGACCATTGGCCAAAATTTGGAATTGTTTTTGTTGGCGTCAGCCACATTCCATTCGATTTGGTAACAAGATCATTGTACCATACGCCATTCCCCAGACAAATAAACGACGACTTTGACGACGTTTTGCTTATTTTATTTTCGCGTATTTTAAACCTAACCTGCCACATTCATCTATTATTCATTATTTCTAAGCAAAATACCCAAACCTCAAATCTCATTTTTATAAATGTGTTGGTTTTAGAGTAAAATTAAAATAAAATAAAAAAAAATTAATTTACTTACGATTTTTCATTTAAAAATTCACCTCTCGTAAATTCCGAAAGTCTTCGCGATTTGCCTTTTTTCGTTACTCTACCACTCTTTGGAGGTGGCTGATTATTATTTGTCGCACCAATAGTGCATTGACATGGGCAGGGTGATGATGTTGTTCCTACTGTTCCAGAATGCCCTGCACCTCCACTACTGCAACCACCAACGCCCGAATCCATTGCCAAAAATGAACTTTGTTTGTATTTTTTATCGGATTTGTTATCGATATTACTGTTATTGCTGCCGCCATTATTAACTGTCATAGAATGGCAATTGCTATCGATACTATTATTTCGACTGTGGTGATGATGATGATGGTGGTGTACACTAACTAATATTGGTTGTTGTTGTTGTTGGGCTGGTGAAGTTGCATTATTGGCCAACATCATGTTTGATGAATTCGATGGAACAACTGTCAGTGAATTTGACGTTTTAACGATTGAACAATCACAATCACTTTCAAATTGTTTCGATGATGATGATGTTAAAGGCACCACCATACCACCGGTGCTGTTGTTGTTATTGGAGGCAGCGGCAACAAATGGTGGCAAAATGTTGGCATTAACTGTCATTGTGCTGTCAACAGCAGCAGAAATTTGTTGCTCTGGGTCAGCGTCATTTATAAGGCATGGCACGTGTCCCTTATTGCAGTAGTTTTGCTGTTGCGTATAATGTCGCTGTCTATGAATTGGACTTATTTCACTATTATCGATTGATAGTTTCTTGGATAACCTCTTCTGATGCTGATGATGGTTTAGTAACTTTAGATGATGTTTGGCAGGTATTTTGGGTGAACAAGGTGGCGTTGATAGTGCTGCTGATGTCGAAATTGCATCCAATGAACTTGATTTGATCATAAGACCACTTCGTGTGACATCAAATCGATCTTTGTTAATTCGCGAATATAATTCGTCAGTGTCCAATGCAAGAAGATCTACACTCGAAAGTGTATCAGTCTTAGATTCTTCCTGAATGACATTGATTTTTGCAGCAGCTGCAGAAGCTTCTTCGATCATTGATTCATCGATAACTGGATTTTTGACAGATAAAGTATGTGCAGAAGGAGATGGCGACGATGACTTGTAGCTAAGAATGTTCGAAAATCGACGCATTTTTGTTGGTTTCTTGGCTTTGAGTGCCTTTGGTTCAATGTCTTCGTCTGATGAATGTTTAGAAGGAATAACAGACGACGCTGTCGCTAAAGGACTATCAGTTTCACTTATTTCCAAATTGACACTAGATTCGTCAATTTTGCTAACGGAAAATCGATTTTTTGTTAATTTCAATGGCTTATCGAATGTTTCACCACCACCTTCTCTAATGATGTCATAAATTGTTCCGTACTTTTTACCATGACTTGACACTGATCCAATTGTATTCGAACTACTATTGCCTTCATCTTTTTGGTGTTGTTGCATTTGATGTCTCTGAATAATATCGTAAATCATTGCTGGAGATTTCCTAATTTCTTCCTTATTTTTCTCACCCTTCTCTGATATCGCGGTTAGACTTTTACGATCAAATAAATCCGATTGTGATGTCTTACGATGTAGAATCTCGTAAATTGTTCCATATGTCATATACTTGTCATATTTTTGATATGTCAAATTATAAATGTCATTCTTACGCTGGATTATATCGTAAATCGTTCCATACACTAATTTATCGTAGATTTTGAAGTTTCTCTTGTACGATTCAGATTTGGAAAGAACTTTTCCTGCTGCTTCAATGTCTGAATCTAATTTGGAGATAATTGCTTTCAAATTATGAACATCTGTTGTGCGTTCGATTTCTTTCGATGGATTTCTTCGCATGAGAAACGATGCGGTTTTCCTTTGACGTGAATTTTGCCTTTTGAATGGAGATGACGATGACGCTGCTGCAGCTTCTGTTGCGGTGATTGTTGTTGACGCAGAAGCATTGGTAGCGGCAGCATCAAAGTTCTCACATTCTCTAACGAGTTTCTTAAATTCTTCATAGGACTTTCGTCGAATGCGTGCTTTTTCTTTGTCGTTCGATATCAAATTATGATCGAGAATTTTTGAAAGGAAATCAGAATTCTTACGCAAAATTGCGGTGGTTTCGGTTTCTTTTGACAATAATTTTGCATTTCTCTTTTCCATTGCGGATGTTGACTGTGTCGATGGCGATGATGATGAGGGTGATTGTAAATGTGCACCCATCAGATCAGTGGCACGATCGGTTTCTTTGTCCAAACTTGAATTTACAACCGGTGGAGTTTTAATTTGTTCAAGAATCGATTCTAGTTGATGACTCCCAGAGGAAGATGGTCCTGCATTTAGGGGAGCAAGATCAGGGGCAAACATTGATCGAAATTCTTGATAAGATCTTCGGCGTGAAGCTGGCTTTTCCAATTTCTCTGTTGTTTCTTTTGCAGCTGCTGAGCTGCTACTAAGGGTTGTTGGTGAAGGTGTGACACTTGAGAAGATTGCCTTGAATTCTTCATAGGACTTGCGTCGATTTCGTGATTGTGTAAGACATTCTTTGTAGTTCAGACGAGCGATTTTTTCGCCCTTATCTTCGGGTATTTCAATAGAATTTTGGGCAAAAACACTAGACAGAGGAGGATGCATTTGCTGTTGCTCAATTCGATTCTGCATTTCAATGAACCCAGAGTCCATGGAACTTATTGTGCAGGTTGAATCGAAACTTGTCTTTCGACTAGAACCATTGCTATTATTGTCGGCAGGTTTTTCTTCTTCATCAATTGTCACCAGTCGATTGATACTCTCCGAAAGGATGTGTTCTTCTTCGTTTATCGGAACCTGTACCGCATCATCATCATCGAATATGATCAAGTCTGGTTGTTGGACACTACTTTGATCAACAGTCTCATTGCTATCACAGTTTGCTTGTTGGCCATCATTACTGATTGTGGTGGCATCTTCTTCGATGGTGAAGATTTTATCGACAGCATCACTTTGGTTGTTGCACCGTTGACATGGCTTTTCGACGACAATAGCTTCAGCGGACGACGATTGATGGCATTGCTTATTGACTGTTGCATAAATTGGGAAATCCATTTTCGACTTCTTCAATGAATTTTGTAGTCCAGCACTATGATGCGGATGATGTAGAACCTTGCCGTTATGAATGTGAAACCTAAGTTGACTGCTTTTGCTACACTTTTGTTTGTTTCGTGCCACGGCAATGTTAAGATTGCGTTTCTGACGTTGTTTACTGTATTTGTTGGCAATCGTGTAAATCGGATCGTGTTCTTGATCGGTTTTGCAAGTTCTCGAACATGTCTTCAGATACCTTTGAAGCATCATCGCCGAATTTATGCGGGTCGATGAGTTCGTCGAGTTCGTAGGGCAACGGGCATAATTGTCATTCATACATTTGGCACAACAGAGGAACTCATAGAGGATATCATCTGAGCTAGTGGTTTCCATGCCATTATCACAGCCATCCGACGAGTACTTTGGCTCTAGATCGGGAGGCTTTGATAGTTTGCTGGCTGGTGGAACTGATGTTGACTGATGATCGATATTACTCGATGTCACCGGCATGAGGATGTAGGTGTTTTTATTTGGTTTCTGTGGTGGCAGAGCGGTCTTCTGATGTTGTTGTGACTGATGATGCTCTGCAGAGTCAATATTCTCTTTGTCATTAGTTCCATCATCGTCATTCTCATCAGATTTGGCACTTTTATTTGTGGCTGATTTAACAATTGAACTTTCAATACTGATACCACTATCGAGCAGGACAAATGTTCCATCGGAGGGCAATATTAGGCGACCTTCAGCGGCAGCATTTACTAATTCACGCAAAGCAAGAACTTGTTTTTCTGTAACATTGCCTTGTAATTGAATGCCATGCAGAGCAAATGCTGTTGGCTTATTGTTCACTGAATTTGGATCAGTGCACCAAACAACAGGCATTGCTGTCATTTTGTTTTTTTGTGTTTTTAAATGTTTTTGAATTATTTATTGGTGTTTTTTATTTTTGTTGATTTCAGGTTGATTAGTGGCTAAGAAACTTTTCTTTGACTTCCATGATAGGCAAGATTTTTTTGTTTTTATCTTTATATTTTGTGTGTCTGAAAAATAAAATTTATTTCGTAAGTATAATTTTAGCCTGTAAAATAAAAAAGGTTGAACTTTCGAACTTTGTTGCTTGATTCTTCAGTTACTTTTTAAAGCATGATAAGTTTTCTATCAAAAAAAATTTAACTATGGTTTGAATTAAGTTTTTTAAGAATAAATAATTTAGATTTGAAAAAAAATCTTGTCAGCGAAAATGTTTCCAAGTATCTAACAGTTAAGCTGTTGACGGATTCAAAAATTTTAAAAAATTTAAATTTTTTGAAATGTTTTATCAGATTTTGATTAGGCTTCAAAGGGATTGCGCAGTGATGAAATGCGAAGTAGAAAATACAAAATATTTTGCCATATATAGAAGTAAAAAAAGAAGAAATAAAAATTACCAAAAACTTAAATACGAAACGGTTTAACTACGAAACGAAAATTGCAAAGTGAAAAAAATTCAAAATGAGCCTAAAATTACTCAACAGAAATAAAAATGAAAAAAATAACTGAACTCCATAAAATTTCAAAAAAAAAAAACGGATTCAGTTAAAATCTTAGGATCATATCCTAATATCCCATATCCATTTGACTTTTTTTTGTTACGTTTAGTGTTAATACAGATTAACTTCTTTGAGCAATTAAACTTTTCATTTTGTATGCGTTTGATTGCATACTGAGTGTTACACGTAATTTAATAAATGTTTTTTTTTATAAATTTATTTATGACATGCAACTGCATCATAAACGATCATTTATTTAAAACCAACGTGTGATAACAGAGATGGCATGGATATTCCACATTGGGATTTTTTGATTCGTTTACATAATTCACCAGCGCAGCGGTGTATCTGATAATTCGATCGCATTTTATAAAAATTACATTAATGTCTGGTACATATATGCATATATAAACGACATTTGCACGCAATCGAGGTGGATGACATTTGGCCTGAGTAAATATATTTTATACAAATTGTACCTGCATAGATTTTATCCACAATCACAATTTGCATTCAACTTACAAAAAAAAGGATAAATAAATTATTTGCTTTCATTACACAAAAGGCTCATAAAGAGTCCACAGAGAGAATAAATAGTGAGAGAACAAATTATATCGAAACACAAAAAGGCAAAAAAAAAAAACCAATCCAAATTTGAAATTAAAAAAAAATTGAACGTTAAACATTCGTTTACATTGGCCAGGCTATTTCAATCGGTGCTGAGTGCTCTGGCCATCATTAATTTCCAGCTGAATTAACTCCAATTGCAGTAATATTTCCAGGCGGCTACACAACACAACACAAATTTTTCACTCCCCACCGAAAACGAAAAAACCGCTCGATTTATTCGAATAATTTATATCGAATACGTACGTCTACGTAAGTATATCTATGGATAAATGTACACAGAAACCGTTGCGAGTGGCAGACATTTTATCCATTCATTAGTTTCATTCAAGTATTTTTGTTTTTCTTTTCTTTGCTTTTAAGTTTCGACGATGGATTATTTTGTTGTCAAGCAGTGTGATTTTTCTTCTCCTTGACCGATGTGATCGTTTTTTTTATATACCTACATTTTTTGAGGAAATATATAACTGTGACTAGCGAGCAGCTGACGACGAGCAGTATGTGACACGATAAACACTACTCGTTCAATATGCTATCAGCTTAATGTCCATAAATGTTCACATCGCATTATTCACCATCATGGTGTCAACGTGGTGTTATAACAAAGACACGATGAACGGTTGATTTTAATGGCCGACCTGTCAAATAAGAAATGCAGCGGCCATCATGTAAGTTTATGTTGTATTGTCATAGTATATTGTTCGATTAATGTTATCGAAAAAAGAAAAAAAAAAGCGGAAGTTATCGTTTCTTTTTTAAATTGTAGTTTCATCTTCCCACCGATATAAATTAACAAACAAAAAATTTAAAAACTATTACCTTGTGCTAGCTCTCATATTGGAAGAACTTTTGACGTTTTTCAATGTCAACATTAAAGTACAAGATAAATATGTATGTATGTAATTTAAACGGATGTTTGCTAAGAACTTTTGACGTCGCTGTTGTCGTTGTCTTTGTCGTCTTTTACGGATATTAAAAGGAAGTTTGCATCAAAAAGTTTATCTCCTTTTGTGCGACAGATGTGAATAATGTGAGATGACACATTGGAAACAAAAAAAAAAAAAAGATAAAAACCCATCAAGTATTTGTTGCACGCTTGATTCAACAAACACATACATATAATTAAGAATAATATTGTACAGTGACTGGTTAAATACTTCGCAATTCTTTTATTATATTTATGAGCAGCAATAAAGTTCTTTATTTATATCTACTTAATTTTAAAAGACCTTATTTTTCAAAGGCAACTTAAATAGGTTTCATTTTAAAGCCCTGAAGAAGAAGTAAATAAAATAATCACAAAAAAGTAAAAGTTCAGAGATAAATTGTTGAAAGTAGAACTTATTATTATTATTTATTATTTATTGTTTGTTTCATTGCTCAACTTTCAAAATTCAACAGGCAGTCTGGCTGTACCATAACCTACAGCCTCAACTACAAGAGATATTTTCAGGTATGAAACTTAAAGGGTTTAGATGATTTCCGAGAAGTGAAATTGAATTTTTTTTTAAATTAAAAAAACAACGGTGCATGCCATATCATCGTTGCGAATAAAATTATTTATCTCGATAACGGCTGTAACGATTTTGATGAAATTTTTTGTGTGAGAAATCAAAAAATATTCTTCAAAAAACTGTTATCAACGCAACGCGCCTGTCGTTGATTTTCGATTTTCTCATCAACGATTATTGGACATCAAACATTTTTCGATAAGAAATTAGATCTTAACATAGCCAACCATTTATAATTTTTTACCAAATTCAAATAAAAATTTCAAACATTTTCACAGGAATTTTTCTTATCTGCTTCCTAGAAGTCAATAATAAATATAGAGTTTGTTAGTAAACTTAAAATGCAGCATCAGTCTTTTTATTTTTGGCTACAGTTCCTATTTCCTATAAGGATTTCGGAATAAATTTGCAAATAGAAAAAAGTTGTTTCACCTAAACTAAAACGAAATAATTTCTCTGCCCAAATATAAACATGTAAACTGTCTGTCATCAATTTACAACAATGTTTTTTTTTCATCCATAAACATAAAACTCACCGAAATAAACAAACAACTTTCATAGCCAACTTCAAAACGTAAAATCAATAACTCTCCACTAAATTATAGTTCTAGAAAGACACAAGACAACGATAACTATATGACATCAACAACAACAAATTACTGACGATGGATATCGATGCCGATGTCTATGCGATGCTAATGTCAGATCGAAGTCTTAAAAAATAAAAAAAATAAAAAGAGGTTAAGTGGCGATATCCTCTTTCTACAATTGACAAACACACGGCAAATAGCATTTTCCATTATTTATCAACTTCGATTTCTTTATTTCTATTTTGTTGTTTTGTTTTGTTTCCTTTTTTTTTTGCTTTGCTATCGACCATTTTTGTGTTCTTGTCAATTGACGGTGTTTTTTCTACCAAATCAAAAGAACTGCATTCCCGCCACGTTTTGCGTCATCTTATACTACAAGTCGTTACATTGTAAATGTCAATGTTGCACATTTTATACTCGTATATAGACAAAATGTGCAATGTGCAAACGTCAACGAAACATACAGAGACCTCTTCATTTTCCAATAATGGGCGTCTCTTTGACACATTACCGCGATATAAATGACAGGTAGTGTACAAACGTACGTTTAAATGATGGAAATGGAAAGGTAGAAGAACTATACCGTTTTTGTTGGATACAAATATGTGCATTTTGTCTGACAGCCATAAGAGTAAATAATAAAATCACTGCTGGCAAAAAAAATAAAAAAGCCTATTTTGTCAACTACAGAACTATTTGGATTGTCAGAAGATGCCTGATGATATTGATTGTATTTGTTGTCAGCGCTTAAATTGACATTTCATGGAATTGGTACAGCCAATATATTTCCTCTTTTCTTCTCTTTCTAACTTCAAACATTGATAAATGTTATTTGGTATTACCGAACTGCACACCGCACAGTACAACGAAACTAACCCAAATAAAATTGAAAATGATTTACCAATTAGCCATTAAATAGGAGAGAAGATGAAAAAAATAAGTATGTCGCCATATTGAAAGTAAGAGCATTGCCATTTAAATAATTCAACCACACGAATTATGGATAAACAGTTGGAATTATGCAATGATGCATAGCCTAAACAAAAAAAAAAAAGCACAAGAAAAGAGATGTTATAAAAAAAAGAAACAGAAGATTTTTTTTGAAGGTTTAAAATGTGCAGAAACAAAAGTACATTAACATTAAAACGTACCTTCGTTTGATTTGTCGGTTCATCTGTCATTTTTTTTTTTTTTAATTTATTTTACAAGCATTTTGTCATTGCCCCTGGAAATGGCGACGACTGGCGGTTTGTAAATTGTTTCATTTGATCTGCTTATCTTTTGAACATTTTGAACAAGAGCAATTTTGCTGCTTTTTTTATGATGTAACTTCTCGTTTTTATGTGATTTTTTTATGTTTTTTTTTTACTGTTTTTTTTTTCTTGTTCGCTGTGTGTTATTTGCAGTTTGTTTAGTTTGAAGTTTTAACTGTCAAATCAAACTTCATGTCATATTTATTATTTACTTTGGGATGCGTTCATAAATGCGCATTGTTTGGACAGCCAGGGACTTTTTGAGCAAATGAAAATTTACTGATTGGCAAATTATTTTATTTTGGTTTTGTGAAAGTTTTTTTAAACACAAAAGATGATAGTGCTTGAGGTTTATTTTTTCTTTAATCAACTTTAAGGCACGTCATGTCCAGGAAACAAATACGAAAAATAAAAACAAGTCTGAATCTCTGAAGTGTTTATATGAAATGAACGGGATACGAGTGTTTGATTTAATAATGATGGAGCGATGACATGTATAGCACTTCTTGCATTTCTGTATAGATAAATGCATTGCAATCTTCAAAATTACCTTATTTGTTTTTGTTACAATAACAACAAACAAAATACGGATATTATTTGAAGCAAATGAGATAAATAGTTCAAGTGGTTTTGAAGAATTTCCTGATAATCAAAACAATACAAATAAGGTTATTCAACTTGCGCAGTGTGCAAATTAAAAATCAAATCGAGATTGCGAAATTTGATTGAGTTAATGCGAAGTGTAATTAAGTTGATGCGTAAACAAAATAAAAACAAGTTTCTTTTGGTCTTTAAAAAATTTGATTATGATGTGAAGTGTGTATGGTAAACGCGTAAATTATATTTTGTTTTATTTTCAAGAAGTTGTATAAACTATTATTGAAGAAGAGAGGTAGAGGTTTTTTTCTTTTGAAATGTATAAAAATATCTGTTGTTCAATAGGAAAAAGATACTGCAGTGTTTTTTCAACGTTGCTTTACAGAACGAAATGGTAGCTTAATTCCAATAGTAAGTAAGTAACCTTAAATATTGAATCTGACAGTAAAATTTCTTTTTAATGTTTGCCTTCCGAAACAAAATTTCGTGGGTTAAACAATCTAAGATACTAATATTTTATTAAAATACATTTTAAAACCTGTTTTCTCAAATATCTTAACAAGAAACTCGATGCAGGATGTTTATTTTTTTTTTCGTCAATCAAATCAAAAATAACTAGAACTAGTTTATTCTATGTATGAATCATAAATTAAACCAGATTTGTATTTTGAACCAAATTAAAATCGAACCCACGATTCATATTTTTTTTTACTTCTTTAAATTCATATTTTTAATTCCAATGAATTAACCTTCCTTTTATCTGCACGACAGTTTGGTAATTTATCATTCTTTAATTTTGACTGCCGGCTATTAATATCATTTTTGTGTTCTCATAATTTTATCTATTTAAACCTGATCCAAAAATCAATGTCAATGCCAACAGCTGGTATTGCTACCTTTTATTCATTGAACTCCAAAAAAAAAAAAAAAAAAAAAAAAAAGTTTTTAAACCGGCAACCCACAAGAAAATTTAAGCTAATTTTGAATAATCATTTTACCCATCTCGAAATCTCTTTGGTCGATCCTTCTGTGAAGACCTTTTTTTTCTTATGTTCTTCTTCCACTCCCAGAAGTCAAAACATTCATATGACCATTCAGCTCAGCACGAAATCAAAAAAAAAAAAAAAATACGAAATCCTCCGATCATATTTTACTGGCAGTTGGGCTAAGTTTATTAACTTTTAGGCCGGAGGAGTTCTTTCGTCTTCTTTTTTTTTTCGTGTCGGTATTCCTCGAGACAGGGCAATATAATACCATTTTTGGTTAAAGGATATAGAAGAGAGTTGTTTGTGGATATACATTTGGGAAATAAAATAAAGTAAATTTGCCAACACGCAAATCTAACGAAGTGTATCCCATTCGGGTTTATATCATACTCGCATAAATACCTGTTGCTGGGGACATACACGCAACGTTGTATATTATAACCCCATCACATAAGGGTATAGCGGCCGGAAACGCAAACACATTGAATTCTCCACAAATAAGAAATGGAAGCATTCAGATCGTTAAAAAAAAAATCTCTTTTTTTTCCAATTCAATTTTTAAATAACTTAAAGCTGTCAAATATGGACGATGGGCGATTAACCGATAACGAATTTAAATCGGTTATCGACTCGCAAATTTATTATTTTCATTTTTTAAAGTTTCACGATGTTAAAAAAAAATCGTGAAAGTTTTATGATTTTATTAATTCGATGCGTTGCTGCTGATCGAGCCGACCTTTGTGCGTGCGACTGTCCATGGTAGTTCAGTTTTTTTTTTTTTTTTTTTTTTTTTTTGAAATTATAAAAAAAGATGCAAAATTTCAATTTTCATTAAATATTGATTTTCCGCACGTACGTACCCTCACATGAGAGATAGAGTATATTATAGCAGGTAATTATTTTTATTTTTTTTTGCTGTTTTTGCATCGTTTTAATGATGCATCGCGTGTGGTGGCAATGACGGTGGTGAATTTTTTTTTTCTTCCCCACACAAATACATAAGGAAGTTTTGTCATTTTTAATATGAATAGTGTTATTGTGATTGAATCTAGAAAGACTCTATTGGGGGTATTATAGGTTATTTATTGCTAGGAAGGACAAGGTGTCCCACGATCATTAATAAAAAAAAAATACAAATCGATACTTAAAGGTTCTTCACACAATTTTTTGTTTTTTTATGAAGTTCTGAAGGTAATAATATATTTTTATTTTGTAAATAAAATACATAATGCATTTAAAAATACAAATTTAGCTCTTGAGCTAAAACTTCTAGGACATAATAATATCGGAAGATAAAGTAATAATAATTTTTATGATTAGGGTGTGGAGGAATTTTTAATACTTTTGGGTTTTAATAATTTTTATAAATGCTACCAGGTCAGTAGGTAGGTTGGTCATATTTATTATAGTATGTTATTTCGGAAGGTTATTTACTACAATTCGTTTTGTGTCTTTTAAAAAGATTTCATATTAAAACAGAACTCTGTATGAGATCGATATTTTTTCAAAAACTTTATGTAGGACGAAAAATATAAAACAATTTTAAATAATTTTTATTATGAGTTGAAAATGAGCGAGTTATTGAACTAAGGTCAATTTGTCTAAAATTTAAAATGGCGCCCAACGCGGAACGGGTGTCAGCATTAGTAAAAGGTAAAATTTGATTTTTTTTTTGCTCTGAGTCTAACTTGCAACATATTTGCTGTATTTTTTAGTTAAAACATTGATACTTATTATGATGCAATATTAAAATTTGAGTAAAAAATTTTAATTTGAGCTAAAATAAAAATTTATTATGTTGCCTGGATTTTGTGTCTTAATTGGCTGTACTGCAGTACTACTACTACCGGTTCGATATTCATGGAAATTCTAATTAGTACACATACATTTTAAAAGTTCAATAGCAGCTTAAATCAATTTATACAAATTTTTACACATAATAAAGTAGCATGACCTCTTTTAACTATCTTTCGCGATGAAAAAAAAAAAACAAATAAATAAAGACCCTCTTCTTTTCCATCATCATGAGTACGATTTATATTAGAAGCAGTTTCACTATTCATTTAGCACACACTCGCCACATATAGCGACAACAACAATCCTATTGGGCTTTGTCGAACACTTGTCATCTATTTTATGTACAAAAACAAAAAAAAAACAAAAAAATTGAAAACAAAAACATTTCAATTTCCATTTGGCATTGAATGTGCACACGCGAAAATGCAAAAAAAAACAACATTGTGTGAACACCTTTAAGATACAAAGTATATCTATTGCCAATATATCTAAGTCAAACATAAAAAAAAAAAAATTGAAGAAAAACAAAATAAGAAGTTGCAATTTGGGACAATTGCAGATGAACACAAAAACAACTTTCTAAAGAATTTCATTGCACCTAATGCTTGAAACAAGCTCATATCTATGTACAGCTGATGGAGAGCTTCCAAAATGTCTTAGGTATTACCTACTAAACAAAAACACGGAATCGAAAAAAAAAAATGGTGGTATTTTGTTGAACAAATCCCTGGGAGTGAAATAAATTGTCGTGAATCGGTAATTGCAATTTATCGCTTTGTACTGGGTTAAGTCAACTGTCCTCTATTATAGTTGAGTTGGAGAGGGCTATTATAGCCGCATGGAAAAAGATGGTCTTCAGAGAAGAATGTCATCAACAACAACTAAGACTTCAACTTCGATGACAATATGATGTTTCTTGTGAAAAAAAAAAATTGCAGAAATAGCTAACGTCAGACCGCCATCGTCGTCTAAGTCGTCGTCGTCGCTCCAACAGTAACTAAGTAGTTGGTTTGTTTTTCCTGAGTTGCTATTATTTCTTTTGGTTATACAGTGTACAATTTTTTTTTTCTTTTAAATCTTTTATATTTTATTGGATTGTAGTTGACACTTTTGCTCGCGCGAATATAGCAGCAAATTGTAAACAAAGAGTTTCCGCATTCATTCCATCACACGTTGAACGTTGACGAGTTTTTGTTGCGTTTTTTTTTTTTCTTCTCCCAACTGCACGAAACTTTTGTATCTTTTGGGTGACGACGACGACGATGACGATGACGCGAGGGTAGTGGTGTTTGCAGCTCTATTATAGCTGTTAGTTGGTTTAACATTATTGGTTGCAATATATATAGAGGTACGGTAGTTTTGTAAACTACATACCGACTGGTATTGTAGAAGCCAAGCCAAGGTTCTTGATTGGAATTGAAGCACTAAACCTGATGGAGTTATTATGTAGAAAAATGGTTAAATTGACAGGAACTTGTTTTTTTCTTGTTGGTAGGTAGAATGTTTTGTAGGGTTATATATCAGATACTTGAAGAATGTCTTTATTTGAAACGATGAAATACAGGTTTTGAGTGCATTAACGTAAGCAAATATCTGTAACAAATATAATTTTTTTTTGCAATAAGTAGGTACATAGTTGGAGATTGCTTTCTAGCAAATATATTCTTCTTTAAATTCCACTGAAGAGTCCACATAAAGAAATAAGTAAAATTGTGAAGATTGTCGTCCGAGAGTATATTTAAAAACTCTCCATTGTTATATGGCTTAAAATAAAAAATCAGCAAACACAGTTATGTATTTCTCAAAGCAAATTAGCTCAAAATGAAAGCTGCAAACAATGTCTGTTAAATATCTTCAGGATTTGCTGGTCCAATCATATTTCCAATGATTAACTTCTTACGAGAATAGGTCAGAAACCCTGTGAATCTATCATACAAAGACGTAAGTGGCAGTGAATTTCTCTTACGCTTCGAAAAGGGGAACGGCTCGCAACGCAATCAAGGCGATGAAATGCAACTCTTTCACTTAGGCAGGCAGACGTACGGGTCGACCTACATAGAAGCACTTGCCAAAGAACGGTCCAAGAGGACACAGTCCTTCAAAATCTTTAATACCTAAGAAAAAAAAAGATGCTGGGTGCGACCCACACTGATAACTTCCCATTTGTGATCTTGAAAACTTTATATGTATTTAGTATTTTTCAAATAACCAAATTTTCTGCGAAACAAACTTTAGCTGTTAAATTCAAACAATCATTATTTAAAGATTGAAAAGCATTTTAATTATTTAAAGAGATTTACGAAATGCACATTTAAGTATATGTCAAATATATACCCGCTGTAAAAAATTTTATTATGTATAAAATTAAATACCTAATGGCAAAGTCAATATCATTGCTCGTTCTCAAGATATTCGAGTCGAAAAACCAATTTAACCACTTTTTAGTTATTTTTTTTTTTTAATTTTCTTGTCAAAAACTGTCAATTAGATATTTGTCAAAATTTAACCTTTCATAAAAAATTGAACTATGTATAAAATAAAATATTTTAGAAGGCACAATCGTTGTTCGTTCTCAGGATATTCGAGCTGAAATACAATTGTAACCACTTTTTTTAGAATTTTTAACAGTTTTTGATTTTTTGTTAAAAAACTGCCCATTCAATATTTGTCAAAATTTTATCAGTTGCTAACAATTATGTTATGTAGAAAATAAAACAAACAAGAAGTCAATATCGTTACCCGATTTTGAGAAATTTGAGTCAAAAGACAATTTATACCAATTTTTGGTAGAATTTTTTGTAGTTTTTAATTTTTGTAAAAAAAAATGTCCATTGAATTTTTTTGAAATTTTCACCAGTAGTCAAAAACAACATTTTTCGTAAAATAAAATTATTTTAAAGTTAATATCGTTTTTCCATCTAAGGATATTCGAGTTATAAAATTTTTTTTTTAGTTTTTTTGATTTTAAAAAATAACGGTATATTGATTTTTTTCCAAATTCATATCAAATTTGTATGACGTCATAATGTGTCGAATAAAATTTATTTCAAGTCAATAGCATTATTTGTTCGTGAGATATTTGAGCCCAATCAAAATTTTCACTTCTTTTTTAAACTACTATAATAAAAAAACAACTGATTGAATATTAATAAACGCCCTTTCAGCTTCTTTCGAAGTTATTATCTGTAAAACAAAATTTATTTCAAATCGATATCTCTACTCGTTATTGAGATATCGACAACGAAAAATGGTACCAGAACGTACGGACGTACGAACGTACGTACACACGTACACACAGACATCTCTCTAAAAATGATTGATATAGGCTCTAGGGACCTTGAAACGTCGAGAAATGTCAAACATTTCAATTTGACAAATCGGACCGATTACAATAACTCCCTATGGGAGTTTAAAAATATTTAAAATTGCGAGTCGAGTATTCCATAATCATTCAATTTTGATTTCCGTCTCTTTTATACCAATTTTCTTCTGCAGTGTAAATTTTTCTTATTTAAAATTCCGCAAAATTTGTTTTGAAATCAATAAATTGACAATAAAGCTCAATCGTTTCTTCTATTTTTAAGCTCTTTACGAATAGTTTATAAATGAATTATGAATTTCCAAAATGAATTTTCATAGATATTCCCCATTGTTTGATTTTGTGTGTTAATCTATGCTTAACTATATTTAAAGAAATTATTAGCAACACCTTAACCCGTTGAAATAAACTGCTTGAAGGCTTTTTTACTTAATACCTACTACACTCCGCACTAAATACTAATATTTAAAAAAATGACCATAAAATTATTTAAACAAAAAACAAAAATATCAAAGAAAGTGTGTCGATATGATTGCAAATGCGATTCATTAAATCTAACTTATCCCATACCTGTATATATGTATAAAAACGTATAAATAAATAAAGCTACTTAAATAAACATTTAAAATAAAATTTCATTCATAAAATTCCAATAAATACTTGTCCCTCAAAAAATTCCAATAGCACACTCTCTAAGCACAACATCCAATTATTTATTAATGTAAGTACGAAAAAAAAATTAATAATAAATTCTCAAAACAAAACACCTGACCTTTGTGGTATTTTTTATTATAAGCAAATATTTAAACACGTCGTCGTCGGTGGCGGCGGTGTTGTTGTATTGTTAATTGCCATAACTAAATGGACAATATAAATTTAATTTTCCAATGGTGAGTATGTAAACAAATTCGAATTTAATTTAAAAAAAAAAAACAATTCATTGATGTTTTTTTTTCTAAATGTAAATCACGTGTGTGTAATTTTTGTATATTTGTATCTACAAATAAAAATCAATCAAACTCCAGAAGCTCTGAATTGAATCTTCTTCACCTCATGACCTACAGATACACAATTGGGATCAATAAATCTTCCCCCATATACAAGCTACCATATGGAGATATATCGTCATTTATGTTTCTACCCATGGATAGGTGCGCACGGCACACCTGTTAAATATACAATTTTTTTTTTCTTTCTTTTTGCTTAATTTATACATATTTGATTTTTGAACCCATGCAGTTGGTTGGTGTCAGATGACAAAGGTGAAATTTACGATGGACTTCGAAAAGTAATTTGAAAAATGTCATGTCCTCAAGGCACTGAACTGGACAGCTGCTGTGATTTGGTAAGGGAAAAAAAACACCTACATGTCCCAGCCAATGTTTCCTTCTGTATGGTAGACTTTAAACTTGAATATGATTGAAGTGAACATTATTGCCAAATGTTACTTTTAATATAAAATTAATCAAAAAAGAGACATTAAAAAAAAGAAAAATTTTTGAAACCATTTTCTCAGACAATTAAAAGACAATCTTAGAAAGCAGATGTCACTAAAAAATCGACGTTGGTAAATCAAATTTAAGGTGTGAGTCATCAGAAGTTCAAGTTATAGCAGATGTCACTAAATCACTTTTCGTGAAATCAGAAATCACTAAAACCACGTCACTAACTTAAAATTTCGGTGTCCAGATATCGGGAGTCACTAAATAACAATTTTTATTTACCAGGATGTCCCTAAGTCACATATGTACTTTGAAATCAGAAGGAACTAAAATCCAATCTAAAATAACCGAGATAGCTTAAAAAAAAATATCGCCCACACTAAATTAAAATTACGTTTATCTTAATCTTAAGAAATCACATTCTGTGTAATGAGACATCACTAAATCACAACCTGATTATAAAAATGTCATTTGAAAACCACAAACAATTTTTTGAGATACCAGAAGTACTTACCACAGACTGTGATTTAGTGACATACTAAATAACAGTCACAAAATCACAATATGATTTCAAAAATGTCACTAAAAACCCCCAAAGTCAATAAAAATCACAATAAAGTACGTTTTGAGTTAAAGAAAAAATCACGAGCTAAAAAAAATTATCCAAGCAAATGTCACTTAATCACATTCTGCAAAAAAATCATCTATCACAAAATCACAATTTAATACAACGCAAGTTTGTACCATCATGGAAAATCTAATTCTGTACTACAAAACCTTAGACAGGAACCAATACATATATTTAATAAAAACTAAAATTCAAGATGGCGGCTAAAAGGTGAATTTCACAAGTGCGCAAAAATGTACATAAACTATTTATAAAACCACTGGACCAATGTTAACTGAAAAAAAATCAACACAGTTGGGAACAAGGTCCTTTTGTTCATGGAAAAAAATACACACCAACTACAGAACTTTTAAGTTCAACAATAACAATAACAAAATGTTGAGTTGGTATTTTTTTTTTTATTGCTCTCTTTATCATTTATGCTTCCAGGTACGTTATGGCTACTTCACTTGAGCTCTACCTATTATATATACTCGTATTATAATTCTGTTGAAGCTGGCTCCCGTGCACCTGGGGTGCCAAATTGAAGGCTCGCAATTCAGATTTTTTTTTTTTCTCATTTTATTATAAAACATCTGAGAGTAGCACGCGAAAAAATGTTCCTACTTCACAATAAATAAACAATGAAACATGATTATAACCATGTTGATGATAATGATGAACTTAATGATGATTACAACTTTTCTCTTCTTCTTTTTTTTCAACAGATAAACGATCTAGATACTCTACAATGCCACCAGATGCAGAAGAGAATGCTTTTTATTTTTTTTTTTTGGTTGATAAATAAAAGTAGACATAATTTTTGTTTTGTCTGAAAAGTTAACTTTTGATTTTTATTTATTTTATAAAACAACGGAGGTTTGTTGGTGTTGTTGTTTTTTTGTAGTTAAAGTATCTGGTGTAGCGAAGCATAGGTTGATTGACCTGTTTGACACTATATGCGCGATGATGACGTCGATTATTATATACACGAACCCTGTTCGTAGTGGTTAGGTTAGGTTGGTATGGAATACAGTACGGTAAGTACTTGAAGTGTTTTTCTTTTATTTTTGTTTTTTTTCTGGGATAGTGCTGGTAGCTTTTGTTGTATACAAAGAGTGGTAATAGTTGTTGGTTATAATGTTTCTACATGAAAAACATACAAAAAAAAAAAAATAAGAAAAACAAAAAGTTCCGACCCACTTTAGACCGGTTTTTTGTATTGTGATTATAAGTCAAGGGGGATATTTTTTGTTTTTGTTGTTTCTACTTCTTCTTTCAACCAACTCAAACCATTCAAAAACTCCAACAATTGAGCTGGTTGAAAGATATGTACCCAAATGATGCTGGATGTTATAAATATAACCTACCAAGGGGTTAGATATTATATATGTAGGTATGTTGAGAGATGATGATGATGATGGTGAATATAAAATATCGTGAGCACACGACAAAAAGGTGGGTTATGATGGTATAAGGAAGGTGGTAGTAGCATTGGTAGCGTTTATGAGGTAATTCGTTTGGCAAAAAGAAGCAACGAGGCTAGATAAAAGTTGATGCTGTTGTTTTTTTTTTTATTTTGTGCATAAAATGCGATTATCAGTAAACTGAAGAAAAAAAAAAGTAGTTACGTCACATTTTTGGAATGGTTGAACATGGTGAATTCTTTCAATGTAAGATGCATAATGTTATGACAGCTTTACTTTAGGATGCATCTTCAATTGGAATTTACTAACATATTATACTTCGATTACATCGATTTTGAGTTTTCTGCAGGTTTTCTATGATGAGGTAAAAATTTAGAAATAGAATAATGACTAAGTTATGGATGCTCTTAAACAATTTGTGAATATGTATTTTTTTATAAGCTGTTATGTTAAACTGGTAGAAATATTTTTTTTTTGTTTTGGAGAAATTGTTAGGATCACTATAAAAAAAAATAGTGAGTTCATCATCAAAAGAAGAAATGTATCATAAGAGAAATGCAAAACTATGTATGGAAATAAATTTTATAGGTAATTTACTGTTAGCTAATGATTTGTTTTTTTTTGAAAGGTGATTGAACTTTTGTAGACGATCTGCCTGAGGGTTCCGAAATTAGATTGGCGCAACATTTTCTTGTAATATTATGTTCAGCTGAACTCTCAGTTTATTAGGAGGCAGTGGTAAAAAAATAAAGAGGTTTAATTAAGTTTTTAGCTCTACTGGTTGGTTGGTACATTATAAAGATTTAGCTAACTGTTGCTGTCAAGGGGGATTTTTTGATTAACTGTAAGAGGTTTTTGAAATTGATCCATATTGCGAAAAAAAAAATTACACATATGGCCGATATGCGAAATTATTGAAAATAATATTGAAATTTTTTTAGCTTTAAAGAAATCGATAAAATCGAAAAAAAAATCGATTTTAAGTCAACTCAACTCAATAAGAATTTATATATTCGATATTTAGAGGACAATCCCGGCTTAAACAACATCTAAAAATAATTAAAAGCCAAACTATTTTTTAATCATAGATATCGATATGCACTTTTTTGATATCAATTTCAGGAATTTCAATGATTTTTTTCTTTTTCCTCAAATTATGTTAACTTTATTTTGAATATTCGATCAGCATTTGGAGAAAACAAACGCAGAAACGATGTTCAAATATCATATTGTACATATTAATTATCGATAACAACATCTCTTTAAAATCGATAAAAATGATGTTTATCGATTTAAAATTCCGGGACTTTATCAGGACCTACCTACATTTCGTCGATGGTGACTATTTTGAGAGGATCTTAATCTTTTATTTAAAATCAAACATTTCAACTAATTGGTTAAAACTATAAGTATCGATTTGGTCCCTGGGTTTTTCAAAAGTTGGGCGCAAATTCAATATGTGATGTATGCATTTGGAAAGAATGTGATAAGACAAATTTTAAGAAATATAAAAAATCGGGTTTTAAAACCTATAGAAGAATCATGTATCGAATTGAAATATCTGAGGTTGATATTTTAGGTCTTTATGTAGGTTGTTGGAGGAATGATGTTTAAAAAACACATGATACATAAGTAGCAAACAAAACTTATCACAAGGCTAAAATGAGAATCAATTTGATGTCAGGTCTTCAAAGCAATAGCACTTGAACTTAAATAAAAGGATATAAGACATTATAAGTAAAAAAAACCCGCTTTTTCATGATTGGCTCCACTGTGCAGAGCTAAGAGATTAGGTCATTCATTTTAAAAATCAAAATAATCCACATACCCAAAAAAATATGTATTTCTCAATAACTTGCAGTGTATTCAACCAAAAACAAAAATAAATTAAAATAAAAAATCGAATCGAATTACCAGACAAAATCGAGTAAACGTGTCATACTTTAAAGAAAGAATTCGATGACTGTCCGTGTCCATCGTCTATCACATAAAATATAATACTTTAAATTTTATTTTTATGCGAAATAAATTTTGCATAGGTATTCAAATGAATTATTTATTTTCTTTTGATTGGAAGAAAAAAAAATGTCACAAAAGGATTTGATTTAAAATTTATTCAAATCGGTTTTTATTTCATTGTTTCCTGATGAATCTGATCTTCATTGGAATTCTTGGTAGAAAAAAAAAATTAAACGTAAATTTTGATGAGCATTCCTTTTAAAGCACTTGCTTATTCATCAATATACACAAAATAACGTGATAGAAGTCATTTTTGTTCAACTAACCATAAATGGTAGAAATCTGGTGCATTTCAAATAATTAATACTGTTTTGACGTATAAATTAATTACTTTAGAACATGACATTTTTTCAGAATTGTAAACACGAGTAATTATTGTATGAGGTAAAAATTAAAAAAAAAAAAAAACTTCCCTCTGAATCACTACACTTACGATCAAAATTTGTGTGAACTGATCACGGGGTTTTAGGATGATTGAAGTGTAAAGTTTGCATTTTTAATAAGGTAAATTGTGTAATGGGGTTAACGATAGAAACTCATGATTTTGAATTTTTCTTCCAAAGCTTTTAATCAGCTTATCGATATTTTGATATATCTGCGAAAATGTCTATGTGATCTTTTTGGATAGTTAGGTAATGTTTTGCGACTTGAATTTTGTGTGATACCTCATTAAACCTTAATATCGTATTAAAATTTTCTATTTTAAAACTCTGGAACTCCATGCTACTGGTCGAAAAATAAATAGATTATCATACAGTACTCACAAAATGCTTGATATAATAATATTTTTTTTTTTTGATTTGACGTTTTTTTTTTG
This sequence comes from Syrphus vitripennis, assembly GCA_958431115.1. Taxonomy (NCBI): domain Eukaryota; kingdom Metazoa; phylum Arthropoda; class Insecta; order Diptera; family Syrphidae; genus Syrphus; species Syrphus vitripennis. Next base: position 91,425,630 of record OY288109.1, read on the forward strand.
ATTTGACGTTTTTTTTTTTTTTGAGAAAATTGATTTTGTTTTCCAAATGGGAAGGTTTTGAAGATAGCTTAAGTTAAAATTGAGTTATCGATTTTTCCCTTCTTTTCATGTAGACACATTTTTATTTGTTTTCATTCTATTTTTCTAAGTTATTATCTCAAAATAACCTTCAGTTGCATAATTATAATAAAATTTATCGATGACACTCTATAAAACTCTATACAGAACACAGTCAGTGAAGATCGTAAAGATACTTCAACACGAACTTTTCAGATGGTTGTCAACATTATTTATACTGATTTTCTCCGATATCGATATTATGTTCATTGCAGTAAACAAAAACATAAATTTTACGTCATTTGCAGTGTTAATATGAAGTTGTAAACAAATTTATTTAAAAGGAAGCTATCATGTTAGAAAATAAATTATGTAGATTTGTATATTATTAAAAAAAAAAAAAAAAAAAAAAACATACATTTTCTTATGTGAGGAACCATCTGTCACAAGCATTTAATTTCTGTTGCAAAATTAATGGCATGACAATATTTTATCATCTTTGACATATAAAATGACAAATTAAATTTGTTTTTTGTTTCTTTTTAGCTTCTGTATGCTTACGTTTTAAACAAAGCCAATTCTTCTTTCCTTTAAACGTACAAAATTTATGTATAAATTTAACTTCCCCCAAACAATGGAGTTTCAAAAATATACAACTCGTAAAATATTCCATTAAAAAAAAATATTGGCTTCCATCAAATGACTTTAGCCATTTATTTATTTGAACGTGATTTTTTAGAAAAAAAATGTATTTTAATGGAATTCGAATGAGTGAAGTAATGGCGCGGGAGATAAGTCGCGTTTTTATCACATTTTTTGTTCTTAATATCTGAATTTTGAGAGCAAACAAAATAAATATTTCAAATTAATAATATATATTGTTTTACATATGATGAACTTTTTGATTGTTTGGGATTTTTTTTTTCTTCTCAAAACCTTGGCACACAAATAATTCAAATGAATAGTAGTTGCTAAAATGGAGGAAAATTTAAAACAACACAAAAAACTTACATATCTACATTAGTTTTGTTAAGGTGAGGTATACGGTCTTGAAATGTACTTAGTTAAATTATTACAATAATTGTTTAATTGGATTGGCCAAAGAAGTTCAAATGTACTTATAAGGGGTAGAAACAAACAGTAGTCATCCATTAGTGTATCATAATTATTTATTTTTCTTCTTAATGTTGAAACACACTGCCATTTATACTATTTTGTTCATTGACCTAAATTAAATATTATTTTTTTTTTTTTTTATTTTTTCAGTATGAATTGAGTGGGAAGAAACAAAATGTTAATTTTGTATTTGTATCTTTTTAACATTTTCTTTTATTTTTTTTTTTTGTTTTAGAAACGAAGGACGTGCGAAAGGCTTGAGAATAAGAAGAAGATACACAAAAAAGAAAGAAAATTGTTCAATTAAATTGAAAGGCCTTGGAGGCAATTCTAATTGTTAAGAAGAGGATAATTGATAACTTCAAAAACATATAAAAATTAATTTAAATGGAATTTTATGCACAACTAAATTAAAAGTAGATACCTACTTGCCAATTTATTTTGACAGAAAATGAGTAGCAAAAATTTTAGAAGTTAAATAATTGTAAAGCCTTGAAGTATAGGGATTTGAAAGACTTCTGCTTTGTGTTCTAGGTTTAAATATATTTTTTGAAGACTAAAAGGCGTTAAAAACTATTTCTATATTATTTGGTTACTATAAATTATTTGCTTTTTATGCAACCTTTTTGATTCTATTGGACAGGTTTATTTTTTATATAAAATAAAAATACATAAATTTTAAATTTCAAAGGATTTGTTAAGATAATTTTGTATAAAAATGCTATTCGATGATAAATTTTTTCCATAGGTTATTTATAGACTTTCACTAAAAGACATTAAAATTCATTGTCTCGTGTTTTTTTTTGTACCTAGCAACATTTGTGTATTTAAACACATGTTATTGTTAGAGCATTAAAAGGTTTTGTATAACATGTTAAGTCGCACACGCCTTAACAAAAAAAACATTTAACGACCTTATAAGAGCATGGGTGTTTTAACATTTTTTGGTGTCAAATACGTGCAGGCTGCTTAAAAATACCTATTCGCGATGGTAATTTTGTGTCTGCAAATTTTCAGGGTTAATCTAATGAACCTGACTAAAATTTAGGATACATATTTAAAGTATAACATTTATAGCCTTTACCCTTAACATTATGTTTTATTAATTTCACAAACATAAAAAAAATGTTGGGATGGTTTTTGCATGGGTAATTTATGTAGTTAAAAGCGTGAAGACAAGGTTTTTTGTGTGTTATTAAAAATATATTAAACTAAATTAATAGATACTTAATTTTTTGAAACATAAAAATCGAAACATTTACGAGCGTTTTCTACATAACAACGGGCCGATTTATTTCCTAAGAGTGTTAAGTTTTTATTACATCTTACAACCACTTTCATACCAAATTTTATTTTTTTAAGCATTCAATGCAAGCAAATAAATTTAAGTTTTGGTCGAACAATTATTATATTGTGATTGAATAGAATCAACATAAAATAACTAAAGAAATGCACACAAAAGCAAATAAGACTATTTGAGTTATCTCTGAGAGAATAATTAATTTAATTTAAAAGCATTTATTTGGAAAATTGGTGCCAGAAAGAATAAAACGTATTGAAATTCAAAGTATATTTTTAATTTTAATTAATAAAATTTGTATTTTAGTTTTAAACATTTTGTTTTTCTTTAGACATTTTTATATTTTATTTTTTTCTTTCTTTTCTGTTTACTATTTTTATATACTTATTTCGTTTTAATTATAAATGTTTTTTATTGTTTATGTTACGCAAAGATTTTGTTCAAGCTTTAAATATCTAATATCTAGAGTATCCAAATCAGGTTTTTGGCAACAAAAAAAACCACACAGGGTGAGTATTGCTGTTTTGTGATCCCATTTCATGGTTTTTCCCCTAATTTTCGGTAATAATTTGACAAAATTTGTAACTAGCTACTAATTATTACGAGTATTTTCCCAGGCGGAATTTTTTTTAAATACAATTCTTTAGTAATAATTAAGATTCGAATTAAATTAAACTTGATTGCAAAAAAATATCCAATAAGTAATTTTAAATATTGAATAATTTAGCATATAAGTAGTTCGCCGTAAATTGATATTTTTAATTTATAGTAATTTTTTTGGGAGCAAGTTCCTAAGCGGAAAGTCATATTTAAATAAAAAATCTTAATGAAATCTTAGAATAGCCCGTAAGATTTTCTTCGTTGTTCTAAAACGACTTCGTCATATATGTACATAGATGGAACATCAGAGTTCCTCAATTCAAATACTTCTTTTTTCATCAACATTTCCCCCTTCCTTTTTCCCTTCTTTTTCTGCCAAAAACGACAAACTACCCTTAAATATTCCGTGACAAGTAAGTGCAAAATGCACTTTTTACCTAACTGTCTGCATTTGAAATTTCTAAATCCAAAAAAAAAAAGAATCAACAAATCTGTTTTCCCAACCGGGTGATTAATTCTACAAAGCTAACCATCACCAGTCGTCATACCTTCTCTGGCACACTTTTTCCCCATAAGCGGAACCAAGAACTAAAACAAACAATTAAAATGCATTTTCAAAACATGCCCTGACTGCAAAAACCATAATAAAATCGAAATCGAAACCATTTTATCCTTCCAGGTCATACATGACCAGAGTCTAAAAAATTATTATCAGCTGTGCGCAAGTAGTTGAACTTTTCTTGCAAAATAAAAAAAAAAAAATAATAATACTTTCTGTTAATTTCATTTTCACTGTTTTTTTTCCTCAGCTAGGTCAACAAATTCAAAAAAAAAAAATGAATAAAACAGACAAGTGCTCAGCATAAAATCTAAGTTTGCAAAAAAAAAAGTAAATAAAAACCATCATGCACATCGTTCTATATTCTTGAGGCATAATCACCTTTTTGGTTGATGGCTAGAAATCATTGAGATTCTAAAGACCGTCTGCACTTGACAAGAGGCGTCTCCAAAAAGAAGACAACAAACAAATTCAAAAAAAAAAATCTGAAGAATCAAGCAAATAAAAATAGAAAGTTCTTACAAAAAAAAACTAAGTACTGTCAAGTTCTTAAAAAAAAAACATAAAAAAGTGACAGTACAAGTTCATAAAAAACGAATTTAAAAAAAAAAAAAGATATTTACCTAGAACTCCAGTTAAATGAAACAACTTTTTTTAAGTTGAACTTTTGAAATTAAAAGCAGCTTTCTTCACTTCAATTAGATATTCTTTTTTTTTTGTGTTTTGTTTTAATTGCAATTTTGTGTTGTTGCAATTTTTTTTTTCTTTGAATTCACACACTTATCAGGTATGCAAAATATATACCTCTAAATTATTTAGCAAACAACTTTAATACTAAATAAATAGATAATAATAAAAATAAAATAAATGAAACTAGATCATCACACTTTTTAGCGCGCTCTGCAACACAACATTCACTATTTCACTTTATTTCGTTTTAATTTTCATCGAATCACCTTTTTACGCAATACAACGGTTTCGGTATTAACGGGGTTTCAACGACGACGACGCGACGGTTTGTCGCGTTTTTTCAGTGCGGTAGGTATTTATGTAGATAATGGTGGTTACTTTTGTTGTTGTTGTTAATGCCCGCAGATAGAGCACTCAACCAAATATCGATTTTAGACGAATTAACTAATTAGTAGGATTTTAATTTGGTCTAAACAAAAAAGTTGTATCACTTTTTGAACAAAAATAAAAATCTTTACAACATAAGCGATGTAAAAAACTAAAAAACCGTGACCATTTAACACGCTGCCAATTCAATTCAACTGGCAACATCCACACACACTACACTCTACAAGTTTTAATGCAACTTTGTAAAATTCAAACAAAAAAAAATACTTTTTTTTGTGTTGAGTTTCTGTTTCAATTTCGGATTAAGACCGAAAAATAAAATTGCAATTCACCGCTTTTGGAGCTCAAGTTTTTTTTTTTTGTTTTATTGTATTTGCATTTGTGTTTTATTTCGTAGAAAAAAAAGCAAAGTATTAAATTACATTAAGAAATAAACAACATTTCCCGTTGTAGATAATTTGATTCATGTAAAATTTGTTTACAAATAAATGAATTCCCATTGAAAGAAAAAAGTCGTTTTAATATCCGGCGACGTTCAGTATTTTTCTGTTTTATTTTTATTTATTTATTTTAAAAATGTTATCTTTTTTTTTTGTGTCTTGTTAAAATTATAAAAAAAAATTTGAAGACAAAAATTTTAGTACGCGTCCGTATTTATCGCGGTATCGATGTCGACTGAGGTACTTATGAAACTCAAAAGAAATTTTTAACCGAATTAAATGTACTATAGCTATCTTAGGGGTTTTTCGCTACACAAGAAAATCCAACAACAAATTAAAAAGAGTTTTTCCATGTACGTACGAAGAGTTTTACAAAGGAAAAAAAAAAAAAACAAACGCAACAGAATAAAAGTAAGCGTCTGTTTGTGGTTGTGTGGTGTTTTTTTTTTTTTGTAATAACTATAAACCTGTTGGTTGGACGGACGGACGAACAAACGTTAGTTAAGTACTCCGCTCGCGCGAAACCACAAACAAATCGCAACTGCAAATGCACGCTCTATGACCAGAGAGATACACTATCCGGCCGAGAGTTGAAGAAGAAGTATAGAAACACACAAAATAAATAATAATAACAACAACAACAATAAGCTGAGACCCAATGCTCCATCACCAACTGACAATACCAAACCCCAAGTCCCAATCCCAAACCCAACCAAACTGAGCTCAAATTTTAGTTGTGTGTGTTAGCCAAAGTATGTGCTGAGAAACTATTATTATTTTTTTTTTTTGTTTAAACTAATTCTCTTTCTCTTTTTTAGATGCATTCTCTCCAACTTGTCTAGAAGCAAAGCTCTATGGATTTTGACATTTGAGGTGCATTTTGTGGGTGTGAAATAGAATTGGTATGATAGGAGCATTTAAAAGCTTACAACAAGTATGATATCGGTTGATCGGCGATGCGTGTTGATCGTGATGAAAGAGAGAAAGCTTTTAAGAGTATAAAAACAAAATCATCATCATATACTCTTTTATTTCGAAATGATCTATCTTGTTTGTGAATGAGTTGCCAGGCATGGATTAAAAAAGCTTTTTTTTTTAATATGAATTTCGAAGAATTGAAGAAAGTTGTGTGGTTGTAGTAAAAAAAAAAATCATTGAATTTTAAAGTGTCATATAATTAATGAAGATTTACTTTAAAAATTAAAGATCATCATTTTTGTCATAGGTCAATAAAAAAAAACAAGTTGGTATCTGAAAGTTCAAGATACTTACTTGTTTTTTTTTATTTTTCAATTTTAATTGAAAGTGATGACTGAATGTCGAACTAAAGTTCATCTTTGTTTGCAAACAATGCATGTTATACGTCAGGTATAGTGAAAACAATTAAAACAAGGCTTCAAGCACGTCATAGTTCGCATAAAAAACAGAATTTATGCGAAACTAATGTTATTTCCGTTGAAATAATTCGTTATCTTCAATTTTTGTTCACGGTGAGTTGTTTGTATGGTTAATTGAAAAATGTTAGAAATTCATTGAATAAAGAGAAATAAGGCCAAAGTGTAACGATTTGTTGATGTAATGCGCGCTAGGTGCAAAATGCAGTTTATTGTTAGGAGAATTTTTGCTTTGATTTTGCATTAGAAGTTTGTAGTTTTTGTACAAAAAAAGAAGGGGTTTAAATTTTTCAAAAAAGCAAGATCACAGTTTTTGAAAAGTGATGGCCTGTGAAAACAGTAATATCTAAGCCAAGAGGGAACTTTATTAGTCAATCATAAACCATCAATAATTTAAATGCATGTGAGGAACATCAAAAAATAAAAATAAAAAAAGTACGTATACGCCCAAGTGCACACTTTACCATGTTTTATGGTTCTTTTTGCAAAAATAAAAAATATTTATTCACGAAATTATTGTACGGTTGGTTAGTAAGATACTTTCCTCTCATTTAACAAAAAAAAAAAAGATAAAAATTCTTTTCTTTCATAATTCTCCTTGTCCAAAATTCTGCTTGACCGAAATTCTTTATTTAAAAATTCTTCATATAAAAACTCTGCCTGTTCAAAATTTTGAGGCAATAAAAATTTCTCGAAACTCATACAAAATTTTAGAGCTTACTACGAGACGACACCGACAGGTAACTTTTAAAGTCTCGTTTCAAACTAAGTTATTTGATGAAAATGCAGCTCAATTTTCTTTCAAGCGTTTGACTCCTTCTACTTCTTGCGATTAAACAGCACAGATTCTTAATAAATAATTTTGAAAAATAGTTAAGAACTAGAAATTTCATCTCAATACGACAATTTTCCATAATTTTATACCCCTTCAAATATTACTTTTAAAAAACTTGGCTAGTATTATAGTTGTCATGGGAAACCATGATCTTACATCGTCTTACGAAATTCAAGCATTTCGCTGTATTTATTAAAAGCAATATTTTATAATTGATCATTCCATAGAAATGAACTAGTAATGCACAGCTCATATCAAGAATCGCATGCATCTTGATTTTTTCAAGTTAAATATCATTTACATTAATTAGTTAGGGGAACACTTTCCATTTTTACGACTAAAAGCTGTTTTTTGAGTACGTTCGGTCGCATTGAAATCCACATTATTATTGTTATTTTATTAAATGAAATATATTGAAACAGCAAAAAGGTGAATCTGGAAATCGGGTTCAGTTGGGTTATATCCAAAAGTACCTTGTTAAAAAGCACTTGATACATAATTATCCTAAAAAATGTACCTTCTTTATAAAGCAGGATTTGTAACATGAATTAAAAACTCAAAACAAGTTCAACCAATCATCAAAATATTCTTTTTTTTTTTAAGGAATAAAAATAGCAAATAAACCACAACGGATATGTGTCATTCTTCACTTCTTCTCAATTACGTGTTCTGAATCCTTAAAATAAAAATACAAAGCATTTGTCTTCTTAAAGTTTTTTCGAAAACAACAATCCAAAAAAAAAATGACTTTGACTCAATTTTTCAAAATATGACAGATTGTTTACAAGAAATACTGTTATATAAAAATGTAGTCCTTCGCAAACAATTCTTTTAACATCGACATTCGTTCAATGAACTTTCTGTCTCTTCAAAATAATTTATCATATTTTTTTTCTCTTTTAATATCTTTTTTTCTTCACTTTTTTTCAGTTTCTTCTTTTTCTACTTTGAACAAAAAAAAAATAAACATGCATTATCCTTTTTTAGACATGAAGAAAAGAAAAATGATTAATGATGTTCAATCAAAGTGGATAATGGTGTAATGACAATATAACCGCATTACAACTCGTGTACTGTCATCAAGATACAATCTAAATAATTGCTCACTAGAAGTGCGACTTCACATTTGAGTGAGATTTGTATATTTTTTTTGTTTGTGCTCTTTCTGTGCTCTAATAGCTTCTGGAATTATTGTCTAACATCAATTATGAAATAAAAAAAAAAATTATAAATGACGAATAATCTGTATCAATTTAATATCATCTTGCGGTCCGCTAGATCTGGTATGTAGATTTTGAAAAATATTCTTCTTACTTTTGGATTCTAAGAATAATAACAGCTTTTTGTCTAAGGACAAATAAGCTCTAGCTGGGATTTTTTTTTTGTTTGTTTTGAATGAAATTTGTTTTAAACTGATTTAATTAACGCTCTTGTTAACATTGAAAACAAGTGTCTATAAGATTTTATTTTTCTTGCTGTTGGCCATTGACTCGATGAATTGAAAACAACATTGAAGACGTCAAAAAATTAATTATGAAATCTTTGGGGGATTCCATTTTTTTATTAACATATTTACGTAGAATATTTTTTATTTGCAAAAAACAACAACAAATAAAGAGAGCGGAGACAGAATCACGGAGAAGTTGCGTGTGGGAGTGACTCAGTTTAAGAGTTGGATTTTCTATTTGTTTTTAAATTTAGCAAAATAATGACTTTCTCTTATCATATGATATCACTTGGTGAATAAAGATTTTATGGAATCATCAAATTAATTTAAAATTTTGAAGTTAACTTTGTATCGAAATTGTTTACAGATCTTTTATTAACCAAATATTTATATAGGGAATGAGAGGAGTATTGGGAGCACCAGTCAGGTAGATATTTTTAATTTTGTTTAGTAAGAATAACACACAACATTTATTACATATCATACATACATATCGCTAAATTCTAATATTTCAATATATCTGTGTTTTGTGACAACGTTAGCGGGTCGGAATTCTAGATTTCAAAATTCACAGATTGTCAAAGATTTACAAAGTAATTTTTTCTAAGTCAACTGGAAAGGCTTTGTTTGGCAATTTCGACACTCACATTTCACAAAACGTCTACCTGTAGTTTTTTGTTTATATGCGATATAAAAATTGTACAGAGCTCTTTCATAATCCTGTCAGCAGGCAGTAAACAAAATATATTATTATTGAGTTGCACTGTTAATTTATTTAAATTATTTATTTTCCGTTACAAAAATTGTTTAAGCGTTCTTTTCAAAATATAGTTTTTTTTTTGTATTAATTTTTTTTTTTAAAGTAATTTTATAAACAAAAATTAGTTTGCAAGTCTTAAGTATTTAATAATATGTATACACTTAAAACCAAAATTTCTGAAACAAAATGTTTACCTATTTTCAAAATATTAAGTTATCAAAAAAAACTATGTTTACTTTTTTTCAAAAATACAAAAAGTTACAGGACCTATTTTATGCAAACTTTGATTGAAATCTATGAGAAAATTGAAAATTGAAAACCAAAAATCCGATTCAATGGCAGGTACCGTTAATAACGGTTTTATTGAAAAATATTTTTTGACTTAAATTTTAATAACTTAAGAAACTCCACTGAAAAAAAAAATCAAAATCGTAAGAGCCGTTTACGAGATAGGTAAATAAACTTTGTCTTTGGATATAGAACAAAATTAAACTCTCATCTAGGCAATCAAGTTAAATTAAGGTCTAGGTCAAGTTGGAAGAAAATCTCTCTATAAGCTTAGGCTGTATGTACAGACAGATAGACAGACTAACAGAAATAATTGTGGGACCCAGTTTTTTGGGCTCTCTATCATCGTAATTTCAATTCTGATTAATATCTCGAGTTTGAGTTTTTTTAACAATCCAAACCGTGCGACTATGTGTAATCTGGTCGCAAGTAAAAATACAAAAAAAGTTAAAAATTTCAAAACAAAATTCGTGAAAATATAATTTCTTTCAAAAAAATGTCGAAAAAAAATTGTCAAGAAATTTGTCTTAAAATTTCAAATAAATTTAGAAAAGGGCCTCTTTTGTCTCCCTTTTGTCTGTGCTGTTTAGTTATACCATTTTTGCATTTTTCCCGTAAATGCACTTTTTAGTTTAAACGTAAAAAAAAATATTCCACATACGCCACAGTGAACTAATTTTACTATCTCGAACTCCCCCAATTTTTTTTCGTACTATTTGTTGAAAACAAATCTATATTAAGCCCAACTTAGTTGAATTTCAAATCAAATTATCTACATAATGCAAAAATAAAAAAACACTAAATTAACATAAAAATCGCACGCGCATTTAACGAGTTCCTATTTGAATTTATTGTTACGACTCATATGCAATCGGAATAAAAACATAGACAAAAACAACACCCAATAATAAATTAAACTACACAAATCTTTTATTGAAACAGATAAATTCTTCCGGTACGGAAGAAAACAAATTGTCAATATGTACACAGTAATGTCATTCAATGCCGTTTTAGGAGTTTTTTTTTTTTTTGTTTTTTAAATAAACTACTTAAGAATTTTTATTCCAAAATATATTAGGTATCTTTTTTTTTTCTTCTGACTTTTATAAAGTTATGCAGTGCATATTACTGACATAAAGTTATTTGTTTTGTTTACAGATAAGAATATTAAATGTTAGTTCACGTGGGAATTTTGTTAAACTTCGTTTATATTTTGGTATTAAAAGATACCCCACTGGCTAGAGCGCTTATACTCGTACCTACAGTTTTTTAAATATTTTTTTTTTTGTTGTTTGTTTTGTTAGCTATACGTCAGTCATATTTGATAGACTTAAAATGACTTAGCTAACATGTCACGTAAATACATTTTTATCACAGTAAATACTAAAAAAAAATTAACTTTAGAATTCAGAATATTGATAGTCTACTTAAGGTGGTGATAATAAAATAAAAGGTTGCAATTAAATTGATTCGTTTATTTTTTAAGTATTTAAACAGTTGAATAATTTTTTTTATCAGATATTGAATATAAATTTTAAACAAAGTTTAACAAATACCTTTTTATTTTTCACCGACAGTTCCAATATTTCTTTCTGAGAAAAATTTTATTTCATTGGTTTTTTTAACTAAAAGTTAAACTTATTTTTTCAATTTTTGTTAGATTTGCTTTTGTTAACGTTAATTTAAAATCAGAGTTATTTGGAATTGAGTTTATTTTTGCTGGATAATAATCGAGACTTCTTTATGGTGCTGAGGCCATTTTTCGCAAAATTTTAAAATTATTTATTTTTCTTAGAATATTATATCTCTTCCGAAGAAATCTTACTCAGTACATGGGACGTACTGAAAATTAAATATTTATGGTGTCATACTTACATCTAAATTTAGTAAATTTTTTATTGGACTTACCTAGAAAGAAAAGAGAAAATTAAATTGTATTATTTGAAATTTGGATAAATATTGATTTTTATTATAAAAGGGTGATTTACATTAAAAGGTAAACAATTATATGGGGAGTAAGTATACGAGTAGGTACATATTTGGTTACATTTTTTTTTTTTCTATAAAATAAAAGATAAGGAAATTAGCCTTGCAAATCATTTATTGATGAAACATCTTTGGTAGGGTATACTAAAACATTTTAACCCACTTGACAATATAACAAGTTTTGGCCAATTCCACGACCTTTTACCTTCTCTGTACAAAAAATACTAGTTGGGTACATTTTGTTACCAAATCAAAATTTGAAAAAAAAAATATAAAACAAAAATTCATGAACTTTTTCTTGTGCTGATATATATTTTAGAATAAACAAAAAATATCACAAAAACAGAAATGTCATGAGAGAAAACTATAAAAAAGCATTAATTCATTATTTGAGTTGCTAAAACAATATAAAAAAATTCTAAATCCTTTACATCGGTTTTTAAAAATTATTTTAATTTTTTTTTATTAATAATTTTTTATAATAATTGGTACACAAAAATTTTTAATATTTATCAGGTATCATCCATAGACTGGAAAGCTTTTCTAACAGAACATAAGGTACGCCACAGGGTGGGATCCTCTCACCACTTCTATGGAACTTGGTTGTCAATAATTTTTTGACAACTCTAGAATACAAGAGGGATTCAATATGAACCCGTACAATGATAATAGTGCAGTAACCGTATCAGGGAACTTCTTCAAACCACTCTTAACAAGCTAACAAAATGGGCAATCCGTGTCCCGAACTTGTCCTATTTACAAGGAAATATATACTTCCTCGGATCAGTTCCGTCAAAATCTAAATTTTCTTCATTTCAGAGAAGAGAACTAGGAAATGCAAATAAATATTATATCGACCTTTCGAAAAAAAAAAATGATTATCCATTTTTCTCAAAAACTATTTACTTATTATTTATCACATCGAACAAAGGTTAACATTTAAGTTTCGGAGAATTCGCGAAAGAAACTGGGAAAAACCCACAAAGTCAATGGTTTAATTTATCTTCGATGAATTTTGTTAGTCCCAACAGGTGATGCTTATTTAAACATTATGTGTTAAATTGATTTAATGAACTGGTTTTATAAATAATAAATAATTGATTTATGATGTTCAAATATTTAACGTTAATAAATACAATTTTTTAAATTTATGTTGTAGGTACACAATTTTTTTTGCCATCCACGTCAACCTAGTCTTACCTAAAATCTAAAATTACTAACAAACTATTTTGACTCATTATTAACATTTAACTTTTTTTTTAGTTATCTTAAAGTTCAAAAATATTATCACAGATAGGTCATATTATACTCATGACCTAACATTTAAACTAAATGTCATTTCAAAATTAAATTGTTATAATTAAGACTTAAAAGATCAATTAAATTTACTAAAAGACTTACTAACTTTACTTCACAAAAAAAAAAAAAAATCTTCCAACCTTTCAGCGATTTATTTCCGCACGCAATATATAATTTAACCAGACTAGTAGGCATTATTATTATAGCAATGTTTAACATTTGTTTAATTTTTTGTTTACAACCAACAAAACAGTGTCATTATAACATCATGTCAAATTCCATTCAACTCGTAACGTCACATAATCGCTAATACAATAAAATAACAAACATTTACTTTAAATCATTGTTAACAAAAAAAAAACAATGATACACAAATACAAAACAATATAAAATCAATATATGTATAAATAAATAAAGTTTCTATGCACAAGAAAAAATTTAATTTAATTAATTCAAAGATGACACATTTTATTGAATATATTCAGAGGCAGTGTGACAGCAGCCAGCATCATAGTCGTCACAACATTCAGGTATACATTTCGAATCGATTGATTTGAACAGTTTTTTTTTTATTTTTGAAAACGGGTCGTTATACTATTTTATAAATAAAATAAATAAAGGAATTCCAAATTATTTATGATTATATGTATGATTCTCTAAATCCAGAACTCTGTTTTTCAAAATTGTATAATTTATTTAAAATAATGTTTTAAAAAATTGTGTAAATACAAAATTTATTTTCTGCATCTTCTTATACATTGTTTTTGATTTCCAAAAAACAGGAAATTGGATTTACAGAATTTGTAAAAATAAAAATGCATTTTGGATTTTAAAAAATTTGAAAACCCGAATTTTGGAAGACAGAACTTTTTACAAAATAAATATTGACCATTTACACAATTATGACCCCAAATTTAAAAAAATTTTTTTTAGGTAAAACGTAATTTTTGATACTTGTTTGGAGAAAACTAAGAGCAGTGACGTTTCACAAGAGTCGTTAAAGATATGAATAGAAAAATTCATTAAATTTTAAATTGTTCTCTGACTAACTGTCTTATTAATAAAAAAAAAAAGTGTGTGCAGTTCTTGCAAAATTATTTTATGATTATCTTATCAGAGTATTCAAAAATTCATGTTGTCAATTCTAGCACTAAAATTTTTGTAATTTTAGTATAAATCAGTCTTTTTTTAAAATGTGGTATTTTGAAAAAACAGAATTGACAATATGGGAGTTTGAAAAATCTGATAAGATAAACGTAAGAAAATCCACCGATTTTTGTCAATTAACTCATAAAAATTTTAAAAAATTCAAAATCCCTTACTGACTGTCAATATTCGACCCACTTGCAAATAATTTCTGAAAAGTCTCAATACTAAATACTGAAGCAAAATAAACTTATTTGGTTAAAAATGGAGGAGCTTCAGTAAAACTATTGACAAAATTTTAATTTGGCATTTTCCTAATATTTCGACGTCATTTGCTTCTTAAGTTTTTTTTGGCAATAACTCCAGTTTCCAAGCGTTTTTACTTAAAAAAAAATATTTTTAACAAAAGAAAAATTAAAGCTCAAAATAAAAAAAAATATGTATCAACAACAACAATGTATTCAGAATTTTTTGGGGCGACATTTTCATGTTGGCCACTTTTATATATCTGAAAAAAAACAACGTATTTTCCCGCTTTCGTTTCTATTATTATTTTGCTGCACTCCAAATTACAAACTACTTTATAAAAAAATAAGTTATACAAATGCTAGACTCCACCAAAATTCAGCTTCGTCAGAATTTAATACTCGAGTCCAATTTGCGTACTCGATACACATTTCGAAAAAAAAAACAAAATTAAAAATATCCCAACCTGAAGTGAGTGACCCAGAGTGTACGTTGTTATTACACTGACAAATGAATCACGTGCTTTGGCATGCGACAACGATGAATCAAATTAAAAATCTCACTCTCCTCATCACATTGATTAGCATTGGGGCAGCCTCTTTATTATTATATACGTAGACGTAAAGATATTTAAATTTTTTATCCGAGAAAATTCCATCAAATCGAATAGAATTAAGGTGTAACAAATATGGAGGTATGTAGTCGGAAACATTCCGTTGCATTTTTGTTCCCCTTATAACATAGAGAATTGCATCATTATAAGAGAAATTTTATTCTTAAATGATACGGTAACAAACATAATTACCTATTTATAAGCTACATCGAACTTAATTATATACAAATTCGGATAAGATGACTTTCTAATAAACAACAACGACCTCCAGGAAACAATAACATCCTCCAGTCCATACCACCTGTCCCAATCCAATCATCAGACGACACCAATAACCAACAAATCTCGAGATTTAAAAATAATATAATTCAACTTTCATTATACCATAAACAAGAAGCAGCACGACGACGGCGACGGCCAATCCGAACCGGAAAAAAGATGCAGACAATCAATTTAGTTCGATGATGTTGAATGTCCGAGATGTTTTTGTTTATTGATTGTGTGTGAGAATCTGGGTCACCCGGAGTGATGGTTATTCTGTGTTCGACTTGGGGTTTTGGTTGGAATGCAGGTAAAATCTAGAGATGATGCACCAAATCGACGCCACAGACCCAGACGTCCATCGACTTCCGAGAAAATTACGTCAGATAAATTGAGCTTTTGGTAATTGAGGTGTTTTTTGTTATTGAAGTTTATTTTTAACGGAAGAAGAATAAAACCACAAAGAAGAGAGATATGGATATGGACGAATGTTGTTGAAGGTGAGAAATTATTGAAGAGAAAGAAAATATTTCTACCTGATTGCAAGAACTAGGTTATTTGTTTTTTTTTTGTCTTGTTTTGGTTTAACTTTTAAATATAACAAAATTATCTGAAAAAATATTGAATGATTTATTGTTCTTGTAAAAGAATTTAAATTGGATCAAAAAAAATGCAATTGAATACATAACTTATGAATTAAGCTGCCATTTGTACCTTGTCTCATATGCCAGTCGGAAGTGAATTTCCTATGCCAAATTTTTCATTTATTGTACAATTTAATGACGGTTTTAAGAACTAAAAAGATCAATTTCACCACGATAATTTAAAAGGTACAAGAAAATACTTTTTTTATTTCAAAGCCTTTTCAGATTTTGAAAAATTTTGCAAGACTGGTCTTGCAAAAGTTGTCAAATTGAATCGCTTTTATGTAGTAAATGATTAAAACTGTACAAATCAAAATATATTTTATTAAACTCTTCCATCATATCATCACAAAAATTAACACAAAAACAATAAACTTTTCTACACCATTTTTTTTATTAGTTGAAATTATAAAAAAACTATTTTTGCAATAAATAAAAAGCAATTAAAAAAAAACAATTTTCAAAAAATATTTGATGAAATTAAATGAAATGTAAAAATTATTTTATTTTGTACAAAAACTGTTTTTTTTTTTTTTTTTTTTTTTTTGAAAATATTGTTCCTACATAACAGATTTAGTATTATTACGTGCAAAATTTTGGATTCGAATTAAATTTACAGAATAAAATTTCTAATTTTGTTAAGGCATTTATCTCCTTCGTTATACAGAAGGAGAATATTATAAAGATGCTTTATAATACTTGGAAACCTTACAGACATTTTTATCAAGCTTCAGTTTTGACAGATAGCTTCGGAAATGCTTCTTTAACAAAGTTTTATGGAAATTTTACCAAAGTTGAAAAATAAACTACATATATGACTATGAAATCACCTCCGCAGAAGCAAAAAAAATGATTAATGTCATTTTAATTCGAAAAAATAGATTTAAATTTCTCCTTTTTACTTTGTTTTCGAGATACTGGCTCTTAATTTGCCAAACTTTTACTGATTCCTATTTTTTTTTTATTTTATTTACTTTTGTATTGTGTTTTTATAACTTTTTGCCCACAAAAGTACTCTTTGAACAAACATATAAAGCTTCTAAGTGTACAACTAAAAACAAGTTAAAAGTCCTCTGACCGCTTTTCATAAGTACAAATTCAATAGGTACTTCTACAAATTATAGATGTTTATCAGAAAAAACTAGCTCAGTTAGACCTTTTTTTAATTATGAATTTCTCAAATATTAAAAAAAAAGTTATGGAGCTTATAACATCCATACAAAAAAAGAAAGCTTTTTAGAAGCTTTACGGAATCTTGAAAAACCTGTCCCAAGTAATATTATTAATTTTGAAGCCTTTTCAGGACTTTTACTTTTCAATATTTTGTATCCAAAAAAGAAAACAATTTTTTTTTTTAAACTTTGAGTTTGAAAAATTAATATACATATACATAATTAAAAAAATCAAAATGAATTTCAGGTTTTAGTTTTTTTTAAATTTTTTTGGCTTAAGTCTTTTAAAGAGTTGAAATGATATATTGGCCTTAAGAAAAATAAATCCATCAATTTTTTTTGTTCTTCAAAAGAACAAACTAAAAGAACACCATCGATTTAAATTTTTCTTGCAATCAAATTTATTTTTGTTTTTAAAATGTTTAAATTGAAATTCCATTAAGATTACAAACGAAAAAAAGCACTTGAGTCTTTAAAAGTGTCAGGTTCATAAAAAAAAAACACTGTGTCATATTGCGGTTTTCAGTGCTTGTATATGCCTATACTTATCTACCAATATGATGAAATAGTGAGACAAAAAATTACCAGTTTTAATTCTAAAGAGTCCGTTGTCGTTGTTGTTGTCACTGATGTGTGTTTCCATATTATCATTGAGTCATAATCGATTTAGATGTTTGTGGTCACATATACTGAAATGCATTCTTAGAATTTCGACCAGTTATTGGAAGGTTCCATCCATAAAAAAAAATAACCTGACCGGCAAAATTATTTGATAATAATTTAAGTGACGTGATCCACTTAAGCTATACAGAATATTCCATCAAATACCAGAAATCATAGTGTCGAGACAGTTTAAGATAATAGATTCTTTTTCTTATACACAAATAATTTTATTTTATAACAATCAACTAGCAATTTTATGGATGCGTTATCTTTGCGAGGGAAGTGGTTTTTCTTAATACATGATTACCTTAAAGGTAGCCTGATGATATGGGATTGCACAACTTCAACAAAGAAAGATTATCAAAGTAAAATAATGTTTGACATTATATCGTTGAAAAAAAAAAATTACAAAATCTAAAATCATTTGCAATCACAGAATCGTGTTTTTTTTTTAGAAAATACAACTCAAAAAAATATTCGAATAGCTTCGGATCGTGTTACGCACTTGCATTTATCTTGCAGTTCATTGACATTTTGTACAGAAGCAAGTATTGAATTATTTTTTATATTAGCACATTCCTAAGTTCTTTTGTTTCTAGGTGCATACTAATGCGTAAATGTTGGCAAAGTGGCAATTAAGCTTCGATTAATTTGTGATGGAAAACGCAATCGCTAATTTTTAATAAGAATAACAAACTTTAATCGTTATTTTGTGATAGTATTTACATTTTTATGTATTATGTTAGTTGAATTTAACAACGCAAATAAATTTAAAATTAAAATTTTTTTTTTTTTAAATTATTATATGAAATAAATATATTTATTGGTGAAAATTTATTCTTTGAAAACTTGAAACATTTTTGATACAAAGTTAAGTTTTTTTTAAGGGAACTTTCAAAATTGGTAGTAAGATCCTGAACAAATACATTTTTTTGATTTGTATGTATCTCTGTCACAGTAGTAACCCGTGGCATAATCCTGCTCTTTTATCGAAATGCGTGCTTTTGGTATCGATGAAACTCTTCTTCGTTGGATTAGTAATTTTCTTTCGAATTGTTCTACACAAGTATTAGACGGATTCAAGTCTGAAACTCACAACATAAATGCTGGTGTGCCACAGGGTTCTATTTTGTCTCCGACCTTCTTTCTCTAATCCATTAAATTGTTTTGCTGACGATAGCACCCCTAGCTTTTCATATTCGTTTCCAGATTCACATCCCTGCTCTTCGGACGTGGAACTAAAACGGCTAAATATGATAAGTGCATTAAATTCTGACTTAGGCAGCATTCGTTGAATTTAATGCTTCGGAAACTCAATGCTGCCTTGACTTACTCCATTATCTATGAGTGTCACGATTTTAGGATGTGTATCACAAACCATCTTTTGTGGATATTTATGTATTTAATTTATTTATTTATAATTTTTTTAACTTCAATAGTTTATTTACTTATAGGTATCATATAATAATTAGCTATACATAATTATTTATATTTATTTTTATTCTAGTAAAATCATTCAGTAAACATTTCTTGTGTAATACAAAATGGGCCCCAACATTTTCTATTCTCGAAGTGTGTGTGTATGTGTGTGTGTGTGTGTGTGTGTATGTATGTATGTGTGTATGTGTGTGTGTATGTGTGTATGTGTGTGTGTGTGTGTGTATGTGTGTGTGTGTATGTGTGTGTGTGTATGTGTGTGTGTATGTGTGTATGTGTATGTGTGTATGTGTATGTGTGTGTGGGTGTGTGTGTGTGTGTGTGTGTGTGTGTGTGTGTGTGTGTGTGTGTGTGTGTGTGTGTGTGTGTGTGTGTGTGTGTGTGTGTGTGTGTGTGTGTGTGTGTGTGTGTGTGTGTGTGTGTGTGTGTGTGTGTGTGTGTGTGTGTGTGTGTGTGTGTGTGTGTGTGTGTGTGTGTGTGTGTGTGTGTGTGTGTGTGTGTGTGTGTGTGTGTGTGTGTGTGTGTGTGTGTGTGTGTGTGTGTGTGTGTGTGTGTGTGTGTGTGTGTGTGTGTGTGTGTGTGTGTGTGTGTGTGTGTGTGTGTGTGTGTGTGTGTGTGTGTGTGTGTGTGTGTGTGTGTGTGTGTGTGTGTGTGTGTGTGTGTGTGTGTGTGTGTGTGTGTGTGTGTGTGTGTGTGTGTGTGTGTGTGTGTGTGTGTGTGTGTGTGTGTGTGTGTGTGTGTGTGTGTGTGTGTGTGTGTGTGTGTGTGTGTGTGTGTGTGTGTGTGTGTGTGTGTGTGTGTGTGTGTGTGTGTGTGTGTGTGTGTGTGTGTGTGTGTGTGTGTGTGTGTGTGTGTGTGTGTGTGTGTGTGTGTGTGTGTGTGTGTGTGTGTGTGTGTGTGTGTGTGTGTGTGTGTGTGTGTGTGTGTGTGTTCAAAATGATCGGAGACAGGAACATCATCAATACTTTTACGTCACTCGAACACCGGTGTAACGTTTCCTGTCTCTCACTCTTTTAAGGCCACTTTTACTGTAAGTGCTCTAATGAAATAACCAGTTGCATTACTCCCCTTAAACAGTTCAACCGTAATACTCGCGTTTCCAGGACTGCTCATCAGTTTGCTCTTGAACTCAACTTCGGTCGTACTGACACGGATTAATTTTTTAGCCGTACTACGCGAATTCGGAATACCCTTCCACGCTTTTTCTTTCCCTCTCATTGCGATGTGACGAAATTCATGAACCATTCCTACTTTCCTAAAGCTCGCACTGTGTCTCTGACACATAAAGGGTACATAAAATCCCCTTTAGTGCGCGCTAAATATGTATATAAAAGAAAAATAATGGCTAGTGCGTAGGAATGTCATACCAGAGGTCTGGGTTTGATTCCCAGCCTCGTCGATCTAAAAGCAGAAATGTTTTTTTCACGGGCTGCTGTCTCTTGCGAGAAATTGCGGATGCGCCATTCCATGTAAGTCACTTAGGCCCTGGTTCTTCATAAACTGTAGTCGTCCCATATTTATTTTTTTAAGTATCAAAACAAAAAAAAAAAGAATTTATTTATTTGAAAATTTTCCATCAGCAGTGACTCACCTTATTTGAAATAAGTACCAATAATTTGCTTCATCTAAATACTTCAATACAGAAGTTCCTACTTCGAATATATTTGTTCTAAATATAGCATCTAGACTGAACTTAGTTTAAAATTTAAAAGTTAATATTTTTAAGTAAATAGTAAAAATATTTTCAATTAAACTACAAATAAATGTTTGTTTGAACAAATTTTGCAAAATTTCTTTAGAAAAAAAAAAGAAAAAAAAAATCAAATCTGTATTTTACAGTAATTAGTAAAATAAAATGGCGGAGATTAATATGACTTTGAATAGAACTTTGTTTAATGAACAAATAAAAATTATTTTGAAACAGCTGTTTCTTGTCTTAAATAAATATAACAACATTAATTTTAGTCGAAATTCAAAGTCAATCTCATATTTCTTTTTTTGTTTTTAAATAAATGACATTGACCTACAAATTTGAAAAACATTGAAAATTTGTGTTTGCTCGTGATATTATAAATATTATTAGAAGATATAGTTTTTTTTTTGTTTACTGTCTGAGAATATGAATATGAATTGTTAGGTGTCCTTTGTAGTATTTTTTTAAGATGTTATACCACCAGTTCTGACTTATATCTTAGTTTAAAAGTTTTTTTTTTCAAAAGGGTAGGGAAGCGGAGCTACAGCTTTGTGTCAATATATTTTTACTGTCATTTCGAGTTTAACGAAGAAAACTAAGTAAACGCAAGACCTTAAATGCGCAAACACTGTTAAATAATAGGTTTAGTCTAGGGATCTTATCACGCTGAAATATTTTTCAGTGGTGCCACTTTTCTGAGAATATATATATTTTTTTAGCAGTTTTTCTCTGCAAATTCAAACACAATTTTCAGGACTTTTCTAGAAATATTGAAATTTTCTAGAAATATTGGATTTTTCCATTTCTTTAAAAATAAGTTATTCATTCCTTGGAGCTAAAAGCTTGACTTTTGAAGGACAAACAATATGTTTAATTAAAGGGCCAAATTAGGGATCAGCATTGACAAATGTTTCTGTGTTCCCACTTTTCCGAATTTTTTTTTGGAATTGGAAGGAATGGATTTTGAAATCAAAACTGTCCACTATTTAAAAAAAAAATGTTTAATATTTTTTAAAGCTCGGAACTTAACCTAGGAACATTTTCCAGCTGAAATATTTTGAAAAATACAAGTTGCATTAAAACGACTCAAAGCAAAATGTGAGTTTTTTAAGTTTGTCTTCTGGCAGTGTTACATTAAGATACACAAAATGCTATTTCTCTATCTTTTTACCTGAACAAATCGAAGAATACTTAAGTGTCATAAACCCCATAGCTATAAATAAACTAATCCTCACCGTTAATGGATTCTATAAATAAAAATTTTACAAAGGATTTTTTTTTTATTTGTTCTCAATTTAAAATAGCACAACCACAATTTTAATGGAAACTATCAAAGTGCATCAAAAAAAAAAGACAGATGAAACTCTATAAGATATTTACTTGTGTTCTAAAAAAGAAATCTCAATTTAAGTACCTGCACATTAAAATCCATTGTATTGAAAAACAGAATAATAAAACATATCTTTCTGAATGCAAATAAAACAAAAATAAAAAAAGGGAAACTTTCAAAGCAAAAAATCAGCATCAGTAAAGGTCTATATACTGACTACGTAAGGTAAACAAAAAGGAATATCTTTAGTTCTTCCTTAACTGTGTAATCCATATAAACCTTGGTACACAATGCATCTTCTTCAAAGTGCTGAAGTTTAAATCAAAAGCGATAACAGTTTTTAGTTTAATTGCAAATAAATTATTACTTGTCATCGTAAAATGGTGTCGCTACAACAAATAGTTAATATAATTTATTATTGTGGAGTCCAGATTTCTTTTTATTTTACAAAATGTTTACATTTGTGTGTATCGCTCAAAAAAATATTGAATACATGAAATTTTGCTTAGCAATTAAAAAACAAATCAACAACTGATCAGACCTATACCCTTAGGCAGGCGATGGAAAAAATATCTTGAATTTAGCATTCCAACATACCATCTGTTTATAGACTTTAAGGGAGCCTATGATAGCATAGCCGAATGGCTTTGTAAAGTTCTACCCTACTTTACAAAGCCATGAGAGAATTCGGCATCCCAAATAAATTGGCAGGACTGTAGCGTGTAGGCTGACCATGACCAACGTAACAAGCCAAGTAAAAATAGTGGGACTGCTATCAAGACCAATCAACATTTTTAATGGACTCCGAAAAGTGGATGGTTTGGTGTGGCTCCTCTTCAACCTGGCGTTGCAACGCTATCCGTGACTCTGGCAACGTCAACAAGTCTAGTGAGATATTGGCTTACGCAGACGTCATTGACATCATGGGAAGAACGGCACAAAATCTGGGGCTGCACATTAGTGAAGGTAAAACAAAGTACATGGTGGCGTCGAATGCAAGAGGAACACTTGGTCAAACAATCAAAGTAGCGGGAAAAGAATTTGAAGTTTTGCAATCCTTTAAATACCTTGGTCAATAGTAGCAGCCAATAACAATATAGAAAAAGAAAGACGCGGGCGACCTAAGAGGCCGCGTTTGAGAGAAAAGTCTTAAGGAGAATTGTTGGCCCCATATGTGAGGAAGGACGATTCCGGAGACGGTTGTACTACGAATTGTACGCTATCTACCTTGAAGCAGGCGTAGTGAAAAGAACTCCGGTGGGCATCAGGGCACCTAATACTTACTGCAAGATGAAAAAAAATTACCAAGGCATCTCCATTCATTTAAGAGCTATGATTTTTGGAACCTAAAAGTCAATATGGGCCAATGTGCGCCAATAGAAAAAAAATCATTAAAATTCTGAGTTTTTTTTTTTTTTTTGAGATCAATAATTATTTTATTTAAAAAAAATCTCAATTTAGTCTCTAGGGAATCACTTATAAAAAACCTTTAATATGACGTTTTAAGAAATTCGCTTTTGTGATTTGAGCTGTAGATAGAGGTTCCACAAGGCTCCATTTTGTCTCCAAACTGTTTTTTTTTTTTTTTTTTTTGTATTTTCATAAATTATTTTCTCGTCTACTGATTGTTTCTCTCAGGGTAATGCAGAAACTAATTTTTTTTAATATAATTACTTTCCAATCCACTATACTAGATAGGTTGTCGTGGAGCAAATGTGTTTACCTAGCATTGTTTAGATTAATACTTAAGCTTAATTAATATCAACAACCTATTCGATATGGAAGTTTTCCACTTCCACTGACAGTTATTGTTACACAATCTTGTAAATTGCTACTTTATTTGATATTATTAATTTCCAATTGATATAAACAAACTTAATTAATCGATTGATTCTACACTTAAAATACATTCATCAAGAGAAAGTAATTCATGGGGATGAGACAATAGCAACAACATTGCACCAACCACATCGAATTACTAAATTAAGTGGAAATTTTTGAGTGTTTTTCCATTGGCTTTTTAAATAGTATATTATTTTCTTTTCTTTTTTTTTTTGTTAAATGCGTTGTTTTGACCAACTTTTGATGATGGTACCATGCACCACAACGGTACCTACTTCGTTAATGAATTTCTTTGGCAATGAATAATAATAATCTGACTTATAACTTTGCAATTCTTTTGAACTGTTGAACCAGTAAGCCATAAATATAAACATTCAAGAGACATGAAGAAGAGTTGCAATTTTGGGAGAGAGAAAAAAACTGCATCGATGCCCTGTGCGGCAACACACAGGGCTGAATGACAGAACCAACGCAAAAGGTTCCTCGAACTTCTAGAAGCAAACTGCACGCATGTGAGTAAATTGGAAATTCATTTAAGCCGTTTGTTCATTTCCAGTTTTTGGTAATACCCAAGAGATTTACATTTTTTTTTTTGATTATTTCTTTTTGTATTTTGGAGACTTATTTCGGTTCTTGTATAGCAATGTTTACAATTCTCAAAAACATGATATGAAGATAGATTAAAATTAAGTTAGATTCAATTTAAAACTGTCCATTTTAAACCAGGAAATACATTCATTAGTTTGTTCAGTTCGATCAAACCACAATTGATGATTTGGTTATTCGCCGAAATCAATAATTAGATGCAAATTATTTCAAGACAATTATTTATGAAATTTTCTTCGAAATAACAAGATTCATGTTCATGTCTACATTTTCGTACCTCATCTTGTATAATTCAATTACGTGAATTCTGGAAATATAGCGGAACTACATCATATACTCAATGACAATTTCTCTACACAGACGATGATAAATATACCAAAAGCAAATAAGCCTTTGTTA
This sequence comes from Syrphus vitripennis, assembly GCA_958431115.1. Classification (NCBI taxonomy): domain Eukaryota; kingdom Metazoa; phylum Arthropoda; class Insecta; order Diptera; family Syrphidae; genus Syrphus; species Syrphus vitripennis. The sequence goes on from OY288109.1 coordinate 91,450,840, forward strand.
CACCCAACTTTCCTTGTACAAGCAAAGCAAATCAAAGTATGTATATCAATCAACCAGCATCATACAGTAGTTAATTATATACTAATTTAGTTGCAAATTGTATATTTGGTTAATCATGTTTACATTTCCTACCCCATAAGTGCGCACAAACTACAACGTTTAACCTAACAAACAAAAATGGAATTTTGTTGTTATGTTGTTTTTCTTATAAGTTAATTTAATTGGTGAGCAAAAATCATAAACACTAATTAGTTTAAGTATTGTTTTAATTGGACAAAAAATAAGGATTTTATCTAAAAGATAAAAGTGGATTTTTTTTTATATTGTGACTAAAAGCCTTTTTGTCTTTATTTTTTTTTTGTGTGTGTTGTAAATGAGGGATGTAATTATAAGGGCACTTGTGTTACTTATAGGGGTTCTTTTAAAATGCTATTATATTAGCACAGATCTATTGTGTGGGCGTTATTTTTTTTTATAAAAATAACCCAAATATGTAATTGGTGCTATTAAAAAACAGATGTTAGTTAATTTTGAAAAGTATTTACTAAGAACAAAGTAAGCAATTAAACAGCAAGGAAATTTAGGTTTTTTTTTAAACAAAATTCGAATACTTTCTTAAAATGGGCTTCCCAATTCCTTTTTATAATTTTCCTTGAAGCCGTATTTAATTGTCAAAGCAAAAGATGAAAAGTAAACAACAAAAGGATGATTACATAGATATTTATTTAAAACTAACTGACCCGACCCAGCTTTGCTCGAGCATTCAAATTTAAGTTTTCTAAAATAAATATTAACAAAACAATACATATGTATATTATGTATTTTGAATAAGTATACATTTTATAAATTGTAAAATATTTAATTGAACCTTATTCGAATGAACTTTAAATTCATGAAGTTTCTTTTTGGGTCGTAATTCTTGCAAATTTGATACTCGAACGTCAGAAAAGTTAAAAATGTTGAAGAATTACAAAAGTTGGAGCAAATCCAAGGCTTAATATAAGTCTTGTCCAGTTACGGAGTAAGAAAATCGAAAATATTTTTAGATTCAGATTTTTTTTTTTTTTGTCTAAAAAACATAATGGGGCATATTCATAGTCATCTGACAAGTTGTTTTTTTGTCGTTTCTAAGCTAAACTGGAGTTTATGTTATTCATAGACAATTTAGATCCGGGTCCAAAAGATCAACTGGAGCTCAATCCTTAAAAACGGTTGACTTTATGACTAAGTTGTTTTTTTCTTATTACTTTATTATTTTTATTGTACTATTTTGTACATAGAATGTCAGTTTATTAGACTTAACCATTCTTCCGTCAATTGCATTGAATTTTTTGTGAACAACAACAACAACTTTAAGGCACTACCACCAATTGTTTTTACGAATTAATTTTATATTAATTCGTTTATATTTTTATTTTTGGCCGGAGTTATAGCTATTTCATGCTTGCCAGACAATCATCAGACTCCTTTTGTTTTTTTCTATTTGTCAAAAAATTGATTGGATTTCAATGAATTGACAGGCAATAGTACTAAAATTGTAGTAGAATTCCGATTTTTACTAAAAAAGGGCTGCTAATTTCTTTATGAATAGCAGCGGTTTCTAACCTGGTCTAAAGTTTGACTATGAATATACCCCAATAAAATATGTATGCCCTTTAAACTGCTTTTGAAATTCCATATATTTTCAAAACTCAGTTATTGAATTTTTATTTTTTTTCTAGCACCATATTCTCAGCCTAAAAATACGATTCTCACTAGATTTTTGGAACTCATATCTTCTCTCGAAATCAGGACCGTACCTACTGAAACTTTGTTGGCTAGTCCTGTCTCGCTTATGGCCTCGTCTGTGAACCAACAAAAAACAATTCTTCCAAAAACTCTTAGAACTTTGTTGAGTTTAGAAAAAAAGCTCAAATTAAAAAAAAAAACTTAAACTTTTATTTTTTCCGGATTTTGGGTTTTTATCGCCGTTATGCCATGTTTCAATTTAAATGTTGATTTTTGTTACGTTTTCAAATAAAAAGTCTTGAAGTTCTGACCCAAATAAGGTGTTTTGGTAGATTTACGTTTAATTTCTCGACGGTTTATTTTTTTTTAGATCTTAGTTTCTGTGGCGTTTTTAAAATTTTAACAATTCCGATTCCAAATATTTAAGTTAGATAATTGGGGCCCACGGGGAATACAATTTAACATTTTCAAAATTTGGGAGTGTGCATAATGATAGAAATTTGTCTTGTTATTTGTTTGCAAATACCAATTAGACTCAGTGAAGAAAGTATGTATACACTAGACCAAATAGAAAATAAGTTTATTGTAAGATGGGATTATGAAAAACTCTGATTCTTTTTTCGAAAACATACTTGAAAATCTGAAGCATATTTTCACAATGTAGAAAAAAATTTTTCTTTATCCGGTCTTGCAATAAACTAATTTTCTATTTGGTCTAGTGTATACTTACTATCGTGACTGAGTGTATAGAATTATGCTTTAAGTATTGCCACTGGATTTTATGTTGTTTTTTCTTTTGAGTAATATTTTTGTATAGAGAATTTCTTTTGTCTTTAAATCTTAAATTTGTATACTCATTATCTAAGAGCAAGCTAATTTTTTCTATAGTACCAAGAATTGCGAAACCTTTTCCTAACGTGATCAACAAAATATTGTAATTAGTTTAACTTTTGCACACCTTTTACCTCTGCATTCAATTCCATAAATTTAAACATATTTACACCACACATAAACAAATATTAAACTGCTTCGTTTTCTTCTTCGTCCACAAATATTTTGACTACCATACGAAAAAAAAAAATAAAACAATGGTTCAGTCCTGCTGCTTGAATGCACACCCCCAAAAGTCCTAAAGTCATTTAACCCAATTATACATTATAATACCAAAGTCTCAAATTACTTCCCGCTAACATATTTTTGAAGATTTTTGAAAAGATGTATCCTTTCTTTATACGAATTCGAACCAACAACTAACCATCGAGAAAACAAAACCAAACGCCAAACAAACAACACAGCTGGGCATAAAATAGCCACAAACATAAAAACCAAGAAACACTAGGCACTGACTGTGTGGAACTGTGGACACCAAAAAGGCAAAGAAGACAACTTCAATGTTGTTTGGTTGCTGCAAGGATTTATTGAATATGTTCTTGGAGCCAATTACAAAGTTTGCGCGTTCCGTTGAATTTTTATCGCAAAACCACAGAGACCCATGATTTCAACCATCAGCACAGCGCACTTGCCTTCTCCTCCTCTTCCATGCATTGGGTTGATCAGTTCGATGGTGGTTGGAAAGACGAAGAAAACAACCAAAATAATGGATTCTATATGTGTTCTTGGACAGACTCTGACATTGGCGCTGCTGCCATGGTCTTCTCTCTATTGGGCACACACAGAACACTTGAGAGTTCAGTTCAGACTTCTTAGGACCACAGCAAAAGAAATGATGGTCGAATGATATAAATTCCGCTGACGGACAATGGCGGGATCCCTTTTGGACGTGTGTTGGTCTTTGCTTGACTGACTCAATGGCTATAGTGCACTATTGCTGTTGTTGCTGATGGGTATACTGACTGGTTCCATGGATATGGACTCACGGAACAAGATACCAAACCAAAGATTACAAGAGGAAAAAGTAGAAGAAGCCAAATCCGTGCACTTGTTCAATTTCAAATCAGGTGTTTGCCAGTGGAGATATTATGGTGACGGTGAGTGACGGTGTTGTTCTGGCTGGCTCTGACTTTGGCTTTGGCCCATTTGGTATTGCTGGGCTATTGCTGTGATGGCGATGCAGTTAAATCGATGGTGATGATGATTCTGATTTGACAGTGCGGAATAATTCTAATAGGTTCACTTACAGTTTTAAATTTAATTAGGAGGCATTTCAAGAACTCTCTCTTTATATTTGAATATTTTTATTTTCTAAATATATATACGTGAACAAAAAAAAACTGTTCACATTTGGTAGAGAGAATTGAATTTAAAAATTTTGATTTTTAAAACTGCTCACGCAATGAATTTTTCGAAATATGTATGTTTGAAAAATGCGGTTTTCGAACAAAAATATGCTTTTCCCAAATATTTTTATCTCCAAAATCTAAATCTAGTATCTGAAAAGCACTATTACATCAGGTTCCATTTTGATTCATTCCAAACCCTGCATTTTACTCGAAGCAAAGTTTTCGATTCGTAAAAAAAGTTGCACTCGAGATTTTTATCGAACGTTACATGAGGATGATAGAGAAAACGATAAAAGTGGGCCTGTACTTGAAGAAATTTTTTTCTCTTCTTTGAACTTTAAAAGGTTTTTAAACTTTTTTTTTAACCGTTTGTACAAATTTTGTTTTCGAAAACGGCTGTATCGATTTTGCTGAAATTTAATTTGAGCAATTTAGACATTTGACCGAAATTCTGTTTTTTTTTTTTTTCAAAAACATATTTTTTAAATTAAGAAATTTGAAAAGGTTATTTTTTTTTGGAAATATGGTTTTTAAGTGTATTTTATTTTACTTTAAACTTGGAGACTAGTTTTTTTTTTCTAAAAATATTTTTAAGAAAATTTATTTAATGTATAAATAATAATTTTCTCAAGATGGCATCTTTTTTATCAAACTTTTGGCTTTTCTTAGATATAAAAGAATATTTGTTTTTACTGAGAAAAACGACGGAACTCAGATAATTAATGTTTAGAAATACTAACCGATAAATAAAATTTAGATTTGCGTCTTAAAATAAAATACTATGAAAAAAGATTTCTGTGTTTTTTTAAATCTACTCTGAGTTACTAATAATAATAATTTATTAAGTTTTAATTATTTTAAATTTTACAATGCATGAAATGTGTTTCCGAATGAAAAAAAAATCACGTCGCTGTACCGTTTGCAACAATTAAATGAAAATACGACGTGTAAAAGTTCAATTTGCTTACGAAGTTAATTTTTTGTTTTCCTTGCAAACTTACTAATTGATTTTCTTGGAAAAAAACTGAGATAAGTTTGTTGATGATTGATGAACTAATTTATTATTTTGTTATTATATTTCTAATTTAACTTCAAATATTGAGTAAAAAAAAAACATAGTTTTTTTTTAGTTTTTGTACTTAATTATTTTCGACGATAATTTAGCAAGCAAACAAGGTCAATTTGTTTTGTTGTACGTTACGACTACTATTTTTTTGTTTAAGTCTAATCAAGTGGGAAAGGAAGTGATGACGACAATTACCTATTTGTTGGTAATTTTATGCAAATCTATTTTCCATCTTCGGAAATTAGTCAGAGAAATGGAAATTTCTAGGACAGGTAGAATTAATTAGTTTTGACTGCGGTTGAAATGTTATAGATGAAGTAGGTGTTAATGAGAATTATTAAAATGTTCATGTGTTTTTTTTTTGTAGCTGTAAGGAGCTTTAGAAATTTTAATAAACTACAATATTTTATGTTAAAACCACTCAGGTTGTATGTTATTTATTATACATAATTTTATTACCGCAGTCATAATTTCGTTAAAAAAATTTACTTATTCCTGATCACTTTTGTGGAATGTATGTGATGCAAGTATGTGTATTAGGGTGGTCCTAAAAATAATACTTAATCTTCAGACCTAAGTCTATGAAGTGTTTAAAACTTCAAACCGAATAACGTAGAGAAAAGGGGAAGGCACTGGCACAGACAAAAAATTAAAAAAAAAACAATAATATTGACATATTGAGCAAAGTTTTTAATAAAAAAAACATTCACTTAAATACAAAATACCAAAAACAACTATGCAGCCATTTTCAAAATACCTAAAAAAAAATTTCTAAATTTTACTGAGATTGTTAAGAAATCTTTCATAAATTGGATTTCGATTGTGATCCGTCCAACCGTTTCTGAGAAAATCGAAAGTCAAAAATGTGATTAAATATACAGTTTTTTTTTAAATTTTTTGAAGAAATTTCTTAATCGCACACAGAAAAAATATTTTCAAAACATTTTTGAGATAAATAAATTTGATAATGCCGGTTGTATTAAAATTAAGTTTGAAAGAAAAAATTGTGGAAAATTGTGCTTCTACAAAAAAAAAATACAATAAAAAAATTAAAACAAAAAACTTCTGCTAAAATAAAATTCAAATACATTAAGAAATACTTTTTCCAAAAACACATTTCTTAACTCAAGTTTTTCTGAGTTCGAAATAAATATATGTATCAACAAAATTTTACAAAAAATGTAGGAGCTATTGAATTTTTAAAATTTTCGAAAAAACAATTAATTTTAAGAGAAAGAAAAATTTAAAAAACCTTGGTAAACATTTTTTTTTAAATATTCTGTTTCCCTAATTTTTGGTATTTTTTTTTTAATTTGAGCTTTGATATTTTTGGCTGAAAATTCGTATTTTTAATTACTCATTTTTCTGAATTATTTTTTTTTTAAACTAAGCTCGTTTTAAACTAACGAATAACTTTAACTAACGATTATTACCACCTCTAGTTGCCAAAAAAAAATAGAAACTATTTGCAAAAATATTTGTAAGCTATCGCAACAATTTTTTCGGTTTTTATTGCAGTCATAAAAATACTAAACGTTTTTTCATTACTCGTTGTGAATTTGAAATTCTTCAAATGTTTAAAATGTATCTATGTACACTAACTAATTCCAGTAAGCAGTCATATTTCGAAATAAATTTTACAAAGCCTTAGAATAATATTGAGATGTTTGTTTTTTTTTTCTTCTTTGTCAACAAAGCTTTTGTACGATAAGGTCTTCGAGGGCAACTTTTTTTTATGACTATTTACTACGCAGTAGTTAATTGTTGCTTAAGTTATTAAAATTAGATATAATTTTATTGTTATGTTAAAAAAAAAATCGAACTTTAATAATAATAATAAACTAATGGGTTAATGATCTTTAAAATCAATCCTTGTCAACAATAATAAAATCTATAAATCTGTTTCAGGAAGTTCAGTTTGCTTAAAGAATATCAAATTTTGTTTTTTTTATAAAAATTATTTCCAATGTCAATTTTTTTTCTTTTTCTAAAAAAAAACTAACAATACACCTACTGTCCTCATACCAATATTCAAACCAATATACAAACAAACAAAAAACACCTTGATGTAGAACTAGAGAATTTTTCCGTTATCTTTTATCATGCAATTCCAAATCATATCGTACACATCACGTAAACCTTTAAAAAATTGTATGCTTGTCCTCAAAAACCGTAGGATTTTAAGATAAGAAGGTTAAGATCATAAAAACCTTAAGGTTTAAGTACTCAAAACTAAACCAAGTTCCGTTTTACACCAAACTTCTGATAATGTAACACATAAAAACAAACAACTACAATAACAACAACAAAAAAACTGCAAAACACATTACGTTATCATCAAGAATCTCCGACCTTCAGCTTAAAGCTTTGCCTACCTATTGATGCGCAAAACAATGTCCAGCATAGTTAATCAGTTAATAAAGTTAGTCAGCCTGAGAAAAAAAAACAACAATAATATTATATAGCCTCCCCCCTTACTCTTCTATTGGCATGACAGTACTTTTATTGCTTCTTATGCTCAGAATAACCAACTTCTATACCGAACGCACGTCCGAATTACCACTCAATTGGCAATAAAACCAACAACCAGCTAAACAGAAAACACCTAATTAAGATGCTCTCCAGCTGCCCATTGGAAACGTTTGTGCGCGGCAAGCGCAATATTACTTCCTTCCTATTTTGTATATTATATTGTTTGGAATTTTTCGTATTAAATTTTCCGCGCTGCTTTTTGAGGTCGCCAGTGAGACTAGTGGTGAAAAATAAAAAAACCACCTATAGTTTTTAGCCACACCTTACTCATCGTCGGCACATTGGACTCCCACACTATATGCGCACTGTAATTACCTTTATCGACTCATGTCCTCCAAAAGTCTGTTCTTGTTATCAACCCCTCCAAATGGGCATTAAAGCAACAGCAACAAAAAAAGTCCCGATACAATGTTAGAACACAGACAAAGCGGCTATAGGGTAATTATGAGGAAAGCCAGTATTATTCGAAATTCCGATTAATATCAATATCAACCTCGTTGCTTGGAATGAATCGCTAAATAGACCCAACGGGCTAATGACATTAAAAGGGTAAACCAATGGAGCAACCCTGAAGGTGCAATTTTCACTGTCGGTATAGCCGCCGCCGACGACGCCGAAAGAACACTCCTTATAGCCACTTATGTATATTTGAATAGTTTAGTCATTTTGGACAGTTCGGTGACATGTCGTTAGTAAATAAATTGGAACTTTGTTGAGCTCACATATGGAACGTTGAGAAGCGAAAAAATGGCCAAATTATTTAAATTTGAATTTTGAACAACTTGAAGCTTCATTTTGGAGGATGTTATCCAAACAAAAAAAAATAACAACAACGAGGTATGACAAAAATGGTAAAATTAATAATCTGATGGGTAATGCTCATGATATGAATCTTAGGTATACGACCTTCAAAAGTCAATGAACTCTTATTAACTGACGACAAGTTTATAAATCAGTGTTGCTTGGTGATGTGATATTTTCTTTAGTATACGAGTACCTATATGAGTTCGATGTTCTTTTCCTTTTTTCCAAGTCACTTCGGAATGGTGGTTGTTCGGTTTGCATTCTGCAATAGGAATAGGAACTAGTGTTTGGTTTTGTTTACATTTTTGCACGCAACAAATGTATTAAACAGTAGGGAACGGAGAAATGGGTTTACTTGGATTTGTTTTTTTTTTCGTGTTTAAATTGTAGAATTTCAAAAATTAACTTGAAACGTGTTTTAGACATGGTTGTGTGGTTTTACAAAATGTTTCTTAATTAAAAATTGAGCCAAAAACAAACCGAGTACGAGTTCACTCTACCACCAATTGTAAAAGAATAATGTATATCAAAATTTTCGGTTCCGTTTTTAAATTTGAAAATTTTCAAAATGGTTTTATAACATTAGTATATGGGATGTACCGTTATATTCAAAAATAAAATGATATATGATATTCAATAATAAAAATATAAAAAAAACCGTTTTGTACAAAATTTTAAAAACATCTATGGAGCAGATTTTGAAATATGTATTATATTTTAAAAAAACATTTTCTTTTTCAAATTTGATCATAATCAGGTGCATTTTTGAGAAAATCGAAAATGATTGTATGGCAGGTAACGGTGACTCCCACAATTTTGGGATTTTCTTTTCATTAAAAGTAAGCCAATACATTCAAAATCACTGAAATTCGTTCAAAAAAAATCGTCGAAGCCGTTTCCAATAAAAATCTGATTTTTCAAAAAGAAAAAAAATGTATGCAGGTTGCATACTTTTGGTCTCAAAAAATCAAAAAAACGTGTAAAAACCCAACCACCCGTTTGTGCTGTAGTAACTCATAGACAGAGATACAGAATTACAAGACTCACTTTTTTCGACTTCCCTATAATAGCAATTTCAAGTTTGATCAAAATCTCGAGTTCGAATTTTTTCAGTACCTAACCTAAAACTTGTCCTATAGTAAATATATTCGCAAGTTAATATTTTGGGAATTTATAATTTGGTATTCTAAAATTTTGGGAACACAAAATGCTTTATTTCAAAATTCTATTGACTAATCATTTTTGCTCTACAATAATTATGTAAATCCTTAATTCTATTCTATTTGTTTGCTATTAAAATTTTTTTATATCATTCATTGATTTCAGAAGTTTAGAATTTTGAAAAGCAGAATAATCGATTTACATAATTTTATGATACAGAATATTATAAATTTAGAAATCTTTTTTCATTCAAAAGAGGAAAATTAAATTTTATCAGCTGAAACTATATCAGTTTCAATAAAAAAAAAATTATCTGGCACACATGTAGAAAACTTGTGTATTTTTTGATAACTTTTATTATTTATATTTAATATGTAAATATTAAGCCTTTATCACTTTAAGCGCGTGTGTGTTAAGAAGTAATCCGTTCTTCAAAGCTAAAGTTTCGGATTTAAAACGTATCCTCTTGTCGCCATACATGTCACATCCCAGTTAAATACACACTTTAAAGTAAGATTAACAAGTTAAAAGATAAATAAATGCTGGCGGTGTTGTTTATTTGTTTTTTTTTTTTATTCAAATTTTCTTTTTTTGCACAGATTCATCATCACCTTAAAATGTTATCCATATATAAAGCTATATTTACATTTTCATAAAATTAAATCTTATCTCAAGTAACCAACAAGGAAACCATTTTTGTTTTTACTTCTCATTCAAATCAATCATACGGAATCTATTTTTATCATAATAACACTTTTTTGTCTGAAAATGACAAAAAACAAATCACTTGCAATTTCACTGAACTACATAATATAAAATTTCCTATTTTTATTTATCAGAGCAATTATTTTCCAAACTGTCCAAAACTGATGACAAAAACCATTAATTTTCAATGCCAGAAATTATTGCTTAGCCAGATTGTTGGCTCTTTAAAAATGTGCAGTTAAAGTCATTTGCCAGAAGATTTATCCCATCATGGAAAACTCATCGATTTTATTATTCAATCTATGATGTGGTTGGTCTTTTAAGTAGGTCATCATCATCATCATCATCATCAAAACTGCTGCAAAACATAACAAAACCAACAACAACATGTGGCAATTTTTCCTCTTAAATTTGGCAAAAAATCAAATTAAATCAATTTCCCTTTTTTTATGATGAAATTTTACGTAAATCTTTTATGTCTGCCTGCATCGTGTAACGATTATTTTTTTTTTTGTATTTTCAAAAATCTCAACAAACTGCTGTACCGACAACAATAACAGCAGAGATACTAGGTCACTAATTAAACATGGCATACTTTTAGGAGTTGGGCGAGCAAGCAAATACAACAACCCCTCATGTTCAGGCTCTATGAGATTGTATGTTGGAATTTAAAAGTATGGAAAAGGAGGAATTTTTTGTTTCAAAAAAAAATATCATCTTGTACTTACGGTTCAGCTTCTATTGACTTCAATTTGGCAACATAATTTGATGGGATGTATCCTTCTTGTCGGGTCTTCTTGCTGCGCGCCAACCACCAGTCACCCTAAAAATTACAAAAAAAAAAAATAATTTAATAAATCTAATCAGTTCAAGACGCATTTTGGAATAGAAGTGTAAGAATTCTCATTTAAGACTATACGAAATATGAACAAGGAAAACGCTTTTTGGACTTAAAATGGGTGGAAAATAATAATTATTATATAAGTTTTCTGAGCTTATTGACAAGCTTTAAAAATACATAAAAAAATTAAAGTTGCATTCTAACTTGAAGATATGTTCTTCTAAAGCAAATTGCATTTAATTACTTAATCAAACTTCAAAATGTTCAAATGAAACCCGTTGAGAATATTAACTTTCTTTATAAAAAGATTAAAAATTCATTTAACTTAGTAAGTAGAACATCAGAGTAAACAAGAAAATATTTTTTAATTTGTCAGAAACAGAATGCAGAATAAATTATCAATCTGAGCTCTTCGAAATTAACATAAAATTTGACAGCTTGTGAAAAAAAATTCTTGTTAACAACTAACACTAAAATAAAAGGTTTACGATAATTTTTTTTTAATTTTATACAAAATACAAAATTCTTTTCAGAAGCAAATCTAGTTCGATGAGAAATTTAAATAACACAATCTATAATCTAAGAATAAATAAATCCCAATGCAATTTAAAAAAATATAGATATCACTATAATTAAATTAAAATAATTTGCAACAGATTTAGAACATTTATGCTTATTTTTAAAAAGCTGCATAACCTGTCTTAAGTCACAATTCTTTACTGGTTCGATAAAAGTTCATAGTAAATCTAATTAAAATACTTAAAATAGATAGATTAATTTAATACTATTAAATGTCAAACGTGAGGTAATTTAGATATTTTTTTAATTCCTTGACATATGTGTACAGGTCCACATCAATAATTTAGAGTAAAAGTATCAGAGGAAACCATTAGTGACGGACTTAGTTAAATTAAAATAATTCATCTTCTTTGTTCTACAACGGGTCTTGCAAGTTTTTATTGAATAAATTGCAAAATACTTGCATTATTAGTTTAGTTTTTTTCTTATTTCTGGACAAAAACCGTCTTTGATTCCACAAACCACTTGATTCAAAAAAAATTGAAAATAATTATGTTTGGAAAGTAAGTGATGGTTTTAAATGCTTTTAGGCTGAACCGAGAAAAGAAATAAATTGTAAGGGAGAGGGGTCTATTTGCCCTTGTTCATGCAAATTAAATTTCAGTATATCATAATGACAGGGGAAGACAGAGCGTGGAAGGTTATTCCACATTCGCGTAGTACGGCTAAAGAACGAATTCCTGTACTTGACAGTACGACCGAAATTGCGTTCAAGAGTAAACTGATGAGCGTTCCTGGAAGCGCGAGTATTACGGTTGAAACGTTTAAGGGGAGGAATGCAACTGACTATTTCATTGGAGTACTTACCGTAAAAGTAACGATAAAAGAGTGAGAGACAGGAAACGTTACGTCGGTGTTCAGTATCGATGATGCTCCTGTCTCCGATCATTTTGAGGGCTCGTCTTTGTTGCTGGAGCACCAGCCCAGAGATGGGAGTTATACTCAAGCTTTGGACGTATATAACTTTTATAGATAATAGCCAGATCAGAAGGGGAAAAGAATTTCTTGCATATCCGAAGGAAACCTAAACATTTTGCGGCATTTTTGGCGACGTTAAGTATGTCATCATTCCACAAAAGATGATTAGTTTCTTCGATGCAAGTGCCACTCATAGATAATGGCAGGGGGGTGCGTCTCGCTTTAACGACAGAAAGTAGCATTGAGTTTTCGAAGCATTAAATTCTACACGATTATTTAATCCCCATTGTACAATGCTGTCTAAGTCAGAGTTTAACGTCCGAAGAGGAGGGATGTGAATCTGGAAACGAGTATGAAAAGCTAAGGGTGCTATCATCAGCTAAACAATTTATTGGATTAGTAGTAGCAGACAGGAGATCATTAATAAAAATAAGAAAGAGGGTCGGACACAAAACAGAACCCTGTGGCACACCAGCATTTATGTTGTGGATTTCAGACTTGAATCCGTCTAATACTACTTGTATAGAGCGTTTCGAAAGAAAGTTACTAATCCAACGAAGAAGGCTTTCATCGATACCAAAAGCACGCATTTTCGATAAAAGAGCAGGATGCCAAACTTTATCAAATGTTTTAGAAATATCAAATGCAATAATCTTTGACTTTAAGCTGCTAACATCATTGAATATTGAAACTTTAAATTGCATTTCTACGTAAATTTTTGAAAAATCCAAAAAATGTTTTGATTTTTGATTGGAAGAATAGACTTTAAAATAAGTTATAAGGTGAAATTGACTTTCAGGAAAGACTTAAAAAAATACACATTTTTTCAAGGATCTTAGACTGTTTTAGACTTTATTCCGAATTTTGAAAACAAAAAATATGTACAAATTGCTTTCTCGTCATGTTATAAAAATCGTTGAAAAATTGTGGGTGTTATGATTTTTTTCAAATATTTTTTTTACGTTTTTTTAAATTGCTATTTTCAATATTTTAAAAACCTAACTTAATTGATGATCAGTTTGATGATCAGTTCCATTAAATTTAATTCAGTTTAAAAAAAATCAAAAATAAAGATAAAAAAATTTCAAAATTCAAATTAGTGCCTAAAACAGTGTTCAAAAAATCCACACAATTTTTTTTCACATGGAAACACTCCTTTCTTATTTACTGTAAAACAAGTCTTTTTTTAACCTTTTTGAATTTTTCGCCCATTGCATTTTTTTTAAATAAGTTTAAAACTTTTAAAATTACTTACTTCACTTTATGTAATGAAATCAGTGACAAAATATCTAAGGAAAGTTGTTAACTAGAGGTGGGGTTAACATAAAATACCTTGAGGTGAATATTTCTGTTTATGAAGCTCTTACTTGGTCAAAATGCATTTGGACTAAAAGACGCAATCTTCCAATTCTATCTACCAATTTCTATTTTACACTTTTTCTAGCTAACTTAAGTTGGTGAAATAGGTTAATAATATTGAGCAACTTAACTTCACATGATTGATTGTAAAATAAAATGCAATGCAATCCAAAAAAAAAATCAACTTTTCAAATTCATAACACCATGCATTACTCACTACAGGATAACAACAAAGTAAGAACGTCCCACATTTACTCATGTGTATAGTGATTAATATAATAAACCTACAAATTTATACTTAGTTTATATACTTTAGAATTGTTCATAGTCACAGTCATGTGAGTTTTTGACTTAAAATAAAAGTGTTATTTCTTGCTTTTATTTTATTACCGGTTTAAGTTCTTCCGCGCGTGTTAGTTTACAAATGCATTCAAAAAATACATAAACACAATAATTATAATAGCCGGTAATAATATTGAATTTCACAAATATCTATACAACGAGTTAAAGTTTTGCAGCTGCGGTTCTTACACTGAGATTTTACTTTTTGTTTTTCTTCCATCGCTTGACTAATTAACTTTTTATTATTTTTTGTTGTATTTGTAAGTACAATTTAATAAAATATAGTTTTTGGAGAAACTGTTTTTTTTTTTATTATTGTGGTCCAGAAATACTGTGTTTCAATGTCCTATGAACAACACGAACTCAACTTTAAAAAAAAAAAATATTTTGGTTCGCAGAACTAAAAAAATACTATTTGTCAAAAAAGCTCTTTTCGATGATAAATAATTTTTCGTCATGCAACCCTTAATAATTGTAATTAATAATTTCAAAAATTGTATAGCTTTTTTCACATTTCAGCTTTGAACAATATGAGCATTACTATTGCTCATTTCAAATTTTATTTTTAACTCAACTAATAAACTCAACCAGCTTTTTAAGAACCTGTAAGAATTACATGTCGAACACATGTATGTATTTATTTCCCTTATTTATATTTTGAAAAAAAATTGTTAATTTTGAATGAATGCAGCAATTTTTAAGTTCAAACTACTTTTTTCTGTAAAATTTTCATTTAAAATGCTATTAAAAAAAAATAGCACCAACTATAAAGTAATAAACTCCTATTCGATTAACAGCTTTTGTATTTGATTTAAAACGAGTCAAGAAGGTAGATGAAGTAGAAACAAATCAAGCGGAAATAGTTTAAACAGTGATTAATGTATTTGTATACTCATACATAACTAGGTACCTACACCCAGGGCCGACAATCTACTACTAACATCGAGACCTATGGTATATTTCACATGAACTTACAAAGCAAAACAACTTTATTTGAAAAGCATATTAAAGAATGAAATGTTGGGAGTACAAAATGTATAGCATGACCAATTTAGAAATTTGCCACTCCGGTTAAACTACAGAGAAAAAAAACTCCCATATTAAGGTGTTTTGCTATGATATTTTTTTTTAAATTTTAACTAAACTAATATCTAGTTTTTCTATTGAGAACTCGAATTGATTTAATGAAGAAAAATTTAATAAGCTTTTCGTATTATTTTAAGAAGAATACAACTAATACCAAAAATGTATTGCTTAAATTTGTTACTTATTAACTTCCCATAGGGAGTTATTGTAATCGGTCCGATTTCTCAAATTGAAATTTTTGACATTTCTCGACGTTTCAAGGTCCCTACAACCTATATCAATCATTTTTAGAGAGATGTCTGTGTATGCGTACGTTCTCGAATATCTTGTTCTCAGAAAATTTGGTTATTTGAAAAAAACTAAATACAAAGTTTTCAAGATCACAAATGGGAAGTTATCAGTGTGGGTCGCACCCAGCCTCTTTTTAAAATTGAATTCTGTCAAATGCAAATAATAAATTTGGTGAATAACTTTTAACATAGGAACTTTCCATTGTGGATTGGTGCAGAGGACTAGTGCTAGGGTGATTATTGAAAGGGCGTAGGTTCAGTATTCAGGAAAAAAATAAGGATGAACTGAAAGGCACTTGGAAAAAATAATAACTAAAAAAAATAAATTTAAAAAATGGCGGCTACTTTTTTAGAATGGTCAATTAGTTTTTTCCTATTATTTTAAAATTACCTTCTTGGAAAGTAACTTATAGAAAAGTTTTTTTGGTGAAAATTAAGCCCTTCCCATATTATTTTTAACCTACTTCATCTATTGTTTTGCTACACCTTGGAAAATTTACATCAGCTCACAATTTGACCACAGTTATGTAAATTTAATAGATATACTATGTTAAATGTGTAAAGGTCTGAGAGCATGCTCAATTTTTACGAATTTATGAGAAAAATCAAAAGTCGTTAATGAGTTTTTAAAAAAATATTTTTTTTACTTTAGAAAAAAATATAAAAATAAATTCTCAGAATAAAATATCCATGCGTTTTTAAAATATCGAATTTAAAAAAAAAAAAAAAAACATAAACATCATTTTAAAAATGTTTATGCAATTTTATTCCGATGAAAAGTATTGTACAGTAGACAAAAGTGCGTCAAAAATAGTGAAACTGTTTATGAGAAAATTAATCGGTTCTTGACAGGTCCCGATAAAAATGTTCTCTTTTTTTTGAAAAAAGAAGTTTTATCAAATACTTTAATTGCCTAATAATAGATAACCTACAGAAAAATGTTGATTGAAATCGTTAGAGTCGTTTTAGTGATGAATAAGTTCTGAAGTAATACATTTTCACTTGGTACATAATTCCCGCGTTATATACATATGTATTCCTTCCTTCGTATTTTTTTTACTTACTTAATTCAATTTATTTATTATTTGCCAAAAATGAAGCCACCATCTATTTGACTTAATAATTTTTATTGCAATTTTATTAAAAAAAAAATTTCAGGATTATAACTAAGTGGTACCTATAAGTAAAATTAACTCATTTTGAAGATAATGTAATCCCACCATACATAACCCTTATTTTCATATTTTATAACTCTTGTGCACTTTTACCATCCATCCTTCAGAATATTAAACTAATATGTATAAATAAAGGATAGTTCCTTAATTGCTTGGTGTTAGGTATATCCGATTTCATATAAGAGGCAATTACCAACAGACATGCGAGTAAAATATACACCTACCATTCTTCCATCACATGGTTGCGTGTATATATATTAACTTTATTCACGAATGCTTAAAATATTGCTATTTCGATATACAGTGGTGGCCACAAATAAGAGGAAACCAATATAACTTTATCCTTAGGAAATATCTGATGCAGTCTTATTTTTTTGGGCCAGAAAAAAGTCTATTTTTGACTCTTTTTTTGTGAGCATTTTAAGACTGTTTTTCAAAACATACTTCTATGTTCAAACTGATAAAATTAAAGAAAACGAATGTGACTTTAATTGTGGTCACCACTGTACAAATAACATTATGTACATTCCAACACTATAAAATTTCTTATCAACCGGGAAAAAATCCAATCGAAGAGACAAACCCAATATGTATGTATTTAGCATAAATCAATCACGCGTAAGCCCATTTATGAGACTTGTCTTAGAAAAGACGATAAATAAAAAAGACTCTGTCTACACATAAATGAAGAACTTCAAAACTTGTTTCTTTGTTGTTGTTTTTATTTTTTTTTTTCGTATATAATGTTGCCCCACCCGAATGGCACTTTTGCATGCATTTATTTTGTTTTATTTTTTTTCGTTCGTTTGTTTTGCATACAAATTTCTTATATTCTTATCGCAAGTGTTTCTTCATGTTGTGTTTTAAGATTTTATTCGCGAAAATCAGCATGCGCCACATTCGTAATTTCTTAGTAATGTTTTTTTTATTCCTTTTGGTTTTACAGTAGCGGATTATCTATAAAATATAAAGAATAACTTCTTATGGTTGTTTATGCATGACTCAGGGTGTTGTAAGAGTTTTCTGTCTGTAAATTTAAAATAATCTACTGAATGACTTCAGTTAGCGACATACAACAGGAATTGCATTAAGGATGCTCCCTTTCGATTCATAGAATTCCGGCCCTGCAGTTTTGCCTCAGGTAAAAATAAAATTACAAAACCCCCCTTTAGATAATTCTCAGGAACACCATTTACGTCACTTGCGTGTTTCCAGCAATTTGAAGTGTACCAACTTAGGTCAACATTATTAGAACTTCTTATACGACAAGGCTTATATATTTTATAATTTCCCCAAAGTGCGGGTATTGAAAAATCATTTCATGCTCAGTTTCATATGCATTCATATTTACGGAATAAATGAAGCTCATTAAAATTCTAGACCGGAAAATGTCCCGCACATGAATATCATGAATTCTTGTTCATATTTTTTTTTTTTTTTTTCTTTGACTTTAGACTTTTTTGTTGTCGTTCGTTATTACAGTGTTGTTGTTAGTTAGCATGATGATGACGGTGTGGCAGTGGCAGCTTGTGGCTAGATACCACTTCATGTCGGTAATGGGTTTTTAATAGTATAATTTTTTTTATTATTTTTGTCTGCTTGTGGTTATAAATTTGTTTAACATTGGTTTGGAGCGCGAATGCTTATTTAAGGAAAATGTTTTTTAAGCCATAAAATTCAATACACTAGCTTATCACGGTAAGAAAAAAAAACATTAAAAATCCTAAATAAATTCAAGATTATAAATAATACATGTGACTCTTAACCAGGAATTAGTTCTAATAACGGTTCCAGGAAATGAGGGTCTAAGTTTAACGAATATCATAATAAAATACCTGCATGAGAGACATGCCAGGAAAGGAGTTTTTCTAATTGGATTTCATCATAATTATGCGTCTGAAAAAAAATTTTCTTGGTTAACTTTATATTTGGCACTTTTTGCTTTTTTCTATTTTTGTTTTTCTTTTTATTCAAACCATTTGTAGTCGTCTTTTCGAAATTAACAACATTTTTTGATTTTCGAAAACTTAAATTTTCAAACTCAAAAT
This sequence comes from Syrphus vitripennis, assembly GCA_958431115.1. NCBI lineage: Eukaryota > Metazoa > Arthropoda > Insecta > Diptera > Syrphidae > Syrphus > Syrphus vitripennis. Next base: position 91,469,714 of record OY288109.1, read on the forward strand.
ATTTGAAAATAAAATTTTCATTTTTTTTGTTCAAACTAAATTATTTAATTCAACATTGAAAACCAGGTGGTTTGAAAGGTATAATTTTGAAGTGTTCAGTAAATATCTAAAACAACTTCAGTACAAAAAGAATTATTCAAAAAATTCCTATATATTCAATCTTCATTTTCGGAAAGAATTGTTTCATTTCAGAAAGAGGGGTTTTGAAAATTGTATTCGTTTCGGTTTTGGTTTGAGAATTTGTATCCACAAATTTAAAAAATACCCCAAGGCTGAATGTGAGCAAAAATTTGGTCTGAAAGTTGGAATCACTGCAGGACAAATTTGTAAGAAATTTAAAGCAAAGTTTTCATATGCATACAAAAATAAGTTTTGAAAACGAACGGAACGCAAATCAGGGGTAGAAAATTTTTTCAAGGTAGCCGTTACACTTGGTTTTGGTTTTATTATATATTTTCCTTTCTTTGGCATTTTGGGGTATATTCATAGTCAAACTTTAGAACCAAATCCAACTCGAGTCTAAAGTTAACACCCAGGTTAGAAAGAGCTGCTATTCATAAGGAATTTGGCAGTTCTGTTTAGTAAAAAACAGAATTCTGCTACAATTTTACTACTATTGCCTGTCAATCCATTTTTTGACAAATAGGAAAAAACAACTTAGTTAAAGAGTTAACCATTTTTAAGGCTTGAGCTCCAGTATATCTTTTGGACCCGGGTCTAAATTTTCTATGAACAACATAAACTCCAGATTAGCTTAGAAGACATAAGACAAAAAACAACTTGTCAGACGACTATGAATATGCCTCTTTGTGTCTATGCTCACTGGATTATAGGTCAAAGAGGATCTTATAATAGCTCAAAATATGCTTTCAGTAGTTCTAGACTGAATAACAAGTAATTTTTCAATAATTTTCCAAAAAATTATATGCGTGTTGCGACCGATGATTGGCAGTTCGTCTCTTGCGGTCTCAAAAGTACAAATAATGGTCATTTCGAATGATGTCTTCTATGAATTGAAGTCTGGTTAGTTTGAAAAATATAAGCCCGTTTTCATTTTTCAATAATTAGGTTCACAAATGTATGTCTCACAAACATAAAGCAATAACACCATTAATCCGTTTTACACAGGCGGCAAGAAATTGAAAATAGGTTAATTTTACATGAACAGTTGGAAATAGGTATCTTGTGTTGGGAACTGTTTAAATTTAAAACATTTATCTTGCAGCTAAAAATAAACATTACCTTCATGTTTATGTTTGCTCAATTCAAAGTAGAATTTCAGCTAAATACATAACAACATACCCCAGGAATGCATCTCTATTTCGTAAACGAAAAATCCTCCTCACCTTATATTACCTACTATGCCTATATACATAAAATAAAGAAACACCAAGATGAATGGCCTTTCAATCGCCATCTTCAAAATAAAAAGAGTTTTCCATAAACAAAGTAGATACATATACAGATTTTCACTTTACAGTACACGAAAATCATCATAGCCACATCGAAACGTACATAATATCAAAAAAAAAAAAGCTTAATCTCTCCAAGGATATACACAATTCTCCAGATACGAATAACCCCAAGCCTCTATAAATGCCTCATATGTGGGTAAACAAAGAGAAAACTTCTGAATCTGTAAACGAGAGCGTCAACGACAACAAACACGACGAACACAAAACAACAACAAAAAAATACGACAACATGGGTTTCCCAAATTAGTTCCTCACCAGCAAAACCAGTTTGTTTAAAACTAGGACAAGGAGCTAAAATAAAAAACCAAAGAAATAAAATTAAAAAAAAAACTACGTATAGAAACAAATAATGTAAATACTCTTTCAAGTGGACGACGACAACGAAACGAAGAAAACAGAAACAAGAATAAAAATAAAAATAGAAATAGAAAAAGTAAGATGAAAAAGCCTCTTGGGCTTCATTTTCACATGCAAAATATTCAAGTCGAGGCTGCAGTGAGGCAGATAAATGTAAACAGACACATTTGATACACCCGGTAGCTTAGTGCAGATCAGAGGCTGTGTACTGTGTAGAGAGGTGATGTAGCGCAGCATGTTGTGGCAGTTGCACCAAGTGACCACCCACACTAAAGGTTTCCGCTGCAAGTGTCTCGAGGGATTTTTTTTTTGACGTAATACCTGTTTCTTATGCAAAAAAAAAAAATGAAACCCCGACAATCAGGTTGCATTGTAGAATATTACTTTCAACAGTAACAATTAGGAGTTAGGGGGCTGGTGGCATATATTTTATGGACTACAAAATTGTACTTTGGTAAGTTTTGAAAAAATAGAAGATATTAGCGGTATTTGTTGCTATTTTAGTACTTTTGGATTTAGTCCTTTTTTTTAATTCCCAAAGTACTCATTCTTTTTATTCTTTTAGTACTTTTTAGCTTCATTTACTAAATACTTTTACTAAATCTAATCTAATTTGAATAGAAATTAAAAAAAAAAAAACAATTCCTTGGGGATTAGAATGTCCATAAAGTAATCAGAAAGTACTTTGAGTACTTCACGAATTATAAGTACTTAAAGAATTAAGTACTAAAGGTATGAAATATTTAGTCAATTAAGCACTTAAGGGAGTAAGTAAGTACATACTTATAAGGAATTGAGTACATAAGGAATAAGTACTTGACAAATAATAAGAACTAAGGAATTAAAAAAGTAAGCAGGTAAAATCCAAGTACTACGAGTATTCTAAGTAGCAGTACAATAAGAACCGGTACTGAAACGTGTTAATATTAAATATTACGTAAAGGTAGAAAGAAATATTTGTGCTTGTACTTAAAAATGTTCAAGTACAACGTAACTGTACTAAGGTTTGATTTAAGTACAAGAACTCAATAACCTTATAGGTCTGGGTACAATAGCCGTTTTATATCATTTTGAAGTTGAAATACTATTTATTATATGCTTAAAGTTATTGCAAATTAAAGTATGAGCAAGTATATGATAGGTATGGAAATTACGTTACATTTGGGACAAACCTAAGATCTAGTAAGTGTAAGCTTTAAATTTTAATACCTACGTTATTTGAAATGGTACAAATTAAATTTACTATAAATGTTAAACATTTCATCCATAAAATTTTTCTGAAAAATAGGTTCTTACTTCCTAAAAAAATATGTTTATAACTCATGTTAACATTTTTGGACACAATTTTTAAGCCTTAACTTTTTTATAAAAAAAAAAAAATTTAATGTATGGCTGTAAATAGAGTAACTGTCACCAGTTCCCTTTTAGAATTCGTTTAGTTTTTTAATGAAAATAAAAATGCGAGCAAAATTATTCAAAACTAGAAAAAAAAAAAACAACAACAACAAAAAAAAAACTACAACTTAAGTGAGGGAGCAAGCCCACTTTCATTTTGTTTGTTGTTTATTTTAATTGCTGCGCAAAGTGTCATGGAAGTTCGTAATAATTGTAATGCGTTGAATAACGGAACAGTTTATACAAAAAAAAAAAATAATGTTTTATTACTTTGAGTCCAATTAAGTAAAGAGCATTGCTAAAAAGTGCAGGTGGCAGCGGTGGCGGTGTGACAACGTGCAGTGACCTGTTCTACGAGGACTTGCATTTTAGATGATTTTACTAAAAATTATACAATTTTTTTTAATGTTTCAGTGTTCAGCAATGGTTTTAGATAATAAAGTACATAGAATTTAGATCAAATATGGATTCAACCATAGGATACTTGGCCTTAATAAAAATAAGTGCAAAGGTAAAATAATAATTTTTTGTTAATTCTGAGCTGGTAACGAAGTTTCTCAGTATTTTAAGTTTTTCTATTCTTTTTAAATCATTTCCTTTTCATTTTAAGGAAATATTTAAGAAAATGATCCCTCTTACATAAAGGAGCACATCTCCCTTTTGAGACTTTTTCTTAATTTAACTTTCTTTCATTTTGTGGTGTTATTTTTTCCGCTAACATGCTTTTAGTTTTCGAAATACTCACAGAAAACTCCAAAATAGGATCATGAACCTTACCCCCCGCAATTAGCTTAAGGCCGTTTTTTTGAAAAAACTTTAAACGTTGACAAAAAATGTTTTCGGCTGGCCTTAGCTTTATAACTCTGAGAGTGATTTAGTAACTCAGTGCACATATGTATGTAAGTTAGTTAAACCAAAGTTCGCAAGATCGAGTTCTACTTTTTTTGTCTGTCGCTTCAAAAATGTTGCATAAATGGCTAGTGTTTCAGAGAGTTCCGCTAAACTCTCTAAAACGCTAAAAAGTGTTTTAGAAGCACTACACATCTCTTTTGAATTGTCATTCATCTTCTTTTTAAGTTGTTAGTATAAACTCCCAAAATACTAAAATTCTATAATTTACCGGAAATTCTTAGAAATTTTTAGCAACATTGGTTAGAAACGTTTTGTTTTGATATTTTTCACTCCGCACTTTGATGACCATCTGACTGAAAATTCTTAGGAAACCGAGAAATATGGCCGTCCTGGCGACTGAACATACCCTTAGCGGAGTAACGTGAGTGTATAGTAGTGCCTCCGAAAAAGAAGATAAGATCTTTGGAACCCGCGAAGCAAACCAAACAACGAACTTTCAATAATAAAAAAAAAATTAGCAAATTTGCGAAAAAAAATTTACCGGTAAATTCGAGGATTTAAGAACCTCACAAAATTATACCTTTCAATCAACCTATCGTGAGAAACGAAAACCAATTTTTATGTTTAAACGTGATTTGTGGCTAAACTATGAGTCTTTGGCGACTCCCAAAGTTGACATTGCTTTTATCTTCAAATGTTATTTGTTACGGAACGTACTTTCAGTCAAGTTAAACTTTTCATACACCCAACCTCGCACCTACCCGAAATCCTATCACTTTTTGCATGCTCGAGATCTAGGGAGTCTATTAGAAATCCATGCAGTTCTGTCCTGATTTTGTGAATAGTGATTTTGTGATGCGAGATTTCGTAATCAACCCTTTTTTTAAGAGTTAATTTTATAATATTTGGTCTTTGTTGACTGTGAGCATAATTTTGTTTGCATAAAAAAACGCAATGGTTTCTGTTTTGCCAAAGATTGTGTTAATAAAGAAACATTTTGAAAAATGTCAATATAAAAATCTGTACAAATTTTAGAATATTTTTTAAGCACAGAGGAATTATATGAAATGAAAAAAAAATTAAATCCTAGTCCACCCTGCTGTACAAATAAATTGTGCCTCAAAGATACCACATACATTTTATTAGCTTAAAATTGATGTGCCGCAAATGATAACAAAAAATAGGGTTATCAATTTCATGTTTTATTGAATGTTTTACTTAAAAGGTATTTATTTAACTTAAAAAAAAATCTGCAGACAAATTGTTCGATTAGAACAAAATGAGAGTTGTCGCAATGAAGTGCTTACATGGGCCGCACTTCTATAATTGGCGACTTCTGAAAATAAAACTACTTAATGTTTACATTGTATATTGTGTTGCTCAAAAATTAAAAAAAAATCAAATATCAACATTGTGATGTTTGATTTACCCCATTGTTTGCAAATTTATACGCTCACGCAAGGTTTGATGGAGCAGAACAAACAAATCTATGTACCTATATAGATTGTAAAAAGAAACAAGAAAGTTAAGTGCAATTGTCTTGTGTACATAGGCCTGTCAGTGAAAAATCTTAGTCACTTCAAACTGTAATGAAGGTTGGCAGGGGCACAAGGCAAAATGGCGGAAAATTTAACATTTTTTAAAAATTGTGTTAGAAATAAGATTTGTATTTTATCCTTTTTCGTTTTACACATCAATAAGAACTTCAGTTGAAAAGTCTCCTTTTTGAAAATAAGCAGATACCTTGCTGACAAAGTCGGTCGGAAGAAGTTGTAATTAAAGAAGCATAGTTCCACGAAAAAGAAAATCAGCTTTAGTTCAAAGAGCATAATATAGAACCTTGTTGGCAACACAACTGGCGGCCATTTTAACAAAATAATTTTAGATTGGTTTGGCATAGCAATGAAGCTCAATTTCCATTAAATGGCTACGTGAATATGGACTAGTGGAATAATTGGTTCTTACTTCTATAAAAAAGATGCTGGACAGAACGTTAAAGTCAATGGGACATATTCATAGTCAAACTTTAGAAGCGAGTCCAACTGGCCCCGAGTGTAAAGTTAACACCCAGGTTAGAAACAGCTGCTATTTATAAAGAATTTGGCAGCTCTGTTTAGTAAAAAACAGAATTCTACTACAATTTTAGTACTATTACCTGTCAATCCATTGAAATCCAATCCATTTTTTGACAGATAGAAAAAAACAACTTTGATAAAGAGTCAACCATTTTTAAGGATTGAGCTCCAGTTTATCTTTTGGATTCGGGTCTAAATTGTCTAAGAATAACATAAACTCCAAATTAGCTTAGAAGAGATAAAAAAACAACTTGTCATATGCCCCACTGGTGACAGCTATAGAACCATGATTACTGACTTTTTAGTTCCTCAAATGAAGAACAATGTAGAACCATGATGTGCAGAAGCTGTGCTTTCAAAAAGTCGGCGCAACATGCTACATAGCTCTTGCCACAATTGATTTCAAGTTTCGGACCTTTGGATTGGCCTCCAATCCTCCGAAGTCGCTAGTCTACGACGATAATCCCGAAACAATAGAACACTTGGAGGACAACATTCGCCACGTCATTACCGATACAAAGTCACAAATGTTGAAAACAGCGATTGAACATTGGACCTCCAGATTGAATTACGTCGCTTTGTTTTATTCAATTTCACAGTTTTTTACCTCTGAAAAAACAACCAACTCCAAATTTTGAAAATCTCTTGAAACTATTCCTATCCCTTCTATTTGTTTCTCCTTGTAAACTGTATAGAAAGTCCGACGTATTCATTTAATAGCCCTTACACATATCCCAGCTAAAGGCAATAACGAACGATTTCTTCGTATCTATATAGCTTCCATTGAAATCCAAACACTGTCTCAACAACAACTACTACAGCTAGACTAAACAACTTGTTCTGTTAACTATTGTTTATCTTTTTTTTTCTGATTTGTGGTTGTTGCCTCCTGTATTTACATATATACAAGCTTGTTTACTATCTATATTCCCTGATCGCGTGCAGCAAGCAATACATCTCTGCAAGCGAAGTTGCAATAATTCGAAATGCAGCCGTGCACTACACAACAGAGATAAACGTTCACTATTTCTTTCATTTCTCCTCAAGTCTTGTTTTAATTTTTTTTTTTTATTTTGTTATTGTTGTTGTTTATCTACTTTTGAAGCTGAAGTGAACCCCATTTTCTGTGCCTTTTTGGCGTCCTCGACTAACCGCCGAATGAACAATCTTATTTTTAAATTATACTGAAATAGCTCGTTTCGCATCAATAGGAGCGTAGTTTCCAAGTCTCTCTTGTCTGTATTGTATAGTTTAAGCTTCAGTTAGTTGAAAGCGATTTCACGATGTCGATGTCGATGACGATGACGAGACGAGCGGGTATTGCCCGTTATAAGATTGATTAAAATTTGCATTGAAAACCACATTCCTCTTTCACATCGATCGTCTCTCATGCCAATCTATTTAGATATAATTTTGTGTGATGGAGGCACTCGTGCAATGTATGTATGTAGATACCTTTCATTTGCCGAATCTATAATAATTCCCATCAAACGAAGCCCCCAAACATTTTTTGAAGGTCAACGATCAACGCTATCTGACGATCACTGAATAGTTGTGTGTTATTAAATAAAATAAACAAAAAAGAGTTTGAAGGGTGAAGAGAAGCCGGAAACTATGGAATTTATTTTATTTCGTTATCAAAAAAAAGAACAACTATATACGAGTATAATGAATCATGTAATGAGACTTTAGTGTTTCTATTAATTTGTGACTCTTATCACTATTACCCTTGGCTTTATCGGTTTTGTGATATTTTCAATAACTCTTCACTTGACAATCTACATCGAGAAGAGTTTTACAAAAAGAAAAAAAGACAAAAAACAGATTTATAGTTACGGGTATTTATGCTGATAAGAAAACTGTACATGTACATATTTAAAACTTGATATTGTTAACAGTATTGTATAAACAAAATTCAAGTGTTTGAAAAAAAAAAATAATAAACTTAAGCTCAAGTTCAAATACCGAACTTGCTAAAATCAATAAAAATAGAGAGATATAGGAAAACCATGATATTGATGTTACCTTGATTCAGCTTGTTTAATCTTCGTAATTTTTTACAATGAATTGAAGACTCAAAATAAAGATATATATTTCAGTGTTTGAAATAATTAAAATTACAAAAAGAAGTAAAATCAGACCAAAAACATAAATGCTTACAAAAGACTTAATGTCTAATACTACTAAGTCAATGAGATCTAAATGTATGACCCGTTCTATTTCCTATTTAATGATCACTGGCTAAGTTTTCAAAAACTGTAAACTGTGAGTAGTATTTACGAAATTTAAGTGAAATTTTGAATGCATGTTCATCATCCTTATCGCACTACCATATTCTCTAATTCTAGGATGAAATATACGATAGTAGAATTTTTTTGGATTCCGCCCAAAGCTCGAGTACAACTCGCACATTTGGACAGGTGGTCCTTTGACGCAATTGAGTCTGCTAGACAGAACACAGAAAAACATGAGAAATGAACCATAACGCAAACATTTGCTTCACTCCAACGTCGCCGTCGAAAAGTAACATGCGTCTCCTTATTTTACCGCTACTTTTATAATGAGTGTTCAATGAAATAGCTAGTTCCAATCATCCCGTTACTCTATTTTTCCTCCTCATTGCGATATTCAGAAGGAAATTAATCAGCATCGGTATCTCCTTTCAAACCCTGTCCTTTTTTCTTAACGCTCGCACTATGTTTACATGTAAAGGGTATTTATAACCCTGAATGCTGAATGCCACCCCAATAAATGAAAATCTCAAGTTCTCAATTTTAACATTTGTATTTACTTCCAGTCTTAAATGGTTAATAATAAAGTTTCTTTCAGGAACTTTTTCATGCAACTGAAAAACTGTACTTCAGCAGTGAAGAACAAAATAGCTTCAGCCGCAAAAGGATCTAGGCTTGAATCGTTTCTCTTCAACATTATGATCTCCGATAAGCAAACCTCAAGCAAATGTGAGACCTTCTCTTCGCTTACGATTCGGTTATACACATCATTAGCAAAAGTGATAGCTGTTCGAGTTTTACAACAAAAAAAAAGGGGTTTCCAAGATCAACTCATCCAAATCGGAGCTTGTCTACTGCAAAAGACTTGGAAGCAGAAGTGATCAATTAGCTGGAAGCTGCATATATGTATATCAGCCTAACAATAACAAATTGAAGAATAATACCTGCCAAGCGCAGTGTCCATTTCTGTCTTTGAAAAAAAAGAGAATTTGGACTAAGTCAACGACAAAAGTTTTAATCTACAAACAACTCCTGAGACCAATCATCATCTACAGATTTACTGTTTGGTTGACCATCTCCAAAACAGCAATGAAGTAACTGCAAATGCTTGTGAGCAAAATCCTGAGAATCTGCAGTGGATTTTATTTCGATCATCAGCACTTATCCTCCAAAACAATTACCTACTTAAAGAAACTTTTTAGAAACATTGCCAATCACTCTAATATATTGGTGAGAAGGATGACAACTCATCAACGACATAGACGAGGATATATGTATATATATACACCCATCAATCAACGATGAAGCAATACCCTTCTAATCCTTCTGACCAACTTTGACACAACTCCAAACCTACCCCCAACCAAAATCAACACACCGCAACTCGACAACAGAGATTGAAAAACCGTACTCTAAAATTTGTCAATGAATTGACTTACGACCTTTATGCGCGAATAATTCTTATAAATAACTTTTAAGCCAATTGAAAAAAGAAATGTTCAATAAAACAAAATTGTACTGAAATAATCAAAATCTTCTTAAGACTAAAATCATCAATACATTTCGTTTTTTTTTTCATTTTTACTAATATTGGACTAATATCAGAGTTCATAAACAACCCAATCCAAAATTAGAAGTACCAACAATGTAATTGCCTTCTAATTTTTTTAAATAACCACCGTCCTCAACGATATGAAAACATAGGCCCCTATTATGACTCGCGAGTCGCCCGAAAAATGTGTCAAATGCTTAAAATGTCAAAAAGTTTGGCGAATTGAAAATTATTCTATTACCTTTACCGAATGTTCGCCTTTATCTGTCAAAATCAGTCGCACTATAATTCTATGTGACTTTCAGAAGCGAATGTCGAAGCTCGCTTTTAGCAATACCTCGACTAAAGTTATTCGCTAAATCGTTCGACTTAAGACGAACGTTCGACTCGCGAGTCATAATAGGGACCTTAATCTGATCTTAATCTTCTAATAGGAGAAGCTTTTCGGATTAGACCTCTGTGCATTTTGGTCGTACGGCGAACCCTAAAGGTGTTGTTGAAAACTCATGGTCATAGTCGATATCTAAATTCCTGAGTTGGGGGTTGGCCGTGGCGCGATGGTATGCGTGGTCGCCTGTCAACCAAATGGTCACAGGTTCGATCCCAGCCGTAGTTCTATGTCTTGTTTTTTTCCATTATCATTGATCATTGTTGGGCCGCTGGTTTACTCATTACATGTTGTTCAGGCATAACACTAACAACATGTGATTGAGTAAATACTAGGATGCCCAACAAATATGACAATGAACAAAATAATGCGAATTATAAAGGGACATAGATTTAAGACACGGCAATTTCTCCGCTTTAGCCCAGCCGCCAACCCTGGAGATAAAATCTGAGACAACCACCACCTTCAGTCTCAGTACCTCGCGCCACACACACCTTTCCCTTCCCATCCTATCCTATCCTTCACGCCCGCGCTGTGTTGATGCATATAAAGGGTAAACCAAAAATCCCCTTGAGCGCGCGCATATTATAAAAAAAAAAAAAAAAAAAAAGTAAGTAAGTAAGTAGGTAAGTAATTCATTTATTTAACAATATTTCACAACAATTTAAATAAACATAACAAATTTTAAAGCTTTAACATAGCCGTCAGCTTAGTTAGCAAAATATATAAAACGTTTAATTTTAATAATACAATTTAAATGAATTGATTTAAATGAATTCAGTCTTTAAAAAAAATTGCGATACTTATAAATTGAATTTAAAAAACTATATAACAATTTCCAATTTAAACCATTTAATAAATCTACTGTTTCTTGCATCGTGAAGCTGTTTTTTTTTCCGAAGAAATTTAGTCTTTGGTGTTTTGACACTGGACAAATACTTATGAAATGGAAGTTTCCGTTGTATGGACTGCCATTTAAGGTTAAAAGTTCACATCCGGACTTGAATATCAGAGATATTTCTTTATAATTGAATGTGTCTTGGAAGTAATTATTGCTCATCAGGTTATGATTGAGTTGAGAGTAAATTATTCTGCTCTCACGACTGCTTAGCTTCCGCTACTAGAACAAAGTCCTCTTGTTTTTGACCGTGTTGGTTGACCTAAGTTATTTAAATCAAATTGGATAACTTCTCCGCAGGTATCGCCAATATTTTTCCACTTTACCATCCACCAGTCTTTATTTCACATTTCATAAAGGAGCATTTTCTTAGTCCAACGATCATCGAAGTGTAAGTAAAAAGTTAAGCAATTCCTGTTTCCAAATAAATTACATAGTTAGGTGTTGCATTTGGTAGATTAAAAAGTTCTTCCTGAGTATGAAATATACACAGGTACCTACTATGGCAACCTCAAACAACAAAGTTCAAAACACTAATAAACAACATCAATTAAAAAAAAACATAAGTATTTAACAATCTTTTATTTTCATCAATGTTCCATCAATTACGAAGCTAAAAACAAATTCTCTTATCACAAATCTTCTTGAAATTTACTGTGCGTCATTTCTTGTTACTTTTTTTTTTTTGTGAAGATCAAGAACGTCATCAAAACTCATTTTTTGATTCTATAAAAAAGAATTGATGAATTGACTTTTGCGGAATAACAAAAGTGAATTCAAGAAAACTGGTTAATCTCAGATCATCAGTTAGGAATTAGTTTGTAAGAAACAGGTAGATAAAGGTACTTAACATTGATACATCATTAAATTATTAGAAGACTAAGCACAATTTAATTGGACTTATTGTATTGATTCAAAAACTCAGGGTTAGAGCCTTGGCGTGTTTAAGTTCGTTTATTTAGATACATCAGTTGCTGCCGCCATCATGAGACAGTAATTGCTATTTCCATCAATGGGAATTTTATTAAAGCAGGGTTAATTCACAGCTTCGTTTTACAAGGGAAGGAAAGCCACTATGGTCAGTTCCAATGCAAATGTAGAAAAAATCTTCATTCGAACGCTTATTATATTTTTACAATAAATTAAAATTAACGACCAAGTAGATAGCTTACCTGTGTGTCATTTAGTATTTCTAAATGTTCACCCTTTCTGAAGCTCAAATCCTCATCGGTGCGTGCATCATAATCATACAGTGCTACAAATATCTTAGCATTCGAACTGGAAGTTTCATTCTCTGGAATTTGTGGCACTGGACGGATTTGCTCTTGCGGTGGTGTTTGCTGCATCGGATTCTGCAGCACAGGAAGCTCCTCTAATGCATTTGTTCGATCGATGTTTAATTTATCGGTGTCGGGTTTTTCACTTCGCAGACAATTGCCCATTTTGTGATGATGTGTTGTTTATGTTTTCTCCACCAGGATATGAAAGGATTCTTTTATCACTATTCCTCAAAACACTATAATGGAGGTTTTGAGGATTTATTATAAACAAAACCAAAACAAAAGTAACCGAAACAAAAATCTTTTTTTTTTTTTTTTTTGAGATATAAACAAATCAGAAGAAGCTGTTGTTTGGCCTGGAATTCATAAAATAGAAAAAGATAAAAAAGGAAAGAACAAACACTAAGGGAATCTTCTTGGAATCAATTTGGAAACGAGACACAATTGACACGAACAGAAAACAAAAAACAAAAAAAGAAGAACAGAAAAATTTCCTCCAGCCAAAAATGTGTGGGGAGGAAGTAGTAAATGTATGACTAATTTTTTTTTTAATTTTTGTTATTTCAAAAAGAATGAACAAAAAGAAATAAAAATTCTGCAAAATTATGATTTCAACAACTTGACGACGACGGCGACGCACTCATGCACTATCGGGTGTTTCGGGAGGGATAGAAATTGAGGAATCCACTTTGTAGACACACACGCTTTTCCTTTTTGCTTCTGCACGACTACGACGACGACGAGGAGGAACCGAGGGAACGATATCGAAGACGACAACGACGACAACCAGACGAGCGATGGATTTTCCTTTTTGGAAGAAAAACTTTAAAAAAATTGTGGCGAAGGCGATGTGTAAGTCGATGGCAAAGAAAAAAAGCAATTAATAGGCATAAAAGAATTATTTATTATTATTACGAGTGGCAAACTTTCGAAACATGAATTTTTTTTTTACTAGCTATCGTTTCTTTTTTATTTCTTGCTTATTATTTGGCTTGTTGGATAAATAGAGATGGAGGAGCACCTACCAACGAACAACTTGAGTGGGTTTGCACTATTTTGGAATTTCGTTGCTGCTGCTGCTGCTGCTTCGTCGTCGAGGAACCCAATTGCACAGAAATCGAGATTTCTTCTTTGTGTATATCTCGATTTATTATCTGTTTCTGTTTATTAATTTTTCAATTGAATGTTTATCCATTCTTGCGATTGATTTTGTTATTTTTCTTTATTTTTTTTTTGTTAAGAATTTAAATTCTTTTCCACTTCACAAAGTCACACAACAACGCAACGAACCACAGAACACACCACGAAACGAACTTAACGAACGAACGAACAAAAAAAAACCATTCGCAAAATCAGAAATCAGGGCGCGATATTTCAATATGGCTGCTGACTCTGTGCACTGGACTTGGTTCTGAGAAATGACAGCGGGTGATTTTGTAGAGTGCAGCTTGTCTGGCATTGGGGGAATATAATAACAAATGATTTCGGGTTGTCTCGCTCGTACTAAGGTGTGTTACGGGTTGTTAGTAGGGGAGAAGAAGTTTTTCACTTTTTTTTTCATTTTTTTTTGTTGGTACATGACATTTGTGTTGTTGTTTTGATTCAAAATAATGGAGTAGATTTTCATTTTAAAATTAACTATTACATTTTGTGACCGTTGCTGGGAATGTCGTGTAGATGGCGCATGAAATTTTTAGAAAAAGAACTGTTTGTTTTAAAATCCGGAAACAGCTTTGTTTCCAAGACATTTCAGATAAATCTGTCAATTTTCCATAAATTGATTGTTTCTTTGTATATGAAAACTACTACTATCATTGTGGAAGTCGAATGGGGCGACATCTAATGTATGCCTGCAACCCTTACTCTTTTTTTTTTGCGGAGAGCTTATGGAGGTTTTAAAAGATATTTATTGATATTTTTTGGATGCAATAATCCAAAAAATAGTCTCCTCTTGCCCCTACCACCAATTTTCGACGCTTAAAGACTCCCAAAATCATTTACACCTCAAATTTTGCAGCGCCACCACAAGGGTCCGCGCAACCCTAAAAAAAACTCGCCATGATAGTACTATAATTTATATATACAAAGATTGTTTGTATAGATTTACGCAATTTATAAATTTTATGACGTTTACGACGAAACCAATTCGAAAGCGGTGCAAAACACTCGTGGTGACGAAAAAACAACAACGTGTTGCTTCCAATGATAGCAAAGTGTTGTTTTTATTGTTTCATCGTCGTATCCGAATGGGTTACTGACAGACGCTGTCAGAAGGTTATGTCAAAAACCAACGAAAAATATCTTCCCGAGCAGTCAAGTGGAAAAAGTCAGCCAGATTGCACACGAGAAAAATGAATCGTCTTTGCCTTTTTTCGTTCTCATTTCCCCAAAGCTCAGTTTTACTTGGTAGAGGTGCACATTCTTCACTACCCAAAGCAAAAGTTAATGAAACTCAATGAAAGGCAGAAAAGTGATATTATGTGGATGGAACCAAAACGATTTAGGGTTGAAAGCAAATCAACACTCAAATTAATGTTCTATAACTCTTAAGTAATAGGAAGCAGCGAAAAAAGTTAATGAGCTACAAGTTTGCGGTAGGTCGTGAGCTAAGTGTGAGCGAAAATTTAAATGGTATCTAAAAACAAGATGGTGGCCTAGTGAAACTAGGTACAGTTGGAAGAAATGCAGTTTTGAACTCGTGAAATACCAATCTTCCAATTTCACTAATTCACAAAATAAATTTTTTGACCATCCTCATGTGAAATATGGAAAAACAAAATTTAAAACCTTTTTAATTTGGCTAAAAATTTCAAAACAATGTGTGTTACTGTTTGACTACACTTAGAAAACAAAGAAATTTTAATACTTTTTCAAAATACTCAATTTATTATTTTTTTCTCAAAATTATGTTTCGCAATGATTGTTTTAAACTAATTGACAGACCATAAATATACTTAGTTTGTTATGGATGTTTTTTTATTTTCAAATTTAACTGAATTTTCTAGGAAAAGATGTCTTTTTGAATATCAAACGACACAATAATGATTATTGTAAAAAAATATACCGTTAAGCATACAAAATTGGTTGTTAAAAATGCGTTTTTATCAAAATTCACAATCACTTTTATTTTGTATTAATAATGTTTTTTTTTAAGTTCAAATAAAAATAAAAAATTTTTTTCAACAGTTTTTTAACGAAAATATTAAATTGACTAAACTAAAAATAACAAAAAATGCTATAATTTAAGTTGAACTCACTTTGAAAATAGTTATTTTTGGTTGAATATGTAATTTTTAAGGGACACTTTAATTTTTATGATTGGACAAATATACGCGTAAACTTAATTGAAAACTCGCAATTTTACTACGGATCGTTTTAAGTGCTAAAAAATTAATTTTCATTTAATAATTTTGAAAAAATGCTTTTTTTTTTGTTTAAACTGAGTTTTCTTAAGGAATGTGCGTCATGTCAATTTAATTCGTATAGAAAGAAGAAAAAAGTATTCTGACTCTTATTTTCATTTAAAACATTTATGCCTGTATTGTATTTTTGAAACTTATTTTTATTCACCCCTATCACAGAGTCCCTCGTAACAAGTCCCCGAAAATTTTTCTACGCTACGAATACGAATATATTTACATCATAGGCCCCGAATGAAATCCAATAAGCATTGCACACGAACTCCGAATTTCGTAGCAAATGTTTTTAGTACGACGGGACCAATGATACTTTTTTTCGGGGTTCGTACTACGAATCTATTACGACGGGGCCTGTGATAAGGCTGATTAACTCTATCCACTTAAAATATAAAATAAAACACGATTCCAACGTGTGAAACCATAAAACCTTCTCTTTAGTAATATTCAACAAACGACTGACAAAATTCCACCTTAAAGACTTCCTTAAACATGTTAAACCGTTAAGAAATATTCATAACGACGAAGAAACAATAACAACAATGTATTGTTGTTAATCATAACTTGTTGTTGTTTCATTGTTGTCTATGAATACTTCGCAATGGTTTGGGGAAGCCTTAATTACCATAAGATAATATATAAGCGAGTATTTTCCTTCAAACATAGATAGGACGGTGTACACACAAGAAAATTTTGATAGTTTAAAAAAAACAGTCATTTTAACCGACCGACCCATGACTCATAGCCATTTTCTAAAAATCCAAATTTCTCAACGGATCCCAATGGAATAATAAATTGTTTTTGGCGGCCCATTTGGTGTCTTCATGAATGCCTTGTTTTAGCTCGTCAGATCGAGGTTTTCGTTCAGCACAAAAATCGAAAACAAATTTTCAATTGCAGGTATTTAATTAGTCTAAGACTTTTTAAAGCTTTCTTTTTCTATTTCTTTATTTTAAGTGTTTCTTTTGTTAGATTAACAATTCAAAAAGTCAATTTGTTTTAACCAATACTGTACTATACCCGCTTTTTAAATTAAATAAGAATAACAAATCAAAATTATTTACTCAACTTGAGTTACGTTATTTTTTTTTGAATAAAATAAAACAAAAACAAATTTAACATTCTGCCCTTTTAAACAAAAATAACATCTCTTTTAAACAATGTGCTTCTATCCCTGTGGCAAATTTGTTTTGCTGCTCGTGCTTGTCTCATCCCATTGGACGGAAATAGGGACATAAGTTGGTGGAGAACTTGCGTTCGCCTGTATAGGTTGAGGTTTACTTCCACGCTTTTCCTGCTGTCGCACCAACTCATAGTAGAGGCCTTCTTTTTGCATTAATTCATCATGCTTGCCACTCTATAAAAAAATAAGATAATTGAATTGATTTGCTATTTAAAAACCGTTTAACTTACCTCCACAACCCTTCCCTGATCGAGGACAACAATTAGATCAGCATTTCGTATTGTAGACAATCGATGAGCAATAACTAATGTAGTTCTGTTAAGAACGGCAGTGTCAAGAGCTTTTTGGACAATTGCTTCACTAGTAGCATCTAAGGCACTAGTCGCTTCGTCTAAAATTAGTACTTTTGGATTTTTGAGTAACGCTCTGGCGATAGCAATTCGCTGACGTTGACCTCCACTTAATTGAGCACCACGTTCACCAACATTCGTTTCATAACCCTCTGGCAGAGCACTAACAAAGTCATGGGATTGGGACAGTTTTGCCACATTGTAGACCTTAAATATGAATAGAATGAAAATTGATGTATACCTCCATTGATTGGGTCATTTCAAAATCTTACTTCTTCTTCAAGGGCATCTGGTCGTCCATATCGAATATTTTCAAAAATTGTCGTTGCAAACAAAATTGGTTGTTGTTCGATAAATCCTAGAACTTCCGAACGCAACCAATATGGAGAGATATCAGATAATTTGTATCCATCAATTTTAATAGAACCTGATGTCGGTTCATAGAATCTCTCGATGAGGGAAGCAATTGTTGATTTACCCGAGCCACTAGCACCAACCAGAGCTACTGTTTCGCCTGGTCGTAGAGTTAAACTAAATTCCTTAAGAACTACCTGATGATAAGAGACTTAAGATAAGATAAATTTGAAAAAAAAATTGATTGTAATTACATGATCAGGTCTTGTTGGATATGCAAATGAAACGTTATCGAAACGAATTTCACCATAGAGTCGTTCAGCTGGAATTTCATAGCCTCTCAGTAGATCTACTTTTGGTTGAAGTTGTAAATACTCAAATACACGGGAACCAGCTGTTAGACCACGAATCATTGTTCCCAACAATACTGAACCTTGGGCCAAGGATCTCTGGACACCTTGAGAGGCTACTAAAAATGCCATTAGCTGTCCAGGGGAAAGACTTTCTGTAGACATTAGATGACCACCTAGGAATAAGGTGGTTAAAACTAAGCTGGAAATAAAACAAAAGTTATTCCTTCCAAGAGGTGAGAAATCAACTGTTATGTCTCACCCATTTAGGAAAAAATTGGTTAGCCCCTGGAATATAGCGATTCCGTATCCCAACTGCTGTGCCATTACAGCTGCTTTGTCGGTTTCTTTTTCAAACAACTCAATCTCACGATATTCGCAAGCACTTGACCGCACTGTCCGAATGTTAGACAAAGCTTCTTCACACACCGATGTAGCTCGTTCGGACTAAAAAGTGAAAACCATATATTCAAATAGACATGATTTTCCAAATCTTAGCTTTACTTACTTGAGCTTGGGACTTTTTGCTTAACCCTCTTAGGGTTTTTCCCAAAAATGTCATAAACATAACTACAGCAGGGACTGCAGCCAAAGCAATTGCAGCCATATGTGGTGATATGAGAAATAGCGATATACTACCACCCACTAGTTGGGCAGCACTCCGTAGTCCCTGGGCTACAAATTGCTTAAATGATGATTTAAAGTCTTGCACATCTGCTGTGAGTCGGTTCACTAGCTCTCCAGTTCGATTCTCATCGAAGAATTCAATGTCCTGAATGAGAATCTGTTTGAAAAGATCCTGACGTATTTTTGTTGCCATTTGCTCGCCAATACGACTCAGAAGGAATATGTACAAGAAGGTGAAACCGGACTGCAGGATATAGAGACCCAGAAGATTAGCGGCTGGGGTCTTTACATCACGAAGGAATGTATTGGACAGGGGATCCTTCACGAAGGTGTTGGCATACTTCGCTAAGGTATTGACTAGATCTCCGAGGAGATTGGGAATTTTAATATTTATAAAGGCGACAGCTAGAGCGGCCTAGAAGTGGAAAACATATCGAATGGAAATTAAACGAATTGCTTGTCAAAGTTTATGGATTGACTTACAAATACAGCTCCAAGCAATTCCCAGAGGTAGGGTTGAAGGTATTCCCAGAATTTCTTCCAGTCGAATTTTGTATCATCCTGTTGCAATGTTTTCTGCAGGACACCCGCCAGTCGGTTGCTCTCACACTGAGCAAACCAACTGCTCCATGATTTAGTTGCCAATCCCAACGTCACTCCACCAGCTCCTAGGACAAGTGTTTTTGTTTTTGCTAAGCCTGCTAGGCTAGACTTTACCTTCGAGGGGGCCTTCTTCGATGGTTCACCCAAACCATTTTTGTTGTTATGAAAATTCCGATGGACCTTCCCACAGTCCTTGGCAGTGTTTGCATTAAACCGGAACTTGGGAAGGTTATAAATGCCTCGACTGTAAGAGCAAAGTGGTTAAACGACATTTATCAAAATAAAGTGGTGACATAACAGGTTGAGCGGTCAAAGTCTTATGAACTTGAGGCGAATACCAATTAGATAGACATCATCATTTAATGCTCACCTTAAGATATCGGATTTGCCACTGCATTGTGATACTAAAAGACGCAGCATATTTTAAAGGAAAAGGAAATTAATTTAGACTTCTTGTTTTTAACTTTTAACTTAAACCATTCCGGAAATCAATGTTTTTAAATGAAAATAAATTGTTTTCGATTATACTTTTTTATTCAACAACAAAACCAAAACACCACCTTCGTTCAGCGTGTATGTGAAACCATAATGTCAAAAATGACAATCAGCTGTTAGGGGATATTTTTTTGTATAATGGAAGGGATTTTATTTTGGGAACAAGTAAGCACTGCCAGATTCTCTTACATATGGTGATTCGCTGTCGCAAGGAACTGAGCAAAAATATAAAAAGTTTTTTCAAACTGAAGTGATTTATTTTTGAATTGCGGCTTATGATTATTTACTGAGAGCAAAATTTAAAACAAATTATAGAATTTTTAAATCTGCATGCTGCATGTTTGAATGAAAATAAACAATGATTAGTTAGTGATTTATCAGTAGGTGGTTCAAAAACATTACAACTAAGTGATATTTAGTTCTGAGTGGGTTAAATTTCTGATAAACCTTTTGGAAGCTTTGGTTAAATAATGCTAATCAACCGAAATCGACGCTTCAGCATAAAGTACAAACCCAATTTTTTAACTCTAAAAATAACGGTACCTCTAAAATAACCATTACGACAAAACTAATTTATCCCAAAAAAGGCTCTAAAGATTTGATTATACGGATTTGATTCAATGCATAACGATACAAACATTTATTAAATATACATAATAACATTTCTTCTAAGCTAACCTGGAGCTTATGTTATTCATAGACAATTTAGACCCGGTTCCAAAAGATAAACTGGAGCTCAATTCTTAAAAACGGTTGACTCTTTGACTAAGTTGTTTTTTTTCTATCTGTCAAAAAATGGATTGGATTTCAATGGATTGACAGGCAATAGTAGTAAAATTGTAGTAGAATTCTGTTTTTTACGAAACAGAGCTGCCAAATTCTTTATGAATAGCAGCTGTTTCTAACCTGTGTGCTAACTTTAGACTCGAGACCAGTTGGACTCGGTTCTAATGGGGCATTTTCCAAAATATTTTTTTGGAATTAGGAACATTTTTTTTTACATGTTAAATATTAAAAACTTGCATAGTATTTTTTTTCTAATAGTTTTAAGAAATTTTATTATGTATAAAAAATTAATTTTTGATTTTATTTTTCAAAAATTTGGATTTTTTTGATACATCACGTCTTATTATTATTATGGATTATTAAAGAAAACTAAATATGGAATGCTATGCTTTTTGTATTTTTCTCTAATGAAATTCCTGTTTTTTTAAATATTTGTTTTCACTGTATACACAGTAGAAACGATCCATTCGTGCATTTTATTTGACTTGAAGATATTGCATTTTTTAAAAATTAATTTATGTTGAACATTAAACAATTTCATATGTTATGTTGAGCAATATTAGTAATGAAATATTACCTCAATATTTAAGTTCAAATGAAATGTGAAAACTCAATAACTATTGTTCCAAGACGGAAGAACGGATTGAAAAGATTGAACATGATCTGAAATTTTTAATGACGTTTTTAATATGGAGCAAACGTCATTTTAAGACTTAAAGGCCTGTTAAAATTTTTAAAGCTTTTGGTGCACCCGGCAAAGTTACAGATAATCAAATTTTGAATAAGTTGTGTCATACTATAATAATGTATGTATATTTTTTTTAAGTTGAAAATAAACGAATTAGAATCCTCTTTCACGGGAAAACTGTATTACTCGATATTTTTAGTTCGTCGGAGAGAAATACAAGAAGTAAGAAGAATGAAAAAAAGGAAATGTGAAAGGACTAGACCCTCCCAGAGCCAATTCCCAGAAAACGTCACAAACATAATGACTCCCAAACACAAAATGTCTAGAGAACCGAAAACTTTTTGAAACCCATCAACTCCTCCAACGATTAAAATAATAATAATACTTACCGATATTTCCAAGAATTTATTATTGTCAAGTGTTTTACAGTACAACTTTATACAATTATATATTTAATGTATTTTAGGCACCCACCTACAACTAAATATATATATCTACATCATAAAAAGTAAAATCTTACAAAAGGCCACTTTATTTCAAATTCAAAGACCTTCATTTTATGTGTATGTACATAAAATATATATATAGCTATATATTTATGTATGTACATCTACCTTTTGATTTGATTTATAGCAAAGTTTTGTCTCCTTATTAATTCTACGAGAGTACAAACCAAACCAAAAACGATACGATTTATCTTCAAAAGAAATCGAATCAAGCCATTAGGCTATCGATACCAAAGGACCACCTAATATTGCTCTGATTTATTTGCCGATATAATATGAGCATGAGCATACCCTTAACTAAATACATTTAACAATTGTGTGTTGTGTTGTTGTATTTTCATACATAAATATAACACCGCACTAAATATGAAATAAATGTGTGTGACCTTGTCCAATAACATATCGATTCCCTTTTCGGAATAATTTTATCGTCTCCCTGTTTCAAACTGACATTACACTTATACACAAAATGTCCTTTCCTTTCCTTTTCCTTTTCCAAGTCCAACACCAGTTATAGAGGTGAAGTAGCAAGCCACAGTATACGACTTCCATCGATTGCCATAAATCCCGCTACCTTCTTCTTCTCTTCTCTTATACTCTGCCAAATCAGGTCCGATATAGTGTCTTTGGTCAAATCTGGCCAAATTTATCCAATATTCCTTGTGTTATCTCTGGTCGGCCTTGTGTCCTTACCACCATCACCAATATTACCCACCCACTTGGAAACCCTCTCGCCCCCCAACTTCACCTGCACCCATCTTTATACACAATGTCACAAGCATTAGAGCCTTACATGAACGAGATACTAAAATCGTACACTTTGTATCTGGATGGTCGAGCCTTCGGTATATATGAATCCCATAATGTTGGTTACTCTAACTTGTATCCTTATCCGTATTTACGATCGACATTGGCTTATTGAGGAGCATCAGGACCATGGAGCATCGTGTGTGGGTGGCTTGGAAATGTTGAATATCATTTCTCGTCCATATAGATAAAGCTCCCTTTTTGGTATAACTTGTGTCCTGCTATAAGCTCATATATTGCTCATATTGTGTGCAGTCCTGATATG
Organism: Syrphus vitripennis; assembly: GCA_958431115.1. Taxonomy (NCBI): domain Eukaryota; kingdom Metazoa; phylum Arthropoda; class Insecta; order Diptera; family Syrphidae; genus Syrphus; species Syrphus vitripennis. Next base: position 91,492,647 of record OY288109.1, read on the forward strand.
GCGTGGTCTGTTGCTTGACATGTATCCACATAGCTTCCAAAAAAAAAGGGAAAAAAAACTTGTCATCTTTTTTAAAAAATATATAAATATATCCAACAGATTGTTTACTGGTTCGTTAGGCATCCTTTGTCAATAATATTAAAGCGTTTTCTTTTTCCTGGGGATGGATATACCTACAATGGATGGCGCACCACCATATGATAGGTACTATACACAGCTCTTCAATGGAATGGGTGCTGTTATATTTGGGATACCTGGGATTTGTGAATGTTGATCCTCTCGTTCTCTAGTTTTATAGTAGGTATAGGGTACTGAGCCTTATACCTTACCTATGTTCCTATATATCTGGGACATGAACATGAACAACGACAACAATGGCTTCAGCGAAAGGAATATGGGTCGATTTTGGTGACATTAAATTGAATTTATGACGTGGTATAGGGATGAGCTAAAGAGCATTATCCGTGCAGCTATAGGTATCGTGACACAAAGGTAGAAAATCTCTATAGCTTTTGGCGGTTGTGGGTGTGTTTGAAACGGATTTGTTAAGAAATAATTGAAAAAATAAAGAAAATATTCTTTCTTGTTAGAGACATTACACTAACATTTTTTTTATTTAACAATTGTGACTTTATATCATGGCATAACATTAAACATGTCATATTTTCAAAATTACTTGTGTTGGAATTTTATATTGATCTTCGAAAGTGGTTTGAGTTTTTTTTTTTGATGGGAAGCGCATAAGCTGTTGAGTTTAATCAAAATGTTGTCAAGAGTTATTATGAACCTATTAGCCTGGAATCATTTGGGAAGACAAGTGGGAGTTGGGCCGGTATTCACCAAGGGTTCAAGAGCTTAAGAAAAGCATAACTCAAAAAATCCTGCCTCATTAAGTCATATGAATTTCCTTTTTTATGAGCTAATGAGGGAGGATTTTTTGAATTAAGAGACTTTTGAAATTGTGAGTGCTTGGTGAATAGCGGCTTCATTTTTGAAAAAGTGCTTGAATTTTATTTCCCGCGTGACTGAGAATACAACAAAATAATTTAAAATACCTTTTTCCTTCAGAAAAATTTTAATAACGAGTTTTAACGAAAACACACCATCCCACATATTATTTTCTTTTTATAGCCGTAAGTCCATGAGGCTAGAGCTATTATTATTGAAAAATTAATTTGTAATTTATCCTTACACTTTAATTAATAAAAATAAAAATAAATAAAATAAAATTTTCTTTTTAACATTGTGTTAATACTTAGTACGATAGTGTGGAAGAGCTTTTCAGTGACATATTGCTATTTCTCTTGTGCTGTTTAAGGAAGAACTATAACTATAGTCAGACGTGGTAGGAAGCTAATGTCAAAACCGAACCAAAATTAGCTTCCCGAACACTCAAATGGAGAAGTCAGCCATATTATGTGCTTCCACCATTTTAATTTTTGTATCTATCTGTCAATTTACTTTCGCAGGAGCGGTCGATAAGCGCTCTTGCTATCGATAGCTAAGGTTAGCGAAGGCACCCAATCGCAATCATGGGCGCGTCATACAAATTCCTCGAATTCGCTTCGTTTCTTACGACCACTTCAGCTGACGTTCGACGGTTATAGTTCTACCATTAAACTTTGTCGTTGAGTTAAAAAAAAGATGATAAAATCCAGGGATGGTTGACATAAAGTGAAGGGCATTGGTGCCACCCAAGAAAAATATATCAGGCTGATAAATTTGTAAACATTTTAGAAAAAACTGGATTTTGTAGCAACAATTTGTATCGAAAAATTACTAAAAACGATATTTGGCCAAAAATTAGTTGTGGCGAAGATACGAGACGAATTTGAAAAGAGCACCGATAAATCTACAAAAATGATCATTTTTTTAAAAATACAAACAAAACAGCAATATTTCTTTGAAGACATACCCCATTCACGCAAATATATAAGGTAAGCGTTACATCAGCGTTTACTCCAATAACGATTTCCTTACTGGAGCAAAAGTTCCCTATTTATCAAATAATGAAGCAAGTGCAAGAGTGAGTGCAAGATTGCACTGATTGTTTAATATTGGAGTCAATTCTATCTTCTTCTTTAATATTGGTGCAAATACTCCAATAAATATTTGAGGAAATAATTTTATCAGTGTTTATTCCAGTAACAATTTTCTTATTTTATCAAATACCCTTTACTTCTTTCATATTAGAGCATTAGTAAAATTGATTCTAGTTCCTTGATATCTTACAGGCTACTTGGCCCAAGGGTTAGTCCAGAGCAGATGCAAATGTTTCCAAAACTTACATCTGTCTCACATGTCATTCATTTTAACTTAGACTTTTTAAGTAAAATCATAAAAAAAACTTAATAGCTTCAGATAACTTAAAAAAAATATACTCTTGACCCTCCTCCGGCAACTAGATTTGAATTCTTCTTTGCTTCCATAAATGTGACACGTTACAACCTTGCACAGCAGCGGATTAACTTCATCCTGAAATATATTTATATGCAAAGTCATTGTCCAGAGTAAACCGCAACCGATGCGGAAACACAATCTGACAACACAACCAACATCCATGAAATTAAAAAAAAAAAGCAAAACAAAAAAAAAACAACAACAAACATAACCTACCGCACAAGTGCGGGTAAAAAATGGTCCTCGCATTTTCTGAAACTTATTGCCATCCATATATATATAATAATAAAACACGTTTAGGTTTATGTTTTTTATTCACCGAACTTCAGCGTTCGGTTCGTTGGAGATATTAATACAATCTGCCCTGATTATGGATTTGTCTAGAGCTTAAATAGTATGCGGATTCTTTCTTGCAGATGCACATGCATAGTGCACTAGGTGTATGATAGAGAATTGGCTTAGACAATTCTCTAGAACGAAATTTGATCGTTTTGTTTGTCGAAGAATTGTTGAAGACAATTCTTCGGAAATTAAAATTAAATTTGAGAAGTTTGTTTTTCTAAATGATTTGACTTTAAAAGAATTGGAGACAATTCTTTAGAAATTATATTTGACTGATTGTTTTCAAAGAATTGTTGATGACAATTCTTTGGAAGTAGAATTAAGAGTGTGGGAAACTATGTGGCGTATCATAATTGTATGACACCTCCCCCCTTTCAAAGTGTGCAGTCCCTGCAATTCACTTACTTAAACTCAAGACAGTTCCATTGTTACAATATGACATTAAAGTTTTACATACTGTTATTTTTCATTATTTAGGTTATTACAATATAACTTTTAAATTTTTCATTATTTACACATATTTTCTTATTCTATTTTACACAGTTGTGGAATTTACTTCATTTTTTGAAATAGAAAAAGGATCTTTTAAATTTGTTAATTGAATTTTTGTTGTTACAACATTTTTCTTTTCTTTGAGTTTACAACAAAGTATAAATAAAATTCCAACAATTATTATTATTACAGATAAACTGAAAAAACTTGTAGTGACATTATTTTGAAATTGTATGTACTCGATTTTATCTCTATTTTTTATGTTTTCCATTTGAATATTTTTTAAAGATATTTCATTAATAAAGTTCTTAGTAAAATTTACATGAACAATTGGAGCAATAACATTATTTGTAAAATTTCGCTCTCTGTTTTCAAAATTTAAGTTTTTTATTTTCAAGTTACAATTTGCGAATTTAATTATGTTGTTATTTTTTATAAACATTTTTTCTGAATGACAATTTTGAATTATTTCTGTAAATTCTATATTTTTGGTAACCACAAGCCCTTCTGTAATTTCTTCTATAGCAATCATTTTATTAGTTCTTAGATTACAAATATTACTTTCTTTAAAAGCGTTTCTAATGCATTCATTTTTGTGTTCACGTATTTTTTTCACTTGAAATTGATTATTAGCTTCGTATACTTTATTCCCCTGTAATATTACTTCTTCTATTGGATGATCTAATTCTTGAAATTGTTCATTAGGGAATGGAATTACTAAAGCCTTTTCAAAAATAAGGGAAGAGAAATTAGGAACAAAAATTACTAAAATTAGAGTTTCTGAAGAGAACAAAACGCTTGTTTTCATGTACGATAAATGCTCTAATGTTATGTTGTAGGCATCTTTCTCTTGTTCAGTTAGGATATCATGAGGTAAGACGTTAAGTCTGCTTGCTAGTAAAACATCGATTAGTTTTTCTAATTGCCTATTTATTAGATTTATATCAGCGTATAGTTGAAATGTCAATTGAAATTTTTCCGGAAAAGAAACTACTTTGTTAATTTTGTTTGTTATTTGGTCGAGATAGTTTTTCAAATTCGATTGTTGGTTGTTAACGTGATCCACGACCATTTTCAAGTTTTTTATCAAATCATTATTTATTTGAACTTGAGCATTGGATTCTTTTATTAAAAGTTTGTTATTTGATTCAAGGTTCCTTAAATGATTATAAATTTCTTCGGCGTCATCGCTGTCCATATTCCCAAATAAAAATTTCAAGGCTTTGCCTCCGATATTTATTAGACCCCGCTTAAGTCTTTTGTCTTTGTAAATGGAAGGAATAATAAGACTTAACTTGTGTTTAGCTAATATTATTTCCTGATATAAAAAGTCATAATCACTACTTTTAACCTTATTTAAAACATTCAAATTATTTTCTAATTTTATCAAAATATTCTTATATTCCGTTAAATTACAAACATGAAGAATTTTAGTGTAGTCCTTAACAATATTTACTCTTTGTTGTTTTAAAATGGTGAACCCATACTCCGTGTTGATTGGTGTGATGGTTATTTCCTGTGTTTGTGTTTTCTGAATCAAAAAGGCCAGAAAAATTACCCACATAATCAACATTCTGGAATGTAAATTAATTATTTTGATAAGCATTTTTTCTTTTCATTTGATTTCGTGAGTATTTTGTATTTCTTTTATTACTAGTATCTATAACGTAATTATCTTCTACTCTAAACTGATTTAACTTTTTATATTTAGGTTTAATTTTGGCGATTTCCCTATTTCTAACTATGTTATTGGTCAACTCATAATTTCTATCCTTTGATTGATTAATTTTATTAATTCGATTGATTTTGTCTTGCTTATATTTTTCGAATAAAGTTTCAATATCCCTACGGTCATAATTTTTTGTTATAAAATCACTAGGTCTTAATTTTGTTGTTGTATGTATAGTGTTATTGTAAATTGTTATGACGTTATGTATTTTATCGTCTAAACTCTGAGTTTTGTTAATTTTATCTATTTCCATTATTCGCAGGTGTTCATTCAAAGTACCGTGTAGTCTTTCAATATCTGCATTCCCGGTTTTATTATGAGCTGTTGTCCTATGAATAATAATTTTATTTTCTTTTAAGAAAAGTTCTACCGCACTATGCAGCATACATCTTTCATTGTCAAATATTATTTTACTCATTTTCCCTAAGAATCTAATTCTCTCTTTAATAGAATCTAAAATAGATATCCATGTTCTATCATTTAGCTTGTGTATAGTTGCATATTTTGAGAACTTATCTATTGTTGTAAGATACATTATATTTCTGCATGGAAACCAAATATCCATGTGGACAATTTCGTTAAATTTAGAAGCAGTCTCACTTATATCGAAAGGAATTTTAACTGGATGCCTGTCATATTTAGCAAGTTGACATGTTTCGCAATTATTTATTAACTTTGTAACAAGTTTAAAGAGATTTGGATAGAAGTATTGCTGCTTTAGTTCAAGAAACACTTCGTTTATACCACGATGGTTCTTATTAAGATGTTCACTCTTAATTATATTTAGTATTTCATTTTTATCTGAAATATCAATTAATCTAGTATTAGATTTAATAAGTGTTAAAGTAGCATTTGGAAAATATTTGACGTAATTATCTTGAAATTTAAGAAAAATTTCATCTTCTTCACAGTAAATACACATTATTCCTTTATCTATTATGACCCGCTTCATTATTTCAAGTAAGTTTGAATCTTTAGTAAGTGTTATATGGTTTTGACATTTTTTATTTATAATTTTTGTCACTACTTTCTCTTTTCCGCCATACTTTAAGTATATTTGATTTTTATAAAGATTAATACATTTTTCGGTTATACCTATGTAATTAATAGAGTCTTCAACTCCGCTATGAATTGTATCATCAGTAGACATGACTTCGACGTCCATGCTAGTATTATCGCCATCGTTATAAAAGATTTCATTAAAACTTTTATTATCTTTTTGCCTTTCGGTATTAATGTACCTACTAAGTCCATCCGCTACGATGTTTTCCTTGCCTTTTAAATAATTAATTTCGAAATCATATTCGTTTAACACTATCTTCCATCTCTGAAGCTTCATATTTGGCTCCTTCAGGTTGTGTAGCCATACGAGTGGTTTATGGTCAGTGCGTATTAGAAACTTCCTACCGTAAAGATATGTACGGAAGTACTTAACAGACCAAACTATCGCCAGGAGTTCTTGTTCAATAGTAGCGTATTTCTGTTCATGGTCGTTGAGTGTGCGAGACGCATAACACACTGGGTGACCATTTTGGCTTAAAACTGCTCCGATTGCAAATTTTGATGCGTCGGTTGTAAGCACGAATGGTTTCGTAAAATCAGGCGATTTTAAAATGGGATCACTTATTAGCAAGTGCTTAAGTTTTTCAAAAGCTTCGATATATTCCTTATCTTTTAAATTGATCTTTGTATTTTTTTTCAAATATTTAACCATAGGATAGACTACTTTTGCGTAGTCCCTTACGAATTTTCTATAATAACCACTGATACCTAAAAATTGTTTTATCTCTTTGGTATTAGTGGGGATTTTCATTTCACTTATAGCTTTTATTTTGTCACCATCTGGCTTTGTCCCATTATTTGTTATAATGTGCCCTAAAAATCTTGTGGACAGATCGGCAAAGCTACATTTTTCAGTTTGAATTTTTAAATTGGACTCCCTTAATTTGCTCAAAACTTTCTTAATGGAAAGTAGATGTTCTTCGAAGCTAGTCGAAAATATTAATATGTCGTCCAAATAAACTACGCATATTTTATTTATTAATTCCTTAAGGACTTCGTTAACTAGCCGCTGGAAGGTGGCTGGGGCATTTTTAAGCCCAAATGGCATTCTTGTAAATTCAAAATGCCCATGTCTAGTCGAGAACGCAGTTTTCGCCTGGTCTCTTGGATCCACTTGTATTTGGTGGAATCCTTTTACAAGATCTAATGTGGTAAAATAGTTACATTTACCCAGTTTGTCAAAAAGTTCTTCCATGTTAGGAAGAGGGAACTTGTCATCAATCGTTTGTTCATTTAATTTACGATAATCAATGACTAGCCGCCATTTTTTATTACCATCACCACTTTTTTTCGGCACCACCCAAAGTGGAGAGTTGAACGGACTATTGCTAGGTTTTATTATTCCTTGATGAAGCATTTCTTCAACTTGTTTGTCTACTTCTTCGCGAAATGCCTCGGGATACCTATACAATTTGCTATATACTGGTGATTCGTTTTTCAGTACAATCCTATGTTTGGTTAGATTTGTACATGTCAAAATATCACCCTCCTCATAAAATAAATCTTTGAATGAATTGATTAAATTTTTCAGTTTGAAGGTGTCCTCAGAATTAAGATGAGAAGCAAAAGTGTCATTAAAATGCTTGTGTTCTTCATTGATTAGTAATTCTACAGAATAATGTGTCAAAAGGTTTTCTAGATAAGATTCTTCATCTTTATTTAAAAATATTGAAATATTAGATTCTTTTGTGATTAGCGATCTATTTTTGTAATCTATAACGGCTTCTAAGGCTACTAAAATGTTGTTTCCTATAATGCCATCGAAATATTCATGGAAATTGAATTCTAAGAAATTAATTAAAAAGTTTGGTTTTTTGAATTCTTTAAATAAAGGAAATCTATATTGGATATTTGTTTGAACATTTCGATTTAAAACTCTTAGCGTACGCGTATCGTTATTTGTTTTCCATTTTGGATTGCAAATATTAGGGTTTATTATACTAAATTCAGCTCCTGAATCTATAATAAACCTAAGTTTTCTTACTGGAGTGTCAATTACTATATAGGGTAGTTGTTTGGGCCTGATATATGAAAATTTGGTTGATTTTCTTCTGCATTTACTGATATATCCATAGGTTCAGGATAAGAATTACTAACGTTTTGGGAGTTGGTTGAGTTATAACCCCCTCTTTGTGTATTTCGTGAAGTTCCTGAGTTAGTATTACTTTGGTTAAATTGTTTATTTCTAAAATTATTCCTTGAATTATTTGAGTTTAGATTCGTCTGTCTAGAATTTTCATAGTTATAAGAATTCTGGTTATATGGTCGGCTTGAATGTTGTTGGTTCACAAAATTCCTGTTCTGCCTGTATTCATTTTTTGAAAATGAATTCGTATTTTGATTTTGGGGCCCAGGTTTATAGTAGTTAGTTGTTGAAAAATTGTTTTTGGTTATATTTTTATGAGTGTAATTCAAATAACCGTTTGTTCTAATGATTTCATATGCGTCGTGCAAATTTGAAGGGTTTCGACTAACAATTACACTACGTACAGGTTCTGGTAATCCGTATTTAAAGGTATGAAGAGCAATTCTTATGTTGCTTGCAACTTCGTTACTTACGTTTGGTCCTATCAAATGAGCACAGTTTAGTCTACAAAGCAAATCATTTAATTTTTTATAAAAATTATTTATAGTCGTGTCGCACCGACAAGCCCTTATTTTATCTATAATTTCATCAACCGATTCTTTTTCCCCATGAGTTTTGATCAGAACAAGTTTAATATCTTCCCACGTTGTGAGATGACTATGTATCAATAGGGTTTTTCTCGCGTTACCAATTATTTTGTCTTTGATGGTTGACATTATTAATTGCTTGTAGATATTATCGAAGGTATTGAAAATTGGTAAAAATATTTCTACCTGACTGATGAAATTTGCTAAAGCATCCCTATCGCCGTCAAATGGTGTCATTCGACTTAGGGTATTAGTAACTAATTTGAATCTTGCATTTATTTCTAGCTGCTCCATTTTGTTAAAATAAAACAGATTTAAAAAAAATTTTATGTAAACAGAACTTTACAAAACGATGAACACGCGAATTTTGATTGATTTTAGGTTTTAAAAGCAATATTGCGATATTAAAAATTTTTTTTTCAGAAGTGCTTGTTACAATATGTGAAAGTTTTTTGATTTCTTATTATCTTTTTGAAAATTTTTTTTTGTAGAACACAAAAAGTTTCGTATAAATTTAATAGTATAAAATGTAATTTTTATAAATAAAATAAAAGATTAATAATAATTAAAAAACTTATCTTCCATCAGAACAATGTTCATAGTATTTTTGGATTTGGATCTTTTTCCGATGATGATTCTCTTCGGATGTTGTAAAGAAGTCCACTGTGTCGTCGTTGTCCAATGTGTTGATAAGGTTCTTTCGATTTCGATATAACTCTTGCCACATTAATTAAGAAGGACGTAACACTTATTTTCTTTACACTTATATTGGTTTACCGGTGTAATTATTATTTAAGTGTTGTCATTTACGTATAATTTTTTTTCGATTCCGACTTGTCCACGTCTGCGATCTTTATTCGTAAGACGCGATACTTATTTATTTGGGTTTTTTAATAAAATTTTTTTTTATAAAAATTTTTTTTTTATAATTTGGTATAAGGTTGTTAAAATTATTTTTTTCAAAGACCACAGTAAGTAGTCACTTATCACTTAACAAGGAAACGGAAATTATTTATTTCGATTTTTTTTCGAATTTCCTTCAAAAAAATTTTTTTCTGAATTTTCTTAAAAAATTTTTTTTTTTTTTTTTTAACTCATTGCCTTTACTAACGGGAACGAGTACCGACTGCGCCAATAATAAAACACGTTTAGGTTTATGTTTTTTATTCACCGAACTTCAGCGTTCGGTTCGTTGGAGATATTAATACAATCTGCCCTGATTATGGATTTGTCTAGAGCTTAAATAGTATGCGGATTCTTTCTTGCAGATGCACATGCATAGTGCACTAGGTGTATGATAGAGAATTGGCTTAGACAATTCTCTAGAACGAAATTTGATCGTTTTGTTTGTCGAAGAATTGTTGAAGACAATTCTTCGGAAATTAAAATTAAATTTGAGAAGTTTGTTTTTCTAAATGATTTGACTTTAAAAGAATTGGAGACAATTCTTTAGAAATTATATTTGACTGATTGTTTTCAAAGAATTGTTGATGACAATTCTTTGGAAGTAGAATTAAGAGTGTGGGAAACTATGTGGCGTATCATAATTGTATGACAATATACTATGTACTCGTATATACAAAAATTGTCCTCATAACCTAGGTTTTATACAACGGTATCATGACTACAATGATGGCGATATGGGACAACCACTTTGTGGCGTACACAACTTTTAGCTCGTCCGAAATCACATTAACCTTGAATGTCTTAACATAAAACAAACACTGCGTTACCATATCACTGATGATGTTGTGCCATTCTTCTGATCCTTATGTCACTATGATGTCGCTAAAACTCCAGTCAGCATCAGCAGTGAAACAGCCTGGTGTGTGTTGCAGAGAATCTTCTACATAAATAGAGTGAGAACAATAGCTACTACTAGAGTTTATACTGCAAAAAAAAAAAAAAAGAAGAACCAGGCGACTTTCGGGATGCGCTGCCAGTCCGAAGACAACTTGGTGGCTTGCAAAAAAAAAGAGCACAGAACTTCCTTATTTACGAGAATTGAGTCAATGAAAACATTATACTGTAGAGCTAGAGTTTGGAGCTTGCAATTGAAGTCGGAGCTGGAACCGGAGCAAACCCATCTGGCTCAATGCTATTTCTATATCTTGTATGGATAAACTGTTTCTCTATGTCCTTTTTCTTTTGGGTGAAATATCAACTTTATGATGGTATTTTGCATAATAGCTCTGCAGTGTGTAATCCAGTTAAATAAGGCAATTTACTATTATCCGCAGCAGCAGATTATATGTACTGTACATACAACATCCGGTTCCAGTACAAAGAATCGTCCTCATCGTTACTTGCAGCATTTAATCTTTTTCACTTTTTGGGTACACTTCTTATTTTGTTGTTATGCCTTTTATGTACATATGTAGAAAAAATGTATATTTATTTTTTTTTTGCTGTCTTTGGGGTAAAATTTTGTGCATAAAATATTTTGTTGTTCTCAAATGGCAAAACACTTTGTGGCAGAGTGTTACAGTTTATGTTTTATACTACCCCCACCTAAATCTAACACTATACGCCATTTTTGTGTTGATGCTTATTCTGCGGGGGATGCGTAAAAGCAGTAACTTAAGTACATACATATATATTTACAGCGATATACAATCTAAAGGCATTTTTGGAGAAATATATGTCTTACGTTGGTAATATTTGTTATTATATGATTTGGGGTATGGGATAAATACGCAATTCTTCACAAACATATTTTATCGCTTAAGTTGCAAAATTTACATGAGGTGCGGTAGATGGATATGATGGGGTTTTGATGGGTGCTGGATATAAATTCTACTGCAGTAATTTCATATTAAATTTTTCAAAAGATTCAAATAAAAATATTATTTGGCGCAAGTGGGATTTTCTGAAATATTGCCTACGCATAGAATTTTTTTTTTCTTGGAATATTAATTGCTTATCAATCAAAATGAAACATGACACATATGCATGATAAGCTATATGATCCCTAAGCGTGGGAGGTTTTTCCTGAGGAATTCACAAGAAGCGTTCTGGTTAAAGGCAATCATTGATTTTTAAAGTTCGTTAGAATTTTTTTTTACATAAAACAACATTTAAATTGATGATTTGTAAATTTAAGATTTTATTTTTATTTACCGTTTTTCCGTTTATTATTTTTTTATTTCGCATTCCAAATTGCAAAAATATAGAAATGGTAAAAAATATCGGCTCCGCGAAATTAGGCCCCAGGAAATAAGGGCCCACAAAAAAAATGAAATAAGGCCCCAAAAGAAAGTACACAAAACAACAACAACAAAATTTCTCAAATTTTGGGGTCTTATTTCATTTCTTGGGGCCTTTTTTCATTGTTTTGGTGGGGTATAATTTCATTATGAAATAAGGCCCCAAAATGAAAATGTTAAAATAACATTGTCTTTTACAGAAGATGATGATGAAAACCATCAAGGAGCAATTTTTTTCAGCTATTCTGTTACTCCTTAAACTCTCATCAGGGAGTAATGAAAACCAACACTCCCTGATGGTTTTCAACACAATCTTTACACGAGGAAATGAGGAGAAAAGATCACTCAATTGTGCTACTAATTGATTTTTTCAACAGGTCCCACAACAGTGAAATTCTACAGTATACAATCCAAGTATTTGGTTTTGTTATTTCATTTTCAAAAATAAACTTTTATATAAAAAAATAAATTGGGGCTTTATTTCATTTTTCTAAAAAAAAGTCAAAACAAGTTGGGACATTTTTTCATTTCAGTGGGGCTTTATTTCATTGGGGTATAATTTCATTATGAAAAAATACCCCAATTTGGGGCCTTATTTCATTTTTTCTTTTGGGGCCTTATTTCCTGGGGCCTAATTTCGCGGAGCCAAAATATCGAATTATTGAAAGCGCGAAAAAAAAATGTTTTCCCCAATTCTGTCTGTCGGTCTGTCTTACCTAGAACTTCAGCTAAAGCTACTGAAGCTATTTTTTTAAACTTGGAATCTAAGGTTTTTAGTCAATTGCATCGCGATAATTTCTTTAGTACCAAAAATAACGGTACTTATTGTTAATAAACAATATATTTATTTCGGAAACAGATCCAACGATTTTTATAATATTTTTTCAGTGGGCGTAAGTACCACTTACATAATATGTAGATAAATAAAATTATTTGATCAAAAACTAATTTAAAAAACCAGTTATTATGAATACCTGCTCTAGAATTGAAGAATTCCTTTTTGTTTTTCTTACAAAAAGCTTGATGGATCCAAAATATCACCAAAATATTGCCGGATCGCAGTCAGAAATCACTATAACGATTTCGATAGTTAATCTTTCGTTATCGATTATTATCAGTCGACTACCGGAACTGAGAAAAAAATTTAAAAGTGAAGAGTGGTACTAAACTTGGAGCGATAACGGGTATCTTCCCATGATTACTTTTAACAAAGGAGCTCCATTTTTTTTTCAATTGCAAATGACAAGCATTGCTAAATCATTTGAAAATTTAGCAGATTCTTTATCGTGTCTTGACAATTCTATTATTGCGCATATAGAATCCCTATTCAATGTTCCTTTTTTGAAACCATATATGTACATACATATGTAATTATTCTGGCTAATTAAAAATCCAAGTAATCATTAAATAGAAAACCACAAATACCTTTCAATATTTAAGGACAATAATGTACTTATAAAAAAGGAATGACAGAAAAGTATACAAACGACATTTCTTTCGTTACTGTTGCATTATTAAATTCGATTTTCAGTTTCCTGTAGTTTCCATTTTCTGTTGTGGTAGAACAAACGACTATGAAACACAAGACAAACGAAAAATAACAAAAATAAAGTTTTTCTAATTTATATTTTAGGAAGGAAGATATTATGCTTTTAACAGATAACCACTCAATTCTCGAACTCATTATCAACCTGGTACATGGTTGATAATGAGTTCGAGAATCTTTTCTTTTGTTGGAATTTTTTTTAAACCAGCAACATATCGAAAACCTTAATTTTTGTTGCATATCGACTTTTTTTGGAGCTTGCTATAAGAATATCAAAGCATGTATGTGTGCTGTGTATGTATTAGGGGAGTAGGGCAATTCCTGAAATATGATAATTCTAGAGTTTAGAATTTTTTTTTTTTCACTAAAAGTTAGAAATGTTTTGTCTATTCACATTATGCTTTTTGCAGATTTTAGTTTCAAAAATACTTTTCAGTCTCAAAATTTCTTTTCAACTTTGCTTTTATAAAATTTTATTATTGTTTCTTATACAAACTTTAAAATAAGTTGTGATCGTACAGAATAGAAAGTACGTGCGCCCAGTCGTCAATTAAATTTTCATAAGTTCAAATTTTCTCAATACATCAGACATCAGGTCAGGTGACATCTTGGTTTTTTGAGTTCAAACTCTTTGGTTGCCTTATTTTAGCCCTTAAAATAAAGAATTATATGTTTGTCTCCTTAATTAAATTCTTCTTTAATGTTTTTATCTGTGGATACATACTACATGGCGATTATTATATTTATTTTATTTTATTTTATTTTATTTTATTTTATTTTATTTTATTTTATTTTATTTTATTTTATTTTATTTTATTTTATTTTATTTTATTTTATTTTATTTTATTTTATTTTATTTTATTTTATTTTATTTTATTTTATTTTATTTTATTTTATTTTATTTTATTTTATTTTATTTTATTTTATTTTATTTTATTTTATTTTATTTTATTTTATTTTATTTTATTTTATTTTATTTTATTTTATTTTATTTTATTTTATTTTATTTTATTTTATTTTATTTTATTTTATTTTATTTTATTTTATTTTATTTTATTTTATTTTATTTTATTTAATTTTATTTTATTTTATTTTATTTTATTTTATTTTATTTTATTTTATTTTGTTTTATTTTATTTTATTTTATTTTATTTTATTTTATTTTATTTTATTTTATTTTATTTTATTTTATTTTATTTTATTTTATTTTATTTTATTTTATTTTATTTTATTTTATTTTATTTTATTTTATTTTATTTTATTTTATTTTATTTTATTTTATTTTATTTTATTTTATTTTATTTTATTTTATTTTATTTTATTTTATTTTATTTTATTTTATTTTATTTTATTTTATTTTATTTTATTTATTTTATTTTATTTTATTTTATTTTATTTTATTTTATTTTATTTTATTTTATATCACTTTGAATTCTTATAAATTATTTACATCTAATGTTGTTCACTCGTGCGTATACGCAATTTTTTTGGTTTTATTGAAGTTTTGTCTGTGCCATCCCAATTCAAATGTCACATTTCCTTCATAGTAAATAATCTCCATTTGATGATTCAAACTTGACAAAGTCAAAGAATAATAACCGTTATTTCGAAAGCGCGTTGGCTGGCACTGGTAGTAAAATGATTCACGAAATATTGATGCTGTGTAATGAAACTAATTGCTCATTTTAAGTTCACCTATAAAATAAGTAAAATACCAACGCCTACATCTAAAAACAATTCTCAATATATAATCCAGTTCATAGAATTTTAACAAAACATTCATCAACATTCAATCATAACAACACCCTAAAAAAACCACAATTGCGTGCCTTTTTCCAATTAGTTAGTATAGAACGCGAGGTTTACTTCAACAATTTAGGTATATTCTCAATTCTAAAACAGAATCCATCCAAAAACTGAGCTTTTGTAATGAATTTTCCGCTCGGGTGCATTTGAATAATTACATCCATTCAGAGAGTGCACGTGGCCCTAGAATAGATATGAAATCTCCTTTTGCGTGCCTTTAATAATGCATTGTTTTCATTTCAAGGATATTATTCTTTGGTTGTTTTTTTTTTGTTTTCTGTTTCGCTCACAATATAAACAAAAAATAATCCTTGACTATTATATCTTTGCAATATGTGAAGCTATAAATGTTCGCAACATATGTGTCGTCCTCGAAATTGTTACTCTCTATAGTTTTTGAATATGCTCTCTTCCCAACTAACAACTATCAGCGACGAAACGAAAAAAAAAATAAAAATAAAAATAAACAAGCAGTGAAGACTACAAAAATCCTACTGGCTATTGTATTACTTTGGTTGAACGACTCGCACTGGGCCAACTCGCACAGGATTTGCATCACTCAAACGGAACTCAAACAAAAGCCAAATGGCCACACGACCAACCAGAGTACACTAAATCCCGATGATGAATGAATATGGGAGCCCAATATGATGATGGGCCTACAGCAGCATCTATTATTTACCAGTTTCAATTCAAAACAGTTTTTTAATTAAAACTCGTGGCAAAAATGGCCACACAGAAACAGAAATCAAATAGCAGCGAAATGGCACAACAAAATTGAGATACAAAAATAGTAAACAACCAAAAAAAAAAAAATATACTTTATAGAAAAAGGATTCTCCCGCTCATACAACATCCCTACAGACAGAAACAAAGAAGAGCAATGACGACGCAACGCGACGGACAGACGAACGGACAGGCGGACGACGACGACGATGGACGCGGACAGGATACAGCAAATGATTTCGAAAGTCCTTAATTGAAAACTCCACTTACACTAGGATTTCATTTGGATTTTTATATATGGAAACAGTATTTTTGCCAAAATGACCATGGCCGGGAATATTTTTGTGGTTTTTACATAGAAACACTCGAATGATATTGGAATATTGAAACAAAAAACAAAAAGAAAAAACGAAAAAAAATCGAGATTGGGAAGCGTCGGAGTATGATGAGTAAAATATTAAAAACCCATCGAATGGTTTTAAATTAATTCAAGTTATAAACAAACAATATATTGTTGAATTTTTATTTTTTCGTTTGTATTTCAATCATTGAGTGATATATTTATTTTTTTTTTTATTTAAATAACTTCTTGTTTGACTGCACCGCAAAAAATAATTAAATTGGAAAATTGCTATAAAGTTATACTTTAGTTTTTTTTTTTTAAAGGCAAGACTCCATCCTTCAACTCACTTTTTAAATATTTGAGATTTTTTTGTTACAAAAACATAGCCCAAAAAAATAAATACTTATATCTTCAAACATGGGCATAAAACTTTTTTAAAATTGTAATATTTTAAAAGCCTTGTAGAACAGATGGATCAGGATTACACTTGAATTGAGTGTAACAGAAAATAAAATGTACGTATACGTCTGGATCGCACGAACTTGCTTCATTGCTACGTTTTTTGGTAAAAAAAAAATTAAAAATTGTTAGAGCCGTTTTTTTCCAGAATTTAATTTTTTATACAGGGTCCATGAGTTAGGGTTAAAGCAACTTTTTTTGTGTGAATAACGGTTTTTCTTTAAATTTATTAACGATTTTTTTAAAATTTCTTTCTAACAAACAAACATCAGAAAAA
This sequence comes from Syrphus vitripennis, assembly GCA_958431115.1. Classification (NCBI taxonomy): domain Eukaryota; kingdom Metazoa; phylum Arthropoda; class Insecta; order Diptera; family Syrphidae; genus Syrphus; species Syrphus vitripennis. The sequence goes on from OY288109.1 coordinate 91,509,708, forward strand.
CCCTTGAATTAATTTTTTTCTTTCTTCTTACAAAAGGTTCGCTCCACATAATTTAAATATAAGATTTCTGTAATAATCAGGTTCCTGGTAAAGAAATATTTCATGCACTTAAATTATTACAAAGCACGGAAGTAAAAGCAAAACATTTTTCCTAGAAAATCGTCCTTAAATAAAATTTCCTTTTTTTTTTCTTCTGTTTCTCGTAGTTGTTGCAAGCTTCCATTGAAAGTAAAGTTGGAAGTTGAAAAAAATAAATAAAAAAACAAAATCCCAAAATATAAAAAAGGGAACAATGGTGCCTTTCGTATGTTGTGTGTATAAATCCTTCGAAGTGGTTCTTCCTTTTAGTCATTATTCATAAAAATGATTCTTTGGAGTTTTTAATGAGCACTGAGCAAGCGGTGCATTTTAACACCAAAAGTCCTTTGTTTTTCTTTGATTGTCTGACGTTGTTTTTTTTTTTTTTTAAATAAATTTTTTACATTTAACTTCACCAACCAACATATAGTTGAATGACATTTAAATTTTACACCATATATACTTTATGGTGTAGGTGCATGATTTTTTAGAATCTACACACTCCACACACTGCTATATAGCAACATTCGTATGTATATCCTTATTTTACAACTTTTTACAGTTTCTGCACTAGCAGTTGATGACTTCGTCGCCGTCGTCGTCGCTGGGCGTCAAGATCAAAGAAATCTTCAACCTTTAATATTGCACTTAAGATGTTTGCTCAAGCGGGCTGAATGAAGGATGCAGGACGAGTGATGACTTATGTACATATATAGGTTGGTATGAGGAAACTCCATACAAAATATAAGTTCCCTAGATGAATGCTCTGAACCAGGTTAAAATAAAAAGACCAGGAAAACTTAAAAAAAAAAAAACAATCTCAAAAAGGGCAAAACTCAAAGTGCACCGAGGAGATTAATGACAGAAAAGAACGACGAGGGGACACAAAAAAGGTTCACTTTTTGGGTTTTTTGCTTTGATGATTTAAGTTGAACGTGTTATTTTCTACTCAACGAAGCTAAAACTAGTGGGACGAAAATTATATATTTTCGAGAAAATTTTTATTTACTCATTATTTTCTTCATAACAAAACAACTACAACAAAAAAAAAAATAACCAAATCTTTTTCTACGAACAAAATTTATGTATAGAAGAATAAAAGATGATAGTGCTACTCATCTACTAATATATTTATACAACTGAATTCAGCATAACTTTTAATACAAAAAAGCTTAACTTAATGCTAAGTAAACAAAAAATAAATTAGTCACAAAAAAAAGAATATAAATTTTCCACCTTTTCTGAACCAGTTGTCATGTTTTGTACCCTTCAGACCGTTCATACATTTCATGCATGTTAGCAAATATGAGACGCATTCACATTAATTTTATACGGGAATGGTTTACATTAAGGTGTTTTTTTTGCAAGTTCACATCGAGTTGAACAAAAATGACTTCGTCAATGAAAAAAAATTGCCAATTTTTTTTAAAGAGAACATGAAAATTTTGGACCAAAGAAGTGTTACAAATTAATAACAGCAATTTAATAATAACCGAGTCGACAATAAGTCCAAAAAAAAAAAAATATGGACTTATGTCCCACCTGCTTATTTCAACTTGTAATGTGGCACAAATTTTTTAAGTAAGTTTCTAATATTTGTGGCTTGTTTTCTTCAGCATAAGAATTGATTTTCTTAAACTTAATCTTCAGTGTAATGGGTTTAAAGGCTAATTTTGGGGTTTTAAACGTGGATTGTTTAAAGAAATCACAGTGATTTCGAACTCAAAGTCTGGTATTCACCAAGGTCTCTTAAGTTAAATAGAATCTTTAATCAAAAAATCCGCAATCATTAGGTCATACAAATGTCCTAGCCATAAGAGTTAATAAGAATTAAGAATACACTAATTCGATATTTAACGAGTCGTTATAAGTTTAAACTTAACGAATGTTTTGCATCGGTTTAAGAAAAACTTTGTCGTTGTCAACTTATATTTTGCATTAGTTTTTGGGAGCCTTAAAAAGTTTTGTTCTTGAACGTGATTTTTTGGGATATCTGAACTGTCAGAGAAAACCGCCAAAGATTCACAAAAGTTGAATTTTGACACTAAGAGGCATTTTCTGAGTGTGCTCAAAACACATTTATAAAATATTTTGAAAAAAATCCGGATTTGGAGTTTCATTCACAAAATCTGCAAATTTGCAAAGTTTAAAAAAAAGTGTACGACCGATGGAAGTACACATGAGAGATTTATTCAAGAAACTAAAAATACCATTTCTGTCTTCGGAACTTTTCAAAAATTTATGAAACACATTTGTTAAAACTCAGAAAGAGTATAATTTCAAACAAAAAGTTTGTTCAAAACTGAGTTCATTTTTTAAATGTTAAAATTCCTACCCTTAACGACCTTCCCCGTTTAGAAATGATCAGGAAAATGGCAACAAAAACTGTTTTAATTTTTTTTTATTGGAATCATTTCCTATAAACACGTGTGCCTGTACCGAACACTTCAAATACATATACTACGACTATACAACGAGGTAAAAGTGGAAGAATTTCAAATTGTATAAGCAAAAGCCTATAATACGTATTATATTATGTTATTATCACGCGCGTGAAGCATTATTCCTTGCACAAAAATATCATTCCAAAAAAAAAAAAAGGTTTTTTCTCTTAAGAAAAAATAAAATCCATCGTTGTTCAAATTTATCCGTTTCCCATTCTATGAAGCATTGTTTTATTTTTTTTTTTTCCCTCAAATACAATAAATGAGCTCAGACTCTGCTAAGAAGCTTTATATGCTATGACATTTTAACAAGTACCTTAACATGCTATATATTTTGAAATTTTTTTACAACCATCCATTTGGCAAAGAGTTTTCATTTATCAAACACTCTTCACACCAATATCAATAAAATCCAATAAGAAATAAAATAAAAATTGCAAAAAAAAAAAAAAAAATGAATATAAAAAGAGCACGTTCCGGAAAACAAAGAAAAGGATCATACATACCTATACAATACAAAATATAAGACAAAAAAAAAAAAGACAGTAGTACCATAAACCTTAAAGGTAGGTATATATTTTTGGTTAATCCGCTACTTAAATGGGGTTGAACTTAAAAATTAAAAGAAAAAGAAATAGGGTGTGTTTAATTTCAAGCATCATTTGAAATAAAGTAGGCACATACTTATACTTAAATGATGCTATACGAACACACTTACATATTACTTAGAAGGTTTTTGTTATCTTATAAATATCCCTTTTCATTGAATAAAAACTTCAATGTCTAATTTCATAGGGTTAATTCCTCAAGCGTTGGACTTATGTGTTTTATTAATAATAATAAGTATTCAGTTTTTAGATAAATAAAAAGTGGAATTTTATAAATATTTAAACTTATTCATCTTTTTCCTTTGAGCCGCCCTTATATGATTCTTCAATTTTTTTAATTTATTTGTTTATCTGCGCAAAATACCAGTAACACCTTTGGTCATGCGTTAGGACTCGCCCTAGAATCACTCGATTTAGGGAGAGTAAGCTCCTGGAGCCAGTATGCTGGGCGTAGATGAGAAGGCGTGTTAAGAATACTGTCATTAGTGCTGCCAACTGCATCTTAAGCAGCGGTCGTAGAAGTCAGAACGACTGGTTTGATGATGAATGCAAGCTAGCGACTGAACGTAAGAATGTTGCTTACCGAGCAATGCAACAATCTCATACAACTCGGATGCGCGAAGATGAATGTAAAGAGCTCAGAAGAACAGAGAAACGTCTTCACAGACAAAAACAATCAGCCTGGGAGAAGAACATGATCTATGAACTAGAAAGAAGCCGAGAGCGAGTTCCGTACCAGGCGCGGAAACATGACGCAGTATCACCCAAGCATACTGGAGCGATGGGAAGTGTACTTTAATGAATTACTAAATGGTCAACTCACTGCAGAAGTGGAGGCTCCACTACTTCAAGAAGCATATCCTATGATGCCGCCGCCAAGCATAGAAGAGGTTGAAAAGGTTATATGCAGACTAAAACAAAACAAAGCCCCGGGAGCCGATGGCATACCAGCCGAACTATTCCCTCACGGGCGTGCCAGCTTTACGTCAAGCAATTCTTGATATTCTGTCTACTCTTCAAATCCAGAAATCTCAATATAATTTCAAAACTGCTGCTGTACGGGTCCTCGCACGTATGGATCCGAGCCTTGGGTGCTTAGCAAAAGAAACTCGGAGCTGTTAGCTTGCATTCGAGAGAAAAGTCTTAAGGAGAATTGTTGGCCTCATATGTACGCAATCTACCTTGAAGCTGACATAGTGAAGCTCGGTAGACTCCGGTGGGCAAAGCACTTAGCGCATGAGGAACATGAGAAACCGGCTCGGAAAGTGCATTGTGGTACATTCAATGGTAGACGGCAGCGTGGTAGATCATGGTTGGGCTGGAGAGATGGGGTGGACCAGGACACCCTTGCCTTGGTTAGCGCAATTGGATGGCGTCGACTCGAGACCGGGATAGGTGGAGAGACTTATTGAAAGAGGCCAGGACCAGAGCCTGGTTGTCGATGATGATGATTTGTTTATCAATTAACTGATTAATTAATTACTAAATTTCGATTGGAGGATAAAAATAAATTTTTCAAAGGCTCAGGATGTTTCTTGACAAACAACAATATTCCAGTTTGAGGAATAAGCACGGAACGGCGATCTAATGCTAATTTTTTTGGAGATCATTTAGATAAAACCTTTACTTTTGGTTTGCGTATACAAAAAGTATTAAAAAAAGTTAAACTATATTAAAACTATATTTATCTAATTTTTAAATTTTTTTTCTAATTTTATTTTTATAATTATTTATTTGTTTAATATATTTATTTGCTTTTAATTATTCTTTCATTAAATTATTTTTTCTTCGTTTTTTTATTATTGCAAATATACTATTGTTATTTATTTATTATTTATTTTTCAAATTTTCTTCCATCTCCCCTAAAAGTCACCAAAACTTTTTTTTATTATTTGTCAGTAGTAAATTGAATTTGTACCATAAATCTGTAAATTGTGCAATAAAGTTCTAGAAAAAAAAACTTAAAAATAATTTGCTACAATAAATACAATACCTACAATTCAATATTTTTAAAGCTTGAAAAATAACGGCTTCCTTATTATTTGAAACGTGCGTCGATTAAATTCTTTAATGCACAAGCATGTGAAATGTGTAACGATAAATAAAAGCTTTTCCGCTTTATATCCCTTTTTTTTATTCAATGTGATTCATTTCAATTGTATTCCTTTCAAAAGCAATCAGCTTGCCGAAGATATCTCTGTTAATTATATTTTGTAAAATATAAAAGGAAGGTGTTTTCTTTTGATAACGAGCACTTGTTCAGGCGAAACAGTTTTCATGAGAAAGAAGAACAAATATCTTTTTAAGCAGTTAAGGAAAACAAAATCACCCAGTGCAAGTTAAATAGAAAAGAAAATCCATTTTGACAAAGCAGTTTTATTTTTCTTTCGTTTTCCTTATACATAAAGACAAAATTTGAGTAACTTCTTAAATCCTTTTTGTGTTTTTTTTTAAGAAAAAAAAAAAAAAAACAATCCTTGCGTGATTGTTTAGTGTGTTTGTTATATTTTTTTTCTCTCCTAGCATGCAACCTCTTCATCCAGCCTCTACTTCGTATGTGATATGGGAAAAAGTTTATAAGAGAGAGAGAGAGAGGGTAAATCTATTATCCTTTCTGTTTTGTTTTGGTTCAATTTGTCATTGTTATATTTTTTTATTTTTTTTTTTTTATTTGAGACAACTTGATTCATATCACACAATCACAGACATGTCAAACAAGAAAGGATATTATATACAAACGAGTTGAGTTGAAGTACCCATCCAAGCAAAGCTAACAAAAATAATACTTAAATGTTATTTTTTGTTAAAGTTAAGTTTGAGGTATAAAAGAGGAGAATGATGTTTCTTATTTGTATTTCAGAAATTTTTTGTCCTGCTTCTTCAATCACTAGCTAATTTGTTTTGAAGAAGAGAAATTGTATTCCTTTATTTTAAAATCATCAATGGAAATATACAAAAATCAGAAGTGGGGTATTATCTATTTTTTGAAAAATATTAAAAACAGAAACACACATTTTTTGGTTTCATTATTTTATCTAAATATCAATTCATTATTACTTTTTCTGCGTATTGAAGTTAAAACCTTAAAACAATATCATTGAAATGTTTGTTAGAGGTGTATCATTCTGAAAATTATACGAAAATCTTATTGAATTTCAATAAGTTTTCAATCTTTATAAATACTTGGAAATACTCAATTTGTGAATCTTGTTCTTTATCAAGTTTTTTTTGTTGTTGTGTGCCTTTCACATTTTGAAATGTGAATACAGTTAAACTTCTTTATAACGAACCTTCAAGGGAACAAAAAATTTCTTCGTTATAAAGAAGTTTTATAAAAAATTAGTTATATAGAAATTTTTTTAACCCTGCAAGCTTACCGTGTTTTAAATTTATCTAGCCATCCTCTACTGCCTTTAAAATTATGTTGTCCCAAAGATTCAGAAACAAAATTAACTTTTTGTTTGAGCCCGAGAGTGGTAAATTCCTTTTCCTGTACTGTTTATTTGGTTCCTTTTCTCCCCTTTTAACTTTTCAGTCATTGATAACAGTGGCAGATTTACCAGTAGGCTGAGTAGGCTGGAGCCTAGGGCGGCAGATTTTGGGGGCGGCAAATTTTGTGACATATTTTTTTTTTTACCTCATAGAAATCAATAAGATTTTTCCATGACGGTTTTCTGATGTCTAACAGATAGAAGTCTGCAACAAATCTGACAAGACTGAAATCGGAGAAGGCAAAACCGTCTAGAGAGTGAACCTCACACCTTGCTAGAGAGGATGCATGCAGAAGTTTGAGAGATTCGTGGCACGAAGTCCTTAAAGCTTAAACTTGTATCCGAATTAAAAAAAAAGAAGAAGGTGTACGACAATTTCCAAATTGAAAAGAACGAATTGACATCATCAACCTTTACGGAAAAGGCTCTGTCCTTAGAATAAGTGTACCTATCCTAATGATTTAGACACTGAGTTAGTGCATACATTCTCGAGGCCACATATCTTCGCAAAACATTTTGGTAAAATAAGATTCTACATCATTAGAGAGGCTATCTTCTTTTCTGCGAAAACAGAACGTTTATACGAACTTGGACGTAGCCCTTCGTATGGCCTTATGTACACCAGCGACAAATTGTTCTGGTGAGAGAAGCTTTACTTGTTAAAAAAGGGTAAACATTAAACAATTATCTGATATCGACCTTGAGCCAAGAAAAATTAAACGCTTTAGCTCTTTTATGCATAGAGTTGGAATTAATGAACAGGATTACTTATGACGACAACATCGATGATCGCGCAAAAAGGCATTGTAACGTTTTTTTGAAACTTGACTGAGTTGATTATTTTTAACTGTCACGTTTACCAAATGTTCAATATTTTGTAAACAGCATACATTACCCTGCCCATACACGATTGAGCTTCGATTAGCTCAAAAATTTACCTAAAAATTATTTTACACGCAATTTCAACGAAATTGTTGCATTGTCAAAATAATGTATTATATGACAATTGTAGATGAAAGGGTGGCAAAAACTAAACAGCCTATACCTTAAAAGTTTGTAAATCCGTCACTGATTGATAATTTCTCTGATACCGAAATAGCTTTGCGCTTCGACATTTTGGTAACAGTTCTCAAACTTAAAATGCCAACTCAAACGCTTTTTCATGCATCCATGCATACACACATTCACTTTAAGAAAATTCTTCCCAAAACGGGGAGTTCCCTTTAAAAATAAGGATTACAAATCGTAGTAAACTTTGTTTTCAAATTTGAACATGGATATTTCGTTATAAAGAAACAACTTTGCTTTCGGGACATATTATTAGTTCCTTATAAAGAGAATTTCGCTATAGAGAATTTCCTTTTATAGAACCTAATTCGTATGAGATATTTCTTAAGGGGAGGGGGACAAAATGAAATTCGCTATAGAGAGAATTAAGTTACATATATGGAAGTACGTTATACAGAAGTTTGACTGTATATCGAAAATTAACTAAGGTTATCGAAAATGAAGTACGACCTCATGAATTTTTTTCGAGAAATTTCTAGAGCCGTTTTCGATTAAAATCAGATTTTTGAAGAAGGTCAAAAAATTTTATGTTAGGTTTCTTTATGAAAATACCTCAAACAAGACAGGCATACGAAATGAGATGTGTATTTATCGACTTCCTTTTCACAGTGATCTCAAATTTGTGCATATGTTTATGTACGTACATATGTGTAAAATATTAAAATGATTGATCAAAAATCACAAAGGATTTCAGATTTTATTTTTTAATCGGCATATAGCCTATCGATCGTCATAGGCCTATCGTCATAGGTCTATCGTTCTAGGCCTATTGTCATAGGCCTACCGTCAAAGGCCTACCGTCAAAGGCCTATCGTCAAAGGCCTACCGTCAAAGGCTAATCGTCATAGGCCTATCGTCATAGACCTATTTTCATAGGCCTATCGTCATAGGCCTATCGGCATAGGCCTATCGGCATAAACCTATTTTTATAAGCCTATTGGCATAGGCCTATCGTCATAGGCCTATGCCAATAGGCCTATTTTCATAGGCCTATTTTCATAGGCCTATTTTCATAGGCCTATCGGCATAGGCCTATTTTCATAGGCCTATTTTCATAGGCCTATTTTCATAGGCCTATTTTCATAGGCCTATTTTCATAGGCCTATTTTCATTGGCCTATTTTCATAGGCCTATTTTCATAGGCCAATCGTCATAGGCCTCTTCTAATAGGCCTATTTTCATAGGGCTATTTTAATAGGCCTATTTCATAGGCCTATTTTCATAGGTCTATTTTCATAGGCCTATTTTCATAGGCCTATCGTCATAGGCCTATTTTCATAGGCCTATTTCCATAGGCCTATCGTCATAGGCATTTTTTTATAGGCCTATCGTCATAGGCCTATTTTTATGGGCCTATTTTCATAGGCCTATTTTCATAGGCCTATCGTCATAGGCATTTTTTTATAGGCCTATCGTCATAGGCCTATTTTCATAGGCCTATCGTCATAGGCCTATTTTTATAGGCCTATTTTCATAGGCCTATTTTCATAGGCCTATCGTCATAGGCCTATCGCCATAGGCCTATTTTCATAGGCCTATCGTCATAGGCCTATTTTCATAGGCCTATCGTCATAGGCCTATTTTTATAGGCCTATCGTCATAGGCCTATTTTTATAGGCCTATCGTCATAGGCCTATTTTTATAGGCCTATCGTCATAGGCCTATCGGCATAGACCTATTTTCATAAGCCTATTGGCATAGGCCTATCGGCATAGGCCTATTTTCATAGGCCTATCGTCATACGCCTATTTTTATAGGCCTATTTTCATAGGCCTATTTTCATAGGCCTATCGTCATAGGCCTATTTTCATAGGCCTATCGTCATAGGCATATTTTTATAGGCCTATTTTCATAGGCCTATCGTCATAGGCCTATTTTCATAGGCCTATCATCATAGGCCTATTTTCATAGGCCTATCGTCATAGGCCTATTTTCATAGGCCTATCGTCATAGGCCTATTTTTATAGGCCTATCGTCATAGGCCTATTTTTATAGGCCTATTTTCATAGGCCTATTTTCATAGGCCTATCGTCATAGGCCTATTTTCATAGGCCTATTTTCATAGGCCTATTTTCATAGGCCTATCGTCATAGGCCTATTTTCATAGGCCTATTTTCATAGGCCTATTTTCATAGGCCTATTTTCATAAGCCTTTTGGCATAGGCCTATTTTCATAGGCCTATTTTCATAGGCCTATCGTCATAGGCCTATTTTCATAGGCCTATTTTTATAGGCCTATTTTCATAGGCCTATTTTCATAGGCCTGTTTTCATAGGCCTATTTTCATAGGCCTATTTTCATAGGCCTATCGTCATAGGCCATCATAGGCCTATTTTCATAGGCCTATCGTCATAGGCCTATTTTCATAGGCCCATCGTCATAGGCCTATCGGCATAGACCTATTTTCATAGGCCTGTTTTCATAGGCCTATCATCATAGGCCTATTTTCATAGGCCTATTTTCATAGGCCTATCATCATAGGCCTATTTTCATAGGCCTATCGTCATAGGCTTATTTTCATAGGCCTATTTTCATAGGCCTGTCGTCATAGGCCTATTTTCATAGGCCTATCGGCATAGACCTTTTTTCATAGGCCTATTTTCATAGGCCTATTTTCATAGGCCTATTTTCATAGGCCTATTTTCATAGGCCTATTTTCATAGGCCTATCGTCATAGGCCTATTTTCATAGGCCTATTTTCATAGGCCTATTTTCATAAGCCTTTTGGCATAGGCCTATTTTCATAGGCCTATTTTCATAGGCCTATCGTCATAGGCCTATCGGCATAGACCTATTTTCATAGGCCTGTTTTCATAGGCCTATCATCATAAGCCTATTTTCATAGGCCTATTTTCATAGGCCTATCATCATAGGCCTATTTTCATAGGCCTATCGTCATAGGCTTATTTTCATAGGCCTATCATCATAGGCCTATTTTCATAGGCCTATCGTCATAGGCCTATTTTCATAGGCCTATCGTCATAGGCCTATTTTTATAGGCCTATCGTCATAGGCCTAATTTTATAGGCCTATCGTCATAGGCCTATTTTTATAGGCCTATTTTCATAGGCCTATTTTTATAGGCCTATCGTCATATGCCTATTTTCAAAGGCCTATTTCCATAGGCCTATTTTCATAGGCCTATCGGCATAGACCTATTTTCATAAGCCTATTAGCATAGGCCTATCGTCATAGGCCTATTTTCATAGGCTTATTTTCATAGGCCTATTTTCATAGGCCTATTTTCATAAGCCTATCGTCATAGGCCTATCGGCATAGACCTATTTTCATAGGCCTATTTTCATAGGCCTATCGTCATAGGCCTATTTTTATAGGCCTATTTTCATAGGCCTATTTTCATAGGCCTATCGTCATAGGCCTATTTTCATAGGCCTATTTTCATAGGCCTATTTTTATAGGCCTATCGTCATATGCCTATTTTCATAGGCCTATTTCCATAGGCCTATTTTCATAGGCCTATCGGCATAGACCTATTTTCATAAGCCTATTAGCATAGGCCTATCGTCATAGGCCTATTTTCATAGGCTTATTTTCATAGGCCTATTTTCATAGGCCTATTTTCATAAGCCTATCGTCATAGGCCTATCGGCATAGACCTATTTTCATAGGCCTATTTTCATAGGCCTATCGTCATAGGCCTATTTTTATAGGCCTATCGTCATAGGCCTATTTTTATAGGCCTATTTTCATAGGCCTATTTTCATAGGCCTATCGTCATAGGCCTATTTTTATAGGCCTATTTTCATAGGCCTATTTTCATAGGCCTATCGTCATAGGCCTATTTTCATAGGCCTATCGTCATAGCCCTATTTTCATAGGCCTATCGTCATAGGCCTATTTTCATAAGCCTATTTTCATAGGCCTATTTTCATAGGCCTTTTTTCACAGGCTTATTTTCATAGACCTATTTTCATAGGCCTATTTTCATAGGCCTACATAATTTCATAGGCCTATCGTCATAAAAGCCTATTTTCATAGGCCTATCGTCATAGGCCCATTTTCATGGGCCTATTTTCATTGGCCTATTTTCATAGACCTATTTTCATAGGCCTATCGTCATAGGCCTATCGCCATAGGCCTATTTTTATAGGCCTATCGTCATAGGCCTATTTTTATGGGCCTATTTTCATAGGCCTATTTTCATAGGCCTATAGTCATAGGCATTTTTTTATAGGCCTATCGTCATAGGCCTATCGGCATAGACCTATTTTCATAAGCCTATTGGCATAGGCCTATCGGCATAGGCCTATTTTCATAGGCCTATCGTCATAGGCCTATTTTTATAGGCCTATTTTCATAGGCCTATCGTCATAGGCCTATTTGCATAGGCCTATCGTCATAGGCCTATTTTCATAGGCCTATCATCATAGGCCTATTTTCATAGGCCTATCGTCATAGGCCTATTTTCATAGGCCTATCGTCATAGGCCTATTTTTATAGGCCTATCGTCATAGGCCTAATTTTATAGGCCTATCGTCATAGGCCTATTTTTATAGGCCTATTTTCATAGGCCTATTTTCATAGGCCTATCGTCATAGGCCTATTTTCATAGGCCTATCGGCATAGACCTATTTTCATAAGCCTATTGGCATAGGCCTATCGTCATAGGCCTATTTTTATAGGCCTATTTTCATTGGCCTATTTTCATAGGCCTATCGTCATAGGCCTATTTTCATAGGCCTATCGGCATAGACCTATTTTCATAAGCCTATTGGCATAGGCCTGTCGTCATAGGCCTATTTTCATAGGCCTATTTTCATAGGCCTATCGGCATAGACCTTTTTTCATAGGCCTATTTTCATAGGCCTATCGTCATAGGCCTATTTTCATAGGCCTATTTTCATAGGCCTATTTTCATGAGCCTATCGTCATAGGCATTTTTTTAGAGGCCTATCGTCATAGGCCTATTTTCATAGGCCTATCGTCATAGGCCTATTTTCATAGGCCTATTTTCATAGTCCTATTTTCATAAGCCTTTTGGCATAGGCCTATTTTCATAGGCCTATCGTCATAGGCCTATTTTCATAGGCCTATTTTTATAGGCCTATTTTCATAGGCCTATTTTCATAGGCCTATTTTCATAGGCCTGTCGTCATAGGCCTATTTTCATAGGCCTATTTTCATAGGCCTATCGGCATAGACCTTTTTTCATAGGCCTATTTTCATAGGCCTATTTTCATAGGCCTATCGTCATAGCCCTATTTTTATAGGCCTATTTTCATAGGCCTATTTTCATAGGCCTATCGTCATAGGCATTTTTTTATAGGCCTATCGTCATAGGCCTATTTTCATAGGCCTATCGTCATAGGCCTATTTTTATAGGCCTATTTTCATAGGCCTATTTTCATAGGCTTATCATCATAGGCCTATTTTCATAGGCCTATCGTCATAGGCCTATTTTCATAGACCTATCGTCATAGGCCTATCAGCATAGACCTTTTTTCATAGGCCTATTTTCATAGGCCTATTTTTATAGGCCTATCGTCATAGGCCTATTTTTATAGGCCTATTTTCATAGGCCTATTTTCATAGGCCTATTGTCATAGGCATTTTTTTATAGGCCTATCGTCATAGGCCTATTTTCATAGGCCTATCGTCATAGGCCTATTTTTATAGGCCTATTTTTATAGGCCTATTTTCATAGGCCTATTTTCATAGGCCTATCATCATAGGCCTATTTTCATAGGCCTATCGTCATAGGCCTATCATCATAGGCCTATTTTCATAGGCCTATTTTCATAGGCCTATCGTCATAGGCCTATTTTCATAGGCCTATCGTCATAGGCCTATCGTCATAGGCCTATTTTCATAGGCCTATCGTCATAGGCCTATTTTTATAGGCCTATCGTCATAGGCCTAATTTTATAGGCCTATCGTCATAGGCCTATTTTCATAGGCCTATTTTCATAGGCCTATCGTCATAGGCCTATCATCATAGGCCTATTTTCATAGGCCTATTTTCATAGGCCTATCATCATAGGCCTATTTTCATAGGCCTATCATCATAGGCCTATTTTCATAGGCCTATCGTCATAGGCCTATCATCATAGGCCTATTTTCATAGGCCTATTTTCATAGGCCTATCGTCATAGGACTATTTTCATAGGCCTATCGTCATAGGCCTATTTTTATAGGCCTATCGTCATAGGCCTAATTTTATAGGCCTATCGTCATAGGCCTATTTTTATAGGTATATTTTCATAGGCCTATTTTCATAGGCCTATCGTCATAGGCCTATTTTCATAGGCCTATTTCCATAGGCCTATTTTCATAGGCCTGTCGTCATAGGCCTATTTTCATAGGCCTATTTTCATAGGCCTATCGGCATAGACCTTTTTTCATAGGCCTATTTTCATAGGCCTATTTTCATAGGCCTATCGTCATAGCCCTATTTTTATAGGCCTATTTTCATAGGCCTATTTTCATAGGCCTATCGTCATAGGCATTTTTTTATAGGCCTATCGTCATAGGCCTATTTTCATAGGCCTATCGTCATAGGCCTATTTTTATAGGCCTATTTTCATAGGCCTATTTTCATAGGCCTATCATCATAGGCCTATTTTCATAGGCCTATCGTCATAGGCCTATTTTCATAGACCTATCGTCATAGGCCTATCAGCATAGACCTTTTTTCATAGGCCTATTTTCATAGGCCTATTTTCATAGGCCTATCGTCATAGGCCTATTTTTATAGGCCTATTTTCATAGGCCTATTTTCATAGGCCTATTGTCATAGGCATTTTTTTATAGGCCTATCGTCATAGGCCTATTTTCATAGGCCTATCGTCATAGGCCTATTTTTATAGGCCTATTTTTATAGGCCTATTTTCATAGGCCTATTTTCATAGGCCTATCATCATAGGCCTATTTTCATAGGCCTATCGTCATAGGCCTATCATCATAGGCCTATTTTCATAGGCCTATTTTCATAGGCCTATCGTCATAGGCCTATTTTCATAGGCCTATCGTCATAGGCCTATCGTCATAGGCCTATTTTCATAGGCCTATCGTCATAGGCCTATTTTTATAGGCCTATCGTCATAGGCCTAATTTTATAGGCCTATCGTCATAGGCCTATTTTCATAGGCCTATTTTCATAGGCCTATCGTCATAGGCCTATCATCATAGGCCTATTTTCATAGGCCTATTTTCATAGGCCTATCATCATAGGCCTATTTTCATAGGCCTATCATCATAGGCCTATTTTCATAGGCCTATTTTTATAGGCCTATCGTCATAGGCCTAATTTTATAGGCCTATCGTCATAATCCTATTTTTATAGGTATATTTTCATAGGCCTATTTTCATAGGCCTATCGTCATAGGCCTATTTTCATAGGCCTATTTCCATAGGCCTATTTTCATAGGCCTATCGGCATAGACCTATTTTCATAAGCCTATTGGCATAGGCCTATCGTCATAGGCCTATTTTCATAGGCTTATTTTCATAGGCCTATTTTCATAGGCCTATCGTCATAGGCCTATTTTTATAGGCCTATCGTCATAGGCCTAATTTTATAGGCCTATCGTCATAGGCCTATTTTTATAGATATATTTTCATAGGCCTATTTCCATAGGCCTATTTTCATAGGCCTATCGGCATAGACCTATTTTCATAAGCCTATTGGCATAGGCCTATCGTCATAGGCCTATTTTCATAGGCTTATTTTCATAGGCCTATTTTCATAGGCCTATCATCATAGGCCTATTTTCATAGGCCTATTTTCATAGGCCTATCGTCATAGGCATTTTTTTATAGGCCTATCGTCATAGGCCTATTTTCATAGGCCTATCGTCATAGGCCTATCGTCATAGGCCTATTTTCATAGGCCTATCGTCATAGGCCTATTTTTATAGGCCTATCGTCATAGGCCTAATTTTATAGGCCTATCGTCATAGGCCTATTTTTATAGGTATATTTTCATAGGCCTATTTTCATAGGCCTATCATCATAGGCCTATTTTCATAGGCCTATCGTCATAGGCCTATTTTTATAGGCCTATTTTCATAGGCCTATCATCATAGGCCTATTTTCATAGGCCTATCATCATAGGCCTATTTTCATAGGCCTATCGTCATAGGCCTATCATCATAGGCCTATTTTCATAGGCCTATTTTCATAGGCCTATCATCATAGGCCTATTTTCATAGGCCTATCGTCATAGGCCTATTTTCATAGGCCTATCGTCATAGGCCTATTTTCATAGGCCTATCGTCATAGGCCTATTTTTATAGGCCTATCGTCATAGGCCTAATTTTATAGGCCTATCTTCATAGGCCTATTTTTATAGGTATATTTTCATAGGCCTATTTTCATAGGCCTATCGTCATAGGCCTATTTTCATAGGCCTATTTCCATAGGCCTATTTTCATAAGCCTTTTGGCATAGGCCTATTTTCATAGGCCTATTTTCATAGGCCTATCGTCATAGGCCTATTTTCATAGGCCTATTTTTATAGGCCTATTTTCATAGGCCTATCATCATAGGCCTATTTTCATAGGCCTATCGTCATAGGCCTATTTTCATAGGCCTATCGTCATAGGCCTATCGCAATAGACCTTTTTTCATAGGCCTATTTTCATAGGCCTATTTTCATAGGCCTATCGTCATAGGCCTATTTTTATAGGCCTATTTTCATAGGCCTATCGTCATAGGCCTATTTTCATAGGCCTATTTTCATAGGCCTATCATCATAGACCTATTTTTATAGGCCTATCGTCATAGGCCTATTTTCATAGGCCTATCGTCATAGGCCTATCGACATAGACCTTTTTTCATAGGCCTATTTTCATAGGTATATTTTCATAGGCCTATTTTCATAGGCCTATCGTCATAGGCCTATTTTCATAGGCCTATTTCCATAGGCCTATTTTCATAAGCCTTTTGGCATAGGCCTATTTTCATAGGCCTATTTTCATAGGCCTATCGTCATAGGCCTATTTTCATAGGCCTATTTTTATAGGCCTATTTTCATAGGCCTATTTTCATAGGCCTGTCGTCATAGGCCTATTTTCATAGGCCTATTTTCATAGGCCTATCGGCATAGGCCTTTTTTCATAGGCCTATTTTCGTAGGCCTATTTTCATAGGCCTATCGTCATAGCCCTATTTTTATAGGCCTATTTTCATAGGCCTATTTTCATAGGCCTATCGTCATAGGCATTTTTTTATAGGCCTATCGTCATAGGCCTATTTTCATAGGCCTATCGTCATAGGCCTATCGTCATAGGCCTATTTTCATAGGCCTATTTTCATAGGCCTATCATCATAGGCCTATTTTCATAGGCCTATCGTCATAGGCCTATTTTCATAGGCCTATCGTCATAGGCCTATCGACATAGACCTTTTTTTATATGCCTATTTTCATAGGCCTATTTTCATAGGCCTATTTTCATAGGCCTATCGTCATAGGCCTATTTTTATAGGAATATTTTCATAGGCCTATTTTCATAGGCCTATCGTCATAGGCATTTTTTTATAGGCCTATCGTCATAGGCCTATTTTCATAGGCCTATCGTCATAGGCCTATTTTTATAGGCCTATTTTCATACGCCTATTTTCATAGGCCTATTTTCATAGGCCTATTTTCATAGGCCTATCGTCATAGGCCTATCATCATAGGCCTATTTTCATAGGCCTATTTTCATAGGCCTATCATCATAGGCCTATTTTCATAGGCCTATCGTCATAGGCCTATTTTCATAGGCCTATCGTCATAGGCCTATCGTCATAGGCCTATTTTCATAGGCCTATCGTCATAGGCCTATTTTTATAGGCCTATCGTCATAGGCCTAATTTTATAGGCCTATCGTCATAGGCCTATTTTTATAGGTATATTTTCATAGGCCTATTTTCATAGGCCTATCATCATAGGCCTATTTTCATAGGCCTATCATCATAGGCCTATTTTCATACGCCTATTTTCATAGGCCTATCGTCATAGGCCTATTTTCATAGGCCTATCGTCATAGGCCTATCGTCATAGGCCTATTTTCATAGGCCTATCGTCATAGGCCTATTTTTATAGGCCTATCGTCATAGGCCTAATTTTATAGGCCTATCGTCATAGGCCTATTTTTATAGGTATATTTTCATAGGCCTATTTTCATAGGCCTATCATCATAGGCCTATTTTCATAGGCCTATCATCATAGGCCTATTTTCATAGGCCTATTTTCATAGGCCTATTTTCATAGGCCTATCGTCATAGTCCTATCATCATAGGCCTATTTTCATAGGCCTATTTTCATAGGCCTATCATCATAGGCCTATTTTCATAGGCCTATCGTCATAGGCCTATTTTCATAGGCCTATCGTCATAGGCCTATCGTCATAGGCCTATTTTCATAGGCCTATCGTCATAGGCCTATTTTTATAGGCCTATCGTCATAGGCCTAATTTTATAGGCCTATCGTCATAGGCCTATTTTTATAGGTATATTTTCATAGGCCTATTTTCATAGGCCTATCGTCATAGGCATTTTTTTATAGGCCTATCGTCATAGGCCTATTTTCATAGGCCTATCGTCATAGGCCTATTTTTATAGGCCTATTTTCATACGCCTATTTTCATAGGCCTATTTTCATAGGCCTATTTTCATAGGCCTATCGTCATAGGCCTATCATCATAGGCCTATTTTCATAGGCCTATTTTCATAGGCCTATCATCATAGGCCTATTTTCATAGGCCTATCGTCATAGGCCTATCGTCATAGGCCTATTTTCATAGGCCTATCGTCATAGGCCTATTTTCATAGGCCTATCATCATAGGCCTATTTTCATACGCCTATTTTCATAGGCCTATTTTCATAGGCCTATTTTCATAGGCCTATTTTCATAGGCCTATCGTCATAGGCTTATCATCATAGGCCTATTTTCATAGGCCTATTTTCATAGGCCTATCATTATAGGCCTATTTTCATAGGCCTATCGTCATAGGCCTATTTTCATAGGCCTATCGTCATAGGCCTATCATCATAGGCCTATTTTCATAGGCCTATCGTCATAGGCCTATCGTCATAGGCCTAATTTTATAGGCCTATCGTCATAGGCCTATTTTTATAGGTATATTTTCATAGGCCTATTTTCATAGGCCTATCGTCATAGGCCTATTTTCATAGGCCTATTTCCATAGGCCTATTTTCATAGGCCTATCGGCATAGACCTATTTTCATAAGCCTATTGGCATAGGCTATTCTATTTTCATAGGCTTATTTTCATAGGCCTATTTTCATAGGCCTATCGTCATAGGCCTATTTTTATAGGCCTATCGTCATAGGCCTAATTTTATAGGCCTATCGTCATAGGCCTATTTTTATAGGTATATTTTCATAGGCCTATTTCCATAGGCCTATTTTCATAGGCCTATCGGCATAGACCTATTTTCATAAGCCTATTGGCATAGGCCTATCGTCATAGGCCTATTTTCATAGGCCTATTTTCATAGGCCTATCGTCATAGGCATTTTTTTATAGGCCTATCGTCATAGGCCTATTTTCTTAGGCCTATCGTCATAGGCCTATTTTTATAGGCCTATCGTCATAGGCCTAATTTTATAGGCCTATCGTCATAGGCCTATTTTTATAGGTATATTTTCATAGGCCTATTTTCATAGGCCTATCGTCATAGGCCTATTTTCATAGGTCTATTTCCATAGGCCTATTTTCATAGGCCTATCGGCATAGACCTATTTTCATAAGCCTATTGGCATAGGCCTATCGTCATAGGCCTATTTTTATAGGCTTATTTTCATAGGCCTATTTTCATAGGCCTATCGTCATAGGCCTATTTTTATAGGCCTATCGTCATAGGCCTAATTTTATAGGCCTATCGTCATAGGCCTATTTTTATAGGTATATTTTCATAGGCCTATTTTCATAGGCCTATCATCATAGGCCTATTTCATAGGCCTATCGTCATAGGCCTATCATCATAGGCCTATTTTCATAGGCCTATCGGCATAGACCTATTTTCATAAGCCTATTGGCATAGGCCTATCGTCATAGGCCTATTTTCATAGGCCTATTTTCATAGGCCTATCGTCATAGGCATTTTTTTATAGGCCTATCGTCATAGGCCTATTTTCATAGGCCTATCGTCATAGGCCTATCGTCATAGGCCTATTTTCATAGGCCTATTTTCATAGGCCTATCATCATAGGCCTATTTTCATAGGCCTATCGTCATAGGCCTATCATCATAGGCCTATTTTCATAGGCCTATTTTCATAGGCCTATCATCATAGGCCTATTTTCATAGGCCTATCGTCATAGGCCTATTTTCATAGGCCTATCGTCATAGGCCTATTTTTATAGGCCTATCGTCATAGGCCTAATTTTATAGGCCTATCGTCATAGGCCTATTTTTATAGGCCTATTTTCATAGGCCTATCGTCATAGGCCTATCGTCATAGGCCTATTTTCATAGGCCTATCGTCATAGGCCTATTTTTATAGGCCTATCGTCATAGGCCTAATTTTATAGGCCTATCGTCATAGGCCTATTTTTATAGGTATATTTTCATAGGCCTATTTTCATAGGCCTATTTCCATAGGCCTATTTTCATAGGCCTATCGGCATAGACCTATTTTCATAAGCCTATTGGCATAGGCCTATCGTCATAGACCTATTTTTATAGGCTTATTTTCATAGGCCTATTTTCATAGGAATATCGTCATAGGCCTATTTTTATAGGCCTATCGTCATAGGCCTAATTTTATAGGCCTATCGTCATAGGCCTATTTTTATAGGTATATTTTCATAGGCCTATTTTCATAGGCCTATCATCATAGGCCTATTTCATAGGCCTATCGTCATAGGCCTATCATCATAGGCCTATTTTCATAGGCCTATCGGCATAGACCTATTTTCATAAGCCTATTGGCATAGGCCTATCGTCATAGGCCTATCGTCATAGGCCTATTTTCATAGGCCTATCGTCATAGGCCTATCGTCATAGGCCTATTTTCATAGGCCTATTGTCATAGGCCTATTTTTATAGGCCTATCGTCATAGGCCTAATTTTATAGGCCTATCGTCATAGGCCTATTTTTAATAGGTATATTTTCATAGGCCTATTTTCATAGGCCTATCGTCATAGGCCTATTTTCATAGGCCTATCGTCATAGGCCTATTTTTATAGGCCTATCGTCATAGGCCTAATTTTATAGGCCTATCGTCATAGGCCTATTTTTATAGGTATATTTTCATAGGCCTATTTTCATAGGCCTATTTCCATAGGCCTATTTTCATAGGCCTATCGGCATAGACCTATTTTCATAAGCCTATTGGCATAGGCCTATCGTCATAGACCTATTTTTATAGGCTTATTTTCATAGGCCTATTTTCATAGGCCTATCGTCATAGGCCTATTTTTATAGGCCTATCGTCATAGGCCTAATTTTATAGGCCTATCGTCATAGGCCTATTTTTATAGGTATATTTTCATAGGCCTATTTTCATAGGCCTATCATCATAGGCCTATTTCATAGGCCTATCGTCATAGGCCTATCATCATAGGCCTATTTTCATAGGCCTATCGGCATAGACCTATTTTCATAAGCCTATTGGCATAGGCCTATCGTCATAGGCCTATCGTCATAGGCCTATTTTCATAGGCCTATCGTCATAGGCCTATCGTCATAGGCCTATTTTCATAGGCCTATTGTCATAGGCCTATTTTTATAGGCCTATCGTCATAGGCCTAATTTTATAGGCCTATCGTCATAGGCCTATTTTTAATAGGTATATTTTCATAGGCCTATTTTCATAGGCCTATCGTCATAGGCCTATTTTCATAGGCTTATTTTCATAGGCCTATTTTCATAGGCCTATTTTCATAGGCCTATCGTCATAGGCCTATCGGCATATAGGTATATTTTCATAGGCCTATTTCCATAGGCCTATTTTCATAGGC
This sequence comes from Syrphus vitripennis, assembly GCA_958431115.1. Classification (NCBI taxonomy): domain Eukaryota; kingdom Metazoa; phylum Arthropoda; class Insecta; order Diptera; family Syrphidae; genus Syrphus; species Syrphus vitripennis. The sequence continues at coordinate 91,531,329 of OY288109.1, forward strand.
CTATCGGCATAGACCTATTTTCATAAGCCTATTGGCATAGGCCTATCGTCATAGGCCTATTTTCATAGGCCTATTTTCATAGGCCTATCGTCATAGGCATTTTTTTATAGGCCTATCGTCATAGGCCTATTTTCATAGGCCTATTTTCATAGGCCTATCGTCATAGGCCTATCGGCATATAGGTATATTTTCATAGGCCTATTTCCATAGGCCTATTTTCATAGGCCTATCGGCATAGACCTATTTTCATAAGCCTATTGGCATAGGCCTATCGTCATAGGCCTATTTTCATAGGCCTATTTTCATAGGCCTATCGTCATAGGCATTTTTTTATAGGCCTATCGTCATAGGCCTATTTTCATAGGCCTATTTTCATAGTCCTATCGTCATAGGCATTTTTTTATAGGCCTATCGTCATAGGCCTATTTCCATAGGCCTATTTTCATAGGCCTATCGGCATAGACCTATTTTCATAAGCCTATTGGCATAGGCCTATCGTCATAGGCCTATTTTGATAGGCCTATTTTCATAGGCCTATCGTCATAGGCATTTTTTTATAGGCCTATCGTCATAGGCCTATTTTCATAGGCCTATCGTCATAGGCCTATTTTTATAGGCCTATTTTCATAGGCCTATTTTCATAGGCCTATCATCATAGGCCTATTTTCATAGGCCTATCGTTATAGGCCTATCATCATAGGCCTATTTTCATAGGCCTATTTTCATAGGCCTATCATCATAGGCCTATTTTCATAGGCCTATCATCATAGGCCTATTTTCATAGGCCTATCGTCATAGGCCTATTTTCATAGGCCTATCGTCATAGGCCTATCGTCATAGGCCTATTTTCATAGGCCTATCGTCATAGGCCTATTTTTATAGGCCTATCGTCATAGGCCTAATTTTATAGGCCTATCGTCATAGGCCTATTTTTATAGGCCTATCGTCATAGGCCTAATTTTATAGGCCTATCGTCATAGGCCTATTTTTATAGGTATATTTTCATAGGCCTATTTTCATAGGCCTATCGTCATAGGCCTATTTTCATAGGCCTATCGTCATAGGCCTATTTTCATAGGCCTATTTCCATAGGCCTATTTTCATAGGCCTATCGGCATAGACCTATTTTCATAAGCCTATTGGCATAGGCCTATCGTCATAGGCCTATTTTTATAGGCTTATTTTCATAGGCCTATTTTCATAGGCCTATCGTCATAGGCCTATTTTCATAGGCCTATCGTCATAGGCCTATTTTTATAGGCCTATCGTCATAGGCCTAATTTTATAGGCCTATCGTCATAGGCCTATTTTTATAGGCCTATCGTCATAGGCCTAATTTTATAGGCCTATCGTCATAGGCCTATTTTTATAGGTATATTTTCATAGGCCTATTTTCATAGGCCTATCGTCATAGGCCTATTTTCATAGGCCTATCGTCATAGGCCTATTTTCATAGGCCTATTTCCATAGGCCTATTTTCATAGGCCTATCGGCATAGACCTATTTTCATAAGCCTATTGGCATAGGCCTATCGTCATAGGCCTATTTTTATAGGCTTATTTTCATAGGCCTATTTTCATAGGCCTATCGTCATAGGCCTATTTTTATAGGCCTATCGTTATAGGCCTAATTTTATAGGCCTATCGTCATAGGCCTATTTTTATAGGTATATTTTCATAGGCCTATTTTCATAGGCCTATCACCATAGGCCTATTTTCATAGACCTTTTTTCATAGGCCTATTTTTATAGGCCTATTTTCATAGGCCTATTTTCATAGGCCTATCATCATAGGCCTATTTTCATAGGCCTATCGTCATAGGCCTATCATCATAGGCCTATTTTCATAGGCCTATTTTCATAGGCCTATCATCATAGGCCTATTTTCATAGGCCTATCGTCATAGGCCTATTTTTATAGGCCTATTTTCATAGGCCTATCGTCATAGGCCTATTTTTATAGGCCTATTTTCATAGGCCTATTTTCATAGGCCTATCATCATAGGCCTATTTTCATAGGCCTATTTTCATAGGCCTATCATCATAGGCCTATTTTCATAGGCCTATCGTCATAGGCCTATTTTCATAGGCCTATCGTCATAGGCCTATTTTCATAGGCCTATCGTCATAGGCCTATTTTTATAGGCCTATCGTCATAGGCCTAATTTTATAGGCCTATCGTCATAGGCCTATTTTTATAGGTATATTTTCATAGGCCTATTTTCATAGGCCTATCGTCATAGGCCTATTTTCATAGGCCTATTTTCATAGGCCTATTTTCATAGGCCTATCGTCATAGGCCTATCGGCATAGACCTATTTTCATAGGCCTATTTTCATAGGCCTATCGTCATAGGCCTATTTTCATAGGCCTATTTTCATAGGCCTATCATCATAGGCCTATTTTCATAGGCCTATCGTCATAGGCCTATTTTCATAGGCCTATCGTCATAGGCCTATTTTCATAGGCCTATCGTCATAGGCCTATTTTTATAGGCCTATTTTCATAGGCCTATTTTCATAGGCCTATCGTCATAGGCCTATTTTTATAGGCCTATTTTCATAGGCCTATTTTCATAGGCCTATCGTCATAGGCCCATTTTCATGGGCCTATTTTCATTGGCCTATTTTCATAGACCTATTTTCATAGGCCTATCGTCATAGGCCTATCGGCATAGACCTATTTTCATAGGCCTGTTTTCATAGGCCTATCATCATAGGCCTATTTTCATAGGCCTATTGTCATAGGCCTATCATCATAGGCCTATTTTCATAGGCCTATCGTCATAGGCCTATTTTCATAGGCCTATCATCATAGGCCTATTTTCATAGGCCTATCGTCATAGGCCTATTTTGATAGGCCTATTTTCATAGGCCTAATTTTATAGGCCTATTTTCATAGGCCTATTTCCATAGGCCTATTTTCATAGGCCTATCGGCATAGACCTATTTTCATAAGCCTATTGGCATATCCCTATCGTCATAGGCCTATTTTCATAGGCTTATTTTCATAGGCCTATTTTCATAGACCTATTTGCATAGGCCTATCGTCATAGGCCTATCGGCATAGACCTATTTTCATAGGCCTATCGTCATAGGCCTATCGGCATAGACCTATTTTCATAGGCCTGTTTTCATAGGCCTATCATCATAGGCCTATTTTCATAGGCCTATTGTCATAGGCCTATCATCATAGGCCTATTTTCATAGGCCTATCGTCATAGGCCTATTTTCATAGGCCTATCATCATAGGCCTATTTTCATAGGCCTATCGTCATAGGCCTATTTTGATAGGCCTATTTTCATAGGCCTAATTTTATAGGCCTATTTTCATAGGCCTATTTCCATAGGCCTATTTTCATAGGCCTATCGGCATAGACCTATTTTCATAAGCCTATTGGCATATCCCTATCGTCATAGGCCTATTTTCATAGGCCTATTTTCATAGGCCTATCATCATAGGCCTATTTTCATAGGCCTATCTTCATAGGCCTATTTTCATAGGCCTATCGTCATAGGCCTATTTTCATAGGCCTATCGTCATAGGCCTATTTTCATAGGCCTATCGTCATAGGCCTATTTTTATAGGCCTATCGTCATAGGCCTAATTGTATAGGCCTATCGTCATAGGCCTATTTTTATAGGTATATTTTCATAGGCCTATTTTCATAGGCCTATCGTCATAGGCCTATTTTCATAGGCCTATTTCCATAGGCCTATTTTCATAGGCCTATCGGCATAGACCTATTTTCATAAGCCTATTGGCATAGGCCTATCGTCATAGGCCTATTTTCATAGGCTTATTTTCATAGGCCTATTTTCATAGGCCTATTTTCATAGGCCTATCGTCATAGGCCTATCGGCATAGACCTATTTTCATAGGCCTATTTTCATAGGCCTATCGTCATAGGCCTATTTTTATAGGCCTATCGTCATAGGCCTATTTTTATAGGCCTATTTTCATAGGCCTATTTTCATAGGCCTATAGTCATAGGCCTATTTTTATAGGCCTATTTTCATAGGCCTATTTTCATAGGCCTATCGTCATAGGCCTATTTTCATAGGCCTATCGTCATAGGCCTACATAATTTCATAGGCCTATCGTCATAAGCCTATTTTCATAGGCCTATCGTCATAGGCCCATTTTCATGGGCCTATTTTCATTGGCCTATTTTCATAGACCTATTTTCATAGGCCTATCGTCATAGGCCTATCGGCATAGACCTATTTTCATAGGCCTGTTTTCATAGGCCTATCATCATAGGCCTATTTTCATAGGCCTATTTTCATAGGCCTATCATCATAGGCCTATTTTCATAGGCCTATTGTCATAGGCCTATTTTCATAGGCCTATCATCATAGGCCGATTTTCATAGGCCTATCGTCATAGGCCTATTTTGATAGGCCTATTTTCATAGGCCTAATTTTATAGGCCTATTGTCATAGGCCTATTTTTATTGGCCTATTTTCATAGGCCTATTTTCATAGGCCTATTTTCATAGGCCTATTTTCATAGGCCTATCGTCATAGGCCTATTTTCATAGGCCTATTTCCATAGGCCTATTTTCATAGGCCTATCGGCATAGACCTATTTTCATAAGCCTATTGGCATAGGCCTATCGTCATAGGCCTATTTTCATAGGCTTATTTTCATAGGCCTATTTTCATAGGCCTATTTTTATAGGCCTATCGTCATAGGCCTATCGGCATAGACCTATTTTCATAGGCCTATTTTCATAGGCCTATCGTCATAGGCCTATTTTTATAGGCCTATCGTCATAGGCCTATTTTTATAGGCCTATTTTCATAGGCCTATTTTCATAGGCCTATCGTCATAGGCCTATTTTTATAGGCCTATTTTCATAGGCCTATTTTCATAGGCCTATCGTCATAGGCCTATTTTCATAGGCCTATCGTCATAGGCCTATTTTCATAGGCCTATCGTCATAGGCCCTTTTTTCATAGGCCTATCGTCATAGGCCTATCGGTATAGGAGTTGTACAAACTTCTACTTCTTCTCAAAATATTGTTCCCAAAATATTTTTGAAGTACAATATTTGCAGACACTCCATTTTATCTGTAAAGTAACATACCCACCTTTTAATAATTCAAATTATAGAATTCGAGATTGCTGATATTGCAATAAAAACTTTTGGCGGCTGGCCTAAAATCTCAACATTAAAATTAATTTATTGTCCAACCCGTGTATTTCTTAGATTAATTAATTTCGATTCCTTTGCATAACGAAATAGGTTTTGAATAAAAATTGTTCAAGATCAGTAAAAGAGTGAAAGTGGAAGAAGTGGGCATGATTACCGCTACACATTACTTCAAAGTTCGTAGCTTTACATAATTTTCAAAGCTAATTAAGTCAAATTGAAGCTAAAACGTTTGGATAACTTTGCAAACCTATTTAAGATAAGAACAAGCGTTTAACTTCAAATCAAGTATTTTAGTAAATAAATTCTCTAAATTTCTCAAGAAAATCAAATCATCCATCAACATTAAATTGCTAAACCTGAGTACACTTAATTTATTTGCGTATTTACAAATAACATTGCAATAGATAAAACATATGTATTTATAAACGAAACAATATAATCTGCTTTTGCCACATTGATACCTTTTAATATACCTACATACCTACCAACCTAAAGTTCTGTAAACAAACTTTCAAATCTCCCATATACGAGTATACCTACCAAAGGAATTTAAATTGTGTATTCGTTCTCGTACTCTCGGAATGTTATACAAAGTTCATAACCCATTCGTATTCCCCAGACAGAAGAGTTTTCCAAAAGCTATATGGTAGGTATAGTGCATGTGCAAATGCTTATGCACACACGAGAAATATCCTGGATATGAAAATTGAATGCAAATGTGCAACTCGACACTTGGAAATCACATGTGAACCCAATGCGCCCATAAAGGTACATAACGGTATATTAAACACAAAACTACTATTCGAAAAGGATCAGGCAAGTGATGGGCACCTTACCTATCACACATACCTACCACATCATAGGTAAGTTTTAACTTGAAAGTTTGATTTATTGATGGTTTTGCAACTGCAGTCAAATTTGCCAGTCATAGTGACGTATTTTATGTTGTTCATTTTGTAACGACAGAAGATAGATTTTTCAATGGAGTATATATAGTTTTGTGTAACTTCTCAAGTGGTTTACCAAATTTTAAGACCTTGGGTTATTTTGTGATGTTAGTTAAAATTGATGGAAGAAGTTGTTTAAATTAGAAAAAGTAAGTGCATATCATAGGAATGAAGTGATATTTGGTTTGCTATTGATTCGAGAATTCTTGGGGTTGTCAAAGAAAATGTCTGATTAAAAAGTTTAACAGGAAAGTCGTTCACAAGCAGCGATAATAAATTACAAAAAGAAAGAAATGGAAAAAGTACCAACAAAAAAATACAATTGCCTTTTGAAAAACCTAACCCCAAACCCAAAATTCAATGTTAAGGGACCATAACATGAATTTGCTATCTTGCAGTTCGTTATGAAAAGGATGTGATCGTATGTATGTATGTGCCAGTCGTACATGCCCTTTTCTAAATTACCGAAGAGCTGGAAACATGCATAGGCGTAGTTCTGGTTTCGGTAGTCCTACAGATTTCAGTTACAAAGTTTGGTAACCACGGTAGCCTATCCTAGAAAGTTAAAACTTTCGAACTTGTAAGTTTAGCCCATATTAAAAGGAGATTAAACGAGCACTTCGTAGTGACTGATTGATGCGCTACAATACCCAAGTTCTAGGCATTTGATAGTTCCTTCATCAGAAATGATGCCGGCTCCCCAGGAAAGCAAAGGTTGAGTTCGGAATACTGTCCAAAATATGAATAAATAACTCTATAAGTAGCTTAAAAACCAAGCTACTTCTGTTCCTCCTCCTATGCCTATACGCAACATCTTGATACTCTGTTCCAAAAGGAATCTCCAATGGTGAACTCCATACGAGAACAGGCCAAGAAATCATTGACTCTATCATACAAAAACGTGAGTGGTAGGGGATTGGATTTTGGATATACGCTTCGAAAGGGTAACGAGTGCATTGCGAGTTGAACGATACAATGGCGCCCTCTAATGGATGGTTTTATAATTTACGATATCGCCACTCAAATTTAAAGTAATAACTTTATCCCGTTGATCGTCAAGTTCCAAAACTATAAACTTCACACCAGCGCATTTATTTTTCAAAAATCAAATGAAAGAACTTTCATTAATTTTATCTCACTAAAGAGATACAGTTCCTAGGATACTCATGATATATTTTATAATAATGACTCCTTTTCGAAAGCGAAAAGGCGAACTTTATGAAATCCAATTTATCTGCTTAAATAAGTAGGTAGGAATAGGCACTATAGGAACCTATTTAAATAAACTTGTATATAGGTATAGACAAAATACTGCAAGCCTTTATATAAATTTATAAATACACAAGACTATGTGCAATTCATGCAAATCAAATACTGCTCAAAAGTTATGAAATATAGGTATAATATATACTTTTGAAAAATTCAATCCCCTAAACTACTTACCATCACCCTCCCTCCTTCCCCTTCCGATGATGTTAGCAACCGCAATTGCTTGAAAATTCGCTTCAACAACTAATGCAAACGCTCTGGCGAACATATAAACGAGCACAAACGAAGTTGAGTTGAGTGAGTTGGGCTGGGTTGGATTTGGGTTTGCGTTTGGATTTGGATTTTAAAGGCAGAGGAGGCTTGAGAATGAGGTTTAAAGTTGAGGACGAGCACACTCCCCAGCCCCACCGCAAATTGTATGCTAATCACAATGCCAAACCGAAAACCAAAAAATCATGCCGTGTTAATTCAAATTGCACATCCAGCTTTGGCTGCAAATTTTCTCTGTGACTAGACACTTCAGAATTTCAGGTGCGGTGTTATAAGGATTTTCCAACAACAAGTTTTCGTTAAAACTTTGTGTGTTACCCAGCTTTGGCTGCTGCTCAATGCTCACAGATTTAGAATCATAAAAGGTATACGAGTCTACTATATATAGGCAAACCATGCATTTCACCTTCTCAGTTTTTATATATATGCAAACCCCTAACCTAACCCCCACAACCTGTCGGTCGTCCCCTTGAAAAAAGGTGTATTTACCATTAATATTGCAAGGAAGATAGAAATGAAAGCTGGAAGGATCAGTAAGAGAAAGGGAAGTTAGGGAGTTGGAAGGAGGGATAAAACCGTTGTATAAACTTCAGGGACGTTCAATAATCCCAGCTGCATTTCGTACACTTTTGTAGATATGTAAGTATAGAGCTGTAGTACATACATATCCTTCTGCTCGATGCTTGCATTTATTTCTTTCTCATTCAAAAATCATGTTAAAATCGAAGAAAATAAAACCCGAGAAATGGGATTGAAGGCATAGGGAAAGAAGCGAATGGATTTCATTTCCATTTCCATTCACCCCTGATGGCAGAAGTGCATTTATATTCCGCTTAGAGAGTGATTTTTCTTTATTCATCGTTTTTATTGATCCAGCAAGGTGATGTTAACAAAACTCTCAACCTTTTTCGTTGTACCTATATTTTTAAGATGCACTTTTCATTTTTGTTTGTTTGCTCTGGCAAGTTCGCGAGGGATTTTAGAGATTTGAGGCTAAAGTTTTGGTGAAGTTTTATAAGAGTATGAAGTGTTTGGAAGGAAAAAAAATCGAAATTGATGGACGGCTTTATCACACAATCGTTGCTTACTAAATTTTTCCCAGAAGGTACCTATGGTAGTATGTTTCAATACAATCATAGGTATAAATTTAGTTCTGTATAACTTCAAAATGATCTGTAATCTAAAATCCGGCAGGTGCGTTTATTTTACATTGGTAGAAGAATAACAATTTGAAAATCTCAACAAATAAAAATCTGAACAAATGAGGCAAATATAAAAGATAAGCCAAAACAAAAGTAAAAGCAAAAGCAAAAGCAAAAGCAAAAGCAAAAGCAAAAGCAAAAGCAAAAGCAAAAGCAAAAGCAAAAGCAAAAGCAAAAGCAAAAGCAAAAGCAAAAGCAAAAGCAAAAGCAAAAGCAAAAGCAAAAGCAAAAGCAAAAGCAAAAGCAAAAGCAAAAGCAAAAGCAAAAGCAAAAGCAAAAGCAAAAGCAAAAGCAAAAGCAAAAGCAAAAGCAAAAGTAAAAGCAAAAGCAAAAGCAAAAATGAATGCATCTTGCCAAACAAAGTTATCACCTAGGAACTTGTATTGGAAAAAATATCGTTGCTTCGAAATGTTCCTTGAAGATATCATCATAATTCATGCACATATAGAAAATACAGGTGGTTACAACCAACTTAGAAATAAAAACTTCTTTCTTGTAAAGGAATTCATAAACCATAATAAGCTCCAGCTATATAAACTTAGGAATTCGATGAAGCTTTTCGTATTTGAGCTTCAAAATTCTATGAAATGATGTATGGTATATAAACGAATCGTATACAAAAGGGTATGTACATAGGTAAATATCATATGTACGTTATAAGTACATTATGTGCTTCTTGAAACTATAAGTTTCCTTGTGTGGTTATGTAAAGTCTTCGAATGTAGTTTTTAGTCCAGAAAAATTAGACAATTACTTTAAAAAAAAATTCCGACAAAGGTGAATTTTGGTTAAGTGCCTTATTTTGATGTCTTATGTAAGTCCTGAAAAGTAAACTAATTTTGTATCGGAGCGTAACTTTTTAGGGAAGGAGGGTTGTGGGTGGTTGAAAGGGTATAAATACAACGTAGACGTTTGTTTTTATTAAAGTTGTAGGTTGCAATTGTTCCCCATTTTATTTTACTCAAAAAAGAATTTGAGACTTTTTTCGCGTTTGAGAAAAATGGTCCAAAAACATTAGGGTAGTAAGACATTTAGTCAAACAAATTTTTAAAAAATTATGCTTTTCGGTGGCCAACATTTTCCTTATTTTTTTTGTTGAGAAATTTATTTTCTACATATAAACAAAATCCGCCATTTTGAAAAGGATTGAAATTTAAAAAAATATATTTCTCAGTTCAAAATTACATTTTTCGTCAAAATGAGAGCTGAAAATATGATTTTTGAGATATTTCGCAAATTTAATTTTTTTTCCAAAATTAGCTCTTAACAACCTTTAAGATGAGCCCTGAATCATGATTAATCCAACGCCAAATTAGGCATTGCTTGAATCAATGTTTCAAAAACTGAATTTTACCATCTTCACCAGAATTCAACTTTGTCCTATAATTTTCTCGAAGTTTGTTCCTTTTTTTCTCCAATTTTCCTTTGCTATTTTGTTACAACAACCAAAAAAAAGGAAAATTTCAAATCACCAATTTATAAAATATCTCCTTGGAGCAACTTTGTGCAGACAGGTATTTCTGAGAATACTTGTGGTGGACCGATGAGTGAAAAATCTTTCTCCGTAAACATTCCACAGCAAATTTAACACAAATAAACTTTTTAAATGAAATCCCAGAAGAAATTTTCTTCTCCGGCGCGGTGGCGGTGGCGTCGAAGAGAAAGAGGAGAGCGTGGTTTTGGTGTTCAGTTTCAAAACATCAACCGAACCCTAGGAATTTATTTCGCAGGTGAAAAGTAAAATTAGTCTGATTCATTTAATTGAGTTTGATTTAGAGTCTTGAATCAAGATCCCTGGCTTTTTATTGTTTTCCTTACATCTCTACCCTGGAGGTTTTCTAAGGTTTTATGTTCTGTTTTTTTTGTTTGTTTGTTTTCAAAACAAAAGGTAACATGGTCATCAGTTTTACTTATGAACAATAAATGAGGAGAGCCAACTTCATCCTCAGTGTGTAAATTTTCTTATTTAAAAATGAAGTTTGTTAAATAGTTAGAGGTGGTACATAGGTACATACATGGGGAACAATTTCAAAACAACAATCTTAACGACTTATTGAAAACATTTCTGTTTCTGGTGGGAATCAGTTTTTGAACTCTATTTTAATACAACTAATTGGGAATTTAAGTTTGAGCGATAGGAAATAGAATTTTTTTCTACAATTTGAAATGGATTCGATGAAAGATAAGGCGAGTGAAACTACGAGGAACTAAAAGTTTTAAATTTTTTTTTATAAATAGCGCACACTAAAGGGGGTTTTATGTACCCTTTATATGAGAGACACAGTGCGAGCTTTAGGTAAGTAGGAGGGGATGTGAAAGGAGATGTCGATGAACATTAGTCTTGAATTTCAGTACATCACAATGAGAGGGAAAGACAGAGTGTGGAAGGTTATTCCACATTCGCGTAGTACGGCTAAAGAACGAATCCCTGTACTTAACAGTGCGACCGAAGTTGGGTTCAAAAGTAAACTGATGAGCATTCCTGGAAGTGCTATAGTATTACGATTGAAACGTTTAAGGGGAGGAATGCAACTGGCTATTTCATTTGAGCACTTACCGTAAAAGTAATGATAAAAGAGTGAGAGACATGAAACATTACGCCCGCCGGCCGCCGGTGTTCGCGTGACGTAAAAGTATCGATGATGTTCCTGTCTCCGATCATTTTGAATGCTCGTCTCTGTATACAGTCCAAGAGGCTTAAGTAAGTTGCTAGAGCACCAGCCAGCCCAGAGATGGGAGTTATACTCAAGTTTGGACGTATATTACTTTTATAATAGCCAGATCAGAAGGGGAAAAGAATTTCTTGCATCTCCAAAGGAAACCTAAACATCTTGCGGCATTTTTGGCGACGTTAAGTATGTGATCATTCCACAAAAGTTGGTTTGTGATTGTGATACACATACCTAAAATCATAAGCTGGTAAGTTTCTTCGATGCATAGATAATGGCAGGAGGGTACATCTCGCTTTAACGAAGGAAGGCAACATTGAGTTTTTGAAACATTAAATTCTACGCGATTTCTTAGTCCCCATTTTACAATGCTAAGTCTAAGTCAGAATTTAATGTACTTATCATATTTAGCCGTTTCAGTTACACGTCCGAAGAGCAGGGATGTGAATCTGGAAACGAATATGAAAAGCTAGGGGTGCTATCGTCAGCAAAACATTTTAATGGATTAGTAGTAGCAGACAGGAGATCATTAATGAAAATGAGAAAGAGGGTCGGAGACAAAACGGAACCCTGTGGCACACCAGCATTTATGTTGTGAATTTCAGAATTGAATCCGTCTAATACTACTTGTATAGAGCGATTCGAAAGAAAGTTACTAATCCAACGAAGAAGAGTTTCATCGATACCAAAAGCATGCATTTTCGATAAAAGAGCAGGATGCCAAACTTTATCAAATGATTTAGAAATATCAAGTGCAATAATCTTACTTTCTCTAAAACGATGTAAAGATTTGTTCCACTGATTGGTGAGATAAGCCATCAAGTCACCAGTGGATCTATTGCTGCGAAAACCGTATTGCCGGTCGTTTAACTTTTAAAATTAAATAAATATTTTTGTATTAAATAACATGTGTTATGTATTTATATAAAAAGTTTGAAAATTCTTAAAATTTTTTTTTTGAAAAATGTATTCTTAGAAAAATATCAGAAAACTTTAAAAGTTTTTTTTTTGTTTTGTTGTTTTACTTTTTCTTTTATATTAGTCCAATTTTTGAAAATAAAATTATTTTTTTATTAATTCAATAAACCAACCTATGTAAAAATTTTGATTAAAGCTATGAACTTAACAATGTCGATCTTTTGCCTTTTCGCAGACTTATGGGGCAGACTGCTGTTGCTGTTAACAAACTGCATTTCATATTGAAACCCGCAGAACTATGAAGATATATCTAACCCACCTTTCCTTCCTGGCTCAGTAGGAAATTTTCATATTTATTTTTGTTTTTGTAAAAAAAACACTGTATGATGAATTCAATTACGAAACAGAAGCCATACATTGATAGCTCACCAACAAACATTGAAAACTGAAAGCAATTATTTCATTTCCAAGTACTCTCTATACAGGATCCATATGAATTGAAAATTAAACCTGAATGTATACCACGATACGTGTGTTTCACAACAATTTCTCTTTGAAAAAGTCCTTAATTGAAAGGGGCCAATAAAAAGGCATTTTGAACTCAAATTAAATAGTTTTTTTTTTTTATTTTATTTTATTGTACTTTGCTGTTTTCGATTTATCGTTTCGTTTCATTTCATTTTACATATACATAGGTATTTTTAAATTTAATACTACCTACATATATAGAAATCTTTGGCGATGTATCTTATATCTCTTTTATCTTTTTTATATATAGAACTATCGATGTTCGTATTTTTTTTTTTGTGAATTGCGAAAAGAATATATCTACGCTCCCGGCTCATTTCTCTCGCCATAAAAAGGCAAACTCATATAAATTGTATCAAAGTTTTTTTTTTTTATTTCATTTTACAGTACCACACAAAGAAAATGTGGCTCACAATTTGAACGATAAGACAATTCGTACCTTAAAAAAAAAACGAACAAAAAAAACAGGTGCCTCTGTTTCACCCCGTTGCGTTGCACGAGATCCGACCATCCAAACGGAACAGCTTATGCGTTAGGCGTTCGTTTTTCTTTCTATATTATATGTAGGTTCCCTATAGAACACAGGAGGAGTCCTTCTTCTCTCGCCTTATCCCAGTGAATCATACGGCTTCACTTTAAAGTATTATTATCCTTCAGTGTAATGGCAATTTAAGGCGTACAGGGCTCGATGTGTATATTGTTATCTTAATTTATATTTCGTGTCGCATTTTATTCTGAAAATCCAGGAGAGGCAAGGCAAAGCAATGTTTTTTTTTTATTTTATTTTTGGTGCAAAAGAAAAGAAATCTCTACTGTTATGTAGGTAGGTATACGATTATGTATATACAGAGAGTGGATAACATTAACATCCTTATACGATGGGCAGAATTACGAGCGAATTATTCGTGTAACATTGAGCTCGTGAATTATTATCATACCCACTTGTCGATAAGGAAGAAAACCACTAACACATTTACACACTATACACGCACACACACACACACTGAAGTCCTGGGTGTTGGATTTTTGGAGGTATTGTTTCGTTGGAAAAGCAAATACCCGTATACGCACAAATTAAATGATGTTCCTTTTGTTGGGGATAAGGACTTCCACTCTGTTCCTTACAGGGTGGATCAATGTAATTAATGATGGTATGGGGATTAGTGTTGTGCTGATGTGAACAAAATACAAAAAAAAAAAAAATACGAACAGACATTTTTTAAATTATATCTAGAAATAAGACAAGGTCATGGATAGATATATTAAGGATTCAAGTAAATTTTTCCGTTAAGCATTTTTTTTTATAATGATTTACATCTTTGAGAATATTGAACAAGTATTCTTCGCAAAGAGAAGGTTCTAGTTTAAATATACTCCCTGCGTTTTTTCTCAGGATCATTGCATTAAATTTAATTTTTACATAAATACAAAGAACTTTTTCATTTGGCCAACGAACATTTTATTAAAATAAAAAAAAAAAACAGTAATTAGTCATTCCTTTGTTAATGAAGTTGTTTGCTGATTCATTGTATTATTTTTTATTTCAACCTAAAAGCCCAGGCCCAATCTTGTGCAATCTTTTTAACTAACGTAATTTTTCATTTTTTATATTTTTCATATTTTTCAACATTCCCATAGAGGAATCATTCTTATTTTATGAAAAAAAAAACACTAACTGAACTTTCTGGTAATTTTTTTTATTATGTATTCTTTTAAGGCATACCTTACTAATCATACAAAACGTACACAAATAAGAAATCCTTATTATTTTAAGAAGCAAACTCATTAAAATTTGAGCCTCTCAAGGGTAAACTTATGGGAGTTTCTAGTCTAGTATTACTGTGGAATATTTTGGGGGGAGGAATGCAGATAGATGGCTTCTCCGCTAGAACATTGCTTCTAAAAATACGATAGGTGAAAGTCTAGAAATATTACGGCGGTGTCCAAGAGATGTTAATGTTTGCATTACATTCCTATCACCTATCATTCTTAAAGCTCTATTCCGAATTCTATCTAAGAGATTTAAATGAGTTTTGTGGAGCACTTGCCCAGATTTATGTGAGTTTTATTCAAGCTTTGGACAGATAAGGGCCTTACAGATTTTAGATTTAGCAGGGTTTTTGGCGACGTAAAAATGTAAATACATAGGACTTAGCTCAGTGCTTTTTGGTTTCTTCGATGGAAAGCAGCATGGAACGTGGATTCTTCTTGAACGGCAGCATTGAGTTTTAGAAGAATTAATTTCTTACTGGTTTTCAATTCCCTGGACAATGCTTTTGAGTTCAGAATTTGATGGGCCAATAATTAGTTGCTATTCTAGTCATCCGAAGAACAAAGATGTTAAACTTAAAAAAAAACTGAGAATACTGTCGTCACTTGTCAGCGAAACATTAAGACGGATTAGTAATTTCAGACAAAAGATCATTGATGAAAATAAGAAAAAGAGTGTCGGAGACAAAGCGGATCCCTTTGGCACACCTTTAAAATCAAGGCTAGCAACTTTAATTCTAGCATCGAAACTAAAATTTGTATAATATTTTTTTTTTTTTTGACTTTTCATTTAAATGGTTTTTACTTTAAGATGTTAGAATATAAGATGTTGATATAATTCATTATATTCTCTTTCTTTGATTTATAAGACTGATAAATAAACAAAAAATAAAACATGGATATTTAAAAATGTGTGTATGATGGACTTCAAAATTCTGCCGAATTTTCCATTTTGAGACCATGCTGCTTAAGCAAACTCACAGAAAGAAGAGGCACATAAGAAAAGAAATCATATCTCTCTATCTTTTTTATCGGAGAAGAAAGTCGCATTAAAATAATAGAGGAAATCTTATTGGCCATTGGTCAATTTCGCTTTAAAAATATTTCATAGTGAAATAGTTAAATATGTGAATTTTTTAATAATTTAATTTAATTTTGTGTATTGTGTAAGAAATTAGAACTGTTTTTCAACGGGCTAGTGCCTCTTGCGAGAAATTGACGAATTCTCCAAGAGTGTCACTTGTGGGCATAGAATTGCAGGTCCCCTCCATTTCTCCAATAACACGCACATAGGTATGGTTGAGAGTTGTAAGTCACTATGGTCGTGGTTCTTCATGGACTGTTACGCCACCAAATTCATTTTTTATTTATTTATTTATTATCATACATTACAATGACATTTCATATATTAAAACAATTTTTTCTGAGATTATCCCAAACCAAGAACCAACAAATTAAACAAAGTTTCCAGTTCATTAATATTTATATCGATAGATTTACTCGTTGTATGAACTCAAAAGTTCTAGACTCATCATCCAACACCCTGTAAAATTAAATCAAAGGGAGCAACGATAAACTGCGGACAAGTTACTTTGCGCTCTTTTATTGATGACATTATTTCACTCGCTGCCTCAAACATCCAGACACATCCGACTTTTACCCCAGTAATAATATATGGAACACTGCAGAAATGAAGAAGCAACAGCGCCACTATAGAAAATAAACTAGACTAAACCAGTGCGTCTTCAATTATTATTGACCGCCTCTTCCGCCCATAAAACGTTGGGTAATCAAACCCCCCCCCCCCCTCCTATTTCTAGATCAGGACAAATATCCTGCCGTATATATTATATAAGCCATAGACTACATTTCACAGTGTTACGTGGTGCATAACAATTTTATTATGCGTAAGAAAGGAGGTCATTTTCTTTGATTTATACACTCCACGATCTGACTGAAGATTTCGAGTAAAGCGAGCGAGCGAACGAGGTTAGGGGCAGCATATACGAGTAAGCATCAGGATTCAGGATTTGAACGGGCTAGAATATATATGGAGGTACGGTGTGTGTGTGTGTGTGTACGATGACTACGTTAACTACTCTTCGCTTCTTCTTGATGGTTGTGGGTCAGACATGTTGCAATGTAACCCAATTATTTCAATATCAAGCATGATATAACTTTACGTTGTTATCCTAATGGCATTGAATTATTTTCTATTTAAAGGATGTGTGTGATGTGAATGTGACTGTGACCTGGACCTTATTCTATGGCTTGTTTGGTATGCATGTGTGTTGGTTCGATGTCATGCATCATTGATTTAAGTTAGTATTGCTGTTGATGCTGATCTCTGGGAAATAGGAAGGGGGGGGGGGGGAGGATTAAAATTGGGGGGATTAGAGAAGAGATACGTGTGTGGTGGTATGGTGGTATGGTGGTAAGATGGTCATATCTTTGAGGCAATTGGGACAATCGGTTGTTGACTAGATTAATATCATTCCGAACCATTTGGGCATATCACACATCCATTAGAAGAAATTATGGAGTTAAGTAACTGAAATTGACGCAGTTTTATTGAAAATTGCCAAAGATCTTAATAATATTGATTGTTTAGTATCGGAAAAGTTGTATACAAGGATACAGATTGGTTTGACTGAGAGAGGTTTTTTTTGGGGAAATTTTGAATGCGTGTCAAAAAAATGTACATTTTTTTTTCCTCACGTGTGTTAGACTAGAATTAATTTTGCACTTGATTTTGACAAATAGAATAATATGATTGTTATGTGTCTTGCATATTAATTGATTTTTTAATTCTGTGTCGAAAACACTAAATACGTTTGTTTTTTTTTAAGGTTTTAAGTTATGCAATTAAATTTTTCCAAAATAATTTCTTAGAAACCCTTATTTTGTACAGAAAATTCAAGGGTAGACTTTTGGTTTGAAACAGTTATTGTAGGGCCCTCCTTTTCAATCTTCAAGAGGAACACTTGGTCAAACAGTCAAGGTATAGTGGAGCACGAATTTGAAGTGGTGCAATCCTTAATTAAATACCTTGGGTCAATAGTAGCAGCCAATAACAACATAGAAAAAGAAATACGTTGGTGGCTTCTCAAATCCAACAAAGCCTACTATAGTCTGTCGAAACTCTTCAAATCCAGAAATCTCACCATAACTTCAAAGCTGCTGCTGTACTAGACCATGGTCCGACCTCTTAGCCGCGTTAGAGAGAAAAGTCTTAGAATTGTTGGACCCATCTGTGAGGAAGGACGATTCCGGAGAAGGTAGAATCATGTTTTGTACGCAAAATCTGGTTTGAAGCAGACATAGTGACAAAAATTAAGCTCGGTAGACACCGTTGGGCAGGGCACCTAGCTCGCATGAGCGAAGAGGAACAGGTTCGGAAAGTCCTTTGTGGTACATCGGGGTAGACGGTAGCGTGGTAGAACACGCTTGTGCTGGAGTGATGGCGTGGACCAGGACGCCCGAAGCCTTGGGTGCGCAACTGGATGGCGTCGGCTCAAGACCGGGAGAGGTGGAGAGACTTGTTGAAGGAGACCAGGACCGTACCCTGGTTGTCGATCCGGATTATTTTTTGTTCTTTAAATTTTTTTTAATAAATAGTGGCTAAATACAAAATTAAGCAAAAATTAAATAAATTGAGGAAAAACTTATTGTTTTAAAAAGTTTACTTATTAAACTTCACTCCATGAAAATGAAAATTCAAAGCTTAGGCACACACACAGAAATGTAGGAAAAAAAGAAATAACTGACACTTGGAAATAATAATGAAACCAAGGCTGTAAATTTTCAAATTGATCCGTCAATCAAGGTCAAGTTAAATTAATAATTTAAAGGACTAAATTTCATTGATTTTTACAATGTTCTTATCATCCCCAAAAAAGAGAAGTTGAACAATATTAGGAATGTTGAAAAAAGTTAATTTTAAAAATAGTGTCTTAACAGCCATCGAAGCGAAACAAATTTCACATTATTTGTTCTCTGATAGTTTTGATTTATTAACTGAACAAACAAACCTTGATGTTTCTGTCGCTGAAGACACAACACAACAAAACTAACAACAAAATCATAACTTTGTGTACTTATTTTGTACTCATCAAATATTGATCTCATCAAATAAATTACTCCACGTCATCGTTGTATTGACATAAATTCAAATTTACATACAAATTGTACAAACTTCTCATCATTTTCGTTTTCACTCTATTTAGTCACTACCTTTCCATGAAAAAAAAGAACCCTCTTTGCCCCCTTAATAGTAACATGAAGGCAATGGCGGGCGGGAGGTGTGAATCAGAATGGGAAACAATTTAATCAAAATGACCAGCAAAATGGTGTTAAATAAGTTGTTCCATATATCTACCATCCTTGCACAAAACAAATATACATACATCACATCACCACCAAATCGAAAAGTTTTATCACCCCAAAAAGTAAAACATTACCCTGCCTCCCCCCCTCCCCATTCATTCCAATAACTTTGTACGGTAGGTAGGTATATGGTCGGCCCTGCAGTCATATTTCTTAATTACGAAGCAATATCCAAAAGAGTGTATTCTCTAACAAAGTTGTAATTGGTTTTACCCTGGAATATTCTCGTCCATCGGTCGTAGGTATATATACACTTCAATTGTTTATCCCATACAAATACATATATGTATATCGACTTTTATGTGTGTACAGTTATGCAAACATAAACCCATTAGAACACAAAAATCGACAAACACTCATAAGAAGTATGTACAGAAGTTTCACATCACAACATGATGTTCGTGTTCGAAGCCGCCGCCGACAAATTAAAACCAACATCTATGCTTTTTTGTATATGGCCGATATAAGTTCGGTATGGATACCGGGTGCCATAGAAAACCCTGAATCCTGAACTCACGAAGGACTACAAAAAACATACATACATAGGTAGAAGTATAGTCGGCCTAAAATGGATCGGATCGGGTCGGCTGGCCCCGGTAGTCGCTCTTTTGGCCAAAAAATGAAAACTCGAAAACAAGTACCTAATGGATTTCCGGCAGCTGTTTCCTGTGCTGTATTCACGAAATTCAAACAAAATCCATCAACACACTGGACCAGAAAATTCATTCAAAAAAGACGAATGGTTGGACAGAAAAATTTTGTAGACCTGCCCCCCCCCCTCCGCTCTGCGACCGACAATATGGTACCAGGAAGCTGTAAAACACCTTCTTCTCACTCTACCACGCCCTCTGGACACAATTTGCTCACGTTTCACATAATAATCAATCAATTTACGAATATACTTTTGGGGGCAGAGTACCTACAATACAGCAAACGCAATTCTACATGAAGTGGGGTGGAAAAGTATACGGTCAGTAGTGTCCTTCAGGCGTCGCGTCAGTCGATGGTTGTCCGTCTGTCCGTTGGTCTTCCGTTCATATGTGAGCGAGAGCATTCCAGCGTGATAATGAGGCCAGTTTACAAGGGACTTGGGAGTTCAAATTGTTACGGTAGGTAGGTTGGAACTCTCGTCATCTTTGGTCTGCTGAGTGTAACCGACCTTTCGTGCATTTGGCCACCGTCCATTGAATTTCCAGCCCACAGCCATCTGGATCTGAATTCAATTTGTGGCATTGACAAAGTGCGTCGGTCGTGTGGACCTGGATCCGGCCCAGTCCCCGACATCAATCTAGAAAAGTTAAATGTCCTAAACGCAGCTAAACTGTGCGAGAAGCTGCGCTCTGTACTATGACGACGATGATGATGATGCTACGGCAACATAGATCGCCCTTCGTTAAATTTTTGTTTTTCGGTGGTGGCCATTCGGTGGTTGGCTGGGATAAGGGTTCATAAATCTGTCAACATGATACCAGAATGTGGGATATAATCACCATATACCATCTATATGTAGTTATGAACATTTGTGAGCTGCTTATGTTGGAGAAAGTTTTGACCCGGGGCTTCACTTGATTTTAAGGCAAGCAGCAACGGTATCATTATGATAACATATATTATATGCAACAGCTGCAATAACACCAAACAACGCATCCTTGTACTTGATACTGGGTACCCATACAAACAACTTCAGGAGAATTGCTCGAAGTCATTACTATCCATACTTCTGTTTCTATTTTGGTGTTAATTAGAGTATCTTATGCTTGGCTTTTATATTACCGAAAATAAAAACAACACATTGTGAGCTATTTGCTTAGCGGGTAGCGCGAAGGGGAGGGTCCCCACTCCACTCAATGTACCTTCCAAGAAATTTAAAGTCCTATAATCTCAAGCAATACAGAATTACAGATTCAGTGCCCTGGCAGGTATTGGTGATAAATTCGTCTCCAAAAATCCAGGGAGCGGTTGTTTGAAGACTCTAGCTGAAATATTTTAACGTGTACTAACCTGGAGGTTCTTCTTATTCTTCTTCTTACATCCACCATAGTATTGGAACGTCGAGTCGTATGTACATGGGGTCCTTTGAACATGGGAGTACCATCTTAGTTGATCTTTTTATTGTCTTTTGCGGAAATGGGACAGGAGTTAAAAGGAGATACCGATGCCCATTGGTTTTGAATGTCTGAGCATCGAAATGGGTAGGAAAAATTGAGTCGGGTAAAGCATTCCACATTCGTGTGGTGCGGCTAAAGAAAGATTCTCTGTATTTAACATTGCATCCGAAGTTGGGCTCAAGGGTGAACTGATGGGCATTCCTGGCGGTGTGAGTATTTCGGTGGAACTGTTTAAGGACAGGAATGCAACCCAAAAGTCTCCCCTCGTCCCGTGGCCAGCACTAGTTGGAAGCAAAATTGGCTTTAACAGCAGTGGTGTCATTGAAGATGAGCGTTGGAAACGAAAATGAAGTAGTATTTCGAATATTTCTAACAAATAACGATAATTCTTACCTCATCATCATTGTCATCGGCTCGACAACAGTGGTCCGGTTCTGGCCTCCTTCAACAAGTCTCTCCACCTATCCCGGTCTCGAGTCAAAGCCATCCAGTTGCGAACCACAACTCGCTCATGCGAGCAAGGTGCCCTGCCCACCGGTGTCTACCGAGCTTAATATTTGTCATAATGTCTGCTTCAAGGTAGATTGCGTTATTGCGTACAATTCATGATTGTCTCCGTCTCCGGAAGCATCCTTCCTCACATATAGGGCCAACAATTCTCCTTCAAACTTTCCTCTCGATCGCGGCCAAGAGTTCCGAGTGAGTACTGGGAGGAACATGGTCCTGTTCAGCAGCAGTTTTGAAGTTATGGTGAGATTTCTGGACTTGAAGAGATTTGACAGACTATACCTAGTAGGCTCTGTTGGAATTGAGCAGCCGCCTGCGTATTTCTTCTTTTTACCTCCTTTGGGAATTGTAATACTCTTTCTGCCTTGGTTTTCGGTCATGCAAATATTTGGTCCATGTGTGAGCTAAAAGTCTTTCTAGCTTGTTTTAATAAATTTCCAATATTTATTAGCCACCTTTAACTACTACATTGCTCAGTCTGTTTTAATTTTTTTCTAATTAATCCACGAAATCACCTGTCCCTACAATTGCCAATACTATGTTTTTAAACTACCTGTTTAAACTCACAACCAACTGATATTATGCATTATAATTTCCAAGCCTATTAGACCTCGAACGGAGCAGCGCACCATCCGGCATCTCTATCTTTATGTAGATTTTATTAACCCGAATAGCAAATTATTCGTTTTAATCTACACCTTCTTTTCTCCCGATCGACCTACCGACGACGACGCCAGCACCGCGCCGACGACGTTGGGGTTGCATGGATGTTGAGTAGTGTATACAGCATTTCCAAAATAGCCGCTTTACGGCTCCTATATCAGCCAACATATACTACAACACGAAGCTGTTTTCTATTTTGAAATTATGTTTAATGTTTGTTTTATTGCACAGGTCCTGCATTTAATTTGCATAATGCTCTAGCATTTTCGAAAAGCAGGACCGCTCCATTACTTTTCATATCACGTAACTCTCTAGTCTTCTGTATGGATATACTATAGGTATATAGAAGTTCGCCATAGCCTCATCTTCAGGTATATCCCTTGTTCCAATTTTTTTTTTTTTGTTGTTAGCATTAAGCTTGTAGTTTATATTACTTTTATATATATTTTTGTTGTTGTTGTTGTCGGTTCGGTTCGGTCTGACGCGATGCGGCAGTGTGTCCTTGTTTAATTTCCCTCTTAACCTGATCTACTATGTTACAACATCCCAAAGGATTAAGTTTTCAGTATTCTAGATGAAGGGGAAAGATGACTTTAACCATAGTCATCCTCAATCCTCATGCCTCATCATCATAAGTGTTGAGGTAAACGTGGATAGATATAGTTGAAGATATAAACTCTAAACTGAAAAGAACGCATCCAAAGAAGTAATCTTATGTGTACCGTTGGTATTAAGTTCATAACTTACCTGGTACAGTATTTTTTTTATACATTGGGATATGGTGGTTCTAGACGAAGAGAGTTTTTGCATCCTTTAAGCTTTGAAGGTATATGGAAAAGGATAAAGGACAAAAAGGTGGCAAATGATAGAACTAAAAAAAGAAAACCAACAAAAACTTATTCAGGAAGACAACAAGAAATATACATATTAACATTCATGTATTCCAAGGCTTTAAGTAACTCGCTACTCTTTTTTTTTTCTTGTGCTCATGAATTATTGAAAACGTTCACTATCTCTGAAGAGTTAAGAGAGGGAGAGAGAGAAGAGTTTTATCTTTACGGTATATCGGTAGGAAATAAAAGTTATGCATTTTCTGATAAAATTGGAACTTTCTGATTTCAACCTCCTTATCGTCCTCATATTTATTGGACTACACAAAGTGAAAATACGGTACATCAATAATTTGGAACGAGGTGGTTTTGGAATGCGAAAACGATACTAATGTAACACGTTAGTTACATATTCAGGATAGGATTTATTTATAATTTCTGGTAACTAAAGTTTCTTGGACTGTGGGGAATAGAATGATTTGTAATTTCTTTATTGCAAACTGATAAGTAGGTAATAGATAAAGCGGATTTGGAAATAATCGGTCACGGCTATACCTTCGTTATTAATGAATATTACTTATTAATGAAGGATTCTCAATAAAAATTCTACAGTAGGTATGTACTTGCTCTAGGGAAATTTATTTTACGTCAAAACGATGTCCGGGGTTTTAGGAAAAACTATTATTGATTGATGAATAAGTCGAAAAACTTGGTTGCGGTCTTATTATCTGTCGAGCTGTCATAAAAAGTTTGAGAAATCGAATGAATGAACTCCAACAACAATTAAATAAACAAACAAGATGAACTTTGGTAAGCTTTCTACTGTCATTAGTAAAAAAAAAAATACCGAATGGGAATAATATGGGAATGAGAGTATTTTTCTGAAATTAAAACGTTCTAATTCAGACTTGATTTGTACGTAAAAATATATTGGAAAGGGTCAAAAGGTTGATAGAAACTCCTGTCAGTTCGGTTTTAATGATAAAAAATGTTGATAAAAATTTGAATAAATTTTTTACGTGCGCTTGTTTAGTTGCTTTTAAAGATTTTAAGCTTTGAATGATTTTCTTTCGAAATATTTCACTAAAAACAAGTTCAATAAATAAATCAATAAATACATTTTGATGGCGTGACAGTCCATGAAGACCCTGTGCCTAAGTGACTTACAACTCTCATTTCTGTGTGTTGTAACAAGAATGAGAAACCCTTTATTTTTGACAATTAATACTCTTGGAGTATTTGTCAATTTCTATCAGTCCGTGCAAAAAAAACATTCATGTTTTAAGATGGACGACGCTGGGAATCGAACCCAGACAACCACAGTTCTACGTGTTAACCACTATGCCTTCTACAAATTCTAACGATTTTGATGAATTTTTTTAAATCGGGTTTGTCAAGTAACCTTAATGATTTAGTCAGAAAATATTTTTGAAAAAACCGCTTTGGTTGTTGGTTTTCTCGTAAACTATTGGACGTATTTCGATGAAAAAATTTTTAAAGGAGGTCCTATATAATCTTAATAATCTTGCATATCAAAATTTTCAAAAAATATTTTTTGTATTTAATAAAAAAATCAATTTTTTTTTGAAAACTCAATACATATTTTGAAAAATAATAAATATTTTTTTTTAATTTGGTTTTAAGTGCATGTTATCAAATACTAAAAATGTGCATACCAACTTTCTTTTATAAAAATACTTAAAAAATTATATATAATAAAAAAATATTTTTTGAAAAAGCATTTTTTCCAAAAATTTGTATTTTTATGATACATAAGATGACATCTTCAGTTTTAAGATTGAACTTCTTTTTTGACTTATTTTATCAATTCAAATAATGAATTTCATTGGTTTTTTATATTTTTACTTTTGACTATAATCGACAGTAGGTACTTTTTTGATTTGACTTTAAAACCAAGATGTTATCGCACAAAGGAGCAAGTATCTGTGACCCAGTCGTTCATTTAATTTCTTTTATAAATTATTCATTGCGTTTAAAAATTCAAACTATTGCACTATTTTGTATTATATACAGTGAAAGATCTACTTAGTGACAGCTCTAATTTGCGGACAATTAGACAATCGCGTTCCATAAATGTACAGTTATTTCTTTTTCTTCTGCTAGTGCTAAGTATTTTTTGCAGTATTATTTTTAATAAAACGAATTTAATATGAAGTTAAAAAGAAGTTTTCTATTTCATTCCTTCAAAAGGATTATTCTCATAACCTGACAATTGTGCGCTTATTAGAGCTTTCACTGTTATCTTTATTGTATCATTTAATGATTTTTGATTTCAAAGAATTACTTTGCATGAAGCAAAATCCGTCAAAATGTAAAATACAATTTGATCCATGGCTACGAAATAATTGATCTCAGATGAAAAAGAATTCATTAGTACCATGTTTTTTTTTTTCTCTGCGAATATAATATTTTCAAGGTTATGTACATACATATGTATGCTGTTTTGATATTTTTTTTACTTTTTGACACTATTTCGTTTCTGATGCCAAAACCATTTATCTTTAAAACAAAACAGTTTTTCATTCTTTTGTGTTTTATCTCACGGTTTTTTTTTAATGGAACAAAAGTCAACTTTCTCTTAAGAGATTAAACATTTTTCTCTCATTAATTCTTTTAAAATTTTATCTAGTCCTGATTTTTTTGTGTGTCCTTAAATTCTTTATTCTTCTTGGTTTTCAACATAGTTTTTTTTTTTTAATTAAAAAAATAATGTAATTCAATTTAATTTTTAAGTTTTTTTTTCTCTTTACTTTCTTTGTAATTTTTGTCCATTTAATTGAAATAAGAAAATTTTCTATTAAGGAAATGTCCTTTTACTTTATGCTTTCCGCGACAGCACCACTTGCAGCCAAGTCTCAGCCATTCAAGCTTCCCAACATAAAACGTCAACATCAAAATACCATCCCCAAAGAAAAACTATGTAGTGGAATAATGTGAACCAGAAATGTTGAAAGAAACAAAACAACAACAACAAAAAAAAAAGAACAATGAACACACTATGTCCTGTTCAATGTTCATGCAGCAAGTCCGCCCCATCAGCCTTTATATTTTGTGTAGTTGAAAGACAAAAGCAATTACAAGGAAAAAAAGAGTGTCGTGTAGGCCAGCCAGCCAGCTAGACAGGACCTCTGCCCTTTTGTCCTCGCTGTTAAGGCTGATGACAAACACATTATTCACTTGTGCGAAAGCTTCAAAAGTCAACAAAAGAATAAAAATGTCGCCACCTCTCGCCTCCCAGCGAGCCAGTAGAGGTCTCTACCGCCGCCGCGCCGAGCCGACCGCCGCCACTCATTATTTTTAAAAATATTTGGACAACATTCTATTGAACCAAACCATTCTGCGAGCATACATATACCAAAAAGATGGCCAGGAATAAGAGGACGATGATAGAACCTTCCGCATGACCTATAGAAATTTTTGCCAAGCATTATTTGTTTGTACTTAAATTAAAAGCACTAGAAAACACTAAACAACATAATGGGGAGCAAAGTGAAAATGGGAAATAGAAAATGGACGATAGAAAACAAAATGAGCCATAAGAACAAAGTGCACAACAATGCACAACCAACTCCGAACCTCCTTATACTCCTGGCCATCAAAGCAAAAGGAGTACCTACAAGTTTTTGAAAGCCTCCAGGCATCATAAGCTGCACTGTGTTTTAGTGTGGCTGGATGTTGGTCCGTCCGTCGACTATGCTCTGGCTGGAGGACGAGGAAGAAATGTCCACCGAGAAGATGAAGAATATGGTCGTAAGGAATTAGTCGTTCCTTATTCTTATCCTGAGAAGGAGCAATTCGCCAAATGGAAAAAGTTTCTCATTAGTGCTGGCGTCCGCAATTAGGGTAATTATTATTAAAACCGTATAATTTTTTGTTCGCTAAGATAGAGCCTCGTGCTTTCCATAAAAGACTGTGCTGCCTTAACCAAGTAATGAATGCAGCAGCAAAGTCACCCTGCCAAATGTCCTTCTACAGTCGACAACGACGCTGACGCGACAGACGCAACGCGCAACGATGATGATGAGAACAGCGATGGTGTTGTATACTTTTTCTTTTTTATAGAAAAAGGCCGTCCCCCGACATTCCGTTCGTATTATAGTCAGCTAAACTTCGAAAACTGTTGGAATAATGATGATAAGTTTCTGTGATTTGTTTCGCTAGCAATCACAAGCAGCAGAGCATTAAGGAAGGACATCATCCAAGGAATGTAAAGTGGTATACTATAGTTATGTTGGAATAAAGTAGTTATTTAAATGCTTCCGTTCTCTATATTATATTTTCCATTGATGTACATATATACTGTAAAATTTGCTATGCTTCAATATTATTTGATGAGGAAGAAGAACAAGTAATGCAGCTAGTGTCATTTACTTCCTCTTTTTTTCTACTTGAAAACTGATTGTTTTGGTTAATTTTGTCAAATTGCTGCGGAATGTCGCAAGTATCAAAAGTGTTTCATTGGCAGCCATTACTTACTTTATAGAACCGTTATTTGGAACTTTAAATGTTCCATGCAACCACAATGAAACTTTTACAATGGCTGCGAGAACAATTTCGAAATTCATTTAATATTCTGGAAAAAGCATTTAGATGGGCTTTCACGACAAATAATAAAATGGGGAAATTACTTTTGAGTGTTATTTTTGTCTTAAGAAGGAATTTTTGAAGAAACGTAGTAAATTTAGAGTACTTTTTTTTATTTTGGAAGGAGAAATAAATACCTACTCATTTTTTTTTATGATCTTAAGGTTTTTCAGGGTAGAACTTTACAAAGCCATGAGAGAATTCGGCATCCCAAATAAATTGACACGACTTTGTAGGTTGACCATGACCAACGTAACAAGCCAAGTAAAAATAGCCAGATTGCAATCCAGACCAATCAACATCTTGAATGGACTCCAACAAGGGGATGGTTTGGCCTGCCTCCTCTTCAACCTGGCGTTGGAGAAAGCAATCCGTGACTCTGACACGGCAACAAGAGGGACCATCTTCAACAGCTCCAGCCAGATATTGGCTTACGCCGACGACATCGAGATCATCGGAAGAATCGAACAAGCTGTACACGATTCCTTCAACCAGTTCGAGCAGGCGGCACGAAATCTGGGACTGCACATTAGTGAAGGTAAAACAAAATACATGGTGGCGTCGAATGCGAGAAGAACAATTCTTTAAATACCTTGGGTCAATAGTAGCAGCCGATAATAATATAGAAGAAGAAATAAGCGGGCGGCTTCTCAAATCCAATAGAGCCTAGTATAGTCTGTCAAAGCTCTTCAAATCCAGAAATCTCACCATAACTTCAAAACTGCTGCTGTACAGGACCATGGTCCTGCCAGTACTCAAGTATGGATCCGAGACTTGGGTGCTTAGCAAAAGACACTCCGACCTCTGAGCCGCGTTCGACAGAAAAGTCTTAAGGAGAATTGTTGGCCCCATAAGTGAGGAAGGACGATTCGGGAGACGGTACAATCATGAATTGTACGCAACCTACCTTGAAGCAGACATAGTGACAAAAATCAAGCTCGGTAGAGTCCGGTGGACAGGGCACCTAGCTCCTACGAGCGAAGCGGAACCGACTCGGTAAGTGCTTTGTGGTACATTCTATGGTAGACGACAGCGCGGTAGAAGCGCAACTGGATGGCGTCGATTCGAGACCGGGATAGGTGGAGAGACTTGTTGAAAGAGGCCAGGACCGGTCACCGATTGTCGAGCCGATGATGATGATGATGAAGGCTCTTCAGGAATAGGTCAGAAAACTAGACGAAGAAAGAATTTATTGAGTAACAGAGATTTTATGATTGATTATTATGTTTGTCGGACACCTAAGGCTGCTCTAAATCAAGTATTTAAGCATTTTTTTAAATTTAATTTTATATCCTTTTCATGAAATTTTCCATCACAAAATCGCAAAGTGGCTGCTGCGTGCCCTCAATAGCTTCATGAATTCCATCTTTGAGGTCTTGAATTGACGCTGGCTGTTGGCGTAGACCTTATCTTTCACGTGGCCCTAAAGGAAGAAGTCGCAAGGTGCGACAATTTTGATTGTTAACGTAGCCACCTAGGTGAAAATGGGCCTCATCAGTCAAGATGATTTTTCGCTGAAATTCCGGATCAGCAAAGACACGACGTTGTTGGTGATCGGCCGGCTTGAGTTCTTGTGCCAATTTAAATTTAAAAGCCTTAAGAGCTAAGTCTTTATGCAAAATACGGTGTAATGACGTTTGTGGAATGCGCAATTCCAAAGAACGACGAGGAATGGATAAAACTGGGTTTTTTTCAACACTTTGGGCTACAGCAGCAATATTCTCAGTTGTTCTTGAGCGACGTGCACGTGTTTAATTCTTCACATCACTTACTTGTCCCGAGTCCGGACAGCTCAAATTTTTTCCCCAATTTCTGAAACTTTGATTGCGATTTCCCAAAATCAAACAAATGTAACATACGACATTATAATTCTCGGGCGACTACTTGTCCAATGTGAAAAAAATTACAGCTTCAAAAGTGACACTTACTGACTATTCAAAATAACTCCTCTTGGAAAACCCTTTAGTTCTTTTAGTCGAAAAAAAAAAATGTTTAAGCAAATTAAAAAAGCGTTATCATCACAACTAATTGGCTAATTTTGTTTTACAGTTCAATGTTATTGTCTGTTTCAAATGTATTAGGCTAGTTCACAATAGCATCTAAACTTATATTAACATAAAATAATTTTGTGTATTTGGAAATTATCAACAAAATTACTTCATTTGGTGAACCGTTAAAATAACTCCAAGTATTTCCCCAAGTAAAGCACATTGTATCTCTTTCCTGGAGTTTTTCTTTGTCAACTTATAAACATATACATATGCCAATGTCAAAAACTAATCCCATCCCAGCAATAATAATAATAATCAAAAAAAATAAAACTACTCTTCAATGGAGAAGAAAAACGAAGAAACTTCAAATTGGGTTACAATTTATTTTGCATACTTCTTCGTCTACGTCAACCTCAAAAGAACCATCAAAGAAACTCACTTAACCTTTAGTATTGAAATTTTCCAAAAAAGCCAGAATTTGAAAGTGACATTCAAATTCATCTATACATTTTATTGTATGTAAATTCATCCTTTACCTATACCAACATACATATATAAGAAGAATTCTTTGTATCAAAAGATTCCCTTTTGTTCCTTTTTGCTCTTTGGCCATCACAAACAGAGTATAAATTGTAAAATGTTTCCACTCAATAAGAGTCCACCGTCTTCTTTGATTAGCCTTTTATATTTATCTTGGCTCCAAAATGGTTATGAGCCGGACGGAAGGGACAAATTTTTGTGTATTTATAAGTCCATATAGAGGTACTTGGTACTCTCTTATAAACATTTATCTCGACTTTGAAACGGAAAACCATGAGAAAATGTCTTCAAACCAATTTCCGAAAAGACTTTTGCTAAGGCATACTTCAATACAGATACCAATTGGCCTGGACATAGTACGAATACAAAAGTCCAATCTTTCAGAAGTAACCAATCCCAATTTGACAATGACATTTAATAAATGTTTATATGACCGGAATGTCTAATTGTCATATCAAATCGAAGAACCCAATTCACTGTTTTTTTTTTTTTTTCTTCTGGGAATATGAATACACAGACTGATGCTGATGGCATACAACTCATAGGTCTATTACATTCCTACAGATTGAATGCCAAGCCATGCCTCTGTGTTTTTGCTTGAAAAATCAAAAGAAACGAAACGTTTTGGAATTTCCTATATGTACCTATCGAAAAGTGGTTCTGATTGTGAATGTGGTACAACATTTCCCTCTCCATCTCTTTCTCTCATTGATGGCATGTGAGAGGAAGTGCAAATATAGGTTAGGTAAAAACCTTTTCAAAGTCATCCTTCTCCACAAAATGATTTTCTATATAAAAGAGGTTGATTTTACATAAATTTGGAAAAAGAATTTCTCTCACGCAATCTGCATACACAATATAATGTTCATTTGATCGAAGGAAATGCATTCGAGTGGAAACAGGGGACCGACAACCGTTCTAAAAACCTAATTTTCTTATGACTACATCATGGCGCCCAATGTGGGGGCTTGGGAAATTAGGATTTCCTTCTTCCTATCCTTATATATCGACCGGTTGGTGGACTTTTTGAAATCGTTTTAAGGCAAATAAACAGAGTATAAGGTACATTTTGTGTGTACCCAGCCTCAACTAAAAACTATAGGCCCCAATAAACCCACCCGCAAAGAGACTGAGATAGAGGTGGTAGCTATATCAGACATCTGTGGAATGGGCCACATGGTCTTGTATTGAACTGACCAAGTGGAAACCTAAAGATAGAAAATGAGTTCATATTTTATTTGAACCGAGTCTTTGGATAACTGTAATGGAGCGAATCATTTTATGACCGTGCAAAAATACGACACACACAAAAATAGAAGAATTGAAAGAAGTCCTTTTCAATTTTCTGAATGAAATTCCAAAACTCTGCATGGGACTATATCCATAGAGCATGAGGATTATTTTTTGCTGTGGATGGAAAGGTAAGGGAAAATTCAGTTTGTTTTTTAGTGTTCGTTTTGGAATTTCAAACAAAGTAAGCAAAGCAGCTACAGACAGCATGAGTGTGTCATAAATGGAAAGTTTATTTGTCAAGTTTTCCTTTTTCAGAGTTTTGCCTGTGGGCAAAGTAACAGTTTTGAAAATGACTAAGAATATGCAGTATGCAATATAAGCTGCAAATTAAGTGTATTTAATATTAAAATTTTAGTTGTGAGTTTGTTGAAGAAGTGGACATACTCCAAAGCTCGTAATCCAGTGATTACAAACTTGCTCAGTTGATCAAGATTGCACGTTTTGCCAAATATTGAAACTTTATTTTATTAGTTACGGGTTTTTCTCCACCATGCTTGATTTGTACATCTTCACCTTGGTCCTTATATCCAGCACTCAGCTAAAAATTAATAAATTTTTAATATTTTGAAGAAATTTTTGAGTTATTTACGAAAATTTTCTGCTTTCTTGCTACACAGTGGATGTGATTTTCCAAGCTCTCTATCCACAAAAAAGAACAGATTTTATGGATGTTTCTCCACATTTTTGACACCATTACGAATCGATCTTTTGTTTTAACGTTTCGGCTGTACTCCTAAGATATTGAAAGTTTTCTACTATTTGAATTCGTTCTGAAGAAATATTTACTTTGTCGCTTTCAGGCGACAAAGCTGCGTGCAGTATATCACTAATCCTCAACAGGAACAGTATTGGTGACAGTGTACACCCTTGTCTTATCCCACTTTGAATTTCAAACTCCTCTGATATCCTTCCTTTATATATCCATCATAATGTAGACTTAGCATAGCCTGCGCATAGCAAGCCAGGTCCTATTAACACGCTGGAACGTCTTTTCGTTGATGAACAGCAGGTGAAGTGGTGATTTACAATCAACGCACTGTTCGATGATGATCCGTAAGGTGGTCAAAACAGGAACATCCAGTGCGACACCCTGCTAATCGGCATCAAGTGTGTCTTCGAGGTGATCTTTTATTCTCTGCAGAACGATTTTTGCTACTGCAGATAGCACGGAAATTTGGAATGCCCTCTGTTTCCCAAGATCTCTTAATGAGCGGGCACAGAAGCTCCCTTGGTTTTGTTAGCGGTGATGCTCATAAGAGCTCTGAGGGAATACCGCTAATTCCAACTGAGGGGTACAGGGCGTATTCGGGAAATTGTTACTTCGGACGGATCATTGGGAGTTAGACTCACTTCACTGGCGAAATGCCATTTAAAACCGTTGAACCGTTCTCCTTCCACTTTTTGAGTCCTAATCTTAAACTATATCATTGGTCAATCTTTGTCTTTTACCAGGTTGATTTTTTTAGGCCGTGGGTAATTCTGTAGCAGTCCTGTTGTCACACCTGCTCGTGGCCTTTGCCTTGATGTGGTTAGCCTTATCATGCCGCACGCTACGGTGAACTTTCCTCAAGTTCATTACATTTTTGTTGCTGGAAGATATTTGGACAAAGTTAGCTCATTCTTCTTTAATAATCCTTATACCTAACCCCCCCTTGCTGAGAAGACCAAAGTTTAAAAAAAACAATGTTGAAATAAATTGAATCTAGTACAATGGTATGTTCCTGTTTGAAGAATGATATGAAATAAAATGTTGATGTTTCATTCTCCAATTCAAATCCATTTTATCTGAGTTGATCATTCACTGTACCTGATGATAAAACCTGATTTACAAACAATAAGTTTTACATCCTTTTTGATATCACATCACATCAGTTACAATTATATACAAATCAAAACCCTTAACCACAATTAAAAAAGTTTCATCTTATATGCACCTATGCTTGTTAAATTTAAATTGGAGGTTTAAGCGCGTTTGCCATGCTATGAGCCAACCCATGACCAACCATGCATAACCAATATACACAAAAGTTATAGTGTAGATGACTTTTTTTTTAACTTTTGAATGATTTAAAACGGCTTATTTAACAACAAAGCTGTGGTGTGCGAGTTGGTCGTTTGAATTTTAAAACCCCATAGGTAGATTTGAATAAAACACACCGTTGTTCGTTACAGCACAGCGGCGGAGGAAAAAGTTTAGAATACTTTTAGGAGGGTTTGTTGAAGTGTTGTAGCGTATTTTAAAGTGGATACCTGGACACTGGACAAGTAGATAAGTTAGAGCGAATTAGATATTAAGTTATTCAATTTATTGATGATTGGAGGCGTATTCTTTTTACATCATGGCTCACTTAGTTCTTATTTCTGCCACAAGTATTCGCATTGTTTCTTTTCTTACTGTAAATAAGGTAATTTGATAATTTGTTTTTGAGGCTTAGAAACAGGCACAGAAACGGTTGCAGACGAGCCAGCTTTGGAAAAATTAGGAATTTTTTTTAAGCACCACTCTAATATTTATTTTATTTATTAACTTCCCATAGGGAGTTATTGTAATCGGTCTGATTTGTCAAATTGAAATTTTTGAAATTTCTCGACGTTTCGAGGTCCCTAGAGCCTATATCAATCATTTTTAGAGAGATGTCTGTGTGTGTGTGTGTACGTACGTTCGTACGTCCGTACGTTCTGGTACCATTTTTCATCGTCGATATTTCAAGAACGAGTAGAGATATCGACTTGAAATAAATTTTGTTTTACAGATAATAACTTCGAAAGAAGCTGAAAGAGCGTTTATTAATATTCAATCAGTTGTTTTTTTACTATAGCAGTTTACAAAAGAAGTGAAAATTTTGGTTGGGCTCAAATATCTCACGAACAAATAATGCTATTG
Source organism: Syrphus vitripennis (assembly GCA_958431115.1). Taxonomy (NCBI): domain Eukaryota; kingdom Metazoa; phylum Arthropoda; class Insecta; order Diptera; family Syrphidae; genus Syrphus; species Syrphus vitripennis. Next base: position 91,565,867 of record OY288109.1, read on the forward strand.
ACTTGAAATAAATTTTATTCGACACATTATGACGTCATACAAATATGATATATGAAAAATCAATATACCGTTATTTTTTAAAATCAAAAAAACTAAAAAAAAAATTTTTATAACTCGAATATCCTTAGATGGAAAAACGACTTTAATTTTAAAATAATTTTTTTTACGAAAAATGTTGTGTTTGACTACTGGTGCAAATTTCAAAAAAATTCAATGGACAGTTTTTTTTACAAAAAATTAAAAACTACAAAAAATTCTACCAAAAATTGGTATAAATTGTCTTTCGACTCAAATTTCTCAAAAACGGGTAACGATATTGACTTCTTGTTTATTTTATTTTCTACATAGCATAATTGTTAACAACTGATAAAATTTTGACAAATATTGAATGGGCAGTTTTTTAACAAAAAATCAAAAACTGTTAAAAATTCTAAAGAAAAGTATTTACAATTGTATTTCAGCTCGAATATCCTGAGAACGAACAACAATTGTACCTTCTAAAATATTTTATTTTATACAAAGTACAATTTTTTATGAAAGGTTAAATTTTGACAAATATCTAATTGACAGTTTTTGACAAAAAATATAAAAAAAAAACTAAAAAGTGGTAAAGTTTTCAAGATCAAAAATGGGAAGTTATCAGTGTGGGTCGCACCCAGCCTCTTTTTTTTTGTTGTCGCGGTCACAAGTATAATCATTCAGTAACAAGAAAATACAAATTACAATCTTTATAAAGTACATAACCATATTAATATCGCTTTATTTCTGGAAGGCCTCAAAGTGCCAATCTGCCAAGTATGTAGATAAAAACGTACAACAGCTAACACAAACCACAGCACTTCAGTTGCACTGGGCCCAAACAAAAAGAATTAAATCCAAAGAATATTTAGATTTTTGCACTGAGTGGGTGGAGGATGATCTGAGAATTCAAACAACACAAAAAGGAAAAAAAAATAAACACACACACGTTAATACAAAAAAAAAAATTTCTTGCAGTCCTTCTACATAGAGAAAAGGACATACTCGAACAAAGGAAACCGCATTGGACATTTTTCCTCAATTCTTTGTATTGAAAAATAGATAGAGAATTTTATTTAAACAGGTAACATTTACATATATTTTCGAGTTACTAGTTTTTTTAATTTTTAATAGATATTTGTTCCATAGTTTTTTTTTTGATTAAAATTGTTTTTGAAAATTTTTTTGGATTTTTTTCGGATGAAAAATTCTTTTTCATAGAATTTTTCGTTAACAATTTAATTTTTGGGTTGGTGACTATTTTCACAATTTTTTTTGATAAATATTTTTATAGCTTGTGGCAGTTCAAAAATATTTTCATTTTAAATTCCTACAAACTTTTTTTTGACCGAATATTTTTTTAAATTTTTTTTTGATTTTTTTTACATTACATTTATGTTTGTGTGCTTTTAATTATTTTATGAGCATTTTTTTTGAAAAATTCTGGAAGCTCGCAAAGCAATTTGATTTTGTTTTTGATTTGACGTTTTCATTTTTTGATAAACTGCCTGAAGAACTTCTGCCGTACCTACATATGTACTCACATTTTTTTTTGTAAAATATTAGGAAAGTCGGTATATAATTTTATGTTTCCATTTTTTTTTTTAGTAAAAGCTACACTGAATTGAAATTAATTTATTGCCATTGTGGGGGCGTTAGGGCGGTTTGGTGAGAAATAAAAATAAAAAAAAAAGAAAAACTAAGAACTAACAAAGATACATAACTGCAACTACTGTCGCCACAGATATACCCTCCACCTACATCGAAAAGAAGACCAACGGATGGGTAATGGTGAAGGAAGAAGAAAATTCGTGCAGTAAAAGTTATGCAATTTAATGATACTCTCTGTCCTGTCGTCCTGCGGCAACGATGGTAGTCCGCACAACTCTGTAAAAAGCTGTAAAGTAATTGTGTATATGATATGCACATTGCACAGCACAGGCACATCGCAGCAGGAGTAGCTCAGGCAAGCGAATAGTTTACTTCCCATGTACATTGTATAGAGCATTAGTTGACTCCTTTTTTTTTTTTGTTCATTTCTTATTTTACAGTTTTTGTCATTCCACTATAGCATATATACCGTCTCAACCCAACCATCATCAAAAAGGAAAGTCTGTGATTTGTACAATCATACAATGGCTAAATTTTTTTCTCCAGGACATGCAACTTTTTTTTTTTTGTACATTTATACATTTTTATAAAAAAAAAAAAAAATATAATAAAATATAATGTAGGTAACTAAATACTATATAGGTATATACATAATAAATTTATTCTTCTTGAGGTCATCATGAAAATTTACAACGAATGCCATAAATCGCGTCGTTGTCGTCGGTGTTGGTCGTGCCTTTACTGCCTTCCTTTTCGCTGCAATGATTTTTTTATTTAATGTCTAACATTCTATCTAGTCTTCTGACCCAGGGACGCATTTAGGCTCTTCAAAGGCCCGAAGTGGAGTATTATTTTAGATAGAAAGTACTCCGAAAGGCGCCAAACTATTTACTCAGAAATCCTTTATAAAAGTTAACTTGATCAAAATAATTAAGAAGAAGACGCATATCTGAAACGATCGTACACTGGGGCGTATGTGCACTTTTTTTCTTCATTAAATTGCATTATTTTGTATTTTTTTTAAAATGATTTTAGGTGACAATGTTCCTTGAATCTGCGATTAAATATATTTTGTTGCTTGCAAATACGCTTCTGTTTATTTTAGAGCTGCACTGATGGCGTCGCCGTCGTCGGTGGTGATGGTGAACTTAATTTTTAAGGATTCCATGCTCCCTGCTCACATATTTTCCACTCAGTGTACTTTGAACTTTTTTTTTTTTTAGGTCGTAGTCGGATCTTCATATCCTCTTACTATGCTTGTGCTTTTAGTCCTTCTCAGAGATGTGGCCAAAGTGTTGTGCTTACACATACATACCTACAGATATGTGTAGGAAGATGGGCCAAGGAGAATTGGACGTAAACTTTTTTTCTATTACCATTTGGTGGTGTTACAATTTATAAGTTGAGAAATTAATTAAAGCTCAACAATTTGGCCACGTCTGGTGTGATTTTTTAAGTTTGATTTTTTTTTTTAAATTAAGTCAGAAAATTCTAGAATAAAAATTAGAGACTTAAAATAAATTCTTCTATTTTAAAGAAGAAAAATAAATGTTTTTTTTTTGTATCTTAAATGTTATCTGTGTCAAATTTTAATGAGCTTGGCTTCATTTAAAAACAAAAAATTTAGAATACAATTTTCTTTTTTCAAGTTGCATCATATTAATCTTAAACAAAAAAACAACTCTCATTGGGGTTGTATATGTATACGAAATATAAGTGAAGGGAATTTCATTTCTGGTAGATGAATTTTTCAAGTGAAATTGCAGGAATATTTTTTGTTTACGTTATTTTTATCTGTCGCATGTACTGTACACATGCAGAGAAGAACAACCCCTATATAGTGTAATTGATGTTGTTTAAAAAGGGAAAGATTTTCTTGTTGTTAATTCTGGATGGTTTTTCCTGTTACTTGTTTTGATTTTATTTTTATAGTACTTACCTAGGAGTACATGTAAATATACAACTGATGCGCAAAGCTAAGTCTTTCTGTGTGTTTGAACAAAAAAAAAATATAGGAGGGTGAATGCATTACAGGTACTTAGAATATAACAAAGATCAGAATTGTACAAAATTTTGTTTCGCATTTTTATAGGGAAACAGGAAATTTTTTAAGAAATGTTAACAACCTTTTAATTGGAATCTTCAACAATAATCCGGAAGTAAAATCTCTCATGTGAGAAGGTTTTAAGAATTCATAATTTGAGAAGATATTTTTGGAAACTCGTTAGCTTGAGAGTATATGCATAAGAAATAATATTGATGTCTTTTCTTATAATGATGATGAAGAATAATTCTTATTAAAGATTGGTTTGTTCGAATTATCTATCGAAAAAATGTCAATTCATATCAAGGCAAAAGACTCCAAAGCTTACGGAACTTTAAGAGAAGACACGAAATACTTAAGACGCCAATGACTCCCAAGTTACCAAAGACGCACAAAACGTTATAGTCTTTAAGCTTCCGATAATTAGTTGTCATAGACTGCAAGAAGTCCTCACTTCTTCATTCATTCCAGATCACTTAGACTACATCACACCTCAATTGGTGTTCGAAATCAATTTCCAGACCTCTGTTCCACCCAGAACTGTATGGGAGGACCGGAGCATCCTGGACAATGAATTTTTACACTTCTACACTGATGGTTAAAAAACCAACGAAGGTGTAGGAAGTGGCATATTCTCGGAAAAACTGAATCTCAATCTTTTCTTCCGGCTACCAGACCATTGTAGCGTGTTCCAAGTGGAAATTCTGGCGATTAAGTAAGTTCTCTCTTGGCTCAGAGAAAACGTAATATCCAACAAGGTTATTCGGATCTTCTCAGATAGCCAAGCGGCTATTAAATTTCTTGCCTCTGTCACTACGAAATCAATCACGGTCCTAGACTGCCAAACATCTCTAAGGGAGATGTCTGAACAGTTTGATATTCACGCCTCATATGGGTCCCGGGACAAAGTGACATTGCAGGCAATTGTAGGGCGGACGAACTCACCACCCATAAGGGTCTAAGTGTGTTGGATTTTTTGCCCGACAGCCATTTTAAACCTAACCTAACCTTACCTCATTTCCTAAGGGCAGATTTGCCTTAAACGTGTCTTCGCTCATCATCAGATAGCCGTATTATTTTTCCATATTAATAGTCTAGTCTCTAGTCATTAAAGATACGAGTATTTGTATCCGAAAATCAACTAGAAAGCTGCATTTTGCTGTATGGTCTTCTAATGGTGTTTTGAACAAATTGTAAAAAGTCCATATCGATATTATCCCCGGGGAGGGTATGGGGTACAAAGTGGTCCCCTTTAGAAATCAAAAAATTACCGGTTTTTGCTCTATGCTCTTAAATGTCGAAGTGTATGCTTCTGCATTTTACTTTATTTTATTTTATTTTATTATATTTTATTTTTTTTTCATTTTATTTTATTTTATTTTATTTTATTTTATTTTATTTTATTTTATTTTATTTTATTTTATTTTATTTAATTTTATTTTATTTTATTTTATTTTATTTTATTTTATTTTATTTTATTTTATTTTATTTTATTTTATTTTATTTTATTTTATTTTATTTTATTTTATTTTATTTTATTTTATTTTATTTTATTTTATTTTATTTTATTTTATTTTATTTTATTTTATTTTATTTTATTTTATTTTATTTTATTTTATTTTATTTTATTTTATTTTATTTTATTTTATTTTATTTTATTTTATTTTATTTTATTTTATTTTATTTTATTTTATTTTATTTTATTTTATTTTATTTTATTTTATTTTATTTTATTTTATTTTATTTTATTTTATTTTATTTTATTTTATTTTATTTTATTTTATTTTATTTTATTTTATTTTATTTTATTTTATTTTATTTTATTTTATTTTATTTTATTTTATTTTATTTTATTTTATTTTATTTTATTTTATTTTATTTTATTTTATTTTATTTTATTTTATTTTATTTTATTTTATTTTATTTTATTTTATTTTATTTTATTTTATTTTATTTTATTTTATTTTATTTTATTTTATTTTATTTTATTTTATTTTATTTTATTTTATTTTATTTTATTTTATTTTATTTTATTTTATTTTATTTTATTTTATTTTATTTTATTTTATTTTATTTTATTTTATTTTATTTTATTTTATTTTATTTTATTTAATTTTATTTTATTTTATTTTATTTTATTTTATTTTATTTAATTTTATTTAATTTTATTTTATTTTATTTTATTTTATTTTATTTTATTTTATTTTATTTTATTTTATTTTATTTTATTTTATTTTATTTTATTTTATTTTATTTTATTTTATTTTATTTTATTTTATTTTATTTTATTTTATTTTATTTTATTTTATTTTATTTTATTTTATTTTATTTTATTTTATTTTATTTAATTTTATTTAATTTAATTTTATTTTATTTTATTTTATTTTATTTTATTTTATTTTATTTTATTTTATTTTATTTTATTTTATTTTATTTTATTTTATTTTATTTTATTTTATTTTATTTTATTTTATTTTATTTTATTTTATTTTATTTTATTTTATTGTATTTTATTTTATTTTATTTTATTTTATTTTATTTTATTTTATTTTATTTTATTTTATTTTATTTTATTTTATTTTATTTTATTTTATTTTATTTTATTTTATTTTATTTTATTTTATTTTATTTTATTTAATTTTATTTTATTTTATTTTATTTTATTTTATTTTATTTTATTTTATTTTATTTTATTTTATTTTATTTTATTTTATTTTATTTTATTTTATTTTATTTTATTTTATTTTATTTTATTTTATTTTATTTTATTTTATTTTATTTTATTTTATTTTATTTTATTTTATTTTATTTTATTTTATTTTATTTTATTTAATTTAATTTTATTTTATTTTATTTTATTTTATTTTATTTTATTTTATTTTATTTTATTTTACTTTATTTTATATTATGTACTTTATATTTTTATTTAAACTTCTGGCACAAAAATTTAAATAATTTCAAAATTTAGACCAACGGATTTCTCTAAACTAATTCAAATCGGCTATATGTTTCTTTGAGTTACAAGTTAAATCTTTTGAAATCTCTATTTAAATTAAATTAAAAACATTATAATATTAACGAACGCATGATAAATTTCGTTTTATTGAACTTAAATGATGCGAGTGAACCTCAAAGTTACTTTCAATATTACATAAGTATCTTACAAAACTAAATCCACTGATAATACTCTTTGATAAATTGCATTGTTGGGAAAAAAACCTATATGGAAAAAAAAAACTCAAAACACGTTGCCTGTTTGAATTGTATATCTATCTATATATTCATTCGTTTTAGCAGTAAATTTTAGTTGACAAAAAAAAGAAGACCTGATTGCTCTCACTAGCGTCCTTGTTTCGTTGTTTCTCATATAGCGTTGAACAGTGGACATTTTTATTTAGAATAGTTGATAATAAATTATAACAAAAGAAAATGAAAATTCTAGAATAAATATCTACAAAATGAGTTATATCAGCATTTACTCCAATAAAATATCTGAGGAATTATTTTATCAGCTTTTACTCCGATAGCTATGAATTAAGTTCTTCTTGATGCTACTTTACTATTGGAGCAAATACTCCAAATAATAATTCTGTAATTATTGAATAATAACATCGGTTGCTTTAATGTTGATATTTCGAAGACATTTATTATATCAGTGTTTACTTCAATAGACATATCTAAAAAAATGCGTTGTATTAGAGTTTATTCTTATAATAGTTGTATTTTTGAGCAAATACTCTCATAGCTTTGTTTACTTATACTGGATTAAAAAATGCAATAAATATCGGCAAAAAGTAATTATATCAGTGTTTACTCCAATAACGATATCTAAGGAATCTCAGCTCTTACTCTAAATAACCATTGTCCTCGTTTGAGCAAACACTACCTGCTTCTTTTATGAGGATATACTCCATGTTCTTTTATAGTATGAATATGCAAGGACAAAAACGTCAAAGGATTTTATTATTTTAGCATTCACTCCTATATAACGATCCATTGAGGAGGACTAAAATTGTTCGATAGGAATTACTCATAGGTATACATAATAAATAAAAAAAAACTTCTTTTGCATAAAATAGAGATAAAACTAAAAAATAAATAACCCTCATGCTTGATCCCAGCTTTCAATCAATTACGTCCCACAGTGCTTCATTCTAAAAGCAAGGTTTTCTGTTCCTCTAACAAGTGAAGAATGGTGGTTGTGTTCTATAAAAATTTGCCTCGAAATACAAAAAAAAAAAAAAAAACCACTGAATAAACAAATAAAAAATCCTCCATACTCCTACTCCACCTATATGTTTTTCTATGTACATATGAATTCAACCATTCACAATCATCATCATCCAATGGATTTCGAGTGAAGCTTCGCATAGTCCTTATTTCGTTTATAGAGAGTCAGATTGCAAAGCCGTCGAGTCGAATCGTATGGCAATATAGAACCTAAAAAGGCTCTTGAAGTCAGTTGTTGTTCGTTAAAGGTGAGTAGAAGTAGAATATAGCCATTGTTGTCAACGACAACACGTTGTTTTGTATTCGCCTGACATAGTGGTTGGCATTGGAATTTAAAGCTGCTTTCTTTGAAGTGGTCTATGGGGTCCTTTTTGCGCGTAGAACTATCGTCGTCGTTGTTGTCGTCGTCGTTGGTTGTCATCAGAGCATCGAGATTCAAGATGAAAGGAAGAGAGAGAAGGAGAGAGTGGAGAAAAGTTGTTTGTTTTTGTCTTTAGAAGATTTACGCAAGTCTCTGAACATTAATTTCCATTTGAGTAATTAATTTTATTTTTAGTTCAATGTTCCAGCCAGTCCCAGAAGTAAACGAAGGTACTTTCCAAATAATAAACTATACTCGTACCTTACCAAAACCTGCTACAGCTACTGGGTGTTGAAAATTTAGCTGGGATAAAATTTTATATAGAAGTTGGAGTACGATAAGACTTTTGTTGACTTCCATCCAGTGGCGGATTTACCAGCAGGCTGAGTAGGCTCGAGCCTAGGGCGGCAGATTTGTAAGGGGCGGCAAATTTGGTGAATTTTTTTGAACAACAAGGGGAAAAATGAAAAGAATTCTTTGGGCTGTGGATTTATTCAAAGGTTTTTTTTACATAGGTAGATTTTTTGATATATGTAGAAGTGTAGATATACGTATAGCTATATTATTTTCTATTTTCAAATAATTTCGTATATCTGATTTTCAATTTGTGCAAAATTGTGCAAATTTAAATGTTTTACAGATACAATTATACTTTTATGTCTTGCAAGTACGATACTTTTGTATTTTTGTATTTTTTGTCATATTTCTAAGATATCTTTTTTTATTTCTTTTTTATAGGAAGGTACATGATATTATTTTAATTTTTCAAATCTCAAGAAATGACCATTTGAAAAATTAAAAGGATAAAAATTGATGTAAAATCTCTAAAAATAGGTAGTTTATGCAAAAAATTTGTTTGTTTTTAACCTTACTGCTAAAAAGCAGTAAACTTTTCCGTACGAATTTTCATCGGTAAAATAAAAAAAGTTTAAAAAAAAAAACATTTGCTTGAAAGAATCAACCGTTTTTTGAAAAAAAAAAAAATATGCAAAACGAAAAAAGTTGATTTTTTTATTCGCATTTCTTTCAAATTCTACCCAATACAGTACTAATTTTTTGATTCAGTTTTTAGTTCAAGACTTTGAAAAATTGCCAAAATATATTTTTCCTAATTAAAATCGAACTTTCACATAAACTTTCAAAGTCAATTTAATATATCACATGAATTTTTAACAAAATTAAATATTTTTTGAAATAAAAAATTTTTTAATTCATGCTTCAGTAAATTTAAAATGTCGCCTGAATTTTCAAAATTTTCAATTAAATTTAAACTACCACGTGAATTTTAGCAATTTAAGCAATTAGAGAAATTTCACCAGAATTTTCAAAAGTTATATATGTAATTATGATGATTTTCACGGGAATTTTTGTATCCTAAGTGACGTTAAAGTTTTCACGTGGATTTTCATAGTTCATAGTAGACTGAGTCGATTATTTTTAACTGTTTGTAAGCGCAATAAGGATTATTTATTCACGTTTGCAAAGTATTCATTATTGCGTAAATAGTAGGTATACATTACCCCGCCCATACCACGATTGAGCTTCGTTTAGCTCAAAAATATAGCGAAAAATTATTTCACGTGCAATTTCAACCTAATTGTTGCATTGTAAAAATAATGTATGATATTACAATTGTAGAGTAAAGGGCGGCAAAAACTATATAGCCTATATCTTGAAAATTTGTAAATCCGCCACTGCTTCCATCTGAAACAGAGCGACAATGTAATTAATTACCCATTTGTGATTGTGCAAAACTGTTGAGTCCGGTGTGTTGTAGGTGGGGTAGTAGGTAGGATGATGGTTTAGTTTTTATTTTGTGTATATGGCGAAGGGATATTTAATGGGATAGCTTTTCTTTTTATCAGAAAATCACGAACATCAATTTTAATTTAATCTATTATCTTTTCATAAATCCAATTGGTTTAAAAATAATTTAGTGAAATCTTGTTGTTAATTAACTAAAAATTAAAGTCAACACGTTTTTGATGATCTTTTGAATAATAACAATTTTTTTTTGCGAGTTTTAGTTCAATGAATCCCAATTAAATAAAATTTTCGGGTCTTGCAAAAATTTTTAATTTAATTAACTTTAGAAAAAAAATCTGTAGGTATGCTTTTATTATTTAATATTTTATTATTAAATATTATAAATTTACAAAATTGAAAAAAAAATATTCACCCGTTTTCAAAATATGTATTAAGTTGTTTTTTTTTCAAAAATCAAAAAAATATTTTTTTGAAAATTCCGTTATATGATATTAATAATAGGGAATCTCCTCAAAACCTTAAGTCCAAAAATTGAAGAAAATCACTCCTGTAGTTTGGATGTAGTTTTGGCTGTAGTAGGTAGTACCCATTATAGTTGAAAGTAAAAATAATATTTCAGTTTTAAAGGAATCTTTTTGACTGAACTTTTGGTTTTATTTTTGAAGAATTCTCTTTTGTCATTTGTTTTTTTTTGTTTTGATACGTTTTTTTCTGTATTTTTTTTTCTACAACTTATTTGTAACCTGATATTTTTCTTTTGTAAAAATTTGTTTTTGATGAATTTTTAATTTCAATGTTTTTTATTTTTTTTTGACTTTTTAACTTCCCATAGGGAGTTACTGTTATCGGTCCGATTTGTCAAATTGAAATTTTTGAAATTTCTCGACGTTTCAAGGTCCCTAGAGCCTATCTCAATCATTTTTAGAGAGATGTCTGTGTGTGCGTGTGTACGTACGTTCGTACGTTCGTACGTTCGTACGTTCTGGTACCATTTTTCGTCGTCGATATCTCAAGAACGAGTAGAGATATCGACTTGAAATAAATTTTGTTTTATAGATAATAACTTCGAAAGAAGCTGAAAGGGCGTTTATTAATATTCAATTAGTTGTTTTCTTACTACAGCAGTTTAAAAAAGAAGTGAAAATTTTGGTTGGGCTCAAATATCTCACGAACAAATAATGTTATTGATTTGAAATAAATTTTATTCGACGCATTATGACGTCACACAAATTTGATATGAATTTGGAAAAAAATCAATATACCGTTATTTTTTAAAATCAAAAAAACTAAAAAAAAAAATTTTTATAACTCGAATTTCCTTAGATGGAAAAACGATATTAACTTTAAAATAATTTTATTTTACAAAAAATGTTGTTTTTGACTACTGGTGAAAATTTCAAAAAAATTCAATGGACAGTTTTTTTACAAAAAAATAAAAACTACAAAAAATTCTACCAAAAATTGGTATAAATTGTCTTTCGACTCAAATTTCTCAAAAACGGGTAACGATATTGACTTCTTGTTTGTTTTATTTTCTACATAACATAATTGTTACCAACTGATAAAATTTCGATGAATATTGAATGGGCCGTTTTTTAACAAAAAATCAAAAACTGTTAAAAATTCTAAAGAAAAGTAGTTACAATTGTATTTCAGCTCGAATATCCTGAGAACAAACAACGACTGTGTCTTCTAAAATATTTTATTTTATACATGGTACAATTTTTTATGAAAGGTTAAATTTTGACAAATATCTAATTGACAGTTTTTGACAAAAAAAACATAATAAAAAAATAAACTAAAAAGTGGTAAAATTGGTTTTTCGACTCGAATATCTTGTTCTCAGAAAATTTGGTACTTGAAAAAAAACTAAATATAAAGTTTTTAAGATCACAAATGGGAAGTTATCAGTGTGGGTCGCACCCAGCCTCTTTTTCATTTTGTAGCCGAAATTTTTATCGAAAGGATTTGTTCCCATTTTTTGTTTTACTTTTTAATCTTACATTGAGTACCATGCGTTTGCTTAGTATTGGAAATTCCATGGAACCAGCAAAACACTCTCATTGAAAAACAAATTTATGGGGGCGCCTATCTGGCACATGAACATAACCTAAGTGGATCAAAAGAGTGGAGAGTAAAAAAAAAGCACCTAAAGAAAAAAATTCAATAATTATTTCTCGTGAATTTGTTCACAGATTTACGCCAGTTGCTTAACAACGATATAAATTATCAAAAGTGGTTGTAAGAAAAAGATTTGAAAACATTTCTGTCTAAAAACAAAAATTTTAAAATCCGTCCTACGACTATAGCAGAAGCCGACAACGTGACGTTAAGTCCTCCTTCAGAATGGCGGCAAATTCTAATTGTTTTAACCTTAAAAGAAGTCAATTTGTTACCGTCTTAATTTTAAGTTTTTTTTTTCTTCTTGAAAACCAAGCACAAACTTAATCTTTAATAAATTTTGAAAAAAAGTAGTTATTTCAGTAATTTACGAGTATCAATAACTTCTCCTGAACTTAAAGACTTATTACAGACTTATTCGCCATTAAACAGACACTCAAGCTATTGATTTCGATTGTGGTTCAAAATCTAGCTCACTGAACTTTTTATTATAATTAAACAACAATTAGTTTCAAATTAGACCATCTGCCCAATTAAACTGCTAATAAAACATTTCCAAAATGAAACAACACCAAACCAAATCAAACCATTATACCAAGAGAAGGGTTCAAGTTGTCAAAATACGATAACCATTAAATCATATTGTTTTCCAAACATCACCATCCATTTAGATAAATCAATTAACTGAAGAGTGTTAAAACAAAGTTCGAAGAGCAATATTAATTTACCTCTATTTTATTAACATCTATTTTGACATCTAATTTTGACAACTAGAAGTAGTGGCGGTGGCGGCGCTGCGGCAGCGGCAGAATCATTTACAAGCAAATCAAATGGCGGACATCGTGCGGATGGTCCGATGCAACGCAATATTGATGACAGACAAAAGTGTTCCATTCACAATTTTATCTTTCCAGAATTTTGTTCTTTTTTGTGTGGCAGTCATTCGACTCAATTTTTGATGCCGATATACGCGTACAACCTCACATGCCCATAAATAGTCAACTTTTTAGTCTTTGGAGTTTAACCGTTGTTTAAAAAAAACGCGAAACATGAGTTGTTATATCAACACCATTTGATATGGTGGTGATTTGCTCTTGCCGCTGCCACAGAACCGAGCCGCATGCTGAAAAGTACCAACCGTTCCATTATCAGATTATGCCGCTTCTCTGGCTCTTTTTTTTTTTTTTTGCTTTTTATAAATGTCAACCGTACTCCAGTGTTGATAACATACCTTATGTCAAAATTTGAAATTCATAAACTACGTCGTCGTCGGTCGGTCGTGGCAAATATTGCTTCCTCATGGCGGTATGTGGAATGATGATGCAACATCGTAATAATCATCATAAAATAAACCGGCAGCCACCACTCATCAATCAATTAGTATATTGGAAATTACGTTCATAAAATTTAATGTGGTCCAATGGTTTGATTTTGATGGGTCTGATGACTATAGCTGTACAATTTTAAGCCAAGCATGGATGCGATGTTGACCGATAGACGGAAATAATTATTATTGTTAACAAAAAAAAAAAAACAAAAAGGATAAAATAAGGTTATTGTATGGTAGTCGAATGTTATTGCTCATATCGATGGCTCTTGAAATTTAATTGTGTAAAGTGGCGCATTAATATTCAATTGTTAACGATAAAGTGTGAATTAGTTGAATGTATGAAATTTGGAAAAGTAGATTTCAAAATTGGCTCGTAGATTTTGTAACGTTTTGAAAGTACTTTTAAGCAATATCTACTGTATCTGTTGCGGATTAGTGACCAACTGTGTCGATGGGAAACGGAGGAATTTAGCTGAATTGGTACTATGCCGACAAAGTGATCGTACATTCTCGTAGCATCAAATGACAGCAAGGGTGGAGTGAGATGCAGATATTGCTGGGTTAATGGGATGCTGTCCAAAATATGGAGAAACAACTCTATAAGTTTAAAGACCAAGTTTTGACTGTTCCGCTCAAAAGTTTAATCCGAGTGGATTGCAAGCAAAGCAATCCAATGCTGACTAGTGGGCTGGTCTAGAAGACCTTATCGCAAAAACTGTCCAAGAAAAATCAGGACAACTTGGTGGAAGTTGGAGAGAACTGATATACATCCCCATGCCTCGCAGGCGGAGATTCCCGGAAAGTAGGTCAGAGGACCTAACACTTAATGACATGCTTTATGATAGAAAGTTTACTTACAAGAGTGGCAATGTAACATCTACCGTACTTGCATACAGAATAGCTATAGTAATTCATTTGAGGTCACGAGAATTCTTTCGCAGAGTGACTTCTACAAAATTCAGCAATCATGACTGAAAGTTAAAAGAGCGGAAACAACCTCAAAGGATACGAAGAAGAAATGGAAAAATTGATCGTCGGCCTTTGAATAATAATAATACTGATTATTTGCGTTTCGACACGCGAAATTGGCTAGCTCCAGCTTTTGCATTCCACCACTTAGATAGTAATCGGCTGACCCAGGACTGAGAGGTGGTTTTATTAAATCACGCCAACCGAAGAACTTTAGTTAAGCAGTTTATTCAAGATGTCAATTCAAAAGATGGAGCTGAGCGACTTAAGCTTGGTAGGAATGTGTCCAATCGGTGAAGTGTATCCCCAGGTACTTCACTTTCCGCTTGGCTGTAATGATAGATCAGTCAGGGAGTTTCAGGTCAATGTTTCTGCATTTGATTGCGTTGCGAAGTCCTCTACAAATTAAATGTCTCTTGACGCAGTAAGGTTCCGATTCGGCAGTGTTGATCCAGATGCCCCATTTCATATAGAATTTAAAATGTTTGTTGACGCGGGTTTCTACTTTTCGGATTGCTATATACGTAATTGGTGACATTGATGAGGCACAGAAGGTTCTGTTAAAACAGGTTGGTCAGCCTTGGCGGCTCTAGTTCTGATGCTCTTCATACGTGACTTGCAGTTGTCCAGCTGTACGATCAATTTCCTGAAAGAATGAAAAAACAATTTTTATTAGTGAAGGAAGTACATAGATCTAAAAGCTGAAGTTTGTGGATAGGCCCTTCTATCAAATTGCTGTTGAATGTTTTTTCGACATCCAGAAAGTATCCAACGATAACATGACGACTATTAAGGGCAGTTGTGATGTCATGTGGGAACTTCAGCAGCGGATGCAATGTGTAGTGCCTTTCTCGAAAGGCGAACATGCATTTCGGGTATTATCAAATTATCATAGCAGAATCTCTTGAGGTTCTGGAAAATTACTTCCTTGCGCTGATGTTGTTGAGAAGTGATGTCAAAATGTAGTTGAAGACTAAGTTGGAAGTATTTTTCTTCGGAATTGCAACGACCTTCGCTGTTTTTAGGATTATTTAGGATGATTGTGAGGAAGATAAATACTGAATGTGGAAAGCGTTGCAGGACATATTCAAATTGCTGTTGATCTCTCCTATTTTCCCTAGATTGCACAGATAAAGACTATTGCCTAGATCACTCGCTGGAGTGGTGTCATAGAAATTCTAATTTACACCGAATAATGTACACTGTGCTTCAAAATTGAATTTTTTTTTGCATATTGTCTATGACTAAACTAAACGTGTTATCTGTGGAACCAATAAAAGTCCTTTAAAAATAAAAAGGTAGGTCTCTAAAAAAAAAGAACAAAATAAACCTTAGAAAGCTAACTCACCGCAAAAAGAAAAAAAATTGATGGTCGGTCTCGGTCACAGCCTGACCTCTATTATATAAATAATATACGTCAACGGATTGCCTCCGGATTGTTGTGTCTTTTAAAAATCAGTAATAACAAATCCTGATAGACACATCCTAAGTACTTTTAGATGGACCATCTTGTCTCCGCCTTTCGTCCTTCGACAAAAACAAAACATAAACAAAAAAAATATACTTTCCAGGTATTTTTTTTTTTTTTTTACTGAAGTCATTAAAATTGATGAGGTGGCCATAAACACAACATGACATTTTGGAAACTCCTTCTCTACGTTCGTATCGTCATCATGGCATGGTCACAATGACTAGCAATGCATCATTCGAAATAACACCATACGCACGCAAAAATGAACACTACCACCACAAAACACAACAACAACAATAACAACAACAGTAACGAAACAAAAAGTCAGCACAAACTAAAAACAAAAATCGACAGGAAATGAAGAAGAAGAAGAAGAACTATAATAAACGATGAAGAATGATTGCGGTCAATCACAGAGTTACGAAATATCGCAAGGCCATTTGGAAGCCCATTTCATTTCACGACAACCAAGACAACAGTATAGACGACGATGACTACGAGCGACGGAGACGCCAAAGACGATGATGAAACACCCATCATGATGAACATAAAAACCCATGCGGCTATGGGGAGTTCAGTTAGTCCATTGGGTATTGGGGCTATGGTTGATGGTGGGGTACCCCATCATTAATGTCATCGCAGCGCAATAAGTTCAATCATCCGTTTTAGAGAGGCTGACCTAGAGGTTAGAACTTAAAGCTATTTCCATGTTGTAGGTATGTTCCTTGTAATTCAAAAGTTTTTTTTTTGTTCCAGGCTGTTGGGAACTGTGTATAGCTACTGTGAAGTCACTCTCACCAGGTGATTAGACACCGTGATCATTTATTGAGATTACCAGTCTCACCGGGTCAGTAGTGAGTTGGCTATAATTCGAGAGCCGAACAAAACCTATAACAAGTAATTTTATTATGTTCCATTCCAAACTATAGATTGTTTGGCTGTTTGGTGATAGTTGCTTTTTTTGTTGGTATTTTTTATATCGATTGCTTCAGATGATTGATATGGTAGCAGGGCCAGTTTAATGTGAATTAGGCCTTGTCAGCAGCATTTAGGACTCTCAATATAGGATTTGAAATATTTTCTCATAACTTTTTGTCTGTACGAAATATTTGTTCACGATCGTCAATCTGCTGCTTCATTTTTGACGTATAACATGATCTCGACTGGGATCGCAACTCTCCCACTCAACTACTTCACACTAAGGCTCCACTTGGGGGATATGCTGGATTGAATCAGAAAACGTCAATAAGCCTCCTAGTTTTGGATTGTTCCATGTCTGAGGCCAACTAAATGATGGTAGGTGTCGTTGCATTTGTTTGATTCAGGAGTTTTGGTGCCCGCCTTTCTTGCGTTATAGTGATGGAAGCCATTACGTTTTGAAATGGTTGAATGGTTCTCAGGGCATCTTCTTATTTCCTTTCAGCATAAGGGACATTTTCCGATGTCCTATGACAGAAGATAGCAGAGTTTCCCCTGGCCTGGATTAGGCCTTATTTTCATATCACTTTGAGTGTTGCCACTTTTCTGCAAACATATTTTTTTTTTCAAATAGATAAATGTTACTAAATTTGTTTTTCGCATTTTCAAAAAAAAAAAAAAAAAATGGTGTCTGTTTTTTAAGCGGATTTTAAGTACTTTTTCGTATTACTATATCAAATAAAAATGTAATAGATTTTTTTTTATAAATTTTAGGAGTGTTACTTATTTTGAATAGTAGAGTTTTTACTTTTTTCAAATTTTCTAATTTAACAAAAAATCATCAAAATGGGAACTCTTTTCACGGGTTCTTGAAAAAAATGCATTCCCTCACTATAAGGGCCTTTCATCGAAACACTAAAAAAATAATTTAAATCCAACACTGGGTAGAATTATTTTTTGTAAAGATGAATTGAAATTATGTGTTGGTCTATGAGACTACATAAAAAGAATGACTTGTAGTGTTTTTGTTTTTTATTTGTTGGGATATTGAGCATAAATTTAAAAATAATTGACTCCGAATAAATGATTAATAAAAGAAAGATGTATGTAAGTGGATATCGAAATGAAATAATGTGCAAGTACTTATGTAATAAATATTGAATAATGATTTATTATTATGTAAATACTGATTTATTCAGAATACAAACTAATAAATGTCCAAGTCAATTTCAATATTTTTTTTTTTCGTAATGGCGCAAGTTGACGTAGAATGCATTTTTTTTTGAGTCCGGTGACAGATTGAACGATATACATAAATAAATTACTTCTTTCTATCACCCCTTTTACATATATGCAATCACTACTTTTGGTTTCAAGATATAACCGTCTTATATATATTAAATTTCGCTAAAAGGATAAATAAAGTTATTGAAGCGTTTTTAGTGTAAGCTCTTTAAAACACAACTCTCACAACTTTTATAAATGACAATTTTGCATTTAGAGACATTTAAGTTTTATGTACATAGTATATATTTATACGGGGGAGAAAAAAGTAACTATATTTTTTTCGATTTTTTGGATTTGGATTTCTTGAAAAATGCAATCCTTAAATCTTAGAAACTAAATCTGGTGCTTGTCATGGCATTTTAATGAAGCAGGATATGTCAGTCGACGTGCCCAAAAAAATGTCCATTTCCCAAAATTACCCTTTTGTTATGAGGCAAGTCAGAGCAAAAAAATAAGACCGCACTGATATAAGTGTTGTGAGTTGGATTTAACCAATATCTCTAGAACCACTGATTGTACAAGAAATTTTTTGATACAAAGTTTTTTCAGAAGAATTTTATTTTCAGACTTAAATGGTTTTTGATTTTATCTCCTCAATGATTAAAAATGTACGAAAATAAAAATTCAAAGACAAGATTTTGATTTTTTTGTTCGATACCGTTATATTTATTTAAAAATATCGACCGTTTCGAGTAGTTTCCGTATTTTTTTTTTTTCAAAATGTTCATATTCAATTTCCTTAAATTATAATTTACAAATTAATGCTTTTGCATACAAATATTTATCACCTCACAATTTTTGGAAACAAAATTTTGTCAAAAGGTAATCAACAAATAATCAAAAAAAAAAATGGATTTTTTTCATAAATCTATGGAACCCTTTTGAGAATATTGGGGAACATTGTCTCTTCTAAGCCAACCTGGAGTTTATGTTACGTATTCATAGTCCAAAAGATAGACTGGAGCTCAATCCTAAAAAACAGTTGACTCTTTGACTAAGTTGTTTTTTTCTATCTGTCAATAATGGATTGGATTTCAATGGATGGACAGCAATAGTACTAAAATTGTAGTAGAATTCTGCTTTTTTACTAAACAGAGCTACAAAGTTCTTTATGAATGGTAGCTGTTTCTAACCTGTGTTAACTTTAGACTCGAGGCCAGTTGAACTTAGGTCTAAAGCTTGACTATGAATATGCTCCATTATGATTCTTCAAAAAAACGAAAAAACACGAAAAACACCGTTATTTTTGGTTTACAAAATAAATCCACCAACCAGCTCCAGCCGAACAGCCAGACTAACGAAAGAAAAACTGACAGACATTTTCTGTATTTTACTATCACCATGATCTGAAGTGATCCAATTTATTATAATTTGTTAAGAATATTTTAATTTTCGGCGACAAATTCACGGTAATGTTAGTGTTAGTCACCAAATAAATTTTTTTTCTTTCCTTTTTTTAGGAGTGTGTAGCCGAACTGTTCTGCAAACCAATAATGAAATCAATTAAAACGGGAGTTGCTGAAGGATCGACCTGAAAACTCCTTTCCGTTCTTTAGTGTAAACTCTATATAAATTACAAAATCAACTGATCTAATAAGTTAATTATATTTCTTCCATCAATTACCCATTACCAACAAACCACTGACATATCAGAAGAATAGCCCCCAGCATCAGAACCAAATAAAATGTCTAAATGAAAAATTAAGATTACCTTCCCCAAATTTCAAGAAGGACCCTCTAAAATACTTCTTGGTTGTCATCTACTCCATGCATTGTTGACTAACTTTAATATCAATGTGGACAGTTTCACCAACTTCCGGGCTCTCGGAATAATAATGATCAAGCTATTTAAATACTCTGCTTGAATAAAACACACTGCCACTCATGACACTTCGGCTATTTTCCACTTCCAGCTATTTTTAGATCCAATATTGTGACTCTTGATAAATGGCAGAATTGCGTGGCGGCGAAAAAGAACACCTTATACTTTGGGCAAAATAGAATATTACTTTTTAAAAAAAAAAAAGCCCAAAATCTACTACAAAAGTTTCACAATGAACAACTTAGAGACTTCTAGCAGGTAAAGGTACATTAAATTTTCGGGTAATAAATCTTTTGTGCGCTGTGAGTTCAAGCGTATCTGGAGGCGAACACAAAAAAAAAAAAAAAATAACACACCTTCCTAAACAAAGTTATACTTATAACACCGGAGCCCCGGAATACGAGAACAGCAAAGATATGTGTGCCACACTGCCACCGCGCTGCCACCCGACACGAGTATTAGAGAAGATGGAGGCGCTTGCTCTAGCTGTACTGATGGGTAAAGCGGTATAGGAAGGTATATCTTATTGCACGTTTAAGATGGAGGCGAGATGTGCTATTTGTTTAGCACTGGCCTACGTGACTTAATTATATAATTTTTGCACAAAAATCTTATACAAGTATGTGAAAGTTTTATTTTATTTAATTTTTTTTTTTTGCTGTTTTGAAAGATTTTATTTTGTTGGTCTTATGAGAGGTACTTACGGTTAGATTGATCAGGACTTTGATATACAAATAAAAAGTGTCACTAGAACAAAGTTATGTCAGATCGGAAATTTAGGTTGCCACACGCCATACACATGAGCTTACAAATTACCTTTTATTTACTCAATTTCTCATGTGATACCTTTCCAGGTTTTTTGTTTTTTTCTAATTCTAACTCGGGTGGAGGATGGAACTGCTTAAAGGCATTTCTTGATTTATGATATAGCAAACAAAAAAAAAAATGGAAAAAAAAGACGAAGGTGACGACGGACGTGCTGGTTTGTGGAAATGGGTAACTAGGATTTTTGCAAACAACTCTTTTTGGAGCAGAAAAAAATGGTAATTTACGTGTATCGATCGTGTAATGTCATAAACGATAGGGATGAGGAAGAACGTAATGCATTCGAAAAAAAATCATCAGTTCTTTTTAAAAAGTAAACACATACTTTGCTTATAGGGTAAATTTATTGGATTCCTAAAAAAGTCGAACTCTAGAAATTTATCAAATTGACATTATGAAAAAAATGGGTCCCGCACTTTCGTCTAAATATCTGTGTTTACTTCGAATTGCAGCCTGAGACACAGTAGTATTTTCTTCTGCAAAAAAAAATCCTTGAAATTTGCCCTAAGGATTCCTCATCATTCCCCTGGCAGATAAAAACAGTCACGGATATCGATGACTACGCTACGACTTTGATGCACCAGCATAAATATTATAGGCTGTCAGATAAATAAAATTGTGTGTTAACCTTAGTTTTGTTTCTTGCGGCTTTCTTATACGGAAGACACTTGTGCCAAAGAACGTGGAGTGTCCGTTAAAATTCTCAGTCCCTCCCCAGCGACTATTTATCGAAATGTTTTTTATGTAACAAGAAATATTTTTTTACCATTATAATACAATAAGCTTAGTAAAGCCATAAAATAAATCAATTTGTGAAAAAAAAATTAAAATAATGTCTTCATATAGTTTTGGTCTAAGACTTAAAAAATTTCAGTCCCTTGAACAAAAGAATGCCATAAGAAAAAAATCTGAAAAATCATAACAAAATTTATTTAAATTTCTAAAATTAGTCAAAAAAAAAGTTTGAGCTCAATACTAAGAATATCATCGTACATAAATGCATTTTAAATTAATTTTTGAAAAAAATAAAAAAAACTGTTAGTTTTTAAGAAATAATTTTGTATGTATATATGTTTTTAAATTTTAAATATTGAATATTTTTATAAAAAAAATTGGGGTGTTAGTTTTTAGTATTCAGTAATATGCACTCAATACAAATTTTTGCAGAGGCGTCAAGAACAAGCATTTTTTACTATGAGAAGGGGGGGACTATCTTGTCCCATTTTGGGCGGGAGGGGAAATTTTATGAAAAAAGTACTAAAAGTAGAAACAGAATCATAAAAAAATAACGGTAAAATTGACAATTAAGTTTAATACTTTATCGTTATCAATACTTAATACGTTATCAATTTTTGGCGCCAAGGTTATCGTACTCTTCCCAAAATATGTATTTCAAAAAATAACATTTGACCGTTTTCAAAATAATAAGTTATCAAAAAAATTTTTATTTTTTATTATGCAGAAAGCTAGTTATCCATTTTTTTAAATTCAAATTCAATATTTTATTAAGCATTTGAAACTTGTATGTTATATTTTTATTTATTTTTCATTTCAAACACGATTTAAAAATAAAAATTACTCTCCTTTCAATTCGCAATTTTGAAGAAAAGTTTTACTACTGCTGAATATTTACATTTTTTTCATAAATTTTTTTCGACTTTTGCAAATAAAGATTATTGTTTGTATCAAGACAAAAAAAAACGTATTGCTGGATTTAGAAATGCATTTTTTTGACTTCAACAAAAGATTGAGAAAGATCTAAAATAACATTTTTTAAAAACCCAATACCTCCCACAATGTAAATCCTGCGTGCGCCAGTGAATATAGGGTGCTATACAAAATATTTCCCCAACACTCATAGCTCCACTGTATGTGTCTATTTCAAGCTTATCTATAAACCAATTTAAATATATTTTTATTTTTCTCTTTAGCATTTAAATTCTGCAACATTTTCCAAAGTCAACCATTGACTTTGGAATAACGAAAACCGTAACTAGGTCTCTCGTTATTTCATTGTGTTTTTTTTATTTATTTTTCTTAAAATTGAAAGAATTGTTTATTCCGTTTTTTTTCACGTGTTTCTGTTATTTTATTGTTATTCCAAAACTCAATCCATCTCTAATCTGAAGTAGTTTTGTGTGCAGCTAGTAAACAGTTTACAAAAGCACCATCCATCCATCTATCCATCCATCGATTTTATTCAAGGAGGGATAAATTCAAAAAAATAACAACAACAACAAAAACAAAAATTGTAAATTAACTTATTTGGTATGCAAGAGCTTTGCTCTGTCATTGCTGTCGCTCGTTGTGGTGGCCAAGCCAATAGAACTATGAGAGCGAGTGAGTGAGTCAGTCGGTGAATTGGTTTTTTTTTGGCGAGGCGCACTCCCAAGTTCCAAACAGCATTACGTGGTTTTATTTGCATTTTGCGTTTCACGGATGTAACTACACCGCAACAGCACCAGCACCAGCAGCAGCAGCATAGAGACAGACAACAAGTATGAAGGGGGGGAAAAGCATAGAAAAGGAGCTACGAGCGTGTTGTATTGTCGTATGTTGTGTTGCAAAGGGAGAACACTTTCCACTTTTTTCGTTTTTTTTTTTATTTTTTTTTAAATATATTTATTTTGTGGAACACTTCTTGTCGACGAAAAATTTCAATTTCCCAATACCGTATGTGATGCATACTGAGTAACGAGCGCTGGAACACATTTCCTGCAACGTTTTTCAATTTCACTTATGTGTTGCTGATGGGTTTATTGAGATGGGGTGGGGTGGGGATGGGGAGAAAGGAAAAGAGAGAGCATTTTGGCTAGTTCGATATACACATATGTAAGAGAATGAAAAATGAAATCCGCAAAGGGGTGCAGCAGCAAAATAAACATACCTACATAATGTAAATGCAAATGTTTTTTTTTTTTTTTTGTTCCCTTAAGCATCCAAAAGCCAGCAGATCGCTTCAAATTGGCTCTGGGTCAGTGAAATTATATTAAATGTTGTCAACGCAAAGCTCTTATGGAGGACAAAAATAAAAAAATAAAAAAATAAAATAAAACTCATTGAAAATAATTGTTCCTGGCGAAGAGTTTTAACCTTCGCTTTCAGGCAGGAATTGGCTTGACTCTATCTACGAACTACGAGTAGGTACTACTCTACTTCTGTCCTTTATTTTTGTTGTGTAATTCAGTGAAATTATTTAAAGTGGTTTATTTGTTGAGATAAATATAACTGAAACCGATGATCTTTGATTGTCTTTTTTGTTTAAATACAAAGGACAGTTGCATTGCGATTTATTTATTTGAAGGACTTTATATAATATGGCTCATTCATGAATAAAAAAGTTATATTAAATCAGATGCTTTTTAAATTTATTTAATTTTTTGTTATTTGCATTTATAGCAGAGCACTTAGCAATGATGAATAGATTTCTAAAGCAAGTGATGAACACAAAAAATGTCAAAATGTCAAAATGTCTTCAAATTCTGTCGCAAAGATTTCAACTCTTATGTCCATCAACTAACAACATTGCTAGTTCTGACAGGTGCTCAACAAACAATTTTACTCCTATATTTATCATCCAAAGAAGCTTTATAGGATCATTTATCGAAATCATAAAAGAATTGTTTATTTCTGCATAGAGTTGTGACGAGCGTTCCCTTTTTGCTACCTCCCGACATCAATCACACTCCGCAGTCCGCACACTCTGTCTTCCTAGCCAGACGTATCTCTTGCCTACCAGTTCAATTCATATCCAACAAAAAACAACAACACACGTTGCAAATAGCCAACCAAAATACATAAACAAAATAACTTTAATATTGAAGTTCATTTTATATAATTCACATGCGGTTCCTGTAGGAAAATTCACCTATAGACTTAGAAAATACGAAGAAATTCGAAACTTGTCTGCCAGAGTGATCAAGGTTTTGCTTTTGTAATACCATACCACGGCACAAGTTTGAGTTTCCCCCGGGTCCCGATATTCCCCTTCTTTACTTGGGTCGATGGGCTGTTACTTACAACATGGCCCATGGCGTGTTGTGTGGTAACAGTAAAAGTTTCTCCCCTTCCCTTTTGGGTGTCGATGGGCACTTGTACTTATACCGAAAACCGAAATCCCCTTCACCCTTTAGTTGTCGCTGGGCACTTGCACTTATACCGAAAACCGAAATCCCCTTCACCCTTTAGGTGTTGCTGGGCACTTGACTGTCTCTCCCCTAATCCTTTAGGTGTTCCTGGCCTCTTGATATTATTATTAAGTTCTTATATGAGAGACATTATTATCTCTAGCATTTATATGATATTATTTAGTTCTTAAGCTTCGTTATTGAAATAATAGAAAATTGAGAAAGAATTGTTCATCTTTCATTTGACAAGAGTAGTTCGTTTGTTTCTCTATACTAGACTTTTCTTTGCTTCCTCGAGATGAATCTGGAATCCGGCGAGCTAACAAGTTACAACTCAGCCTTTGACAAACAAGCATCACAGAGCACCATTATGAAGGAATTCAAATGACTTTGAAGCACCTGACTCCAAATTTTGCAACTATGGAATTGAATGCTAAACAATAAAATTGCAAAGTGAAAACCAGCAAAGAAAAATCCGCCAAATGACCACTTTCCCATAGAAACATACAAATTATTGAAGAACAAATAGTTCAAAATTATATTCAATTTCGAAGACTCGCCACTGACGACGACGCACAATGCACAAACTAAAAATCACACGCATGATGTGGAGACTTAAGGAAACCGACAAAACCATCATTCAAGTGGCGAACCGTTTTGTTGATTCTAGGTTTCAATAGAAAATCAAAAGATTAACAGTTAAGACACTCTCATACCCATCATCAGTTAACGGCTATTGAGGTTCTGTGAGGTTCTGTATTTCAACAATAAGAGTTCTTCAAATTGCATCGCATGATTTATTGATAATTCCCGGCATCAGCTCAATTCTGAAAGCCATGAGTGCAGACAATATACGAATTGAACAATAAACACAATAAACGATTGAGTGAAAAAAAAACTTCTTTTTGATCTTCGATGCTGGTTCGGGCCCATCAGTTTCACACATTATACACGCATTAACCCTGACTGCCCCTTTTTTCTTCTTCTTTTTTTTATCTGTTCTTTACCGAAAAGTTCAAGTGTACACAGCTCCATTAGAAGATGCAATGTAAAGAAAAGAAGTGACTCTGACACCATCACTATACATCTTGAAGATGCATTTCTATGGAACGGCGAACTTCAGCAGAATATCGAGCGTTGTTGGTGTTTGTCGTGATGGATGCATTCTTGGCCGCTGCTAAGTTGGTTTCGGGTGTGATGATGTTCTTTTAGCTCATTTAACACGTTTTAGACATGTGCCATGGTGTCTTTCTGTCTCTATTTCTCTCTTTTTTTTTTTTTTGAAGTGCAATTGAAGTGAAGATTTATTTATTTATTTCCATTAATGTCGACTTGGATTATTATGCTATACCTATGCGTGTGTAGCTTGGTTCAGTTGTTGGTCATCGATGAACAGGAAGATGCCAAGATGTTAGTTGATTGAGAATGTTGATTTTTCGTTGAGAACAAGTTGGTAGATATAGAGATAATGTACGGGGCTCTTCTAAAAAATAAAGGTGACCATTCTCATAATTTAAGGGGTAAATGTAAATGTGATAACGAAAGGTTTTCTTGGTTTTGTAACTTCTTCTTTTTCTTCTTCTTTTACTCCTTCTTCTTCTTAGCAATCTTAGGGTCTTTTTGACTAAGTTGTAGATCCCTTTACGAAAGCTTTAATGAAATAGAATCTTTAACGACAAACTCAAGTTCCTACTGACAAACCATGAAAGAACTTTTAAGTTCTATATAGGGTAAGTTCGATGAACTTAACGGTGGTTAATATGTACCGTTATTATTCCTTTTTTCAGAGAAAATTCTAGAATATTTTGTGTCATCAAAAGTAAGGAAGCAGCTTTGTGTCATCAAAAGTAAGGAAGCAGCTTGAAACTGAAAGATATATTGGTTCAGAAGCCCGTAGCTTCGTGGAAGATTGGTGAAAATTTTATTGATTCCAAATGAAAAGCAAATGCAAAACTGCAGTGAACTGAACTTCCCATACATCGTTTCCAAATTTCAAGTCAATCGGACAAAAGGGGAAGATTGTAGCAATAATTTTCGAAAATCCAAAATTTATTTATGAAATGAAATTCTAAATTAAATTTTTTTTTACAGAGCTGGTCACACTGGTCTTGTATTGAAAACTAGAATTGTTTAATTTTACGTTATAAAACTAAAAACATAGAATCAATTTGTTATATTTATATCTATATTTTATAATCTTAAGCTTACAGTTTCCAGCTTGCTACCTTTTCCGTAAATACATAGGAATAGGTGTATATCGTAAAAATTATTGTGGTTTTAAGATAACTATCATTAATTCTATATTCTGTTACACACCGCAAAATGAACGTGATATACACCATAAACGAAATTGCTGCCGAGTGTTAAATGTTGAATAAATTTTATTTCAGTAAAATCGATTGCTATGACGGCGGCGCGGCGGCGTGGCGGCGTGGCGACGGCAGCGAAGTGTAGAAAAAAGAAGAAGAAAAAAATAGCAGCAACTAAATCTATGGAAACCACATTCAGATGCAGGCATCTGAATATCTATATCTGAGGCATCAGGAAGCACATCTTTTCTTGACTCATTGCTTCTATTTAAACGTGTTCTAATAGGCCAAGTATTGGTTTTCTGGATGTTGAATAAAAATAACTTTTATCAAATAGGCTACTACTGCGGTAAAAGATTAAATTCCATTTACACATATTTTTTTTGCTATGATTTAAGCTTTTTCCATGCTTAAAACAGTCTAAAGCAACTGCTAATCCGCTAATCCGATTAAACTAGTTGAACTAAGTCTAAACCAAGCTTGCACAAATGGTCTTTTTATTCAAAAGCTGAATGCTTAAACTAGTCTTAAACAACAGCTAATCCGCTGAAATCTGCTAATAAACTAGTTGAACCAAGTCTAAGCCAAGCTTGCACAAATGGTCGTTTTAATCAAAAGCTGAATTCAAACAATAAGAACTTGAAAGATCAGTGTTTCTGAAATGTTGAAACTCGAATTCACTAATTCAGTGCTAAACAAAGAACTAGGCTAGTTGATTGGGTTTCAGTGAAAATTAGTCTTTGTCTAACGGCTGTTTAGCCAACTTAATTTAACTGAACTGAACCAGTTTGAACCTTCAAATATTACAGCTGAGAACAAGTACATGCAACCTCTATTTGTGATTTATTTTTCTATTACTTTTTTTTGTTGTTGTCATTTCTTTTTAAAGATGGAATTCCGAGATGAGGAGTGAACATCGTCAGCGTCATTGGCGAACGATATTGTTTTGCATGCGGTTAAAGCTTAGTGCGATGATGATGTTGATGATGATGGTCGGTTTGGATTTGGTTTGAAAATCTTGAACTGTTTAACCTTGTTTCGGATTTGTTCTTTTTTTTTTTCTTGTTGTCGTTGTTTTTTTGTTGCTTCCTTTTTAATGGGAACAGTCAGTTGAGAAAAGGTAAAAGTTTGTTGGTTGGATAAAGTGATAACAACCAAATCTAGGTAATTGTGGATTTTAGTTTTCTGATATTTGCGGTGGAACGTGATAGGAATTTCCCTTGAATATTGGGATTAAATTTCAAACACGACCCAATTAGTGGTGATTTTTTGTTAAAGTATGTCAAATGCGATTGATTTAAATGGGGAATCAATAAGAGTGATAGGTAAGATATATTTGTGCTTTACTAGTTCTATATTTTAATAATGTTTATCTGTAGTTTTCAGAACTTTTACATTTATTTATAGTTTTGAAAAAGTATATTATTTATCTTTTCCTTCTTAGTTTATAGATAAATTAAGTAAATAAAAAAAGAGGCTAGGCGCGACCCACACTGATAACTTCCCATTTGTGATCTTGAAAACTTTATATTTAGTTTTTTTCAAATAACCAAATTTTCTGCGAAACAAACTTTAGCTGTTAAATTCAAACAATCATTATTTTAAGATTGAAAAGCATTTTAATTATTTGAAGAGATTTACGAAATGCACATATATTATAGAGATTGTTGATGTATAAGTTGTTTCCACTTGACCCAGGAGGTAAACTTCCACGCGTTTTTTTAACGAATGTGGAATTTTCTTAGTTCTGTTTAAATTTTTGTTTAAAATGTCAGTTAGCTATATGTCAAATATATATCCGCTGTAAGAAATTTTATTATGTATAAAATTAAATACCTATTGGCAAAGTCAGTATCATTGCTCGTTCTCAAGATATTCGAGTCAAAAACCAATTTTACGACTTTTTAGTTTATTTTTTTTATATTTTTTGTCAAAAACTGTCAATTAGATATTTGTCAAAATTTAACCTTTCATAAAAAATTGTACTATGCATAAAATAAAATATTTAAGAAGGCACAATCGTTGTTCGTTCTCAGGATATTCGAGCTGAAATACAATTGTAACTACTTTTCTTTAGAATTTTTAACAGTTTTTGATTTTTTGTTAAAAAACTGCCCATTCAATATTTGTCAAAATTTTATCAATTGCGAACAATTATGTTATGTAGAAAATAAAACAAACAAGAAGTCAATATCGTTACCCGTTTTTGAGAAATTTGAGTCGAAAGACAATTTATACCAATTTTAGGTAGAATTTTTTGTAGTTTTTAATTTTTTGTAAAAAAACTGTCCATTGAATTTTTTTGAAATTTTCACCAGTAGTCAAAAACAACATTTTTCGTAAAATAAAATTAATTTTAAGTTAATATCGTTTTTCCATCTAAGGATATTCCAGTTATAAAAAATTTTTTTTTAGTTTTTTTGATTTTAAAAAATAACGGTATATTGATTTTTTTCCAAATTCATATCAAATTTGTATGACGTTATAATGTGTCGAATAAAATTTATTTCAAGTCAATAACATTATTTGTTCGTGAGATATTTGAGCCCAACCAAAAATTTCACTTCTTTTTTAAACTGCTATAGTAAAAAAACGACTCATTGAATATTAATAAACGCCCTTTCAGCTTCCTTCGAAGTTATTATCTGTAAAACAAAATTTATTTCAAGTCGATATCTCTACTCGTTCTTGAGATATCCACGACAAAAAATGGTACCAGAACGTACGGACGTACGAACGTACGAACGTACGTACACACGCACACACAGACATCTCTCTGAAAATGATTGATATAGGCTCTAGGGACCTTGAAACGTCGAGAAATGTCAAAAATTTCAATTTGACAAATCGGACCGATTACAATAACTCCCTATGGGAAGTTAATAAAATAAAATAAAATAAAATAAAATAAAATAAAATAAAATAAAATAAAATAAAATAAAATAAAATAAAATAAAATAAAATAAAATAAAATAAAATAAAATAAAATAAAATAAAATAAAATAAAATAAAATAAAATAAAATAAAATAAAATAAAATAAAATAAAATAAAATAAAATAAAATAAAATAAAATAAAATAAAATAAAATAAAATAAAATAAAATAAAATAAAATAAAATAAAATAAAATAAAATAAAATAAAATAAAATAAAATAAAATAAAATAAAATAAAATAAAATAAAATAAAATAAAATAAAATAAAATAAAATAAAATAAAATAAAATAAAATAAAATAAAATAAAATAAAATAAAATAAAATAAAATAAAATAAAATAAAACAAAATAAAATAAAATAAAATAAAATAAAATAAAATAAAATAAAATAAAATAAAATAAAATAAAATAAAATAAAATAAAATAAAATAAAATAAAATAAAATAAAATAAAATAAAATAAAATAAAATAAAATAAAATAAAATAAAATAAAATAAAATAAAATAAAATAAAATAAAATAAAATAAAATAAAATAAAATAAAATAAAATAAAATAAAATAAAATAAAATAAAATAAAATAAAATAAAATAAAATAAAATAAAATAAAATAAAATAAAATAAAATAAAATAAAATAAAATAAAATAAAATAAAATAAAATAAAATAAATAATACGACTCAAATTATTTGTGACCGGATAGAAAAAATGAAGTTTCCGAAGCACCTTAGCACCACCTTTTTTAATGTAAAAAGAAATGTGTTTTAATGTCCTCAATCTGTGTTGACATGTGTTTTTTAATTTGCATATGTATTTATAAATTTCATGACTGAAAATAAATTTAATTTTACTGGAAATTTGTGCCACCTTGTAGATATTCTGTTCATGTTTTTTATTTGACATATTTTAAAAAAAACTTACGCTGATGTATGTAAAACTAAAAAGTGAACACAAGATTTTTTAAACCCGAAAATGAAAAATAATAATATTCATTCGTAAATGTTTAAAAATTGATTATGGCAGATGAAATCAAATATTGAGAACAAACTGAACACATTACCATAAATTCAATTTTTGAAATATTAAAAATAAAAAAAATAATAATCAGTAAAATTAAATTTGTTTGCAGTTGGGAAATAAAGACATGATTGTTGTTTCTAAAAAAATTTCATTCTTAAAATTTGCAAATTTGCGAAATGTTAAAATACATTTTCATGTAATACTAAAATTTGCAAATTTAAGCAAATATTTACTATATTTACGGTTAGATGGTTCGCAACATTTCTTTTTGGTCATAATAGGTAAAAGAATTTGAATTAATTATTTTTCTGTATGGTTTTCAGAGTAGTTTTTTTTAAAAGAAAAGATTTTTCGAAAAATCACGTATTTGAAAAAAAAATCATTTGCAAAAATTGCAAACTTGCGAATTAAAAATGTGGAAGGAAAACTGGACAAAAAATTGCATAATTTTCTTTCGTTAAAATTGTAAACATGAGAAGTTGAGTTGAAAAAAAAAATATGCACTACAACTTATTTTATTTGAAAATTAAAAATTGTCCTTTGCAACATTTGGTTTCGGCCATAGAATGTGAAAATATGCGAATTTCTGTTTTCCTTTTATTACAAATATACAAAGTTAAAACAATATTGACTACACTACACAGGGCAGTGAATGTTCAAAGTCGGAATTATATTCAAAATTCTAAATTTCATAAGATTTTATGAAAAAATGAAAACTTGAAAAAAGATTCATTAGTAAAATTAGCAAAACTGCGAATATTTTATAAATATTTTTGTGGCATCATATTGCAACACAATTTTTTTGAAAGCGCTAACTTCACTACGATAATTTTTGACTATTTGATTTATTTACGTGACTTTTTGTTTAACTGCAAAGAATTATTCTATTTTTCTTCTTCTACAATTTTAATAATTATTGTCTTTAGAAAAATATGTTAGTAAAGTAGGTAAATGTTATATACAGACACAATGTTATATCTTTTTTTGCAACTTTATTGTGTGCGGCTATTTAAAATTTCACCTAATTACTAACTCTATAATTAGAAAGGGACTTGGCTTTTATTGCTGTAGGTAAGGTTTATGCATAATAGAAAAGAATAGTGTCATGAATCATGATGCAAGTGGATATGCATATTTATATACTGGCTGGTTAAAAGTTAATAATATGCCTTCTAGCGTTTCTATAGTAAGTCGCTGCAATTATTTTTTTTTTGTTTAAACGATAGATACTTAAAAACTTCCTTCTAAAAGTTAACATTCATATACATGTTACTGTAGGACCCAGAAATATGAAAATTCACACATACGCAAAAGTAAATATTTTTTGTTGAAAACATCATCCTAAGGGAATGTTTAAATTTATTTTTGAAGTGGAAATTCACCAAATGCAATGTGGTAAGAGCCCGGTAATAATTATGAAAGCAGAATACTTCTCACTTCTACGAATGTTGTTCAAAAATATTCGAATTTTTAGATACTCTATAGAACTTCTACTTTTCTGGCTTTTACAGTAACTGACATAATAAAAAATTCTAAACAGTTAACGGTAACTTTCGAAAATAAAATACAACAATTTACAACTCGGTCACAATTAATTGCTTCTTATAATTTAAATAAAATGCACAACGGAGTCATAATTATGTAGCTGAGTGCTTGCTCTTAATATACAACAAAAATGTCATCACAATCAAATTTTTAAGGTTAATAAAATCTATTATTAAGTTTCTTTTCAAATTTAAATATTTGTTCCAATAAACATTTTTTGAAAATGATTTTTTCGAAATCAATAGAACATTTTGCTAATTCTTCTGCTTCTTCTTTTATTTTAATTTTTTTTTGTTTCTCTTTGTCTTCTAAATGTTAAGAGCAACATTTATATTTATATTTTATTTATTTTTAAAGTAGCTTGGAATACCTACAATTTATAAAAAAACAGGAATGGTAATAACGCCCAAGAAAAAAGAATCCAAGTCAATTTTTTTTTGTTGGCCTAAGAACAAATTCAAATTTCCCCAAATTATAGAATTTCCATTTTCAATGGAAATTGTTTTTGTGAAATTCGGGCGGTAGTTAATTTTTATAAAATTTAAGAGATATTTTCAAAGTGAAATTTCAATGAAAATTTCTCTACAAACATTGCCTCAAAAAATTTGAACAGTTAAATTGAGGCTTTGAACATAGAATCGATAATCGATATTAGTCTCAGGTTTTTTTAAGAAATCGATATCCCATAAATTTCGATTCATTTATAAAAATTTAGAAAGGATCTTCATAAGTACTTTGAAAATATAATTTTGAAAATTTTGGAAAATCTGATTAGATTTTTCCCATAGGTAATGTCAATATTAGATTCAATACACAATGTAAGTCATTTGAAAAATTTTAATACTGCAATTGATAATATGATTCGTAATTGTATGATTTTTGTACGATTATTTTATCAGATTTAAAAAATTTTCAAAAACTCATATTATCAATGGCAGTATTAAAATTCTTCAAATGACTTACATTGTCTATTGAATCATCAGATTTTCCAAAATTTTTTAAATTATATTTTCAAAGTTGGTACATATTAATATTTTTTCTCTTATCAATATTCAATTGTTAGACTTTTTTATGAAAAAAATTTAATTTTTAAAAATCTGTGAAGATAACAGTACAAGAATCACGTGATATTTTTTTTTTACTATTATCTATTAAATTTTTAATTGGCTTATTTGTAAATATGTAATTTAAAAATTTAAATTCTAAATATTGAAGTAAAATAAACCTTTTTGGTTCAAAAGCAAGTTGTTACAGTACAACTGCTTACAAGATTTTGATTTGGATTGCGATATTTTTTGTTTCAATAATTCCCAGTTTTAGGCGTTTATTCTCATTTTAATCTTGAATTTTTATTTTGACAATTCTTTTATTAAAAATAATAAAAAAAAAGTTATTAATAATACCAAACATGAAAAGAAAACAAAAAAAAAAAAATACAGCAATAAATTGTCGAAAATTTTAGTTGATTTGGATGTTTTTACCTTCGGTGTTCTTATAGGCTACAGAAAACATACAGAAAAAAGCAGACAAGGAACATTTTTTATGGCTAACTCTATTTGTGTAGATTTTAGAGATATCTACTCAATTCACCTGAGCGTTTTGGAAAGAATGGTAATACTGATCACATTGCAGCTAACAAAATTTATATAAGCGACAGTCGCAAATATAAAATGGAGCTATAATGAATTTCTGGCTCAACCGTAATTCCAATGATGAACTCGTGAACTGTTCAGGAACCAATAGCTAGAGTCATCGTACGAAGAAGGAGTATTGCAGATCCTACATCTAAGGGGAAACTCACGACCATAATTCAAATTAATTTTGTGTAATAAATTGCAATTGGTCCCCCAAAAAGATCATAATACAAAACTAACAAAATAAACATAAAACTTTAAATAAAACTATTCTTAATGTACACATTGAAATTTATGATGAAATAGCTACAATTTAAGGAATCAATCGTCGCGTCCCGTCGGTCGGCAGTGCAGTATTAAATTACATATTCATAGAATAACATTTCAAATTCAAAATCAAAAAAATATCCTATAAACGATTTGCTTTCCTGAGAGCGAGCTGTTATACGATACATAAAATCATCCAACACTTCGGCAGATGAAGCGCATCAAATTCAAACGTAATCGGTCTGGGCATAATAAAATAATAAAATCATCCGTAGCTTCATTTAACCGTCAAACTTTATATGCGAAAACATTCAAGTTGATTTTATAACTACTTTGTCAATCTTCTTTTCTGAAGATACAATCTTGAAGAAGGCTTTTACGATAGAAAAAAGAATTTTATGAGAAAACAAACGTGTTCCATAAAATAATAGTAGTTGTTTAATTTTTTAAGTCTCCTGTCTATTTTGTGTGTTTGGCAAAGTCATTCACTTGGAAATTAAGTGACTAAAAGTCTTTTAACAGCAGCTTAAGTCATAAAGCTTTTCTTTATTTCTCTATGTTCTCAGACAAGATGACCTGAAAAAAGAAAAATAGTTTGCGAAATTATATAGGCATGGTTGGCGATTGCGATGGCGACGCGACGCACGTTGGTAATATATCAACCAAATTAGTTTTTTGAAGAGATTTTTGATAATTTGGTAATTTTTATCCGGTTTTTGTGATATTTTGAAGACATCCCAATTAAAACCTCATTTGAAAGTAAATATTTTCGGTTTGTGTAAATATCACCGGTTTCATAAACTATTATCTTGAAATTGGCTTGAACTTTGTCAGTTCTCAGTTTAAGTGCCAAGTCTGCTTCGTCTGCTGTTTATTGATTTCGAAAAAGTGTTCGAGAGTGTTAATAGAGAATTTATATGGCTTGCTTTGCAGAGGAGGGTTATCCCAGATAAAATGATTGCTAATATCAAAACTACATACGAGAACAGCTCGAATGAGCGTAGAGGAACCGGCTCGGAAAGTCCTTTGGTACATTCTATGGTTGACGGCAGCGTGGAGCGTGAGCTGGAGAGATGGCGTAGACCGGGACGCCCGAAGCCTTAGGGTGCGCAACTGGATGGCGTCGGCTGGGATAGGTGGAGAGACTTGTTGAAGGAGGCGAGGACCGGACCCCGGTTGTTGCGCCAATGATGATAAAGGTTGATAGAGGAATTTAAAATCGGAAGTGGGGTTAGGCAGGGCTGAATACTTTCACCAATATTGTTCCTGTTGGTGATTAGTGATTGTTTTGCAAGCTGCTTTGTCAAATGGAAATTGAGGAATTCAGTGGACCTCACAATTCCTCATACACTTTGACTGTGCGGATGACGTATGGATTATAGGATCATGGATCTTTTATAAAATGACAGCAAGGATGGAGAGAGAAGCTGAAATCGTCGATAAATTCGGGAAAAACAAAACCGATCACCAGCCTAGGAACTTCCTCATCTGCTGAAGTAAATATTTCTGGGCAAAGATTAGGGATGGTTGAAAATCTTCAATATCTTGGAAGTATTGTCTCTACTGAAGGCAGATCTGAACTGGACACTAACAAGCCGCATCGGGAAAGCAAAGGCTTCGTTTTGTATGCTGTCTAAAATATGGAGAAACAACTCTATAAGCTTAAAGACCAAGCTACGACTGTTTCAACTCCAATAATGTATCCGTGCTTTTTTAAGGGTGCAACACTGGGAAAATCACAACTGCTGTCACGCAACATCTTGAGGACTTTCTGGCTAAATTGAATCTCAAATGATTAACTTCATGTGAGAAGAGGGCAGGAACCGATTGACTTTATCATACGAAGACGTAAGTGGAAGTGGCCATACGCTTCGGAAGCGTAATGCATTGCGATTCAAGCAATGCCATGCAACTGCGAAGAACGGTCGAGGAGGAATCAGCACAATTAAGGAAAAGTTGGAGAGAGCTGAAATACATCTCCAGGAACCGTACAAGATGGCGCGTAAAAGTAGTAGAGGCCCTGACTGTGCCCCCTAAGGGGAAACCAACGGACGTAATAAGTCTAAAGATCTAAATAAGTAAGTAAGCTCTCACGCACGCTCAAACACAACTAGCTTGATCGAAGTAACTGTTAAACCTAGGTACCATTATGCGGTCCCAGGTCTAGTTCTTTTTTTCGAAACTCATTTTTTTGTTAAATTAAGCTTTAACTTAGAATTTCTTTCGTTGGTACTAACCAAGCTGCGAAGCAATTCATTTCGAAAGTGTGTAACCACTGCCATTTACTTGTACAATATTAGACCTTGTGTCTTACCCAGTAATCGTTATAATTAATCAAATAATTCCAGTTTATATTTTATTTGAACTTATTTGCCGTACATATATTCCAAACAAGCTCAATATCGATCATTGAGCTAGTCAATGACTTACCTACCTTTTAAACCTGTTGTTAGTTAATATAATTTATATTTTATTTATTTCTGTTCATAAAAATAAATAGTTATCCCGTTAGTCGTAATGTTTTATCTAGTGCACCTACAGTCTACAGACTGGGTTTAAAAAAAAACCCACACAAATTCACCACCAAAAAGTATCATATACCCACAAAATAACAAAGCTCCTATGGAGTCCGAAGCCCAAGTCAAAATAAAGGCAAAACAAAATGCCACCGGAATGCTAACAATCATAACAATCTTGTCATCGCATAACCTCGAAACATATTGGCTGACTAGCTGGTGGGACGTACAAGAAGTCGAGAACACACATCAAAATGTAGCACACTCGAAATGAAGCAAGCTCAAATTTTGTAAGCCACTGTTGTGTTGAGTGTGAACTCAATTATTGAGTCAATGCAAGAATATCTTTCACTCAAATCAGCTTTTCTCTGAGTGTAAAGATTCATTTCCACGATCGTAGCCGGCAAAAAAGTTACAACAACAGGTTGAAGATACCTCCATCAGATGAATGGAATCTTCGTCGGCTCCATCAGGTGACCCCTTCTTCCACTCTGATGCTCATAAAGAAGCAAATCAGCCCACAAAGAAGAAGGCAAAAAAGAGAAAGAAGCCAACAGAGGCCCATTGAGACCCTCTTGCCCGTTGGTAATGGACTTTTTGGCCAAAGGTGTAGAAGAAGAGGAAGAGGAGGCAGTTTGTGTCTTCTGGTTTGTATAGATCTTGTATGCCAGCAGTAAGTACGCAGCGCAGCACTTGGGTTATTTCTATTCAGGCAGCAAGACACACTCCGAACGGAACGACACTTTTTCTTGAGGAAAAGACGGTTTAAGTCTTTAAAGTTACAAGAACTCTGATTCAGTTTAAGATTGTCTCTCAAATGAAAAGGTAGATACTAAAATACAAGTTGCTTCCTACAACATAATAATACAAGAGATACTTTTTATTTCTTAAAATTTTTTTTGTTAACATTTTCCTCGATTTTTTTTTACATTTTCTTTGAAAAGGAAAAAGAAATAAGGAAGTGAGTAGTTTTTGTTTTTTTTTTTTTGTTTATATGAATTCCAAAAAGTTCCAAGTTTGTTTTCTTTGATGAAAAAGATACGTCGACAACAAATATCGCGTATGTAAGATCAATCGAGTGAAGAAAAACAAATTTTCCATTTTTTGAAGCAGACGTGTGAAGCGGGTAAAGTGAATTTTAAATCGAGTGAGCGTACCTAACCTAACCATATAATAAATTCAGACTCCGTTTGAATTGGCTAAGGACGAACGACGAACAAACAGCAGCAGCTAAAAAAAAAATGTCCTGATTCGACTTTTGCCTTCACTGTGTGTGGAATCGATTTCTT
Source organism: Syrphus vitripennis (assembly GCA_958431115.1). Lineage (NCBI taxonomy): Eukaryota > Metazoa > Arthropoda > Insecta > Diptera > Syrphidae > Syrphus > Syrphus vitripennis. The sequence continues at coordinate 91,604,279 of OY288109.1, forward strand.
GTTTGTTCTCAATTTTTTTTTTTTTTTGGTGTGTCTTATTTTTGTTTCACTCGGGTGAATATTCAAAAAGAGTGTGAACGTGAAGTGAAAAGTGCAGGCAGAGTAGCACATGCATGGTTTCAAGTGCAATTTTTTTTTTTTATTTTCTGTAGCACGCACGATTTTATGAATAAAGAATATTATAATTATTGAATTTGAAAACGTAAAAGGCAAGAGAATCAAAGTGTTCAAAGTGATATTAAGTTTTTTTATTCTTTTTTTTTTTGAAACTCAAAGTCTGGGTGTTCACAAAGTACGGAGTTGAAGATTTACAATAATTGAGAGTTGCCTTATTTGGATCACTGATTTTATACAAAGTGGTAAGTTGAGACTTTTGGTTATGGGTTGGTGGGTTTCCCGTTGTGGATATTTAAGAGGAGGAGAATTATTGTATTTATGATGATTGGTTTGGGGACGTGCTAATTTGTTTCGGTGGGTGATACTGATGCATGGATCTGGTGTTAGACAGCTATTATTTGAAATCTAAATTAGGTTATTTTTTTTTTGGATTTTTGAAAATCATCAGGAAAAAAATTATGAAATATAAAAGTGAAGAAAAAAAATATTCTATTATGTTTTGAATAGAATGTAATGTTTTTTGAATTTTATTTTGAAGTTATTTTGATTTCCCAAGAAACTTTTATCAAAAAAAAATGATAGTTACCAGAATATTATAACTAAATACGATTTCTTAGATACTGATTTGTTTAAGTAAACTAAACAATAGAAAATATTGTATAGAATTTTTATGAAATCGTAAAAAGTAGGTTAAGACTTAATTTCAAAAAAAAAAAAAAAAAAAACATTATTAACGTCACTGGATTTTTAATTTTCTCGGACATGCTTTGAAGGATGTTGATGACAATTTTTGTGAAAGACATCCAACCATATAAAAAGTACCAACCACGTAACAATTTTCAAATTTTCAAAAAAAAAAAAAATATTTTATTAATTTTAAATGTGGTTTTCAAGTGTATAGGTACTATTATATTTTAAAAATTAATTTTTTTTTTAAATATGTACTTTAAACAATTCACATGTAAGAAATATTTATTGAAAAAAAAACTGTTTTAATGAATTTAGAATTTTTTCTTCAAAAATTCACATTTTTTCTTCGTATTCATTTTTGAACTCAAAAACCGTTAAGGATTTTTTTTTATTAAAATCACCTTCCGCCGATTTTGGGCACCAATTTCTTGCAGAAGTTTTTTCAAAGTCGATTCTAAATAAGAAATGATTTGTATATCAAGCAGATTGTCAAGTGAATAGTTAAATTTAGAGCCGTAGGAACTTTAAGTAAAACAATTTGGCTTAAGTCTTTATGATCAGCTTCATAAATTACTGACTTTTTTTTAATGAAAAATTTGATTTTAAAATTAATTTTTTTAGAAACTATTTACATATTTGGTACTAAAAAAACATAATATAAAATAAAATCTGAAAAATAAATTTTGCTTTTTAAATGATTTGTATTGTATTGACCGTTGTCCTGTTGATTTTTAATCATTTTTGTTTGAGAAAATATTTCATGTCACTGAAATTTACACCTCCTCTGTTGAAGGTGGGAAATAGACACCATTACAAATAGAATGATATTCATGAAGCTGAAGATTGCTGTAACGAAACAAAAATAATTGTTTAAAGTAGAGTGTGGAATTATTTCGATTGATTTTTCAAATCTTTAAGAAACATTGTCTTGGGCGTTAATTTTTTTAAACGTCAAGGTTTTTTTTACTTTCTGTTGTGTTTTTTAATAATATTTTCAATCAAAAACTATAACTAAAAGTTATAGAGTTAATGAAAAAATATTTGCCAGGCTAAACAAAAAATTTCATAAATTTTTTAGGGGAGCTGGTATCCAACTTTGGAACGGAATTTTTCAAAAATTAAAAAAAAATGTTCTTAATGTTGCTTCAAAATATCTCGATTTTTCAAAAATTGCTTTATGAAAAGAAAACAAAACTAGGTACTTTTGAAATTTTTAAGAATCTAAAATTTTTAAAAATATTTTATATTTTAATTTTACAAATACATTTTGTTTTTGTGTGTCGCAACGAAAATTAGCCTTTGCCTTTTATTTAGGTTATAGCGATGAAATTCATCTAAATCTTACTGAAAACATTTCATAACTGCAACATTCTGTATCAAATTTCTTGGCCCAAAAAAAAAATTGAAAGAATCCTTCCATATTTATGAAATATTGAACAAGTTGTGTTCACTTATATAACTGTTGAACTTATAAAATGTTTCACTTGTTGAAATTGTTAAAGTTATAATCCAAAGGCTGCCAGTTGGTCTTGGAACTACTATTTATTAATCGGGGGACTTGCCAATTGATGAAAACCAATCTAACATGGTTTCTTAAAGTATTTTCTGTTACTCACTCCAGTGGCGACTAGGACTGTAAGGCTGTCAGTTTTATCATAAGTATTACCAATTTCTTGGTTAACTTTCACGCTCACAATTTTAGCATCGACTCTTAATCTATAATGTAGACTTGTTGTTGTTAAATTCATTTTTAATAAAAGAAAATATTCATATGCCATCTAACTGACCCTTTCGCCCACTTTTTTGATTTTGAACTATTCTGGTTCTGTGAAAAAATGAATCGAATAAATCGAATAAATTATTATTTTTTTAAGATTATAATATTCTTCTTTCTAAGATGCACTCAAAAAAACCCCACTGTTATTCCAGTGTCGTGTTTCCAAGTAGGGTGGCCATCAAACAAGAAAAGACTCGGTCTTGCCTTAATGTACCGTTACGAGGCTAAAACAATTCAAAAGTAGGTACTCCCGTATTTTATGGATCAAAATTTACCGTGATTTAGGTTGCTTTAGCTGGTAGAAAGAAAGATTCGAAAATGGACTTTTGAAAAATACAAAACGGGAATGAAAAAATATCGAGTTGCTACCGAGATGAAACCAAGATGAGACTTATTGGTAAAATTCCTGATGGATTTAAGTTCTTGTTCGATTTTTAACACAAATTTCAAACAATAAAAAATGTATTGTCCAAAAATTACAATACCATTATTGGTTTTCGTCAAAACTCTGTGAGTGATTAGTCATAGTTTAGTGCCAAATTTTTGTTTGGAATGGAAAGAGAACGTCGTCGTTTTTCATTCACCATAATAAGGCTGTGAAAATTGGTTTCAAAAGATACGGGACTAACCTAAAACAATGGAATATGTGTTATTTATAGTTTAAACCCCATTTGTCACATTATTTAAAAAACAATCATTTTTGCTGTATACTTTCAAAATTGCAAATTAAACACTTAAACCAATCAATTCTATAGCCAACCGTTTCAAGACATTTTTATATGTACATATTTTGGGTCAACTCCCGATTTGGTAATCTAATTAACATGTTAACGTAATTAATTAGTAACATAAAATTAGCCACTTTGTAGAGTACTTAATTTAAATGTCTCTTTGAAAGTGCTACTACACCTTTTTTTTCGATCGAAAGCATGCGTTTAGTTTAATATTTGAAAGCATTTAAGTGTTTTAATGAAGGTATAGTAATCCAAAAAGGGGGTTTTTATATATAAACTATTTAATTATAGGTAGGTTTAGAGAAAAAGTTATTTTAGAACAGTGACAACTAAAAGGGTTAATTATATATCTATGTAGCATTGTGATAATAGTTCTTGTTTTTTTAATATTAAGGTAAACTATTTAATTTGGAGGCTTTAATTATACACTCCCTTTTCTCAATTGAGCTAAAATAAAAGTTTACCTACATTTTGTCTAGACTCCATAAACATTATTTCTAATATTGTTGTTACTAGTATTTGGTTGTCTATGACAATGAAGATATTTATATTCTAACGTTCGTGTCTCTTAGCTGTGAACAAAAAAAAAGAAAAAAAAATAAAGTGTTTGGAAACAAAGTTTAATGATATTGATGTAGTAATTTATAATCATGTTGAAACTAAGTGTAGTAACATGATTTGCAAAATATTTTTTTACAATTAAAAAGTTGTTGAAAAAGAGACAATTTGGGTAAGAAAAAGATTTTAATTTCTGGAATTTCTAATTGGGGATATCTAGAGGTGAGACGAGCGGGTCTCGCAAATGCTGCTTTAAAATATTTAGTTTCAAGTTTTAAAAAAACATCTTATGAATGATTTTCTTTACCGAGGCTTACGGTAAATCTCAGATTAAAAAAAGTTCTCGCCTCGGGGTTAGTCTCGTCTCATTTTAATTCTGATTTTCCAATCGGAGAAACATGAAAAATTTTATAATGAGAATTAAAGAGTGTCTTTGACTTCTCCAGAATAATTTTTTCATTTAGAAACCAAACTTGACTTTTGATACGATTATATTTAAATCTCTAATAGGAATTTTATATAAATCTACATTTTCGAGACAGTTCTGTTTGAAAATTGAAAAATGCTCGAGAAGATTTTGATTAGCCATCATATTGCAAGCAAAGCACATCATCATCATCGGCTCGACAACCGGGGTCCGGTCCAGGCCTGATTCAACAAGTCTCTGCACCTATCCCGGTCTCGAGCAGACGCCATCTAGTTGCGCACCCCAAGGCTTCGGACGTCTACCTCACTGTCGTCTAGTATAGAATGTACCACCCAGGACTTTCCGAGCCATTTCCTCTTCGCTCAAGCGAGCTAGGTGCCCTGCCCACCGGAGTCTACCGAGCTTAATTTGTGTATTTTCCGCGGCTGCCATTTCTAGTTGACTCAGAAATTTATGATTTTCTAGAAAATTCACGATGCGTCCAGTTTTTTTTACTTCAATCGGATGCTTTGTTTTCTAAATTTCTTTTTTTTCTTATTGTCAGTTGTAGGCATTTTATTGTACTAAAAACTTTATAAAAGTCACTGATATTAATTTGAAGATTTACATGAATTTTCTTTTCAAGTATCAGTATCCTCCTCATTGTTCTGAAGAGGTTTTCTTCTACGCTGGCAAAGCCCCTGCGTAAGCTTGGTATACTGGTCTCTTCCCAAGCTGATGGAAAATTGCACTTACTTCCCTTCTTTCCAAGATCATGAAAACGCTGATCAATTTTCAGCTCAAGAAATATTTCGACGGACGGAAGCTTCTTAATGATCTGCAGTATGGCTTTTTTAGCAATAAGACCAACGGTGATCTGATGGTATATCTCACCGAACAGCACAAATCTTTACATCGTTTTGGAGAGATTAAGATTATTCCACTTGATATTTCGCTTTTGATAGTGTTTGACATCAAGCTTATAGAAAATGCGTGCATTTGGTTTCGATGAATCTCTTCTTCGTTGGATTAGAAATTACCTTTCGGACCAATCAATACAAGTTGTATTGGATGTTTTCAAGTCTGATACCCATAAAATAAATGCTGGCTTGCCCCAGGGCTCCGTTTTGTCTCCGACTCTCTTCTGGAACTTCTAATTGTTTTGCTGGCGACAGTACTCTCAGCTTTTCATATTCGTTTCTAGATTTACATCCATGTTCCTCGGAAGTGGAACTGCAAGGGCAGCGTATGGGAACTAAAAATCATGCAGAATTTAATGCTTCAAAAACTCAATGCTGGCTTCTGTCGTTAAAGTGGAACCCACCCCCTTGCCACTGTCCATGAGTCTTATTTGCATCGAGGAAACTGCAAATCTATCAGTTCTTGGAATGTGCATCACTAACCACCTTTTGTGGAATTAGCACAACACTAACATATTCGATGTCGCCAAAAATGCTGCAAAGTGTCTTGCATTTGTTTTGATAATAACCATTTTCCCAAATACATATAAATTCTATGAATTAACTGAAAATATGTTTTATTAAATATGATTAATAGAATTTTGGATCACTTTACCAAAATAAGGACTTCTGTCTCACTCAGATGTCATATTAATCCATTATGGACTTATGTCCTGAGTAGTTATGTCCCTGCACAACATGCATGTAATAATTTAAAAAAAAAAAATCGCAAGCATCTCATATTAATTGCAACTGCAATTTTTAAAATTCTTTGCCTTTACCTATTTGCTATCGACTCTATAAATACCTTTTGGCAAAAGAAACATACTCCAAGCGCACAAAGAGCTTGACATTTCTGAAAAGAATTTCTTTTGATGTCAAATAGATTGTTTGCTGTCAATGATATTCAACTTCTATCAATAGACGTTTGAGTTGTTTTTTTTCAAGAATGTGTAACAGCTACTAATTGAAAAGGCTCTGTTATTGTGGGAACTTTAACAAAAAAAACTCTCTATGCTGCTTCCAACGTATTACTAGGTTCTTTGTGTATGAATCACTTATAATACTCAACAAGTAGGGTGCGCTAGTTAGAACCCTGTTTTTGAAAAAAAAAAATAACTATCTGCCATCAGATTTGCTAGAGCAAATATTTTCCTTTCTTCAACAAGAAAAAAAAAACTTGCCAAAGCCATAAAGGTAAATCCAGAATGGCTCGAGCGGGCGCCCCTCTATATACCGCTCTTGGTGTTGTCCATGTATTTCTTCTAGATGGGTTAATATTATTCCAAAAGAAATCAAAATGTGCATCAACAAACAGGTGTTGGCGACTACTAGATAGATATACAGCAACAAGAAAAGCGGGAACGAAATGAGGGACAGAAAAAAAATAAAAAAAAACAGGAGCCAAGCCGGGCTCTGGTTACTGGTTGGGTTGATTCAAGTGGACAGAAAGTCTATTAAGAAAAACATAATCACCTGCGCCAAAGGCAGTTACACCATCATGGAAACGGCTATCGTCAAGCTCTATAGCCAAAGCCAAGCCAAGTCGATGTAAACATCATGGCACAGCCATCGGGTTTGGGTTTTGTGTTATGTCGAAGTTTGTTGTCTTTTTATGTAGGTAGAAGATGTGAATTCCGTGAGTCGGGATGATGATGCCGATGATGGGGATTGGGAGAAAAAAAAAGTGTGGATTTTTGCTTTGAGCTATTTTCCTATCTTTTATTTTCTTTTTAATTTATTATTTTTTTTTTTTTACATTTTTCTTTGAGGTTCTATTTCTTTTTGCGTTGTGATGTTGTTTCATGCTCTGGCTCAGCTCATTCCATTTTCCATCATTCTTCTGGGATGCTTCTTCCTCCTGGTTTGTAATCAAGCGAAACAAGTTTCTGGGTCTTTGCACTTGTTCGTTTCATGCTGTGTTTTTGTTTTTGTTGTTGTTGTTGTTTTGGTGTTAAAATATACTTTTGAAAAGCAACCAAGGCATATACTCGTACCTACTCTCCTCACACAAGCCTCTCAATGTCTATTCAAGTTCTTCTCTATGAGGTCACATGCTATTAAATTATTTCAAAAGCAATAAGGAAGTTCCAGATAAGATTAAACAATTGCAGATTGAAAATTTGTGGTTTAAAATTTAGGGCTAAAAGGTTATGGTATAGGTGCATAGTTATACTGTATTTTTTGGTTCAATATAAATGTTTGTTTTCATTGAGAAATAAGAAGAAGATGAAGAAGAAGAAGAAAATTACAAGAAGGAGACCTATACCTACAAAAGGTATATCTTGATTGAAGTTTAATTGAAATGGGTAAAACAATGCGGAAATTCAAATTGATTTTTACCTACATATACATATGCCAACCTGCAACCTTTAACCTCCTATCAACCATCAATAACAACATACCAACACCAGGTTCAAAATAGGTAGTAAAGGTATTTATATGATTGCTTTTTGAAATTGAGGAGGTGCTGAAATGTATTGTTTTGGTTTTATGTTCATATAGCTATATGGTTTGTTTAGTGTGAATGCAGAAATTGTAACCATAGAAACATGAGGTTCATTTGATAACTGTAAAGAAAATGACTAGCCAAGGAATGAAATTGAAGTTTATTAAAAGTTTGTTAAATGATGTCTCGGTAAAAAGTATCATAATATTTTTGTCAGGAAAATATGTTGTCTTTTTTTTAACTTATGGATCTATACATTTTTGGTGATTTTAATTGAAAATATTTTTGATTGGAATTATTGATGGGTATTTGTGTTTTTAAGTTTGGGAAAAAGTTAAAATTCATTTCCGGAGGCTACCAGTTCCAGTAGATTTGGAAATTTCCATTACAAATGTGACCGATACCAATCGTTTCTCGAGACAAAACTAACTCTTAGGCCATATTTTTTGGACGAGTCTAACGTTGATAAGATTCGGTGGTCCTTTCAGAAAATAAACTCATTTCGAAAACTGTGTTTTTCAAAATAGAAATTGAATATTTCAAAGAAATTATACTAGGCTTCGTGACTCAATCCCGCTTCAATTTCAACCTGACCGGGTAAATGTTTGCATATTAATAACTTCAGACAAAACTTCTCTTGAAAATGCAAAGTTTTCCAAAAAAAATTGTGCTTTAACGTCCCCACAAAAATTGGTGATTCTCATTTTTCCACTGAAAAAAGTTAAGTCGTTTTAGATTCTGACGAAGCGGAGACGGGTCTTTAAAAGTCTCGGTCTCGTCTTAATTGGAAATCTGAAAAAAAAAAATTTATTGGAAACCTTCTTTTTTGAAACTTTGGTTCCCAAAATTATAATTTTCAAAAAAATGTTAGAAGAAAATTATTGAACTTGTTCGTAAATTTAACTCTTCTAAAGCAACTGATAGTGATAGTCGCCGGAAATGGGTGAAACTGAAATTAAAAAAGTTTTAATCAAAAATATACGATAGATTTTGAAATATGTTGAAAATAAAAACGGTATGAATTTTATGTAGTAATTTCGAACGTTTTTGATGTGTTCTTGAGATGCAACCATTTTAAATAAAAAACAATGTTCCTTACTTTTGAAGTTATGTCACAACGAGAACAATATTTTTTTTTCAATGATTATCACAATCAGATCTTCTTCTTCAGAAATCAGCTAACATTTTGCCAATTCCTCTTTAGTTTGGGGAGGAATCCACTATTAAAGTTAATATTTCTTAAAATAATTTAAAATAATGTGATACATCGTTGTTTCAAGTGTTTAGCCCTAGAATGTGACATCTGTCAAACTCAGCTGTCATCTGAGGTGTCATCTCAGTTGAATTATTGCCATTCACGATAATAATTGAAACTTACTATACAAAAGAGGTGATTCAAACTTAGCCATTTTTTACAAATTACGCTAGTAATCGAAAGTAATCGGATCCGAACTTATTGATTTCCCAATAATCGATGATAACCGATTTGTTTGGTGAGCGCTACAATTGAAGTTCATTAATTGAAAGAGAGTGGTGGTGGTTTGGCAACCAAGATCATGCGATTTGGCACCGTTATATTTTTTTCTTCGGGGTTACTCGAAAAACCGTAGAAAAAAATGGAAATGCATTAAAAACCAAAATATCGCTGTGTGTATTTTATTCAATTTTACTTTCCAAGCCGAAAAATGAATGACCCTTTATTATGGTTTCACTTAAATCACTTGGTATTAGATTAAATATAGATTTTTGAAGAAAAAGATTATTGCTTTTAGAAAACACGTTTGTAACTTCAAACATTTCAAAAAATATATTCTAATGCTTTGCAGTTTTTAAACTGGTACATCTCAAAAACTTCACGGGATAAAACAGTTCAGAGCTTGTATTCGACTAAAGTCAGAAAAATCAATTTGTGCTTTTGTTCCAAAAAAATTTTCGTAATCAGTTTGGCCCCACTGTGCGATGACATGTCAAAAAAGTACATTTAGTAACCAGTTGATTGATATCAGTTTATTTTATCGTTTATTGGCCTTTTAGACTAAAAACGAGTTGGTGCAACCGATAAATATTACTATTAAATAATTAATTTAACGAAGCAATAATTATTATTGTTGCAACCATCCATTAAACTATCAGATATTCACCTTGATACTCTGCAGCACAAAAAAAAACATATTATGAAATTTGGTTCCCACAAAAATATGCACTCAGAAATTTCTCAAAAGCTTTTTGTATTTTTTTTTTTTTGATTTATAAAAAAATAACCTAAATCACAATTGAATTGAATTTGTTACTTCAGGCTCCATTAAATTCTTTTCACACTTTTGTGCATTATATTTCAATTAAAAAAAAAAAAAAAAATATTACTCATTCAATAGAGACATCATATTTGGAATTTATAACCATCACCACTGTCGGCATCTTTTCTCTCCTGCCATCACACACTATAAAATCTGTCAAAATTGGTTACATTTGCAGAGGCAAGGTGTAATATAATATCTTTACACGGCTTACCATCTGCCACTTACCAGTTTACCACCCTCAAAACTTAATAAGCTGTCGAGCATTATTCAATCATTTATAATTACAACTACATATGTGCATGTGCATTCACTTTATACCGAAAGATGCTGCTGCTGCGAGCTCGATGCTCGAGTAAATGGGAGCATACCAAAATAACGGCATTGGCAATAGCACCACGAAGCAAAAACAATGGCGGCATATAATTTTACGTGTCATCTTCGTAGTCATGATGGCGTGGCGTGGCGGCGCTGCGCGGCGGCAGCAGCGGTATTGGCGTCGGAGTACTTCATAAGTCATCCAGGTATTCCATACTTCATGTTGCAGTGCAGAGATTCTTCATCTTCCCATTCAACTGCAAAATGCAGCAATAGCAATGGAAGCAGTCGAAGTAGGTATAGAGGAGCACATTCATTATATTATTATTTGTTTTGTTTACCTTCTTGGAACCAAAGAGATGATGCGGTAGGCAGAAACAGAGGTCTATTAAACTTATCTATCTATCTTCCATCCATCACTTTGCTAACACAGATATTTTGTGTGTGCATTTTGTGTTGCATCTATATACCACAAGTTGAGTGCCTATACTATGCGCTAACCGTATTACTGCATAAATGTAGGTTGTGCAATAATTATGGATCACTTAATCTTTTGCGGTAGCGAAAAACCAAAGCTGACTTCGAAAGGAATTTTGATTAATTGCTATGCGCCTTTAACTATGATTCAATAGTAGTTGTTGTCTTCTGTATATTATGCATCGTTTGTTTCTTTGCAGCAAACTCATCTCATTGACCAAGATACTTTGACCTCATTTATTGGAAAAAAAAGGTATCAAGAATAAATAAATCAGTCGTTTCTGTAGATGTTTTTTTTTTTTGTGATATAGTCACGTTTATTTATTTCAATTTAAAGCAAGAATTGAATGACAAAAAAAAATGTGTCTCGTTAATCCATGCATTTTTCAAAATGAATTTATCCAGTTGGGAAGTTTGATCTATGGTAAAATTTTTTAAGTTGAATGTTAAGCTTGAGGTAACCTGCATTTTTAAAGAATTTGGTAATTTTATGATATAATTTATAATCTTAACCTTTTATTTCCTGAATTATGTCTATTGTCTGTTCTTTTTTAAAATAGATTAAGCAAATTGTGAACTATCACAATAGATATTAGATGTTTTGATAATGAATTTGAAATCATAATAATTGAAAGTTTCGAATCTGACCTTTTATTAAAAGCCCTCGGAGAAATAAGTAGCTAAAATTTAAAAGGGCACATTTGAAAATAAATTTTTCAGCAACAAAGTTTTGAAACATAAATTTTGTGTTTCAGCCAATAGAGGTCAAAATTTCCAAACTATGGAAGGCTTTTCTAGTACCTATCTTTAAGAGAATTGAGTTTTTGAAAATACAAAATGAAAAAACATTGAGTTTCATCTCAGTTTTTACTTTTTTTTAAATTTAATTTTGAGTGTTTTTTTTTGTTTTGTGTTTGTTGTTGTTTTTTTTTTTAAACAAATTTATTTAAAAAGCAAATTATGATAACTTTAGTATTACAGTTGGTTTTAAATATGTAGTTTTAATAATTTAACACCAAATTTTTGAACAAAAACCCTTTTTGCATTAAAAGGAGAGGGATGCTCAAACTCTAAACAATTTTTTTTACTGTAGGGCAAGTTTTGGATCAGTGAAAAAATTCTGAAATTAAGCAAATCTGTCTGATTGTCTTATAGTGTTACCGAATAAACGGGTTGTGTGGATTTTCTTGAAACTTTGTATTTAGTGTTTTTTGAGTCGTATATCACAACCAAAAAAAAACGGTACTTATTTTAGCCTCTTTGAAAAACCCGATTTTTTCTCAAAAACGGCTCCGAGGATTTTTTTGGAAAAAATTCTTTAAATCTCAATAGATATTAGCTGACTTTGTTTAAAACTGTTTTTAATTTGGCTCAAGTCCAATACTTTCTACCAAAAAATATCGTCAGAATAAATTCATTAGAAATTTTTTTTAAGTCGGACTTGAGCACGAATGATTTGGACGGCAAAAAACCAAAAGAGTTATAAGCAAAAAAAAAAGGATTTTTTTAAATATTTTTATAAATTTTCCGTGACAAAATTTTGTTGGAAAAAGAGTAGGGTTTAGCATAAATATTGAGGAGAGAAAAAAAAACTAAAACAACCGAATGCCTTGCATACAAATACCATATCTTACAACAGTTAGTCAAATAAAAATTTAAAAATTCATTTTAAATGATGCGTATGCGCCGTAGTGAACGAACAATAGAAAATTAAATAATACTGTAGAATATTGAGCGAATTAAGGCTAATAATAATGAAACAAGCAAACGCATAGTGAACTATCATATGTTTATGAGCATTTCAGCTTCCATTTCCAAATCAAAAGCAATTTCCACTTGACTGGAAAGTTCGGATTGCATAGCTTTAACGACTTGAGTTGAGTTCAACTGAAAAACCCACCGTGCTGGTGCACGAAACTACTTTTTTCAGCCTTCACTTCTGAGCTTGTACAATGTACAGTTCATTGACATACTTATAATTTTTGATTGAACAGAATTTGGAGTAGATGTTGCTCTCACAATCATAGCATGCACTTGCACCTCAGGTTCAACTTTCTTGGTGACAAAGGTAGTTTTGTAAGACGATAAGATCGAACAATGGTTATTTTTACTGTTGCTCCGTCTTTGTATGTACCTCGATCTGCAGTGATTTTCTTCAAACTTTTGAGTTGAACATTTCTAGAAACAACTTTTTTTTTATTGTGAGACAAAATTTACTTATCTCGAAAACGGCTGTAACGTTTTTTTTTCTTTAATTGATGATAAAACGTTTCCAAAAATTATTTTCTTCCCGTTTTTTTTTTTTGTTAAAAGTCTAATAGCTTTTCATATTTGTTTGCTGTAGAAAATTTCTTAAAAAAACAGTAGATGTTGAAAAAATATTTACCAGGTATTTATCACTAAGTAATACAAAAATTCTATTTACATGAAGCAACTAGTTTTATTTTATGTCAAACTGAAACATTTTGACGTCGACTTAGTAAACTCGGGCGTATACGCTTTGAAATAATCCCATTGACAATATTGATTAAGTTTTAATTTGCAATTAATAGATTAAACTTTCAAAACGAATTCATATTACCTCCAAGTCGGCACCCATTTTTTTTTTACAAGCTAGAAATGAAACCAAAACAGAATTACTTGTATTTTACAGCAGGCCAATCCCATTTAATTTTCATTCTAAAATAGTAAAGGTACTTTACCTTCAATAGAAAAAATATCTATAGCATTTTTTTTTTTGTTAACTATTGCGCAGCTGCAAGCTAGTTATGTTATTATACAGAAACTATTTTAACCAACGAAGACAGATAACCTTGGTGAGATACATATTTCTATTGTACAACTTGTTGGTTCTCACCCACTGATCCTAGGTTGTGGGTGGGTTGAGACTTTTAATGTCCAAATAGACAAAATGCGGAAAAAAGATAAAATTAACGTTTTATTATTTCAAAAAGTAATTCAAAGTTGTTTGCATTCAAGAACAAGTACTTGACGACCTATAACATGAAGCTTTGTTATAACTAGTGTCTCTTATTTTTAACCTTGTTAACCTACTAAGATTGGAGAAAAAAAAAGTTTTATTCAGTTTTAATGAAATGAAAGTAAAATATGGACAGTATTCATAATCAAAAACAAATTTTACAATTTAAATTATGTTTAATAAATCAAATGATAAATTTAATTTACAAAAAGGTAAATTTAATGTTCAAAAAAAATTAATTTTATAAAAAAATGACATTGAGTGAAAATATACATTTTTGACAATTCTCAATAACAATAACTGACGCTTGACAAATTTTGAAAATTTAGTCGTGTCATTTATTTTTCTTATGACGTTGTCAATAATAAGCCAGTTTTTTTTTAACAAGCACTTAAAATGTATTTTTTTGGATTATGTTGAAAAACAATGTTCCGAAATTAAAATATTTAAGTGCAAGAGCATTTTGGTATTTGCATAACTTTCAATTGAAAAACATAAAGCTATATTTCGTTTTTAAAAATTTGACTGAAAAAAAAATTTCATTGAAAAAAATGTTCGTTCCAAAAAGGAATTTGTCAAAAAAAAAAAACAGTCAAAAAATTGTCGTGGCACAAATAATTGGGAAACTTTTTGTCACAAAAACAAAAATAAGAAAAATTCGTCAAAAACAAAATATTTAAAAAACTTGAGAAAAAAATTTGTCAACAATTTTTTTTTCGGAACAAAACAAGTACAAATATTTTTGAACTGTTTCATTATTCATTCATTTTACCACCCGAAATGTGCGAAAAACTGGTTAAAAACGTTAAAAGGATTTTCAAAACCGAAAAATTAATGACGTTTTATTTTGTACTTGTGTGTTTATAACAAAATTGGTTCCCGAAATTGTTCATCATCATCATCATCGGCTCGACAACCGCGACTCGGTCCTGGCCTCCTTCAACAAGTATCTCCACCTATCCCGGTCTCGAGCCGACCGACGCACGCCATCCAGTTGCGCACCCCCAAGGCTTCGGGCGTTCTGGTCAACGCCATCTCTCCAGCGCATGGTCTACCACGCTGCCGTCTATCATAAAATGTACCACAAAGGACTTTCTGAGCCTCTTCGCTCATGCGAGCTAGGTGCCTGCCCACCGGAGTCTACGGAGCTTAATTTTTGTCACTATTTCTGCTTCAAGGTAGATTGCTTACAATTCATGATTGCGCCGTCCCCGGAATCTTTCTTCCCTAAATAAGGACCATGGTCCTGTACAGCAGCAGTTTTGAAGTTATGATGAGATTTCTGGATTTGAAAAGTTTTGGCAGATTATAGTAGGCTCTGTTGGAATTGAGCAGCCGCCCTCGTTTTTCTTGTTCTATATTATTATCGGCTGCTACTATTGACCCAAGGTATTGAAGAACTGCACCACTTCAAAGTCGTCCTCCGCTACCTTTATTGTTTGACCAATTGTTCTTCTCGCATTCGAGGCCACCATGCACTTTATGCAGCCAGAGATTTTGTGACGCCTGCTCGATCTGGATGAAGGAATTGTGCATAGCTTGTTCGGTTCTTCTGGTCTCGAAATTGTTTGCTTATACATTATATAAAACCTACAACACATATATGTGTGTCCCAATAACATGGGAAAAGTCCTTCAAATAAACAAAAGTCAAATCAATTAAAACATTAATTGTTACACAGAAATAAGTACATAATATATGTACATTAGTGTAGGTTCACTGATGACGTTATAATTTATTCTTTAAAACATAGGGAATTACAATTTTCCATTCATTGAACCTACAAATTACCTTCATTGAAGGTTGATATTATTTTTGACTTTTTTTTTCTTTCTTTTTATTCATATTAATCAAAATATACAAAGAAAAAAATAAAATACATCTATACTTAGATCTACGCGATTATTTCATGAGAAATAAAAATAATAAAGGCAATCATTTATTATGATCCGTAATCATATTTCCCCAGCAGTTGTGGGTTATGAACTTGCGGCCTATATTTATTTTTATTTAAAACAAAAAAGAGAAGAAAATAGTTAAATGCGGTGTATGTGCTTTTAATTATACGCATTTGGGGTTTATACTTTATGAGGCACAAAAGTTTTAAAACTTCCTACAAAATTATATCCCAATAGCCATATCACATTTATAAATATACAACACAAATGTTGGAGTAGGTTCACAATGTTTTATATTTCATTTTTCAATGTTTGTATTTTTTCGTTTTAAAATTATTATAATAACTGATTTATTGAATGAACCACAAATTTTCGATAACCACAACTTAAAATTTATGTGAAATCGTAGGCCCGACTAAATTAATGGAATTTCATTCCCTTTAAACGTAAGGGTGGTCCTTATTTTAGTTTTTTTTTTTTAATATTCCAAATGAAAACAAATTGATTCCATTGGAACTTTGTTAGATTCCCATAAAATTAAAATAATTGGTTCTTTAGGAACAAACGGAATGCGGAAAGCATTCTATTTTAAGAAGATTAGAAAATAATATTTAATGTAATGGTAGCATATATAAATTCAATTAAACAATTAATAATAAAATAATGACGACCCTATTGAACTTCATATAATGTGAATGTTCAATTCATGTAACCTAATTCCGTAGGAATTATATTTAGAACTTTAATTGTGCGGTCTCTGGCAACTGATGCCGGCCAATAAATAATAAATTCCACAATTGGGTCCAAAATTATTAGTAGTTACGCTAGGCAGAGTAATTTGTATAAGGGATGACAAATGGCCCTGCTTAGGCTGGATGCATTTTTCAAAAAAAAAAAAAATGGAAAATATTGAAAAAGAATCGCAAAATCTAAAGTTTCATGGCATAGGTTTTTTTTTTAAAGCCAAAACTTCGTTCTTTGATTCGCTCTTTTTAAATTAGGTTGTTCCAGTGCATAGTTTCTGAATTTAGTTTTTATTGCCTTTTTAAAACTACATAATATAGAAGAAAAAATTGAAAAAAATCAAGTTGAACAAAAAAAAATTTAGTTTTTTTTCATTGAGGATGATTTTTGGCCTTGAACAAAATTTTTAAAAGTTATTTTTTTTTTAAATCTTTTGCTTTTCACCTACACGTGGGAAAAAAGACTTCCATACGATTTTGTCCTTCAAGCCTTTTATCACACCTTTTGCAAATAATCTTATACATGATGCAATGGGGCGAATTCCTAAACGCAAAACTTGCGCAAATTATGCTAATCAAACAGTTCCAAAATTCAAACGTAATCATCCCTGCTAAGCAGATCGTCACTAAAAATGTAGTAGATTTTATTTTCATGCGCGAATGCAAATTTCAAAAATATCTTGCGCACTTCACTTGCTTTTGACATTTCAACTGCATTTTTCATTTACCTGTATTTTTTTTTACCGCAGGTGATAAGAGGTGGATTTTTTTAAAAGGGATTAGGGGTTGTTAAAAAATGACGTACATATATATAATTTTTTTGTTGAATGCACAAACGTTTAGGGACCCAGAAAATTATCTTAATTATCTTAAAACACCTAGAGGGAGATAGGTTAATAGCAATGTTTGAATACTTGTTATCGATATTTTGTATGAAAACTCCATTTTTCCAAGATGGTTCTTGGTTGCGTTGCATATAATATTTTATTAACGTGTTTTGCACGAAACAAACGTTATTTTTAGCCTTTTAAATTTCTTAAAGCATTTGGTGAAACCGACCATAAAGTTTAAGAAAAAAGCCAACTTGACTTTAAACGTATTTACAGCATTTTCAGAAGTAAATAATCAGAACTGGATCAGAGATATTTAAAATAATAATGAAAATAATTTTTTTTAAACGATACATACTGAATATGTATGTATGCACTTATGTATACAAATAATCTAATAAAAATCTGTAAAAAAATCAATAAAATAAAAAAGTGTGTAAATGCCAAACTTTAATAACCATGCCACATTTACGGAAACATTTTGTGGTTAACTTTTTAATGAGCGTTTATAAAAAAAAAACTTGAAAGACAAAACGGTTTTGGATTTAAAAAAAAAAACAGAATTTTTTTTTTCACGGGCTGCTGCCTCTTGTGAGGAATTGACACATTCACCAAAAGTATCACTTCTTGTCAAAAATAAAGAGTGCTTATCACCCTCGCCGGCCGTTCGGATTCGATAAAATTGTAAGTCCCCTCCAATTCTGCAATAACACGCAAGCGGTAATGGTTGGGAGTTGTAAGTCACTGAATCCCTTGTTCTTACATGGACTGTCGCGCCACTTAATTTATATATTTATTTTAAAGGGCGTTTTTTTAGAGATATAGAACTTTAAGTTGGCAACACTTTTTTTTAGTGGCGGCCATTTTTACAGATGTTAAATGATTTGTGTTTAGTTTGGTATGGCTTTTCAACACGAGTAGACTGACGTCTGCAACGCTTCAAAATTATGCAAAATTTATCCCGATTTTCATAAGAGAATTTCGTTTACTGATAAAGCTCACTTTTGGTTAAATGGCTACGTCAATAAACGAAACTGCCGTATCTGAAGAAAAGATAATCATCAAGTGTATGTTACATCCAGAAATTTATCGAAAATCGATGAAGCCCTTCTTGGATTAGTAACTTTCTTTCGAATCGCTGTATGCAAGTAGTATTAGACGGATTCAAGTCCGAAACCCACAACATAAATGCTGGCCACAGGGTTCCGTTTTGTCTCCGACCCTCTTTCTCATTTTCATTAATGATCTCCTGTCTGCAACTACTAATCCATTAAATTGTTTCGCTGACGATAGCACCCTAAGCTTTTCACATTCGTTTCCAGATTCACATCCCTGCTCTTCGGACGTGGAACTGAAACGGCTAAATATGATAAGTACATTAAATTCTGACTTAGACAGCGTTGTACAATGGGGACTAAAAAATCGAGTAGAATTTAATGCTTCGAAAGCTCAATGCTGCCTTCTGTCGTTAAAGCGAGACGTACCTCCACTGCCATTATCTATAAATGGCACTCGCCTCGAAGAAACTAATCAGCTTGTGATTTTAGGTATGTGTATCAGAAACCATCTTTTGTGGAATGATCACATACTTTACGTAGCCAAAAACGCCGCAAGATGTTTAGGTTTCCTTTGGAGATGCAAGAAATTCCAATGTTAACCGATATCTACTTTCAAATCCTCTGATACTTACCTAAAGCTCGCACTGTGTCTCTGGAATATAAAGGGTGCATAAAATCCACTTGAATGCTAATTTTTAAAAAAAAAAACTAAAACAAAGTTCAGATGAAGGATTACGTTGAAGTAGCATTTGAACCTAAAAAAAATATCACTCCGAATAAACATTTTTTTCTCTGAAATTTATGTTTATAAAATACCATTTTTCAAAGAAACATTAGTTTTGATTGCATCCTGTCCAACAAAAGGACGGTTATTTTCTGAGGTCAAATTTTTCAACACTTTTACTACCTATTTTATTTATTTTTTATTTTTTAATGGAATAATTTGAAAAACTTCCAATTTATAAGCCGTACCTATAGTTAATTTTGGTCTAAATTTTTCGAAAAAAAAAATTAAATTAAAAAATAATTATTTTTTAATTTATTTCAACTTTTGAAAAAAAAATTGGTCAATTTTTTTTTGCAGTTTATGATTTTTTATATTTTAAATGAATGTTCTCAAAAACTATAAATTTATACATTCAATGTTTAAAATAACTAAAATTTATAAAAATGTGTAGGTATGTAAATATATTAATTTAAAAAAAAAATTGTTTTCTTACATTTTTTGAATTTTATCTTCTTAAGGGTTTGATTCAAAAAACTTGCAGAGCACATGTGTGTTTTTAGAAAAAAAAATTCTTTTGAAAAAAAAACAGCTAGTATGTGAAATTTCAAGTTTCTAAGTCAGTTGGAACCGCTTGCCATCGGAAATATGTTAATAGGTAGAATAAAAATATAAGTCCCATTGATGTTGTTCGCACCCACAGATGAACTTCGAGTTCTTTGAAGTGGTACTTTATTGATTTCATCTTATTTTAATATTAGCATATAACTGTATAAAATATAAAGCAACCAAAATAAATAGGTAACACAAATGAAAATTGAGTAGGCACCTATTAATAATTCCATTTGCAAACGATTTTTTTTTTGTCAAAAAAAAATTAAATATAAAAAAATGTAAATTATCAAACCAAAGTTGTACAGGTAAGATATTCCAAAAAGGTCTGTGGTGTCATGTTTTTATTTATTAGCTCTCTAACCTTTAAATATGTACCTCAGGAAAATCAGAACGATTTCCATGCAAAACTTTACCTACTCATAATCTTTAGAGCATCATCTTTCTATCTTTCTCGTAAAATATATAATATTTGTTTGTCCTTTGGCGAGCCAGCTGGTGACATTATAAATAGATTCCTATAGAATTTAATTGTGAATACATAAACAAACACATCCTGACTCTATCCCTTCGTTTCTCTCAAAAAATATTTATTATGGTATAGTTGAAAATATTGACAAGTTGTGTGTTCTGTGGCACAAATATTCGCTTTAATCATCTTTTTTTAACAACCGTGTCGTCGTCGTCTGTCTGTGCACCCACCTTAAGGTTCATATGATATCCTTACACCGCAATGAATTATCATAATAACTCACATTCAAGTGTGTTGTACACGCACTCAAAAAGGATCCTCTCTTTTTTTTTATTATTTATTTCTAGGATCTGGGATATGTTATGATGGTCTCTATCAAAGGCCTAGTGGGATCCTTTTGAAAACAGCCAACCAACGACAACGAAGAAATAAATGTTATATCTGGCTCCTCTGTGTAAGGACGACGACGACGGTGATGACGGTGAGGATGACATACATAGTAGGTATAATATAGGGAGCCAATTGGATGGAAATTGCTGATGTGTGTATACATCGCGCGAGAGGAACCCAAGTGTGTCGTGTCGTGTATCGTCGTCGTCGTTGTCGTTGGTTGTAGCCCATCAAGCTAAACCAAACCAAACTAAACTAAACCAAAACCAAAGGGAAGAGAGGAAGAGCAAACATTTTGATTTTGAATAAATAAAAGAATTTAAATTTCAAAGGATATCGCTCGCTTGCTTTGCTTGCTTGTTCCT
This sequence comes from Syrphus vitripennis, assembly GCA_958431115.1. Classification (NCBI taxonomy): domain Eukaryota; kingdom Metazoa; phylum Arthropoda; class Insecta; order Diptera; family Syrphidae; genus Syrphus; species Syrphus vitripennis. Next base: position 91,625,133 of record OY288109.1, read on the forward strand.
AGCTCCAAGCCCCAACGTTCTTTAATGCGAACATCTGAAGCCGAGCATATGCACATTCGCTATATTCTCGGTTCACATGGCCGGATGAGTAAGAAGAAAAATAAATAGATAAACCAGCAACAGACCCTTTTTTTTTTTGTTGCTGTTGTTGTGTGCTTTAAGTCATGAATGTGAGCGAAGTACCGTTATACACTATGCTACTATGCATGTATATATATTTCTATATATAGAGGTACCTCTGCACGTTATATTGGCAGATGAATAAGATTTTAAAGAGCCGTTAAGCCTTTCATTTAATTTTATATACCTACCTACTGTGTGCATTCGAAATCTCATCTAGCGCGTTGTTTTTGCGCTGATGTCGATGTCTATATGTCGTCCTTGTCAGCCAGAGCACTTGGCAGGACAGTATTTTTATAGGTATACAAATGACGGGGAAATTTAATTTATCCATCAAAAAAATAATCGAATTAAAAGATTGTTTTTTCGAAATAAAAGAAAAAAATAATAACAAACGGCAACTTTCTGAGGACGACAATGATAAAGTGGGAGAAGCCGGCTGATACCGTTGGCTCAGCAAAAACTACAGCTTCCCCGTTTTTAAGAGCTCGAAAACCTTCAAGGGATATTTTAACGTGGAATTGGAAAAGCTTTTTGTTTCCTTTTTCCTATGACGATCTGAAAAATGGCAAGGATTTCGAAAAAAAAGGATAATATATTGGCCTCGGATAAACATATGAACTTTATGATATAAATAAAACTTGGCGTAAGAAGTCTTTTTTGAGATTCTTGAGATTCTTGGAATTGAGTTTATGATTTTCAAAAAATTTATCCCGAAATTCCACAAAAGGACAAGAATTCGAAACGATACACTTGAATCTCAGTGGTAACTCTGGACGTGGCATCCATCTTTGCTCGCTCTCATGTTGCTCATGTGTTCTTTCAGAGGTTAAAGCTATCAGCTTAAGAAGGTCAAATGAACCGAGATGATGGCACTCTTATGGCAAAGTCATAGTTATTATTTGTGCAAAGGATTTTTATATTTTAACGGTGGAAATATTCAACATTCTACTTTAAAGCAGAAAGTAAGCAATTTTTCTGAAGTTCTGGGCTCTACAAGGCACCGATAGCGCATGAGCTATCAGCCGAACTATTGGAAAGTATTGGGATTCGACTTGATAACTTATACCTGCCTAAAATTTGGTAGGTAGATGTCAGATACGCCTTTGTTGCTATTTAAGCAGATCCAAAGGTTTTTTTTTTGTCCTAAATTAGAGCCAACTGCCAATCATTTCTCAAGACATGGCGCAAAATTTCTCGCTAGAAATGGACCCATTGCACCGTGTATGGAAAATATTGGTATCCCTATCGCTACATGCAAACTCATGCTAGTGCAAGATGCCATTAGGTCAACAGACCTCAGGTGAAATACCATCAAGGTGACAAAGCAGATTTGGCTACTCATAAATCTGAGGCGATGTGGATGCTTGTTGTCCCTAAATAGATCGCACATTAGCTCCGTAATAGGTGTCAATGTAAGATACTGTCTAATTGGGAAGCACACTGGGTGTTTTCTCTAACGACTTCTGCAGAAGCTGCATGAATGACGAGGAGGAAGAACCAACTACTCAACTTCTCTGTACATGTACATGCCCTGCTCTATCCCAAAGACGTAGGATCCACTTGGGAGAATACTTTTTTAACGATCCCAGCTCTCACGCTACATAAGAATAGGGAGAAAATCTCTAGATTCAATGGGCCAATCCTGGTCTAACTGTGTCAGTTTATACTGACGACTAAGTCAACCTAACCTAACCTTACTTAAAAATCAGTTTTCAATATCTTTTTTATTTTTCCGAAAAGTTCTAAGTATTAGTCTTGATATTTCATTGCACAATTTTTGAATCACCTCATGGTAAGAAACACAGAAATTTTTCATAGATTTTAAAGTTCCATTTTAAATTTGAATACAGGTTTGAATTCTACAAAGTTTTGTTGTTGCCAAATTTAACCTCTTACAGATACAGGATGATTTTGGAAAAACCTTGTTGACGTTACAATAAAAGAATTTAAGCATCGTTATTTTTCATAGACTTGTAAGAGTAAGTCAAAGTAAGTCACTGTCACCGAAGAGTTCCACGTGGAAATTGATGTATGCCAGAGAAGCATTTTGAGTCCTGACTAATATTACAGTCCTTGACTCAAAGCTTTGTGAAAAGTTGATAAGCCCGAAAGTGAATCAGTTATTCTTTGAAAGTGACGATTTAGACATCCTATGTCTAGATTCTATACATCCTCGCAACGACACGTACGGGTGTACGTTTCTGAATACTTATACCGCCCATTTCCTGATCCACATAGACCTATTCCGGATTTAATTTAAATTGATGAGTGCTTCTCAAATGGAAAAAGTTTAAATATCTTGGATCTATGACCAATAGCGAAAGAGTACAAAATTGTACTGATAAAAATCATGGACATGCTGTTTTCAATGATTGATCTCAAAAATACAGAAAGTGAAACAAATTGTCAAGGTCTGAATTCTTTCATTCTTAGATACAATCAATCTATAGGTAAGACCACGTTTCTGAAGCAAAAAAAAAAAACAAAAGTCGTGATTTCTTTTTTTTTCTACTTTGCATTCGAAGCAATTATATCTAACAGAGACATAAAAATACATAAAAGTCAGGAGGTCAATACGTGTAAATTTATAATACCATTCCAGTCTGGGATTTCTTCTACTTCATAATAGAAAGAACTTATTTAATAATACTATAATATCTATTTTGTATGTTGAACATTTTTTATACTTTCACTTGAAACTCATTGATGTCATTAAAAAAAATAATAATCAGAATATCAAACTCTTTCTTGAATGATAAATTAAACAGATCTTTGTACATATTCGTACATACCTGCTGGCCATGTCAAATTTTAAAAATTTTGCGTGGACAAAATAACTTTCATCAATCAGTTTAAACATCATTTTTATTTGATTTCCATTTCATTGGCCTTGTTTTGAAATAATTATCAGAAAAGAAATCTATCGGCCGTGCTTGTGAGTGTTTACGACGCAACGACAAAAGCTATTTGCGGGTTGGGCTTGAGTTTCAGATAATGTAAACATTTCTCCTACACTTTCATGGTAGTTTTGATAATTTGCCAAAATTAAGATTTTAATATATTTGCCCAAAGAAGTTCTTTGACCTACTTATTTGTGTATAGAGAAATAGCTAAGAAATTGAGTCATACCAAATTTGAAAATCGGCTTCATAGCTGAGCTGTGACAATGTTTTATGTAACTAGAAGCTTTTTTAATATTCTATTCAAATTAATGTAAACAGATCTAAAATTTATTCACTTAAAAAATTCTGCTTAGAACTTTGCCTCTTTTAAAAATATACAAATGTGCAGATTTATCGATTATCAATCAAATATCAAAATATCGAAAAATTATGAGATTTGTAGTAAATACACTTTTTCTTAAAAACAATAACAATTTGGAGTGATAATTATACTACCATAATATAGGGTGCGGTATTTTTGGCGACGTTAAGTATGTATGTTATCATTCCTCAAAAGATGGTTTTTGATACACATACCTAGAATCGCAAGCTGATTAGTTTATTCGATGAAAGTGCCACTCATACGACAGAAGGCAGCATTGAGTTTTCGAAGCATTAAATTCTACGCGATTTCCTAATCCCCATTGTACAATGCTGTCTAAGTCAGAATTTAATGTACTTATCATATTTAGCCGTTTCAGTTCCACGTCCGAAGAGCAGGGATGTGAATCTGGAAACGAATTTGAAAAGCTTAGGGTGCTATCGTCAGCGAAACAATTTAATGGATTAGTAGTTGCAGACAGGAGATCATTAATGAAAATGAAAAAGAGACAAAACAGAACCCTGTGGCACACCTGTCAAACAGGCAACTCATACAAATTGCGTCAAAATTATTTCAGAATACATTATTATTTCGGTAGTATTGATTTAAGAAATTATAACTCTAAAATGGAATTTTTCAATGTTTCAGAAATGCTACCTCATAAAATTTCGTACTTTGAAAGTGCAAAAACAACACGAAAGCACATATAATTCAATTAGCTCTAAATTTCATTATTAAGTTAATCTTAATTTACGAGTACAATCAGTTGAGTTCCACAAGTTTTCAGGTACATATGTGGTTGCTTTTTCGGAACAGTAACCGGAAATGGGTTAGTTATGAACATTTTTGTTTGGGAGTTTCATTGACTCATTATTTGAATTTTGTTAAACACTCGAACTTAAGAATTAATTGGGTTAAAACAATCTACTTATTAAAACAATAAGTTTTTCCAGTTATTGTTGTGGAAGAAAATTTGTAAAAAAATCGTCAAAGTTATAAAAGTATGTATACGCCACAGTAAAGTAAGATCTTTTTTTTCAACAGAAATTATTAACTCAACCCTAGTGTGAATTCGTTTCTCAGTTTACTTCTCTGGTACTTAATCTTATGGGCATTTGAACTTTTCAATTTTATTTAACTTACAATTTCTTGCGTTAAAAAAAACTTTAAGAGAGTTTAAAACTTGAACTAAATGAAAATAAAAACCAAAATAGACTAAATCGTTTGTTTTTTAAATAATTAAAACAATATTTTAAAACTGAACCATCTTCAATCGAAAAGAGTTAGTGTACAAAAATAAATAAAAACTCCCAAGTTCACAGGAGTAATTAACTCCTCTGGAAGCTGCTTTCAAAGTATACTTTTGAGTTTTATTTATAGATCAATAAAAAAAAACCTTTTATTTTTTATTGAATTTAAGCAAAACATAGACTTTAAATATTTAAATAAAAAATAAACCCGTAAGTCCTTTCGAAATGCATAATACATCTTCTTTTTTCAAATTGAAAGATGTTTAAAAATTTATGAAATCCCTTTCAAGAAATTTTTAATTTTCACATCAACATCAGTTAGCCTTAGCACAAAGGCGAACAGGAGGACCTTCATGTTTTTAAGAGTAGGTACCCATAACAAGATGGGTGTGAAATTAAAAAGGGTTAAAGCTATTCGCAGAATGAAAACGTCCGTGCGTCTTTCAGTCAGATAAATTTCGTTATTGTGTTTATAAATTTTTAAAATTCTTAATAAACCTTTTGAAAACAAAAACAAAAAAAAAAAAAGTGATGCGTTTTTGTGTGGGAATCTAGCGGGTATATACATTTTTAAAAAAGTCCTTTTCTTTTATCAAGTGCCAACATTTTTTTTTTCTTTTTTTGGTTGTTGTGTGAAACAAAAAAGGATTAATTGAACAATGAATTAAAAATACCAACCGTTAGAGGTTATGGCAAGTGGTAAGTACTTACCTTATTTTTTTGCTTTGCAACTGTTATTTTATATCAAATATACACTTTCATAGTAAAATACGTTAACAAAAGGGTAAAATGATAGGTACGGTTTTAGGTTGTCCTGCCAAATTACAAGCATTTGCGGCTCAAAATGAGCACAGCAGCCACAGTAGATAGATAGGTTTATAAAATGCCAAACTGTTCTAAACGTGAATTCACCCCCTTCCGTCCCTTCCTTCCTTCCCTCTTCCCTGACACCTTGAATTGTTTATTTTTTGGATGCGAATAGGTAGGTAATTTTCGTTCAAAGTCCGATCCAATTTAACCACAACATTTTAAGCCACAAAACTCTGCTCCTCCCTGCTTCCATTATTCTCCTTCAAGCTACAGAGTAATTTTACTCGACTCCATGATGGGTGAGGGTGACTACTCTACTACGCCATTGGATGTGACCTCTGTGCCAGTTCGGAATTTGAATACGAAAATAAAGGTAACACAACAACGCGACGATAAACCGATGGAAAAATTCTGTTGATGATTGCACACATATTTAGCGGAAAATAAAGGAAAAAAAAGTAAAATGGAAATTCTGGGCGCATAAACGTTTTGGCTTTTGGCCAATAATTTTCAACTCTCTGGATTTTATTGGGAGGCGGAATGAATTCAATTTTGAATGATGGAAAGAGGCAAGGAAATGGGCATTATGGAGTTGCTTATTAAATCAAGGGAATGAGTACGGACAGTGTATCTATGTAGCTTCATGCATAATAGCAAAATCTGCTTAACAGAAGCAGCAGATGAAAATGTGTTGTTATAAATTCTTCCTTTTAAAAAAGGTAGTTTTTTGACGGACGGAAGTGTTACCGCTTGTACCTTCAATTGGATTAAGATAAATATTACATTAACATGAATTTATAACGTTCACTTTAGTTCAGTACACTCTTACACGCTACATACTCGCTTTGGAAGCTCAAATTTTTGTAAATGTGACAGTTTTTGGGTGTTCACCTTTAGTAGAACGTAAAAGAACATTTTGCCATCAAACATATAAGAAATTGACAAATAGAAGTCAATTTTTGCAAAGTAAAGAATTTAACAGCTTAAAAGTAAGTATACGCCGTAGTGAACCGCTCTCTTAGCGTCATTATTTCGTGGTTCGATTTAACATGAAGTTGCTTCATGACCAACGTCATGGCCAACCAAGTAAAAGCAGTCGGATTGCTATCCAGACCAATCAACATCTCTAATGGACTCCAACAAGAGGATGTTTGGCCTGCTTCCTCATCAACCTGGCGTTGGAGAAAGCAATCCGTGACTCTGGGACGGCAACAAGAGGGACCATCGTCAGGCCGTCTGGCCTACGCGGACGACATCAAGATCATCGGAAGAACTGAACAAGCTGTACACGGTTCCTTCATCCAGATTGAGCAGGCGGCACAAAATCTGGGGCTGCACATTAGTGAAGGTAAAACAAAGTACATGGTGGCGTCGAATTCGAGAATAACTGTTGGTCAAACAATCAAGGTACCGGAGCACGAATTTGAAGTGGTGCAATCCTTTAAATACCTTGGGTTAATAGTAGCGGCCGATAACAATAAAGAAGAAGAAATACGCGGGCAGCTTCTCAATTTCCAACAGAGCTTACCGTAGTCTGTTAAGGCTCTTCAAATGCAGAAATAACATAACTTCAAAACTGCTGCTGTACAGGACCATTGTCCTACCGTACTACTTCCGTATGGATCCGAGACACTCCGACCTCTTAGCCGCTCTATGGTAGACGGCAGCGCGGTAGACCATGCTTGCGCTGGAGAGATGGCGTAGACAAGGACGCCAGAAACTTTGGGGTGCGCAACTGGATGGCGTTGGCTCGAGACCGGGATAGGTGGAGAGGCTTGTGGAAGGAGACCAGGACCGGACCCTGGTTGTTGAGCCCATGTTGATGATGATGACATTTGAACTTTACGCACGGAGTTTATGATTTATTTGGCAAAACATATTAAATGGTTTCTTCCTATAAAACGGTTTAAGCACCCAAGTCTCGGATCCACACGTGAGAATTAGGACCATGGTCCTGTACAGTTTTGAAGTAATGGTGAGATTTCTGGATTTGAAGAGCTTCGGCAGGTTATAGCTGACAATATGGAATCCATTTTGATATCCGTGGCTACCAACACTTTGATCAGATTAGCATTGGACTTCCAGAACAATACCTATTAATCACAAGAACTATACCTGCTTGAAGAATTAAATAGGCCATTAATTCTTTAATTTTTTTAAAACAATCTCTGGCTAGCTACGTTTGTCGCTGATCCTTTGATTACAAACAAATTATGCACTTCTTTCTTACAAAGAAGGTAAAATAAATAAGATTTAATTTAACAAGGCCAAAAATAGCCTTTTTTTAAATGCATCAACTATAAAGCGTTTTTTAAGTCTGCTTTTTTTCCATACCAGCCATACAATTTGTGAAGGAAAAATTAAATTAATAGTTGGAGGTTGGTCATTGCCTTTTCACTTAAAAAAAAGAAGAAAACAAAAACTACATCCTTACTCCAGAAAAAGACCATGCTACACTGTTGTAGCTATATAAGTAATAATAAGTGAACCACCGAAATCACGATTCAGCAATTTATCGACGGAGATTGTATTGCTTCATTTTTAATTTTGCTGAAACAGAAATGCAGTGTTGTAGACCTCTTTATATATACCTACCGCAATTCTACCTCCATAGATGATACCTATCCATGCACAATTTTACCGCAAAGTTGACCGTCGTTGTCGGTCGGTGGGTCGTTGGATTGGATTCGGAGTGAAGTGGAATGGAGTTCCAACTTCCAACAGTCCATTTCTAGGATGGTTGTATAGCTGAGACAAAAGGCAACCCAGGGAGTACTTGTGAATTTTTATTGGGGTTCAGAGTGCATGAAATTGAACCCAGTTCCAGTTGACTGTAATTCACAAAAAAAAACCTTCTTCCCCATAAATGTACCTATAGAGTAGAGCTGGTACCTTCCTACATTGATGTTACCACGATATAACTGCTAACGACGACCAACGACGACGATGACTCGACTACTGGTCAAGGTAGATGAAATCTTAAATTTATCGCAAAGCTCATACGTGCACTCGGACCACGGAATGTTCGGAGCGAATCTTTTTTTTTTTTTGCTTTTTTTTTTTGCTAGAATAGTTAAACTCCAGATTCTGTCAGATTTCTCATAAGGGTTGTTGCATTGAAATGGTTTTTGTATTGTGCGGCGATGGTAAATTACACAGCACTAGAAGAAGTGATAAATCTTTTTTTTGGCGATGAAAGTATACGAAATTTGAAAATACCTATATAGTTTATTTTGGTTTAGTTTGTCCTTTGAGATCCATTATTTGAAGGAAATGGAATTAAGATGTGCAAAAGGATATTTATGGTGTTCTTCTACACTTGACAAGCTGATATATTTCTTATCAAAAATATTTTCCTATTTCTTTGAAATGTTTGAAAAATGGAACGTTGCTGGTGTGTTCATGATATACTTGGTACTGTGTGGAGACTGAATTTGAAACTAGTTTACTTAACTAGTAATAATTATAGTCTGACAGGTGGCAGAGATTTAATTTTTTTATTTTCCAAAAAAAATCGTCCTGTTTAATGCGTTTGCAAGTACTAGGCGCCATCGTGTACAGTTCCTGAGGGTTCCGGTTCCGGTCCCACTCTTTTCAATTCTTCCCCAGTTCTGCTGATTCCTCTTTGACCGTTCAGCCCGTTTGTCCGTTTGTGAACAGTTCCTGAAGGTTTCGGTTCTGCTGTCTCCAACTCTTCCCCAGTTCGTTGACCTATCGAAGAGCGTATAAAAGAGCCAATAAGCTCTTGAACTAAAGAAAATTCTCAAAATGCTTGACAAACATTTATTCTGCTATCTAATGACAGAAGATGTGACTTTCAAAGTGATGCATCCACAAAGAAGCACGGATTAAACATTGGAGTTGAAAGTAACAATTCCGAATGTAGCATTTGTGTTCCTGGTTCACCCGTTGTATCTAGTTCGGTTCTGCTATCAGTAGAGATAATAGTCCCAAGATATTCCAAATTTTTTGCCATCTCAATTGCTTGTCTAGAAGAATCTACTTGGACAGATGAGACCGTTCTGATGCTTGGATGATTATTACGATTTTAGATCAATTCTCAAACTTCATGCCATAATTTATAGCCATTGTCCTGAGTATTTGCATGAATATTTAACTTTTTTACCATCGCCAAGAGGCCTTAAGCTATTGATACCAAGATTTACACATACAGTAGGAGAGCGATCTTATTTTGTAAATGCGATTCGATTGTGGAATAATCTTCCACATCAATTGCAAAGAACTATTTCGTCGGGGATATTTCGGGAGAATCTACACAAACACATGTCACAATAAATAAATTATTTACGTTTAAAATTAAAAATCAAAAAATGTACATACATAAATATAGTTTTTATTAAATAGATAAATTAAATTATAACATAATAAATATATATACATACTTATTAGTTATTTACAAGAATATTGTCACTAAATTTTGATCCATTTATTTGTTAATAATATCTTATTTGTAATTTAAATTTTGTTACTTATTATAAGATTAAATATCTTGAAGAACAATGTAATAACATCAATATGAAATAAATAAATGAAAAAAATGAAAATGATGCTGATCTAGTGAGAGATTAAGTATGCGTATAGTCTGCGTAATCCAGGTGTTTGATGTTTGATTGCGGATTCAACTGAATTATTCCTCCATTTCCTATAGACAAAACTGCGTGCATTACATAGCTAATCACCAACAGAAACATTATTGGACACAGTATACAGCCTTGCGTAACCTCACTTTGGATTTTATGAAAAAGCGAAAATTTCGATCTGTTTTTCTTTGGAAAGCTTATTCCTAAAGGTTTTTTAAGCTCTCCTGCAAAATGTTAAGTATTGTACGTGAGTAATCAATCTATACATTCGAGACAAATATTTACATACATGTTGTTCTAATGAGTAGTCCAAGTTACAAATGGGGAAGGTCATGTGGTTTTTGAATTTTGATTACAGTTTTCGTTTAAGTATTTTTTCTTTTTTAATTTAGAAACACCGCGAATCAGTTTTCTTTATCAATTCAAGAATTTTCAAATAACTATAATAAAAATAAAAAATTTAAGTAAAAAAAACCTCTTGTAAAATTTTTTTTGTAACTTTTTAACAATTTCTTTTTTCTTTCTAGGTAAGTTAGAAGATCTAATTTGCGGATTAATTAATCAAAAGTGAGTTTTATTTACATAAATGAAATGAAAATGAACTTAAATAATATTTATAATATTTAAATTTAATCATTTCTTTACTCTGAGATGCTAAGAATCAACAGTTTGAAAATTAGTTTGAAAGTTTTAGATCCCAGAAACCCATTTTTAACATGGCCCTCGTTTTTCGACAGTTTGACAGTTATTCAAGATTAATTTGATTGTTATGAATATTATTTTAAACATTTGAAATTTCAGAAATTACGGCCGAAATTCTTAAAATGTCTTAAGATTTATCTATTTCTTGAAAGTCTTCGAAAATATCGAAATTGGAAAACATGTATAACTTAAAAAATATAACTATTGACATTAGGTTGAGGTTAAAATTCGTATATTTTGTATTGTCAAAATTTCGTTTTACAAATTTTTTCAGACAGTAATAATAAAATCTTGGAAATCTCACTTTTTAAAATTTTCATAAAAAGTATTTGCTAGATTCATTACCAATTTTCAATTGTTAATTAGTGGTTTCTGAGATATAAAGCTTGGAATCACAAAAACTATATATGATTGACTGACTAATTCATTCACTGACTGACAGATCATCAAAATTATCGAGCTTTTCGAAGTCCCCTTCTCGTGGTATCCAACCAAATTATAAATTGTGTACTTCCGATTGCTGTAAAATGATTATTTTGTACAGCCCAGCTCTAGGTCTTGAAGGGAGTAAAAAAATAAAAATTGCAAACTTCGAATTTTAGACGCCATCCAGTTGCGCACACCAAGGCTTCGGACGTCTACCACGCTGCCGTCTAACATAGAGTTCATCACAAAGGACTTTCCAAGCCGGTTCCTCTTCGCTCATGCGAGCTAGGTCCCCTGCCCACCGGAGTCTACCGAGCTTAATTTGTGTCACTATGTCTGCTTCAAGGTAGATTGCGTACAATTCACGATTCATGTCGTCTCCGGAATCTTCCTTCCTCACGTATGAGGCCAACAATTCTCCTTAATACTTTTCTCTCGAACGCGGCTAAGAGGTCGGAGTGTCTTTGGCTAAGCACCTAAGTCTCGGATCCATACCTGTATACTGGCAGGACAATGGTCCTGTACAGTTTTGAAACTATGGTGAGATTTCTCGATTTGAAGAGCTTTGACAGACTATAGTTAAAATTAAAAACTTGAGATTCTCTTGAGATTGTCAAGAGGCGTGACAATTAATTAATACTAAAAATCAAAAATTAGATTTGAAGTGTTCAAGAATTGTTGTAAATTTTTTCAAACTTATTAAAATTAATGTTAAGATGGAAACATGAAAAAAAATTCACAACAACGCTTTGTATATTAATTTGGCTTATTTCACACCTACCTGCTAGTTAAACAATCTGAAATCTTTCACATAAAATTTAATTACAATCAATTCTAATGTTAATGTCTTTGGACTACTTTTGTATTTATCTTATTAACTACTAGCTTCATATAAATTTTTTGGTAGCCTAATAAAATACAATCTGTTTATAATGACCATAGCAGAAAGAGTTTATGACTTAATTAAAAAATAAATCCATACTCATAATAAACACCATTATTTTTATTAATCCATTCACAAAAAAAAACTTAACCCATTGGAAAGCAAAAAACAGAAACAAAAAATATGTAATCCAAACTACCTACATCCAACTTACTTGACAACTTAAATTTGGCCCAGACTAAGGTAATAAAAAACCAACATCTTCGTTCTAAATGAGTGACTAAAACCTACAGAAAAAAAAATAAAAAAAAAACTACAAAAAGTTGAGAAGTGGGTCAATGGACATAAGAATTCAGCAATCTTGTATTTCTTAAGCTTAAAACTTAATGTTGTCGTCTTTCACTTTCCCATTCCCATTCCCATTCCCATTTCTATTTATCTTAATTTTTGTTTTCTTTGAAAAAAAAAAACTTAAATGGGACATTCACAGCTTTGTCTGCTTATTTATAATATTTTTTTTTTTTTTTTTTTTACAAAAATATGAATATGAAAGCCCTTAAAAAACAAAAATGTTTGAATAGCATAAAATTACTTTTATTTTTGATTCTTTTGTTTTCACTTGTAACTCAAAAAGATATTTCATCTTTTTTTGTTTCTTGGTCAAATGCTTGACAAAGCAGAACCAATTTGTAGCATCGAGAAGAGAATTCGAGATCAAAGAAACAACACCGCACCTGAATGTTATTGTGAGATACTCAGTCATTACAGTTATTCTATGGTTGTTGTATATATTATGTAGGTAAAGGTATTCTTTTATTTTGATTTGTGTTTTTATTACGAAACAGATCAATCGTGACTTTGAAAGAAAATTAAAATACAAAAAAAAAAAAAAATGTTATCAGAAAACAGGAGGTACAAATGGTTATCAAAGCAAAGCGCAATAGTGAACGTTTCTCAATTGATTTATTCACCTTTGAACCCTCAAATGGAGATTTCTTAATTTTGTTTTCGTTTAACGATTTAAGGAAAAAAGGAATTACTTAATAAGATGCATTCTAACTTTTTATTTCCTATTTTAGTTTTAGTAAGCGTTCTGTTTGACAACAGCCAAAATAATTATCGAACCTTTCTAGGAGAGGAGCGATAGCATTTTATTATGATAATTTTTTTTTCAATTTAGGGAATTGAAATAAAAAAAAAAATTACACTTCGAAAATCGATGCTGTGAAAAGAAATTTTTTTGAAAATTGTTAAACATATTTATGTTTTATTTTAAAATTAATTTTAAATAAACGTCTCTTCCATTTGTAGTTATGTATATAATAATTAATAAACAAAACACTGGAACACAAACTTGCAGTCACAAAAAAAAAAAAATTATTTTGGTATTTTGAAAATAAATTAAATTTATAGTTTTTTAAATTTCTTTTAATTTGTATTACTTAAAACATCATAATTTATACATTTTATTTAATAAATAATTTTCAACAATTTTTTCCACTTTAAAAAAACAATTGTAAATATTTTTCAAAAAATATTCCTTAGAATAGATATATGTATTTCAAAACAAAATGAAAGAAGAAATTTTTGGCCTTTCAAAAAAGTGTAACACAGCATTGGGAGTAAAGCCGTTGAATTTATATCATTTTTTTTTACTTGCGACAATAGGTACTATAGGGCAAGTTTTGGATTCGTGCAATAAATTGAACACGAGATATTAATCAGACCTATAACATTACGATAATAGAGAACGCGAAAAAAGTGGGTCCCGCAATTCTGTCTGTCGATCTGTCTGTACCTCGACGTACAGCCTAAACTACTGAAGCGATTTTTTTCATACTTTGGACATAAGGTTTTGGGGAGATCGCCTAGAAGGAAATTTTTTTTTTCAAGTTCAAAAAATAACGGTATGTGTCATAGTACCGTTTGGATAAAACATTTTTATCTCGAAAACGGCTCTAACGAGTTTTGGGTTTCGGGTTTGTCAAGAAAACTTAATTATTTAGTAAAAAATATTTTTAAAAAAAACCGTTATTAACGGTACTTGCCATAGAACCGGATTTGGTTTTCGTTTTTCACGTAAGCTATTGGACGGAAAATTTTTCTAAGGGAGTTTGCATATCAAAATTTTCAAAAAAATATTTTTTGTATTTATTTTTGAAAACTGATAAATAATTTATTTCTAATTTGGTTTTAAGTGTATGTTATCAAATACTAAAAATGTGAATACCAACTTTCTTATAAAAATACTTACAAAATTATATACATAAAAATTATTTTCATAAAAATCATAAAAGTTTGTATTTCTATGATACATAGATGGCATCTTTAGTTTTAAGATTAAACATCTTTTTTGGCTTATTTTATCAATTCAAATAATGAATTTCAGGGTTTTTTCATATTTTTAATATTTTATTTTTTTGATTTGACTTTAAAATCAAGATGTTATCGCACATAGGAGCAAGTTCGTGCGACCCAGTCGTGTATTTTATTTTTATTTTAAGTCAATTTTTTTTCGAAAATTATTGATATTTTGTTTTCATAAAAATACATTTTTGAGAAAATTTAGATTTTCCAAAAGCCTCCCAAAATTTGTATGGCAGGTACCAATATTTTGATTTAAAGAGTGTACGGTAGTGAAAGGGCAATTTCATTAAGGAGATTGTGAAACGTGTACCTATTGTTCCGATCAAAACGATTAAGGTGGATTAAAAAACTTGTTCTGTAAAAAATTGTTGGAATAAAAAATGCATTTAAGAAAACGAGAAGATACCAAAAATGGCAATTTTAAAAGAAAATTAAACTAAGTAGCCGATTTTGAAAATCCATTACATATACATATCGTTATTTATAGATTTTTTTTTGAATTCAATATATTGTTCGAAATTCCCTATTGAATCATTTGATTTCAAAATTTTTAATGTGTTTTTTTTTTACTTCAAAAATTTGTTTTAACTTATTTTTTCAGTAATTTTTTTTGTGCAAAAAATAGTTTTTGGACCACCCTAATTTTAAATATTAAGTTAAATAATTTTTTTTGTCACTAGTTTTATTCAATTACATTAATTCATAAAAAATATGAAAAGTAGTACAACTAGCAATCAACAGGATTCCAGATTGCAATTCTACAATTATAATCAAATGACTTCAAGTTTTCAATCTTTCAAACAGAATTAAAAAATACTTCAAAAGTAATGCAATATTTTATAGAGAATGCAATTAGATAATTGAAATTGTTTTACTGCTTTTAAAATTATTGCATTACTAAGAGCTTGAAAAGAAAGTATTTCAAAAAAGAATCACATATATTCCAATCACAAAGACCCGATAAAATTATTTGAATTTTGAAACATCAGATTTATCTCATTTTATTTCGATTCAAAGATCTTTACATTCAAATGTATTCCTTCCAAAATAAAAGAAAAGTAGGAAATAATATTGTTGACATAGGTAGCTAATATACATATTACACATTCAAAATTGTGAATTATGTGCAAAAACCTTAAAAGTGTCATGTCAATCCCAAAAATATATTATCTCAGTTTACACAAAATATAGACAGACCACCACATCACCGCTAAACTCTCATAAAGTTAATAAATTTTCAAATTCAAAAGAATTCGAAAATCCGAATCTCAACTCAACTCAACTCAACAAAAAAAAAAATGATAAAACTTCCTCATATACTAATGGCCCCTCTACACCAAAGCTAACCCGCTTTAAGTTGACCAAAAAAAGCAAAAAAAAATATGAAGCATAAAGGAGACTTTTGATAACGATGATGTCTAAAGGAAAACCCATCTTCTGACAACCATACGTACATAGGGCTTCAGCATCATATATGGTATTTTTAATATAAATTCCATCCAAAGGCTATACATGTATATGAAAATTTAAGGTGCTTGTATTAACTGAAAAGGATTCTTCAAGCCCTCATATTTTATGTTGGTTGTTGATGGTTGTTGCTTCTATATAGAGAGAGGCTTCTTCTTTCTTCTTTCACATATTAAATATAAATATGTTCCCCACAGTTTTTTTTCTCCCCCAAAAAGCTGTTGGGTGTATGTTTAAGAGTTAATGAAAGCTTCTTCTATGTCGTCTTTTTCTCAACATAACCCTTTTTTTAGGTAAGTAGGTGGATACGATGGCATGGCTACGTATGTAGATAGATAGATATGCAATGGCGGTTATTTTTGACGAAGGTTTTTTTGTTTTTTCATGAAGTGCCAGAGTAAACTCGTACTCTGTTTCCAAGGAATAAATGAATGAAATTTGTTGGAGGTATAGAAAGAGAAACTGGGTAATAATTTTTTTTTGTTCTCGCAGTTCTGGTACTCTCTCCGGTTTTCATTTTTCGGGGTGTAATGAATTAACATGAAGAATTTTATTTTTCGTTTGGATATTACATTTGGAAGTCTGGATGCCAAGTATATGAATACATGAATAACTTAGTGTGGTTATTCAACATTTTGAATTTTATTTTAACTTTTTTGGGCTCAATGCAAAGTATATAATATGTGCGGGAGAACACGAGTTCTATTTAGAGAAAGTCTTTCGTAATATATTTTTTTTTGTTTTTTTTTTTTTTTGCAAAAATGTTCTTCGTTGTTTTTGAGAAGAGTAATTTTGTTTGCACAAAAAGTATAAGTTGAATTTATTTAAGAAAAAAAAAATTATATTAAACTATACTGCTATAACAACATGATGCTGATGTTGAGTATGATGATGTTGCAAGCCAATTATATTGTTCATAGTTAGCAACAGTATAAGGCATCCTTGAATAACCATAGCTACTGTGTAAAAATGTAAAGTTTTTGGTCTTGATGGTTATTGCTTATGAAATTCAACCAAATGGAATATCATTGGAATTTGAAAATATTTTATCTGTATTGGAATATGGTAGGTATCTAGCAGTACTTCAGAAAAATAAGCAACCCATATTCCATACTTGACTTTTGTTATGATTCATCAAGCCATCTCCAAGTTTCCAGCAGTTTCTTTTATTTCTTTTCGACTCTTCTGCACCAAAGAGAAAACTCTGATTCACTTTTGGCTGTACTTCTGTTTCGACTGTTTATCTGGCCCTCAGGTCTTCTGCCATTTTCATCAAATGCAGGATCTCACCATTGCCTGTCTCGTGATTTAGTGTTCCCCAAGCCGCACCGTTACATTCCTGCTCATTCTAACGAATAGCGATGTCTTCAGAATTTTGATCAATCCTTCGAAGGAATTCTTGGTTGCAGATAATATTCGACCAAAAAAATGCAGCTTATTATAATAAGGTGACTTTTAAAGTACTACAACCATAGAAACTACAGAACGGTCTCTGGTTATTGATCTTCGTATTGTACATGCTGCACTTCTAAAATTTTGACTGCACATTGAAAGCAGCAACTTCATTTCAAGACTGATCACCATGTGGTGAAAATCCATGATGTTTTTTGAAAGTGAACAAATGTCGTTGATGTTGCAGAAATAAAGACATCTTTTATCGAATTCCAGGTGTTTGATCGGCTAGGGCAGCATGGAAGTAATCTTCTATAAAAATAAAGAAATTTGGTTGCCTGAAAAATCGTGATGCAGAATCAAGGCCTGATTTCTTAACCATTTGCCGTTTCTGAATAAGTTCACTAAATGCAGGAGTATGTGAATGCATTTGTTTGAAGTTTCTTCCTTGACGATAGTGTTGGAACGTATCATATGGTAATTCATATGCTAACATGAAAATATCAGAACATTTTATTTGTGTAAGGCAGTTCCAGGGGAAGGGGCTCCTTTGGCTTTTCCGCTTCTTCTTTGAAGACATTTTGTCCCTCCTGCTTTCCTGATTTCAAGCGGTACATTAATTTCAGAATGAAGGATCTCAACAAATGATGGTTCTATCGTCACCAAAGAATTGCTGATTCACCACCCTACCATCAGACAGAAAATCAGGGACCGTCAAAACAGGAGACAATTACTTTGATATGAAATCTTTACCTTTGCCTTAAATTTCCAGATTTCTTCAACTTAAGGTTACCCATATAAGAAATCGGGGTTATGTATCGAATTCTTTCCCAAATCAACCAGTACAATATGCAAATCTCTTGATGACAAGGTTTCGATATTTTCCATTCTGAAATCTTTCCTTACCAATAAAAATCTTTTACAACACCTTTTGTCTAATTCCACTATTTTTCGAAGGGCTTTGATACATTTCCGTCATGCAGAACTTGACGAAAGTCTTGAAATGCATTTGCTATTTGAGATAGAGGTAAGCTTATGGTAACAGTTTTTAACAATGTTCTGATGAGCTGATTGGTAAAGATTAGCATAGAAATTCCGTCTCAACTTAACGATTGGTTGTTTTATTTTCAGAAATTTGATTGGCTTAATTGGATGGGCTTCTGAATTGCTCATTTGGGTTTAGGAGCAGAGTACACTGCCACAAAGGTGCAAAGTGTTTCTTCGATCAGCTGAGCTGAACCCCCTCAGCCGTAATTAGCAAAGTGCCACCTGAGGTGAAGTTTGTTTTTCACAGTGGACTTAATTCCGGATTCACCTTTCTCAAGTACTGGTCAGCTAAGTCCATAATTACCAACAGATTCTCGAAAAAAATATAGATAGGTACTCTAGAACTTACAAAGAAGTATGATCATGGACCCAAGATGATCAGCTGTGAACGAAGAAGAAGTTTTTGAAGAGATGTTACGTTTTCCGAACAACTTGTAGATGGCACTACTCTCGCACCTCCAAGCTGTTTCGTCAACTTATTCTGTGAAGAAATTCATAGACAACTTTAATAAAACAATATTTGATATTACTAAGCTTTACTTCTTTTTCTACGTTTGAGTGCTACTTGTATTAAGTGTGATGTTCAGTCCGGAAGTCTGCTTAATAAGTTTGGTGATTTAGAAATATTTCTTCCATTTCTGAATATTTCTTCATTGTCACGCTGGGAATTCCAGATTGTAGCTTTTAGTGATGTTTGATCAATAAGCCAAGTAATGTGATGGCATTTCCATCTATCTCAGAGCTCTATGCAATTGTATCAGTTATCTCAGGCCGTGTTAAAATAACTTTCTTTGGAAATAATTTCTTATCAACCGATGAAGCATAACTATAAATAGTTTCTAGTGAATCGGAGTTAGTGAATGAATGCCCAAACAAATCTGACCACTAGTTAATTCTTATGACTAACGCAGAACACGCCCAGCGAAAAACTTTAGATGTTCTTTTGCAAGTTTAACCTCATTTCATTTCAAACTGAATACGTGAAACGTATTAAATGCAAATCAGTTGGTAAATCACCTTACCGGCACGCATTCCATAAAATGACTTTCTTTTTTTATTTTTTTGTTATTGTTGTTTGCTTTCATTGGCCGATTCAGGCTAAAGTGTCATTGGTCTCTGTCAAAATAAATTAACGGTATCTGTGACAGTGACCCTGAATATTGGATTTTCTTTTATGGTAAATTTGCAGCTCATTGAATTACATTTTATTGATGATTTCAAAAAAAAAAGAAGAAAGACCAATACCTTATCTGAACTTTCTCATTTAATTTTCGAATGCACCTCACATACTTCATTCAACGTTCAATATGTCTGATGCGTTCAATATATGTATAGTACAATGTTTTCATTTCGGACATTTCTGTTCATTTCTTCATTTCAGCAGACATCACATATGCACACGCACTATTTGCCTTTTGGCCATACTTTATTTTTTCCATGCAAATGTTGCGTCACGTAGACAACATTAAAAATGTTCCAAACGAAAACGTGAAAACAAAGATGATTAACCAAAAAAAAACGACGATGACATCTCTGATGAAATCAAGTATGACATTTCGACAACAACAACAACAACAATGTTATTTATTATTGATTGGCCAAAAAAGGTTCCGTCGTCGATTGCTGGTATAATGTTACAAAAAAGGGTAGAAAGGTGATGAGAAATCAAAAGTGGCGTCTCACCTTTGTATGTAGGTATATTGGTAACGTGAGTCTGAATCGAAAGTATTTTTTGCCAAATCCAATGAAATGCTATACGGGTAAACGTCAATGTTCTTAGAAAGTGTGGGTGAAAGTGTTTGATTGCTTGTTGAATGAGAAATTAAAATTAATTGCCTTGTGATTTGATTTGAATTGGATTGATTGTGTGTAGATATGTTTCTTTTTTTGCGTTCCGTGAACATGAAAAAATTCACCAAATATTGTGGAGTATTGATAGATACACAGTGTACTGACACTGAAAGGGAAAAAGTGGTCTTAGTGGTTGTAGATTCCGTCATCTGTCGGTTTTAACGGTTAGCTTGAAAAGGACAATCATTTAATTTTTCCCTAAGTTTTGGCCTTTGATGCCATTAGTTCAACTATTCAAGAACAAAAGCTTTTAAGGAAACACGAAACTTAAGGTTTATTGCACCGAAGTGCAATCAATATTGGATGAATTTTGGAGAAAGTAAGTTTTTTGCAGTGGATACCTTGAATATTTTGATAAGGTTGTTCGTGAATTTGCCCTTGTGGGGCATAGGTTAATTTACGTTAGGTGGAGTGGACCGACAGTTGATCTTATTACCGTCACACTTAGATCAATATAGATCCATTGTGATACCCTTATTGAGTAACCTATAACAAGTCGTATGACAGAGCCCGTTGGGGGTGTGTGAAATATGATGTTTCAGCGAGCTATAGGCCGAAAAGTCGAAAGGTGCCTACAAGTCAGTTGAATTGAGGAGTTTCTGTCGTTACATAATCACCTTGGTGAGGAGAGGTTTACGCATCAAGAATATTCTTGGGTGCGTTCCCCTTCTTTACCCCTTCCAGGGTTAATCATCCCTCCCCCAGGCCCGTTGAGGGAGGATGATACCGGTGGTCGGTGTATTGTTTATTGAAAGACTTACAGAGCCACCTGATTGAGGAGAGTTGAACGCGTCATGATGTTTTTCTTGGGCGTCGTCCGGTCTTCCTCGTGTACGGTTTCCGGAGATTTATTTATTTCAGTTCGCTCCAACTCTTTCCCAGTTTTGCTGATTCCTCTTCGATTGTTCTGCACCAAGTGCTTGTTGGTTGGTCCGCTCGTCTGCCAGTCAACGTTCTTCTGCATCTCCTAAATTCGCAAACAATGTTTTTTAATAGGTAATGGGCGATTGTAGGGATTTCGTGGCAATGGATTTACTCGTTTCTGATGGATTTTCTCGCTGACAAATTTTGCAACAATCTTTGTATTTTTTTGGTGGAAAAAAGATGGTTGCGCTCGTTGTTCGAAAGGTGTTTTTGACAGTTTCAAGATTAAAATTGAAGGTTTTTTGTGTGCTACACTATTTCTCATTTTTACAAATATTCTCCTTTCTGGAACTACTAATCTACTTAATTGATTTGCTAATCACTCTGCTTCAGACTCACCTCTGTGTTCCTAGGTACTCCAGTTAAAACGAAATATGACACTTTTACCATTTTTCATAAACCGATCTTGCATCGAAGAAATTGAAAAGCTTTCGATCATTGGTGGCGTTACTGATAAATTTCTTCATATTGTTATGCTGCGAAATGCCTAAGTTTTCCAAGTAGATGTAAGAACTTGTTTTCCTCTTCGGATATGGCAACTCCTATATCTGGAGACACATATGCTATAAGACTGAATTAGACCATTAGTTTTAAGTCTTTTTGAGTGTTGCCATGTTTCCTCAAACATATTTTTTATTTTAAAGAAATAAAACAATTTTTTTGTATATTCATGCCTGAACTAGGCTAATACACTTAGATCATTTTCAGTGTTATCACATTCGGCAGCCATATCTTATTGAAATGCAAAAATAAAAGTTGTTATTTGTTTTACAAAATTTAAAAAAACAATAAAAATTTGAATCTTAAGCGCATGATCCAGAATGTTTCAAAAAAAGCATCGATTAGGTCTACTACATAATGATATTAATTTTCGGGTTAAACTGGTATTCGTCGCATATTTACAAACCAACCTAAGAAATCCAGGCGCAGGGACATAAGTCCCCGGGACATAAGTACCGATTTTATTTTTCGGGACTTATGTCCCACTTTACTGAGACATAAGTCCCGAATGCGTTTCGGGACTTATGTCCCACCCTATGGAGACATAAGCCCCTAATATTTTAGCTAAAAGTGGGACATAAACCCCAAAATAGATTTTTGTGATTGAAAGTACCTTGGGTGGCCCGCTTCGCGGGTCCTCAAGATTTTAACTCGCTTTTTCGGGGACACACCCGCTCACGGGACTTCGTCGCTCCGCTTAGGGTATGTTAAGTCGCCAGGCAGGCGCCTTAAATGTTTCTATATGCTCATGCAAAAATATGCGTGGGACATATGTAAGTCCCGACAAAAATTTTCGGGACTTATGTCTCAATAGGGTGGTCCCAAAAAAAAATTAGGTACTTATGTCCCGGGGGCTTATGTCCCTGCGCCGAAATCCATTGGATTGGAAACACAGCTTCCATCCTTTAATAAATTACTATTATGTTCTCTTTAATCGAACTTTAACCCCAAAATGGGCTTAATAAAAGCCAAACAATAAGATTTATGTTAAAGCATTTGAACCTATAATAAATATATTTAATAGCTCCAACTACATACTCGTACTTCTTCTATACTAAGTACTTTATAAATCTGTCTAAATAATTGCTAAAAATACTAGACACCCAGAGACTTAAAGAAAAAAACACATTCTAGGAAGCCATACCTATCCTATCCGAACTTAATTTTCCTATATTCAATTAAATCAAGAAAAAAAAAATCACCCTTTTATTGTGGAATGTAAAAAACAACAACAAAAAAAAAAACAGAAAAGAAAAGAAGGTTACTTCTTGAAGAAAATCCATGAGATCACAGATAATTTCAATAAGGTATAAAAGGTCGTGAGCCCTTAACAGATAAATAGATATAATAAAACCAATCATGCCGAAATACCTTAACTCCTTTTCTGATTTTCGATTTATACATATAGCGATGCTACTGTGTATACAGTAGGATTTCGTCTATATACAGCAAGTTAACAATGGATTCAAATCAATTGCAAACAAAAGAAAAAACGAAAAAAAGCTTTTTAAAATTGATACTTTTGAATTTGTGGAAAAAAAAAACGAAACAATCCTTTTAAAATTAATTCCCAGAACAAAAGGAAATTCTTTTTTGCGGAGCTATAAATTTCCCTATATACAAGATATGTGTGTATATAGATTTTACCTATATGTGGGGATTTGTTAAGAGTGGGTATTTGCAATGACACAAAAAAGGCTTAAACGGTCACATTTGGTCCTTTTCGACTTGATTGAACTGACTTAGAGAGACATAGAGTGAGAGTGAGAGAGAGAGAAAGACTTAAGGGGGGGCTCTGATGAGTGACTTCCGGAAACTAAGCACGTTTGGGTAGACTGAACAACATCCTCTTACCTTTATAACCTGCACTTAAATTTAAGGCCTACTCATTTGTTTATTTTTTGTGTTTGTCTAACTTGCAGAGGATAAACACAAAAAAGACACTCTTTTGGATGATGCTCGGGAAAATAAATCGTTTTATGTTTATACTGTCACCTTAAACGCCTCCATCTTGTCAGTGTCATTTGAATAAAGGAAGAACAAACGAGCGAGAAAGAGAACACATCCAATTTTCTACCAAATTCATCACACACGCATATGTGACATTTAAATTGAAATGGAATGGAAAAAATGAATTCCAGAAGTTTTTGCGAATCAAATTCCTGATGGAAACAGAGGAATAAATAGTAGGTACCAATGATATTATATTTAATATGCCTCTTTATGCAAATGGGAGTCATTATAAGAGGTGTCAAAGTGCGGGGGTTATATGGAACATAACCATTTAGAAAATGACATAAGTCAGTAGCTACATTAGAGATAGAGAGACATCTCTTTCTCTTCCTCTTTTTAGAATCGGAGGATTATTTTTTTATAAGAACAAACACGACCAACAGTATTCCAAGTTTTAATGGCGTCCTCCTTGCCGTCATCGTTGTAATAGATTGCTTAATGGACGGAACACAAAAGTTTTCTCTTACACAATATTTTCTCGGGCACACCATCATCATATCCATAACCAAAACTAAACCATATCCAAGAGCAATGAACTCTTTTATAAATATGTCCATTCGCGAGTCAATTGAGGGAACGTGTCGTCACACACTAATATGCGAATGCGGCATCATCTCCGCCGCCATTTCTGAAATGGGGACACTGAACGGTGAGTGCTATGATGCCGACATCAATTCGTCGGACAATAAACATTAATGTGCGCTTATTGCACTTGCTGTATGGCACGGGGACTGGCCTGGCCCATCATCATAGTCCCCACAGCCACAGGCCAAGTCATGCGGATGTCGAATCTGAAGTCGAAGCTGAAGCAACTGATGCCGCTGCCGCTGTCGTGCCATGCCATGCCATGCCGGCCGGTTGGTCAGCTCAGCATCATCAGCTTCAGAGTGTGACCATTAAGAGTTGACCCATAATTTTGCGAGGTTAAATGTTTCTTCTTTGTGCAAGTTATGAATCCTAGATGATGCTGAGGGGGGGGGGATCTGGAGTAGGAACTCTATTCTTCTTCGTTTAAAGGGTGTTTCTGTGTTGTTATATACGCATCTGTATTTAATAGTTTGAGGCGAGTGTGACATTTATAGGAAACGAAACTTTTTGGACATAAACGCAGGCACTTTTAGTTAATCGGGTGATTATGTTATGAACACATGATACGTTTTCATTGTTATGAACGTTTACTGTTTTTTGTTCTGATACAAGGAACGATAAAGTGGTGAATCCTGGAGACTCGCTTTAGGGGGAAGAGATTAGGTATACGAGTAATCAAATAGATACAATCCAACAAGTGACATTGTGAAGAGTTTCAAGGCCCCTCAAAGTCAAAGAAGGAAGGAAGAGGCTTATGAATAGACAGGAAAATTAGAGGGAGACAAATTTAATGATTTCTTTATTTTTGTGTGCATCTAAGGATATCAAAAAATGGGTGTAATCACCAGTTCTAGTAACTTCCCTATGAAGCAGAACATAAAATAAGGCTTCAAATTTGTACAAATTGAAGTCTTCATTTAAAAAAAAAGATCTTAAAGTCCCCACTTCACTGTGAAGTTAGCAGTACAAGACCCTTAAGGCAACCACTTTAGGTAGGAACTTGAAATACAGCTCGAAAATTTGCAGTTGTTTTGAAGTTCAAGAAAATATAAAATTGAAGTTTTGAAGTCCTCTAAAAAAAATATATTTCAACCCCGACTTCCCTGTGAAGCAGAACATAATATAAGGCTTCAAATTTGCAGTTTTGTTTTGCAGTTCCGGAAAACATTTAGATCACAAATTGAAGTCTTCATTAAAAAAAAAAGATATTAAAGTCCCGACTTCACTTTAGGTAGGAACTTGATAGCTCAAAAATTGGCATTTGATTTAAAGTTCTAGAAAATATAAAAG
Source organism: Syrphus vitripennis (assembly GCA_958431115.1). Lineage (NCBI taxonomy): Eukaryota > Metazoa > Arthropoda > Insecta > Diptera > Syrphidae > Syrphus > Syrphus vitripennis. The sequence goes on from OY288109.1 coordinate 91,650,632, forward strand.
TTAAGTTTTGAAGTCCTCTGAAAAAATTCAAATTTTAACCTTTAACGACTTCAGTGTGAAGTTAACAGTCTATACCCTACCCTTTTCTCGGAAACTAATTGAGCTAAAAACTTAAAATATTGCTCCAAATTTATCTATTTTAAAAAAGAAACTTCAATTTAAATTTTGAAGTCGTTATTAAAAAAATCAGACTTCATCGGGAATCTGGGTTGCATTTTCTTCTTCTCGCAGCAATCTTTTCAACTTGAAATATGATCCCAAATTTGTCGTTTATTTTGCAGTTTAACAAAATTTGAAGCACATATTTCAAAGTTAGCGACTTCAAAATTTGAATTAAAAAAAAAATAAAAATAAAAAACTATAAGATTCATATATTGAGACTTTTTACTATCGAATCTTATTTAGAGTAACAAAATTTTTTTAATTTTTTTTTTAAATACTTCTATAGAGAAATCGTATTAATTGAATAAAGAAAAACTTATCGAAATTTAATAAGATAGGCTGGTTATCGTTCAATACTGAAAAAAAAATTTATTAGCACTTGGAAGAAATAATGAAACTTGCTATCGATTATTTTTATTGAATGATCATAATAAGAGTTTCTCCATTATTTCAATAAGACCCTCTTCTTGAATGTTAACCTATTGGTTTGAATATTTGATACAGTTTTTTTTCTTGGCATTATTTATAAGCTGAAACATCCTATAAAATGTGGTATGAGCTTTTAAAGTTGAAAACTAACAAAATAAAATAAGAGTATCTCATGGACCTTCCCTTATGTGCTTCTGGCCACTTAGCCATAATGGTGCAAGAAAAATACCAGAAATTACCATCTCCGATTGTACCCTAGATATATAGTTATACAAGATTTTGTGCTTTCAACTCTTTTTAAAGTGCTACGATGTCTTTAAGTCCAGTTTGCATTTTTATTTTTATTTCTCCAAATAAAAATTGTGATACAATTATATTCAAAAAGAGAATCTGGTGCTGTCTTGGTCTTAAATGCATGCATGTTGACCCTAATGATAATAGAAAGGATGCCAGATTTTTTGAGTGTCTACTATTTTATTGCATTTTGAGAAAAAAAAGAAAAAAAAAAAAACAGGAAAATAAGTGACTACTCGAGTGGATATCTTTCTTGAACAGATTTTTCTCTCTTGAGAGTAAAAAAAAAAAGAAGAAGAAGAAGCGACACAGATAAAACATAAAGAAACATCACTCTGGTATGACACTAAATTTTATGCAACCTCGCTTAGAAATCTTTCGGCCGTTGGCGATATTTCATCAAAGTTTACCCAGTTGTTTCCTTGAGAATAATATGATAGTTCAGTGTTGTAGTTGGGCATTTTCTTCGACAGAAGTTTCCACTTCATTATTATTCAACAGCAGCAAAAGCATTAGTGATGGTCGCAGTGTGATTAAAATGAAAATAAAAAAAATAAAAAACATCCTACAGCAATTTATCCTCGAAAAGTATTTGCTACATTGTCTTCTCCTTATAAAGGGTGTTTTATTTTAGAGATAAAGAAAAAAATTTACATGAAATTGAATTTATTCGAATGATAATATTTTGGAATTATAATTTCTGGCATATGACCGTTACGGTTGGCTCGGAAGTAATTTATTCTGGAGCTCCAATTTTCGATCACTTTTTCAACTTTTTCGGAAAATGTTGTTTCGGGCTTAGACTACCGACTTCACATATCCCCATATAGTCTACACATAGTCTACCGGTGTTAAATTGCACGATATTGGAGGCCAATTTACGGGTCCGAAACGTGAAACTATGCGTTTACCAAACGTTTCCTTCAATAAATCAATTGTTGCACGAGCTGTGTGATATGCTGCGCCATCTTGTCGAAACCATAGCTCATGCACATGATGGTGGTTCAATTGAGGAACGAAAAAGCCAGTAGTCATTGCTCTATAACCATAAACTGTAACGTTCTGCCCAGCATTGTGGTTTCAATAGCTCATAAAGCACACCCAACTGTCAGTTTTTCTCGATGTAACGGTGCTTCAACATTGGGAATTATCTTGTTTATTGACGTAGCCATTCAACCAAAAGTGAGCTTCATCGCTAACTACAAAATTTGGATCAACGGCAATCTTGTTTTGGGTCAATTCACTATAATTTGGAAGCGTTGTTCAGGCATAAGTCTCTTGTTGTTGAAATTCCAAACTAAATTAAACATGAATCACTTAAAAGCTTTTAAAATGGCCGCCAGTTAAAAAAGTTTTTTCCATCTTGAATTTCTATACATTTTAAAAAAAGCACCCTTTACAATTATTCCTCTCTCTTCAAGTGCGTTACAATTTTTCGTCACTATTAAATGAGATTGATATTCTAGAATATGAACTAGCCGTGACCTGTGAAAAATATCCTTCGTATTATGTAAAAATTGCTGAAAGATACAGCTGTAATCAGATACAGCTTTGTGAAATGAGTGTAACAAACCCGCATAGAACTGGATAACCACCTGGATTTAATAACCTCAATTTTTTGTGCACACTTTAAACTGTAGGCCTATATACTATACAGCGTTTAAAGTAAACAAGATTGAATATCTTTTTTTTTTTTAATTGTTAACCACAAAAATATGTTCTGTTATTTTATACTTTCAAAATAAAAACAAAACAAAAAAATAAATATGACATCAAACTAGTTGTTATTCGCCTCTGGAAAATATATTATGAAAAAAAAAGCTTTTGTTATCATGAAAATGATAAGCGGATTAAACAAAAATATGTGTACCCTTTTTCATATACATACATATATATGAATTGTGGCAGTTTGGGCAAATTTAATCTGATAAAATTCAAGCATACAGGTTACTGGTTTTTTTTAGATATGATGATGCTGGTGTAAAGATAGGAAAAATATGAATTTTGACATTTTGTGTAGTTTTATATTTATCCAGGTTAACTTAATTTTTTTTTATTTTGCATTCAACAGAATTTTGTATTTTGTATGCATACATTTCTATAGGAGTAGGTTAATATTTTAATGCAAAAGATAAACAAAATCCGGTTTTGTTAGTTTAGTTGCAATTCTATGTGCTGTGCATAAATGTCATACAAAGTATTTATTGTTCTCTTTTTTTTTTTTGCAAAAATAAAAATTTAAATATAGGATGTAGGATTTTTTTTATTTGTTTTGAATTATGAATTTGAAAGTATTTAAATGTGATACTAAATCCACTATTCTATGTTTTTTTTTTTTGTTAATTTTAATTTTTTGTTCTAACATTTTTTTTTTATTTTTCAGGATTTAACAAAAAAACACACAAATAGGAAGTGAAAGGCTAAAGTAAGTAAAATAATATGAAATTAAACTAAAAGCTAATATTTTTATAAGCTACATAGATACGTGGGCAAAATTTGCAATAGAAGCGTTTTTAATTGATATCCAAAATCGGAAAAATTGATATGAGTTGGCCTTAATCCCCCGTTCAAGAGGCTTTAAAAAACCAATTTGCTTAACATTAAAATTCATACTAAAATAATCGAAAAATTTAAAGCAAAAAATATATTCTTTTATATATTTTTTTTAATAAAGCTGTTTTTTTTTTCTAAATTCAATTCTATTTTTTTCCAAAAGGTACCTAAATATGTGTTAATTTTTATATATCTACTACTACTAATTATTTATTTACATAATTCTTAAGGCCAGATATTTTTTTCTCTTGAAATTTTGAGAACATTGTAAAATTAGGTTATTATTAGGGCCAGGTCTTGACGTTAATGCTTTTTCGTAAGTTGCAGTAGCACTTTGGCATTAATTTGACATGTTCAAATTCTGTAAGAAAAAAGTACTTTTCTAATTTCTCAAAAATTTCCAACACAAAAAAAAACATCTGGTCTTAAACACTAGACCAACAATTTATAAGAGTATAGAATATGAAAATAAAAAGAATTGCATGATTACGTATGAAAAAAAAAATCAAATGGAATTAAGAAAAAAATTTAAAGCCTAACTACTGTAGAAATTTTTTTAAAATTCCGGACTTAAGGATTTGAGAACATTCACAAGAGAGGATATTGAAATTTTCTTTAAGCTTCTAAAATAAGGTCACGGAAGAAGAAAATCGCGGGCGGCTGCTCAAATCCAGCATAGCCTACTACATTTTGTTAAAGCTCTTCAAATCCAGAAATTGCACCATAACTTCAAAACTGCTGCTGTACAGGACCACGGTCCTGCCAGTACTCACGTATGGATCCGAGACTTGGGCACTTAGCAAAAGACCCTTGAACCTCTCCGCTTTCGAGAGAAAAGTCTTACGGAGAATTGTTGGCCGCCTATGTGAGGAAGGAAGATTCCGGAGAAGGTACAATCATGAATTGTACGATATCTACCTTGAAACAGAAAAAGTGACAAAAATTAAGCTCGGTAGACTCCGGTGGGCAGAGCACCTAGCTCGCATGAGTGAAGAGGAGCCGGCATGGAAAGCCCTTTGTGATTGTGGTACATTCTATGGTAGACGGCAGCGTGGTAGACCATGCTTGCGCTGGAAAGATGGCGTAGACCAGGACGCCAGAAGCCCTGGGGTGCTCAACTGGATGGCGTCGGCTCGAGACCGGGATAGGTGGAGATACTTGTTGAAGGAGGCCAATACCGGACCGATGCATCATCGCGATGATGAAAAAATCGTATTTTGAAAAAAAAAAAAATAAATAACGATTTTTGAATTTTTTTATTTTGAAAACTCGTAATTAAGATACAAAGACGAAATCTCCATTTTGAGCTATTTTACCATGAATTCTTTTTCATTGTCACAAAACTAAAAGAATTTCCGAATAGTTCTAGAAGGAAAGTATTTCCGAATATTTCTAGTGAGAAATACGAATTGATTTAATGAAGAAAAACTTATTGAATTTGAAGAAGATTTTCTATTTATTTTAATACTACTTTACAAGTAGATCATAAATACGAAATACTCATTGTTATAAAAATTTAAGTTATTTAAATTTAATTCATACGAAAAAACGTTTTATAAGCTACGTATAAAAAAACAAAAACTGAATAGTGAGTTGGGTACTTCTTGGAATTCAGGTGGCGTTATTAACAAAAGTAGATACAACAAAAAACTATTCACATATTCACAGTTTAACTGATAACAAAGCTCATACTTACAAAGAGCAAAAAAAAACAAAATCACCTGGATCATAAACCTAATCCATTTCACCATTTTCGATTTGAAAAATGTCACAATTTTGATGTCTAAATACAACACAAAAAAAAAACAAATTAATGCAATGGCCCGAAAGACCCCAAAGAGACAAAAACCAATTCTATCCTAATAAAAAAAAAAAACAAAAAACTTTTTCCCAAGCCAATACGTGACAATGTCAACTAGGATTTTCATTTCTAAAAACACCAACAACACAACACAAAAAAATAACGATATTCATTCCATATTTGACATCAATCCCTCACAATAATTGGTATAGTAAGTTAATCAAAGATAGACACACATAAAGCAACAAATCCGTATACCATAGCTCTATATATTTTTATATTGTGTCTAGAATGAATGTGCCATCATTACGTGCCACAAGAATTTGATGACAAACTCACTACTCAAAGTATCTGAATATATGTACCTCTATATAACTCCGATTTACGATTTTCCCACATCACAGAAAAAAGTCAAGCAATATAGCGTCGTCGTCGTCGGTCGCCGTTCGTCGTTCGTCCACCACTTTCGCTTTGACTTGGCCATAACTTGATATACTTTCCGTAAAAGACAACTTCTTCCCAATTAGGCCTCAACTTTACTAAGCCCGAAATTGTCGGACGTGTTTTGACTTTTTATTTTTTTTTTTTTTTCAAAAAAATACAAAACGAAAAAAAGGAAAACTTCTCAAATGCGAGTGTGTGTTTGTGAGAAATGTACAAAATCTCAACACAAGAACTAATATCCTCAACAGAAACTGATGTGCCCCGCGTGTGTTATGCGTCTTCTTCGTTTGAAACAAAACAAAAGTAAAAAAGAAAAAGAAAAATGGATACGTTTATAAGGTCGAACAAAATGAATGTAGGTCGGTATCTTTTCTGGCCCAAAACTTCACACACTGACTGAAATACCCGCAGACGTGATTGGAATCCATCGAATACTTTATGAAACTCACATTGAAATCCATTGTGAAATTCCGCACTGGCTGGTGTATAAAATGAAAACAGAGTAAAAATGACCAAACAGGGTGTAAGAACTTGCTCATATTTTTTGAACAACGATTGTATAAGGTGACTTGTATCTAACAAGGGTGATAGAGTTAGTTTTTGTTTTTTGCAGACTCATACATTGCCGAACTTGGAGTTCTTGCCGCCCTAGACAAATTGTATTTTCAAATATTGAAAATGGAAACATCAGTTTTTGAAAATTAATTTTTCTTTAACTTTTTCTCAACTTAATTGATTTTAGCGCCCTACAATTTACCTTCATCTATGCCAGGCACTAGTGATGGGACTAGAACATGAAATTAATTTTAGTCAATCGATTGCACCTTATACATATACCCAAAATTATTAGTAGTTAGTATTATTATTATACCATAAGAAAAATACTTATTCTAAGCTGATTTCTTATTGAATTTGCTTCTAGCAAACAAAATCTATAAAATACACCAGCAGATCGCTCGAAAGAAGGGAAGAGGTAGCCCCAATCACCCATGTTTTCTAGTTTTCATTCCGAATTGAATTCGTTTCCAGAATTGATTTTCGTACAAATTGGATTTCTAAATTTCGTACAAGTTTTTCTCGCACTGCTGATATCACTCTGAATGTATTTTTGCTTAAGGATGTTCTGGAAAGAAAAAAACTATCATTTTGGAAGGAATTTCACCAAAAAAGAGCAAAAGATTAAATTTTTGAGTTAGATTTTTTTTAGAAAATCACCATTTCCTATTTTAAAAATAAGTGACCTGTTTTCAAGAAAAAAAAATATTTTTTGTTGTGTTGAAAATGAAAAAATGCTTTAGCTAACAAAAAAACAGATCTTGGCCTCTTCACCAAGGAAATATAAAATTCGGAAAAATTGACCCTCCTTCTATTAAAGGCACACCACTAATTTCCACAGACAAAGCTAAATATTTGGGTCCAATATTAGACAAGAAGTTAAGTTGGAAACCTAATATTGAAGAACGAGTTAATAAAGTCATCAGAGTGGCACACTTCTCTTGCAAAAAAGCCATTGGTAGTAAATGGGGTCTTCAACCAAGTATGACGTACTGGCTATACATTTTGTTCATTAGGCTGATTCCCACATATGGTGTGTCTGTATGGTGGACTGCTTTGGACACAGCTACAAACCGTGATAGTCTTAGTGAAGTCCAGCGATCAGCAAGTCTTTGCATAAGTGGATCACTCCGCACAACTCATTCCTCAGCCATTGATGTACTGCTGTAAACATACAGCTGCGAGCATTGCTATCCGTCTCAAAGCTTCCTAACAATGAAATTGATCAAACCTACTAGGAACAATTCCTAGGGACATCCACTACTCCAATCCGCGACTTAAGTTTGGCAAGAACTTTCAAGTGTCAATACCTTCCAGATTAGTCTGGGAGGACATGACATTCTTTGAAGATGATTGCGTTCTTTTTTATACTGATGGATCAAAAACTAATGACTGGGTGGGTTGTAAGGTGTACTCCGACAAGCTTTAATAAAGCCTATCCTTCCGTCTTCCTAATCATTGTAGCGTGTTCCAGACGGAAATTCTAGCGTTCAAAGAAGTTCTGTCTTAGCTTAAAGAAAACGTGATGGCGCATCAATTTAACATTCACAGACAATTATAATGATGAACTCGATAGAAATGGAACCATTGCACCGTGTAGGGAAAAAGTTGGTATCGCTACATGCAAACTCATGCTAGTGCCAGATGTCATTAGGTCAACAAACCTTAGTTGGGATACCATCAGCACTTTTATGGCAACAAAGCAGTTCTGGCGACTGTTAAACTTGAGGCAATCTAGATGCTTGGTTTCCCTAAATAAATTGCAAATTAGCTCCGTAATAGGTGTCATTACAGCGCACTGACTAATTGGGAAGCACGCAGAAAGGCTGGGTGTTTTCTATAACGACTTCTGCAGAAGCTGCATGTATGACGAGGAGGAAGAAACAACTACTCATCTTCTCTGTACATTCCCTGCTCTATCCCAAAGACGTAGGCTGCACTTGGAAGAATACTTTTTTAACGATTCCAGTGATCTTGTTAACAAAGAAATAAACAGTCTCTCTCGCTGCAAAAGAAGCTCCAAATCGTTCAACGAGTAGGGAGAAAATCTCTAGATTAAATGGGCCAATCCTGGTCTAAGTGTTACTGTGTATACTGACAGCTACGTCAACCTTACTTAACAATTGTTTCAAAGTGGTTTTATGTTAAAGGTTGTATGGTATTGGGTACCCCGTTATTTCAATTTTTGAAAAACTAACAATTTTTGGGAATAAAAAAAAAATCATAATATTGCAAATCTGTTCCAGAAAAAATGTCCTCACAGTTTAATTTTTACCGTTTTAAGGGTTCATTTAACATATATTTGTATTAGGGTAGTTTTATCACTTATCTTTCAAAAACAAATATATGAAGCACGCCCAAATTTAAAATGTATTCATGGAAATAAAAATAAGGCCTATTTGATTAAAATTAACTTGGTACTGAGTCTATTGTGGACTTATATCCAGCGCAGATATGTACCTCTGCCAATTTTGTGGGCTCTTTTTTTCCATAAAATTTCGTGAAAGAAGAAATTCTTTAATACTCAAAACCTTTGAAAAATATTCTATGAATCCAATAAACGTGATATAGTGTTGGAAACATAAATATATCAACTTCTCCAGAAGCCCATCATGTTATTCTTTTTTTTCCAAAAATTTCTTTAATGGATTGTGCCACCGCGACTTCGCTGTAGGTAGACGACTCCTCTCATCGTTTTATTTTGAAATGACTTATCTTTTAGCACCTCAGTCTAGAAATTTTTGTGTTTGCCCGCAAACTAACCGAAAAGAACAGAAGAACGAAAAAAAAAGACTAATAAACCTTATATCTTCATAAACAATGTTATACACCGATGGTTCCATGCTATGCTGCCCGCCCCGAAAAAATAACAAAAAAAAAAAAAAAAAACGATGCGCAAAACACAAGAAGGCTTACGAACCATCAGATCCTGTATAGTGTATATTCGTAGGTATGTGCTTAGGTATTATACTTTCGATACAAATCTTCTGCGGTTGCGATTTTCTGGTAAATTTGTGTGGCAACATTCAGCTGGTTCCTTCCGCAGGAGTTATTTCAACTAACGTTTTTCTTGTTCGTAATCATTTTTTTTTCTTCTTCTTTTTCTTCTTGTTCTTCTTTGATGTTCTTTAGTTTCGACTTTTCCGGGATTTATAATTTGTAGAGAGTAGGTACTAGAGAGAGAGAGAGTTGGATTTGGATGTTTAACCGTTTCCGGCAAATGGTGATGGATGAGTTGGAATCCTTTTATACAATTTTTGGTTGTGTGTATTTTATTTTAAAACATAGCTTGGAGCGTGCAACGAAATGTTTTTATTTTTTTTTGTAGTTTTTTGTATTTATTTGGAGTGCCCTAATGCCGGTGTGCGAATCGATGGATTAATTATCAAATTAATTCAATTTGTCTTGCAGAGACCACTTTGTTGAATTGCTATTTTTGGATGTTGGGGGTAGAGAGAGAGTGAGTTAGTTATGTGTTTGTTATTTAGTGTGTTTGTTGTGGATAACCAGCGGTGCTTGAGAGGTAAAGGTAAAGTACAATGTCTTATAGGAAACAAACTTGAAGAGGAAATAGAGCAAGGATAAAGTAGAATGAATTTTATTGAAATGAAAGAAATTTATTCGATAGTTGAAATATAGCGAAGCAAACCACCACTAACTTTTGCCTCATAAATTGTAAATGAGTGTGTGCACTGTGCATGTGCACCTTTAGAAATGTATTTCTACAGGTATAGTTTAAATAACTTACCTTCAAATAACTGTGTTTAAAAAATTCTCATACTCGTTTCGTTAAAAAAATCGTAGAGATTGGTGAAAAAAAAACACTATGTCTGTTTCAAGGTATATTACGTACAATTCATGATTGTACCGTCTCCGGAATCATCCTTCCTCACATATGGGGCCAAAAATTCTCCTTAAGACTTTCCCCGAACGCGGCTAAGAGGTAGAAGTGTCTTTTGCTAAGCACCCAAGTCTCAGATCCATATGTGAGTACTAACAGGACCATGGTCATGTACAGCAGCAGTTTTGAAGTTATGGTGAGATTTCTGGATTTGAAGAGCCTTGACAGACGTTGGAATTGAGCAGCCGCTCTCGTTTTTCTTCTTCTATATTATTATCGGCTGCTACTATTGACCCAACGTATTTATAGGATTGCACCACTTCAAATTCGTGCTCCGCTACCTTGTACTTTGTTTTACATTCACTAATGTGCAGCCCCAGATTTTGTGCCGACTGCTTGATCCGGATGAAGGAATCGTATACAGCTTGTTCGGTGCTTCCGATGATCCTTATGTCGTCTGCATAAGCCAACATCTGGCTAGACCTGTTGAGGAGGGTCCCTCTTGTTGCTGTGCCCGAGTCACGGATTGCTTCCTCCAACCCCAGGTTGAAGAGGAGGCAGGCCTAACCATTCCCTTGTTGGAGTCCATTAAAGATGTTGATTGGTCTGGATAGCAATGCGGCTATTTTTACTTGGCTTGTTATCTTAGTCATGGTCAACCTACAAAGTCGTGTCAATTTATTTGGGATTTTCTCATGGCTTTGTAAAGTTCTAACCTGGTTATGCTATCATACTCGCCCTGTTGATTTGCCTGGAATGAAACCACCCTAATATTGATTTTAATTATATTGCCCTTTGAATATTCTTGACTAGGGTTCGCTTATCAGCTCTTTCGTTTGCAGAATTTTATGTTTTCATAAAACACTTTTAAGAATGTTTAACATTTTTATAATCGGACATTAATAAATTCAAAACAAATATCCGTGTGTCAAAAGTGTACAATACCACGAAAGGCCCAAATAAGCCTTATTTAAGTCCGAATTTCTTGCAAATGGGCCGGAAGAGATAAAATCCAAAATCCACCTTTCACTTTTCTCTAAGCAATTGTTCTTGTTTTCAATAAAAAAAAAAAACTATAGCTTATTTCAAAACAAAAGATTTCTAATTATTCGAATCTACCGATTGATACTCAAACCAACTAAAATAATTAAAAATAATGTTTTTGATATTTTATCAAAATTTATTTTTTTTATACTAATTTGGATTTAAATACCAACATCGAGTTATCTAGCTGTCCATAAAACCAGCTCTCTAATTATTACAACTTTTTAGATTTTTTTTTTCTAAAATATTGGCCAACAAAAAATGCAAAAAATAATGTTAACAAATTTTATAAATATCAAATATCAAAATATACATTTTTGCATAATCCTGGCAACAAAATTTTTAATGCCACAATTTATTTGTGATGGTAATTAAAACAACTTGTTATTTTATTTTTTTTTTTTTGAAATATCATAATAACCAGACTTTAAATTTTGTTGAAATACTTGCATAATCCCTCATCAAATGTCCATTATATTTTGCGGATAGTTTCTTTTCTAACCTCTGAACTACTACTGATACTCTCATAATTGATGCTATGCAACAACTTCAGGCATTTTCACGATAACATTATTTAATATACACATCGACATCGACATCACCATCACCTTCCTATTAGGTAGCTGGTTTTAGTAGTCTGCATGCAATACCTACCAAATTCACCCGCAACCAAAATGAAATGACGGTGAATAGATGCACTTACCATGTTAACCGCAAGTAACCTAAAGTACATAATCTAATACGACATCCAGCCGGCCAGTAGACATCAAATAAACGAGCCTCATTAAAATTCTATCCGAGTAGGTTATATATATGTATATACTGAATTTACAATTGAGCGTTATCACTATCAATGTGCATCATTACCGTCATATCGTGAAACGTGGAAACGCTGCTTTAGGCCATAATCTCTCACTTTATGTGCACCGAGATGACCACAAAATGTTATATAGGTTTATATTTAGATGTAGGAAACATTTATGAGCCTACATAACACAAGTACAATTAAATTGTTAATTTCTATCATTTATCTATTTTATTATGACGCCTTGTTATGAAGTGATAAAGGTGAATTTCACCAAAATTATAGGTTATGTAGAAATGAAGTTAAAATAAGTTTTTAGAATACGACTAAATAGAATTATTGTCCCAATTTTGAAGAAGATTTTTTTCGTAATTTTTTTAATATATTGCTTAAGAATATTGCAGATATAAAAAAAAATTAGATGAAGTTTTTTAATGCTGAGTTAAACCATAGTTAGTCAGTCCTGCAAATTAAATGATCAACAGCTAACTGCAGAAGTTATTATTACTGCTGGATGAATGCAGAGGGCCTATAAAACTCATAAGATAAAGAAACAATAATTTTTTTGAACTTAATCCAGGGTTAACTCAATATATTTGGTGATCTAACTCGGGATTAATTTTAATCTCGCACTGAAAAACTGGTTTTAAGGCCCAGGTATATTCGTGGGCATCCCAAATAAATTGAAAAGACTTTTTAGGTTGACCATGACCAACGTACCAAGCCAAGTAAAAATAGCTGGATTGCTATCCACACCAATCAACATCTTTAATGGACTCCAACAAGGGGATGGTTTGGCCAACAGAGACTACTATAGTCTGTCAAAGCTCTTCAAATCCAGAAATCTCAACATAACTCCAAAACTGCCATTAATGGTGGTCCTGCCATTAATAATGGTCCTGCCAGTAATAAAGTATAAGGATTCTAGACTTGGGTGCTTAGCAAAAGACACTCCGACCTCTTAGCCGCGTTGGAGAGAAAAGTCTTCAGGAGAATTGTTGTTCCCATATGTGAGGAAGGACGATTCCGGAGACGGTACTATCATGAATTGTACGCAATGTACCTTGACATAATGACAAAAATTAAGCTCGGTAGATTCCGGTGGGCAGAGGGTGTGTACACACATGAGGTTTCAGCGAGATATAGCCCGAAAAGTCGAAAGGTGCCTACAAGTAAGTTGAATTGATGAGTTTCTGTGGTCGCATTCCAGGGTAAATCATCCCTCCCCCAGGTCCGTAGATGCAGTGGCCTCATTCAACGTCTGGTGGATGGGTTAGATACACCGGTTGTTGGTGTATTGTTTAGTCGAAAACTTACGGACCCACCTGATTGAGGAGAGTTGAACCCGTCAGGATGTTTTCTTTTAGCGTCTTCCCGTGCTTTTCCCCCACATGGTAGATCAAAACCTCCTCCAGGCCCATAGAGGCAGTGGCCGCATGCAACGTATGGTGGACGGTAGAGGTGGTTTGTGGTTTGGTGTACTGTGTTGTCTTGTCGAATCGGCATACTGAGCCACATATTTGGTGAGCAGTGGTTAACGCTGTTTAGCCAACATTTCTGCAAAAAATTCCAAAATCTCTATATTCAAACTCTATGGCAACACTTTTATAGCTGACGGCCATTTTAACAGCTGTTATGTGGTTGTGTGTTTAATTTAGTCTGGAATTTCAACATTAATAGAAAAACGCTTGAACAACGCTTCCAAATTGTGGTGAATTGACGCAAAACAAGATTGCCGTTGATCCCGGTTTTCATATAAGAATTTTGTTTAGTGATGAAACTCACTTTTGGTTGAATGGCTACGTCAATAAACAAAGCTGCCGTATTTGGAGTGAAGAGTATGTTGAGACATGATTGCATCCAGAAAAACTGACTGTTTGGTGTGCTTCATGAGCTGGTTAAATCACGATACTGCCCAGAACGTTTCAGTCAATGGTGACCGCTATAGAGACATGATTACTGACTTTTTCGTTACTAAATTGAACAACCATGATGTGTAGGACCTGTTGTTTCAACAAAACTATACAAAATTTCACACATCTCAGCCACAATTGATTTATTGTAGGAAACTTTTGGTAACCGCAAAGTTTTGATAGTGCGATTTAACGCCACGCCGCGCCGCCGCCGCTAGACTATTTCCGCCGATAAGCTTCGAACGACCAACCATTTGGAGACCAAGATTCACAGCGTTATTGCCGATATACGGCAACAAATATTTTAAAAAGTGATTGGACCTTCAGATTCAATTACGTCCCAAAAAACACCCTATATTTAAAAATCGCACAAAAATGGTATTTTAAGCGATTATATGACGTTTGATGACTGCGCATAAACCAGGCCCCTGGTCACTTGTGTTGCAGCATTCCTCTTCTGTGCCACACCCAATTGCGTCCAAAATATTTGATGTAATTTTAATGGCTAAACGAGAAAAAAAAACTGTTTCAGTTATAAAGCTGATAGATATAATGGAGTTTCTGCTATAAGGCCGCAAGAGGTTTAAATTTTTTTTAAAAATAAATCCACTCAAAACTGAATTAATATTTGAAATTTTTTTTTTTTGTTTATAATCCAAAAATATAGAATTTCCTCCTCTCTTAATTCTATCCCATTCATTAATACAAATGGTAAACAAAATGTGTTTTATTTTGCATAACGTACACAAATATACCGCAATTCAATTTCAAATATAACCTCACTGACCCATATATGCTAATTAACTAATTTATTAGCAATTCATAATAAAAATCAAAAAGGGGGAAAAATATACCTAAAACAAACTTTATCGATAAAATACCAATCGATTTTATACTTTGAAATGACGGGGGCAGCCAAAACCATCATCGGATACCATCAGAAGCTTGCCTGGCTCTGGCTGGATGTCGACTCATCATCAATAATAATAATCTATACGGCATACAACATAATATCTTTACTTGTCGGATGAATCCATTCAATAAAAGACCACTAATTGATTACGCAACCTGTGGGTAATGAAACAAGTTAAGTTTATTGACCTCTCTCGAATACGCCATCATCCGGCCACTGGCCTGTCATGGTCGATCTAATTTTCGGTTGATGATTATGATGATGATGGTTGTAGTATAACCTATATACCTATATAGTCGGTGAATAGAATATGGAGAATATTTTATTAATACACTTATGTTAATCAATGTGTAAATGAGATGAGGTTCGAACCACAGCACGCAATGTAATCCATTGCAACGCCTTTGGTTTTGATTCAAAGTCTTAGATCACGCAACACGCACGAACGTCCGTACGGTCTATATAATTTTTTTTTTTATTCTTATGGTAAGAAGGGATAGGTGGAGGAGTGTGAAAAGGTGAAGACAAATTATTTTGTTATCTAAATTCAATCAGGACAAATAATCATGTTAATCAAGACAACCAATATTTCTGACACAATTATATGCCGGAAAATAAGGCGGCACCGAATAGAATTGAGAATTGCGTTCAGGGGGTTTTTAATGATTAATTTTATTTGTGTCGGTAGAACTCGAAAACCAAGCTGAATTTGAGAATTTAAAATCAGAGACTTTTTGTAATTTATTTTTATCAAAATTTAAAAAAGTATGCAACATTTTTATAAAATAAAATAAAAAACAAAATAATGTATTTAGAAAAATTTATGAAAAAACTTAAGATTTATTATTTCAGTTGCTAAAATAAGCCAAAAAAGAAGTTTGAGCCTAAAGATGCCATCTTATGTACCATAGCAAAAATTAAAATTTTTGAAAAAAAAAAATTAAAATCGTTAGAGCCTTATTTCCAAAAGATAATTTTAACATATAAATTTTTTTTAAAGTATTTTCAAGTATTTTTTTGATTTCCCTGAAAAATTCACTTTGTATTTCGGAAAATTCGTAGAAATATAATAGATATATGTATATGAAGATACACTAAATATGTATCTAAAAATATTTTTTTCTAACTAAAAAGAATCCAAAAACCTCATTTTTCCAAAAGTTTATTATTATATATCCACAACTTTAGACCAATATCAACTTTGTTAAATAAAAAGTTTTTAAAATTATTTAAAAAATAACAATCAACAACTGAAAAAACTGCCCCAAGAATTTTTTTTCTAAAATTAAAAAAAATTAAGTGTAAGTACTTCCGACCCACGTACTTACTCCTATGTGCGATAACACCTTGGTTTTAATCTCAAATCGAAAAATACAATATTACCCGACTTTCTACTATTGATTATAGTGAAAAGAAAAAATGTAAAAAAAATATTTATTAGTTTTCAAAATATTAAGTTTTCAAAAAAAAAAAAATTTGATATTTTTTTAATACAAAAAATATTTTTTTGAAAATTCTGATATGCAATATTATTAAGATTACTAGCTAAACCCTCGCCCGCTTTGCAGGGCTTCTCCTTCCATTTACTTCACTTTGCATTCAACAGCGAAGGATATACAGTGTACGTTCATACGATGCTCACACAAATACATGCACGCTGCACAGAACTGTGTTTCTTCATTCCACTTGCTTCCCGCTCACTGAAGCCAA
The DNA here is from genome assembly GCA_958431115.1 of Syrphus vitripennis. Taxonomy (NCBI): domain Eukaryota; kingdom Metazoa; phylum Arthropoda; class Insecta; order Diptera; family Syrphidae; genus Syrphus; species Syrphus vitripennis. The sequence goes on from OY288109.1 coordinate 91,667,096, forward strand.
CAGCAAAAGGCATAACATTTGTTTGGTGTGTAGCGGGTTTCATTGTTTGGTGTGTAGCGGATTTGTTCAAATCAAAAAAATTTAAATTTTTTAATGTTTTTATTTTGCTAGAAAAAATTTTTTTTGACAAAAACCATCTACATGTGAATACAAATCACATACCGAAACAACGAAGTTGATATGTTTCCTCATTCGGTATTTATGAGAGCACAAACGAACAAACTCATTTTTATATATATAGATAGATATATGTAGGACCTCCTTGAGAGAGATTTGCATCGAAATCCGTCTAATAGTCTACGTTAATAACGGTATTTTCAAAAATATTTTTTTTGACTAAGTTACTAATTTCATCAAAATCGTTACAGCCGTTTTTGAAATAAAAATGTTTTGTCTAAACGGTACTATGGCAGGTTACGTTATTTTTGGAGCTAAAACAAAATTTCGATCGCTTCAGTAGTTTAGGATGTAGGTCGAGGCACAGACAGACAGAATTGCGGGACCCACTTTTCTCGCGTTCTCTATCATTGTAATGTTAGGTCTGATAAATATCTCGAGTTTGATTTTTTTGCGAATCCAAAACTTTCCCTATAGTTTCAAGTAAAAATCAATGAACTATTTTTTTTTTTTCATTTAAAATATTTTGAAATCGAAGTTAAAATAACCCTTAAAAAGATAAAAATCAAAGTTTACTACTAAAAACTAATCTTTTAATGATATTTTTTTCAATATTTAAAAATTGCTGCCTTAAATTTTTGAAAATTCCGCATTTGAAGGTGCAAAAACAACAACACAAAAACAACATTTTTTAGCCTTTGAACTAGGCACGAATCGTTCTTTTTGACAATTTTAGTTCCAATCATATTTTTATATTAAAGCTTGAACTTATAAAAATTATTAGATATACTCGTAGGTATTTGAACTCCCACATATAATTTCAACTATTTCAGCATTGTACACTTTTCGGCTCTCTTCACCCTGTCGGAAAAAAAATTCCAAAGGTTTAATATTTTTTCTGACATTTTGTTTGAAAATAATTATTTATTTTTTCGTTCAGGCGATAAGATTTTTGACAAATGTTTATTTTGGCAATTTTTTCTCACAATTGTTCCTAACATTTTTATTTGTCCGGAAATTTTGTTTGATTTTTTTTCAATTTTATTTTAAGTTTATTTTTGACTACTTTTTTTAAATTTTTTTTTTACAAATTTATATTTTTTTACAAAGTTTTAATTTTTGAAAATTTTGAATTTTTTGACAGTCGGAAAAAAATTTATTGGTTACACTCGAAAAAAAATTAAAAAATACAAGTTGGTCAAAACCCAGCAGTAAAAGTAAACGGCATCCACATATTAAATGTAAATGAAATTAAAAAAAAAAAAAAATTAAAAATGCTTAGAATTTGACATAACTCAAACAAAAAAAAAAAAAATCTTATCAAAGTCTCACTATCCGACGTCAATGAAATTTCATTGAATAAAATTAGACTTTATGATAACATTATACTGTCATACAGTTTACATTGCACACTATGTATTATTGGAAAAAATTTACTTGATATACATAGCTTCGAGCAAAAAAAAAAAAATCACAATCTCCCACCTTAAATCTATATA